>OX459213.1:14777492-15419992 GCA_949775195.1 Diarsia dahlii
CCACAGGTCCAGTATGGGTTGTTGATACACAAAACCAAAAGTTGTAAAATAACATCAAAGTCATCCACACTTTAGCCTTAAATCTATAAGTACCACAAATCGTTAACATACTTCATCACATCGAAAGTGCACAACGGTATTGAAATTCAACCAGTCTTGCGACTTTTCCATCCAATAAAACTTTCGCGCGACCGAAAAGTCGACGAACTGTGTTCGCAATTTATAGCGGTGTTTTCGTCTCTAGTAAATAATTATCGAATATTAATTAATGTGGTTATTTATTGCGGTCGATAAGCGGTGTTGTGGACAACTGTGTAAGTGGGATGGGTAGAGGCTATAGTGAGAGCGGACAGCGGGTACAATTGGACAGGATTGGTAGGAAACGACCATTTGTATCGTGTACCTACTTGAATTTTGACTTGGCATTCGTGTGTTGGTGTCGTCTGAGCATCATGTTTTACATAAAAAAATAATAAGGTATTGAATTATGGAGTTTAGGATTAGGTTCAGGTATAAAAAACATTTTATTTTATTTTACCTTGGATTTTTTCGTATTATTCTATGACAATATGTAATCGATTTTCGGAAGTGGGTAAGATTTGTGAAACTCTAATTTAAAAGACTGTTTTGACAACAACATGGCTCAAGAACATTGTGTAAAGTGCTGAACTTGAAGTTCATAAAAGATTTAATTACATAATTATTATATCACTGAAGAGAAATTCATATAAAACCCTCCTAGTGTTATAAACCCCAGTAATCACAGATCTAAAATAACGTTAGCTCATAGCTATCAAGCTGTCACAATTAGATAGCATCTGATGAGTTAACTAGCTGTGCATCTAACTAACACATTTTATTTTTAAATTGATGTAATGTTACGATGAGCTATGTATAATAGTAGAGTGTGTACTTTAGTTGGGTTAAATGAATAAATGTAATGTTTTACGTTTTAATAATTAGATATTATTGAATACGTTTCACGACACGGTCTACTTTATGAGGATTAATTATATCGGTGGTTACATTTTTGAGCACACATCTAACTAGGCATTGTTTTAAGATCTCAATTTGAATAAAGAATTGTAAAAGATCTTTTGTAGTTGTCGCTTATTCTTCAGTCTTCACCTGAGGATTGTACTGAAAAAATATCTATAATTTGTAATATTTTGTTAGGTGTCAAAATATCATTGCACTAAATTACCAGATTCTGTCTATAAAGTCAGCATAACCATGTCGAAAGCCATAAGTTGCCTAAAACGGCATCAGCGTGTTAATTTTGAAGCGATTTAGTTTCATCCAACGCTTTCGCTCCCGCTATCAGTATGACCTGATCCTTACCCTCATATAACAATATAAAATAATGTCTCTTCCAGTCGATATCACGTCAAACTCTCGGCCAAGGGCCGAATTACTGTTTAAATGTATTTTTCATACACTATCGATTGGAGTATGAATAATTGCCTCGTTCAAAAGGGTCACTGCACCTACTATCTACTTCAAATAGTTTATTGGTATTTTCTTTTGTTCTTTTTTAATATTATTGTGTTTACTGACCGTAGGGGATGTGGCAGACCAAGTAGAAGATGAACAGTACGGTTCTGGATCGAAAGAACTGGAAATCATGAGACGTTTGTCCAGCAGTGGGATGGCGCAAATTAACAGTAAAAGTATGCAGCCGTTAGTGATTTTGTTCGTTGTTTTGAAGATAATCTTTTATAGGATTAGATAGAGGGTGGGCAAAACCGTTTCTTTTTAAAGATTTATCTTTCGTTGCAGTAGTTTATAGGTAAATGTTTTATGTGTTTAAAGGTCATGTTATAAATAGAAATTGCAGTGTTTATGATTGATTCTACATTTCTGTTCATTTCACTAAGAATGTTTCCTGTGTCTTGTTTTACTTATTTTGACCGAGAAACGGAAAGTTTTGTGGCATTTTTTGTATATAATTTCATTTCATTAGATACACGAAACTTAAAGATCTTCACTTTTCCTCATATTCACTGATATACAACTGAGTTGCCTATTTTTACCTAAATATGTTGGGGTTGACTTTCAGTTATATCTGGTTTGACTGAAAGTAGTTTAGATGGAGCGACTGCCTATCTGTCCTCCACTAACCAAGAAATGGCTCTATGTGTTTCACGAGGTTTGGAAGAACCTCGATACGTAACGAGTGGTCACCTCTCTAGGGACCAACCTAGGCTAGCACAGCTGTACCTGAAGATCGACCCGAATGGCTGTCATTATTTACCCGCGAGCTAACTGATTCCATAATGGGGTAAAAAAGTAGATCAAAGTTGAAGATCCCCATTTTTGCATATCATGGCATACAATCAGACGCATGCTTAGTATCGTAAACGCTCACTGCTAATTATCAGAGACGTTTAATGATTACTTAATAATAAACCATCACTAAGTAATGATTTTGACAGTTTAGTGAAGGTTTTGTAAGTCAAATATTTACTAAGTGACGGCTTAGGTAATCATTAAATCTCTGAGTGCAGCAGTCAATGTCTTTACCCAACCTAAACACAACTGCATGCCAACTAGATAAAATAAAGTTATGCGCAGCCCACTACCAAGTGCAGTAGGTTGATTACAAAATACAGTACCCCTGCACTTGCAGGTATTACTGCAATTTGCAGTCGTTGCCAATGTCAAGTTGCAAAAACGACATCACTAGCATTAAGGTATCTGCCCCGTCGTAAGCGATAAGGGGGGAGCGAGTAGTGCTGGCCAGATGAGTTGGTGTGTCAATAATAATAGACGCTCGGTTCAATCAGCGGTAAGGTACGCTTTCTTAGGTCGGTCCGTTGATGGGCAACTTTTCGTTCTTGTATACAAGGCGTTAGTCCAGGTTGTCATTTGAAGATCTTTGACGTTTGTTAGCGGCCCGAAAGAGAATATTAATACATATTCAGTTACTAAGCTGTAATAAATAATGGCTGCATCAGGTTTGGCTTGAAGTGACCCAATATAGTTGGGAAAAGGCTAGCAGGGATGGCGAACCTTTAAGGATCAACGTGCCATTTTTTCTAAAGAAATGTTTATTGGGACCTTACACGTGCCGTCAAATAATATTGCTTAGTCTTTATTGGCAGATAATTAAACAAAATAATTTTAACTAACAGTTCTTTCTGCTACCAAAAAGAAAAACTTGACTTATGTCGTAATAATTTTTCATTTCTATTTTTCAATTCTACGTGTAATTCAAATTAAAGTAAGATTGAATCTTGGACTGGACTCCTCTACCAAACGGTTTCTAATCGAATCTTATGTTAGGTATACATCTCTGAAAATAATGACTCGTACAAAACGATGCCTATAGTTGAAAATATGGTTAAAAATTCGGTGGCGTGCCTAAAATATTCTGCAACGTGCCATCTACGTTTGCATACGATACGTTTGCATAGGTTTAGCGCCTCTACCAGTGATCAAACATATTTTATTTATGTACCTATTTTACTAAAACAGGACCTTAAATCTTTTGTATGTTTCGTTAGCGACAAACTCGTCTAGTCGCTTGCTCGCTGACGGTGGGACAGTAGCCTTATGATCAGTTGTAGAAACTGGTTTTGAGCTAAAGGTAGGCTCACATGGAATTAGTAGCTCGAGATGGAATTGATTGTGGAGTTTTTGCTTCGTCACATCAAAATGTTATAGCGGATGTTTATTATGCTACACTAGATTTGCTCGTGGGTCCGTCTGCATGTACAATTTAATTCACGAATTATTGATAAATAAACTTAATTCTGGCTTCAGCTCACCTTTGTACATAAGCATTGTACTTTATTAAGTATATAATTATTGTAATTTGTATGTAAAAAAAAATATTTTGCAATCAAGAAAAGGAATATTTTTTTTTCGGCATTTTATTCGTTATATATTTAAAAATGTTACAAATTGACACTGTAAGGATACGTAACCTTTATTTTAGTACGAGTTTTAGTTTTCGGGGATTTTTTTAAAACTATGTTTCAGGCAAGTCTACCCTACCTAACTTTATCCGGTTTAAGACAAAAAATATTAAACAAGGATGGTTACTAGACAGCACCGGGCATGTAATATAGCTCTTCTAGTATTTTATAAGACAGTCAATAACACTCATTTCTTATCAAGAAATAGGAGAGCAGTAATAAAATATTATGCAGATCTTTATCTCAATATTCTCTATGGGCTTAGTATTGAAGATATGCAATATTCGGTCCAATTTAGATCAAGTATGGAGTTTGTTTTTAGTGCAAAAGGGAGCCTGCTTCTTTTTAATGTGCCTTGAAGATTATTTTGTATTTTTACTAAACTTTTTTGTCAGTCGTTTAGTTTGTAGGTTTTGTCTAAATTTTCATCTTCAGAAATCGCGATTGCTCACAAAATCATGCCCCATTCGTGAATCAACTTTCCTAGCAGGAAATTGCAAGTGTTCTGTTTTTTTTCTTTTGGGAATTATTTTGATTCTTCATAGGTGCACTTTTTAGAGTTTTGACTGTAACTTACTAGCAGCCAAATGTGGTATCTGATCTTTATGTTGGTACTTAGTACTTAAGTGTGATGCTGAAAAATTCGTGGCTATATTGTGACAGCCAGCAAAATGAACTATCCGCGAATTATGTCCCCCTGCTTCTCACAGCGGTGTCTCAGCAATAGGGACGCTATAGACTGATTACGTATACCTACGTAGGTACCTATATCATGTAAACTAACTATAGACAACCATAGTAAACTAAGTTTACCATAAACCGTAACTTTCTCGTAAGAGCACGTTACGCAGCAGCGTAAAAGTATATCGTAAAAAAGACCGCGTCATCATTTGAATTGCAATCATAAAATGGCGCGTATTAGCATAGACTATAAGAAGTGCTCATTGTCTATTACATCCGTTCGGGGCCGTCAACCTTTGGTAACTGTTATTGTTTTTGAATTAGGAAGAGTTTTTTGTGTGGCTCAACTTTTGTTTTTCACGGTTCGAAGTGGCTTTGACAGATGTTGTTATTTCTTCGTAAAAAAAACTTATATAAATATTAAGTAGGTGAAACTTGTAGAAAAATCTTTATAGGTAATACAAAGAAAGTGTTTTGCTTGAACAAAACCTTGTATTTACCTACACATTCCTGCATTGACACATAAAAGTGTTGTAGTACTAACAATTTCGTGATATTTTTCTTTTATTGTAAAATATTGCCGCCGATTCTGTACCCCAGATCTTGAAAGATACTCATTTATCTAGCACCAACGCAACTAATAAAAATCCTCGTTAATTCAACAAACAGTACATTAAAACAAATCCTTTTACAAACTAAAACAGTTATTAGAAAACAATTTTTCCGCCTCATTACTGTTCTTGTTAGAGCAAAAAAAAATGAAGAACCCAAGTAAAATAAAAACTGTAAAAGCAACTGTTCTACAATTTCCTTTACCAAAGTATTTTAACTGAAGCGAACTAAGGTGGATAACTGAAGCATAACCTTCACATGTTAATATTGTAATTAATGGACGCCGTTGAACTTCCATAGCGTGGAATAATAAAAAAATAATTACATATTAGAGTCGCTTCCAAGTAAATCGGAGTGGCTAATGTGTTTTGAAAGCGAGAATAATCTCCGGACCGTACGATCTCTGGCAAAGGTAGGCAAGCCAGCGCCTAATTGTTGCAGATTTAGTCTTTATATGTGATGTTTCAATCTAGGATGAAGAAACGACTGATGACAGAAAGAGGATTTGTTTTTATTGAATATTTGTTGGGTGTTGTATGTTTTTTTTTATCATTTTGTATGCACGTCTTGTATCTGTGACAAACAAATATTTTATTCTATTTGAAATAAAAACAAGATTTTTGTGATGACAGAATAGAGAAATATGGAAAAAAACAGAGTGCCGACCATTAATTAATTGGAATTTTAAGAGCTTTCAATGATCACTGAGTAAAGAGCACAGGGTCTATAAATATTAAGTCTTAAACACCGAACCTAGAAACGTGTTTGCAGTTTTTGACGTTCCCGTGGGAACGTAAACTTTTGAAGTGAACGAATTTGCGGTTATTTCTCTAGTGATTACATTGTCTATCTGACTAGAATATAGTTGCCTTGACCCCTTGTTAAATTGTTTTGTTTTTTACTTGTTTGTAAAAACATTTTGTTTGTTTATTTCACGAAATAATTTTACGTTTGACTGCACCTCGCCTGATGTGAAAAATGCGGTGGGTTGGTAAGGAGAAAAACTTCTAAATTGCAACGTTTATATACTTAACAGAACAATCATCAAACATTTTCATTTAATAAATAAACATACCTACAATGACAACTATTTTCTTAAAGAACGTCACATTCAACAATGGCCAATTTGAACCGCCGTTTAAAGGTAATATAAAACTTCAATTATTTAAAAATTGTCGTAGTTAGCAAAAAGGATGCACAAAATGGCGTGGTGGAGGCGTGATAAACAAAGGATGGTGTGTGAATGTGTTCTGACTACTGATTGGCTAAAACTACGATTAGACTGGTCTATCTCAAGGTCGCCGTGAGTCAGTTTGCATTTGTGTATGCGTGCCTGATTGTGGGGTGCGAGTTGTGAGAGGTAGCGGATGCTGGTGGCGTAAAAGATATTAAAAACATGGTTTTTGTTAAAATTCTGAACATAAAAAGTATTACACAAAAAAGCCAAAACAATCAAAATAACGAAAAGAGAAGTTAGCCGTAAATGGATGGACACGACTTGAGCACAATGAGTCATACAACATTTTGGATAAGCCATCAGATGATCAAAGGTGAAGGCTACCAAAACAGACACTCTTCAAAACCTTTGGAAGCAATCCTATTACACATTGTGACTGTGACTCAGACAAACCGAACTTAACGTGTGAACAATGACTCCATAGGAAATTAAGAATGGCACCATTCATAAGAAAGAACACAAAGGCTTTGCCAGTACTAAATCGAAGCTATTATGATATATCATCCGCTCAATCAGTAGATAATTCTCTTCCTTTTTACACCTATCATTTTATGTCACAGCTAGCTTACTTCTAGGATTTAAATCTGTCTTATGAGTCAGTCAATTATTTGAATCAGTTGAAATCATCTCGTTTAAGACTTGAACCATGCATCAAATGATTCAACGCGGAAACAGCCACTGTCCTTGTTTGGCACATCGCGAATATGCGCACGGAATTGCACATTTTATTCGCTTTTAATTATTTATCATTATTAAACAATGTCCTTCTCAGGCTTTGCTGCATTAGTTTCAAGTTTTTTTCTATCATCATTATGGTCACATGTTATCACCTTATAAGGCTCTCAAGGAGCGCAATAAAAAACGGTAGCCACACTTGACATATTCTTGCGAATTAAAAAAACTTAATCGGGGTATTTACGTGGATTGTATGCCCTTGAAAATTGTTGTAAATATGTATGTGGATATGTTAATATTTACGGTTTTATTACGATATGTTTACTTTGGTAGAATATTGAATTTAGCATAGCTGTGAGCGATGGTTGTATTTAGCGAAAATAAACGTGTCAAATATTTGCACAACTCGTCATAACCTTGAGAGGAATATATTTGAATTAACGTAGCATATTACAGCTCACTGGTGGACATAGTCTCTCCCAAGCTTGATCACAACACCCTCTCCTATGCCTTCTGTATCAAGTTTATCCAAGCCACTTTTTAAAGGTCATCGATCCATCAAGAGTTTAGAACTTCATATCTTAACAAAATAACAAAAAAGTAACCATGTGAATCTTAACTCCAATAGAGAATTCTCGATGTAAAATATAATGAGCGTAAAAACAAAAGTCTTGCAAGACATATGCCAAATGGAACCGGTTTTGAATCTCGGTAAAGACAATTATTGTCGGCCGGATGTAGTGCATCTCAGCAGCCTCGTGGGGCACTTGATCTTGTATCTGTAGTCTTATCTAGATCTTTGTATTGAGCTTCAAGCTTGAATATAAAATTATATTGGAATTAGTGAACTAAGAAAGGATGCATAGACTATGTGAAGGATGATATGGCTAAAAAGAATTACAAGTAGTAGAGAAAAAGAAGACATGCTGTGCCAATTTTAGATATAGGATAAGGGCAAAAGAGTAAAGATTGGAATTTCTTCTTTCTCAAGTCTCGCAACTTTTTGCAGTATTTATGAGATTGATAGGCAAGTGCAATATTGCGGAAATGATGTGGTTTGATGGATTTTTGAGCTGTACGACAGAAATATATGGAACCGGATTTTCTTTGTAAAAATCAAAGTGGGTCGGTAAAGGCAATTAATGTCAAAGACATTTTTTCTTTTGACTTCTGAGCTCTGCACTAAAACCCCCCGTGTTTATTTTTTACTCTCATATTTTTCATGTTTGCTGTATTACTGTACAGCACGCAAGAAATGTAGCTCAGTTGACTTATCCACAGGTTTTTATATACTTACGTGACTACCACTGACTATATCAATTACTATAGAAAAACTGTTTTGTATTACTTGAGGTAACAAACTTCTTCATACATACCTCAAATATGTAATTATTGCGTCGCCAGTTAATATTCACGTGAATTAATGAAACACAACGAGAAGTGACGAAAAAATATCATAAAAAAACTTTATTACCATGAAACATTGTTTATCTATATTCCATCACGCCCGCGGCACACGCAACCACGCGTAGCCATGGTCATGGAAAAAATAAAACCCATCGATCATAACCTATGATAACAATTATCATTGTTAAAAAAATATGACGTTAATGCGTTACATAATGAATTCAACCGAAATAAGTACATGGCAAAGAACAAAATAAGACTTAAAAAACTACTATGACATAAAAGGTTACAGACCCCTGGAATCGAACGCAGGCCATTTGAATGAGGAATTAGAATAAGATGGCAAAAAATATGAGCATTAGAAAGAGCGGTGCGACCAGTGTGTGAGCGAGACAGCCGATATACGTGGGGCGCGATTGGCTGACCGCTTTTTATGCCTTAGTTCCCCTAATCTTCATTTCGAACAACATCTGCTACGCTAATGTTTATTCGAAATAGTTCTTTAAATTTATAGTATTAAGATCTCATTTGCAATTCCCTAGTTGCGTCTTTTGTTGCTTTTTCGCAGCTATCTATCGCGCGGTCGTTGCACGCAAGTTGTTATTTCAATTTTTAATACATCTCCCATCGAATGGGTTCCTTTTAAGGTCAGTGTTTGTTGGAAAAAGGCCCACAATGTTTTTTTTTATTATAATTATTTTTTGCTGGTTACCTATTGGTGGGCAGATGGGCATAGTAATGGCCGGAGGGATGTTTTTGTGTCCGTCGTTTTAGTTTATATGTGCGACCATAAGGAATCTAATTTATTAGTGTAAATGTGTGATAAAGTAAGTTGATAACTATGGACAGTTAAAATAAAACAGGCTTAAATAACAATAAATAAAGACAGGTAAATTAAGCTCATTTGAACTTTATTTATGGTCACTGACTCTGTGGTGTTAATTTGACACAATAATGAATATATTATCCCTTTTCAGAATAAATATTAAAGACTTTGAAATTACTTGTTTTTTATTTTATTTTACCGTACAATTTTATTAAGCGTTTATTTGTCTTTTAACGGTGTAATAATGGTGGTTACCTATTTAATGGTTTTCCTAATTATTACAAATAAATAAACAAAGTATTATATTTTAAAACATACATATTGACGCAATATATTGTACTAATCATACCTAAGTTTCCTAGAACTCATTAGTTTGCAAAATATTTAAAAAACACTAAAACAAGGAAACTTATGGAATTAAACAACCCGAGTTGTTTGCCAATATTATTTTGTTATTAAAATATATGGAGCTTATAAGTAGTTCAATTAATGAACTACTTATAAGCTCCATTTAAATATTACGCCATTTCATAATGTAGTTACAGTTATTATATTTTTCTAGATAAATTTCTGACAAAAATTACATGTTCATTTTATTCCCTCTAAATTGGCAAAAAAAAAATAAGCTTCGAGTATTTTAGAAATAGTTTGTACCTAATATTTTTTTTTTGTAAAGTTAATCTTATTTAAATTATAATTTGATAGAATAAAATTGTCGATTGAAAGATTATTGATAGAATGATCTATAAAAAAAGTGAAAAGCCCTAAACAACCAATACAAATTCTAATGTGAATGTTGTCACGGTTATCTACCAGAACTATCACCTTTTACAAAATAAACCGCAAAAGAGATAGTTATTAACAATACAAATACCCACAAGTGATCGAAAAGAAAGATATAGAAAAATTACAAATGTACCGATTACTCCAATTAGCTTCACAAGTTTCCAACTAGAGCCGCCCTGAACGTGGAACGAATAAATTATCGATAACAGTTTTATCGATACTATCGATAGAAACTGTTTCACAAGAGTTTTTGTAAAAGGTTGAGCGCGCATGCTTTGTAATATAAGAGCTTGTTCACATTGAGCGGTTTTAATTGATTGTGTGATTGGTACATCATCATCTGCCTAACCTTTTCTTAAGTGTGTCTTGCAATCTAACCGGCTGTAGCCGTACACCAGTCGTTCACGATACCGTATTGTCAGACTGGTTGTCAGACTTTCGGGCTTCTGACCTGTGACAAGTAGCAACAAACTATCAAAGTCAGAATTGACAGTTGTTGTTGTGTTGTAGTAATGCTTTCCAGTATTCAGCAGGGTTATTGCTATCTATTTAAATGTCAGTGGCTATCATAGTGTTCATCAATTAACTTTCAAATGGTTAGTTTAGTATATACCAAACCATAACCATTTGACAGTTTATCGATGGACACTATGATAGCCACTGGCATTTAAAAAGATACGCCAAAGCCCTGCAGATCTCACCTTGTTATTTGGGAGTCATACTTGTGCGTTTATTGAAATTTCTTAAAAATGTTAGCAACCTAAAACGGCATTTAGATCCCGTTTGAATCCAAAGACCTAAATCTCAACCTGGAAGTCCAAACTATAACAGCTAACTCAACAGGACTACAGCAATTCCGCAAATCATTTCGCATTAAAATTGACAATAATGTAGATAGGTAACGAGGTGAGAGAACCCACGCGGTCTCGATTACTTCCTCCAGACGTTTTTTATGACTTACGAACGGTTTTACGAGTCACGACGAGGCTGAGCTGCCAATTTTTGTCCAAGAACTTGATATTTGAGTATTAAAGTGAGGAAGACCAAAGATTTGATGGAAGGACAGTGTAAAGAATGATATGGCAGGGAAGGAGATGTCTGATTTTTGAAGATTCTGAATCCCAGAAGTGGAACCTCTACAATTGGTCCGTCTGATAGACGTTTTAACAGCTGGGGACGAAAGCATTTGATATGATACGAACATCAGCATCTGCCTAAGCCTCTTCTCAACTTTATTGACCACAGAATGCAGCTGAATACCAGTATTTCACAAGGAGCGACTGCCTATCTGGTCTCCATAATCTAAATGGTACTGGATAAAACGATACATCTTGGTTAGACTGGTTTGACTGTGAAAGATCTATAAATGAGAGCTGTGTCCAGCGGCTTAATTAATGTGCTTTCCGGGGCATGAGGGAAACTCGAAAAGGATGGATGAGTAGTCACCCATCTACGGACCAACCTAGACAAGCGCGGCTTAACCCAAAGCTCGACCCAAGCGGCTGTTATTATTTAGCGACGAGCTCCTCACACGATACAATTATCATTAAATACAATTAAGACTAATTCACTCATATAATTTTATTCTCATAATGTTTGAGCCAGTAACTCGCCCAAGATAGAACGCTCATTTCAACCGTCCTTCTGAACGAAGCTTAAGTAATTACTGTAGGTATCAACGGGCAATGTTTAAAGTATTAATCACTATAGATTAAAGTTATATTAAACTATGTAATTATTTACTATTATGCCAGTTATGGTTGCCATAAGAATGATTTAAAAGCTCCGGTCTTTAAAACAATTATGGTGTTTTTTTTGTTGTTTTACGGTTGGTACTTAATGGAAAGATTCTTTTAAACACGTAAGAAACCGGTGTACAGCTTGAAAAGTATAATTAAAACTAAATAAGTACTATTAGTATATAGGGGAAAATGTATGTTAAATGAAAATTAATTTAAAGATTCTTAAACTGAGACCAATTCATAAAAAATGTCTTTATACCGGGTTAAGATATTAGATAATTTGACATCTAGGACTCAAAGCTGCAAACTTTTCCAAACAGGAATCGTCACAAAAACCCAACATTTCTGCAACAGTACCTACAAATAAAAGTTTGCAAAGTCTATAAATTATAACCCCATCAAATAGCACTTTGGATGCCAACCCCATCATTTTAAAACACCTTACAAACTAGTTTCCACATTAGAATACTTATTTCTAAGCACCTGCTTACTGCAGTCAATTTTCCTCTATTTCTAGATGAAAATTAAATACAATAATTACAGGTAATCGCATCAATGACATTTAACTAAGTAGGGAGTAGGTTGGTACCCCTGAGTGGCCCCCAACTCAGGGGTACCAACCTAACAATGCTACGCGTCAATAGACATCAGACTTGCAAGCAAGAAGTGTAATAATTTTTGCATTTTTCGTACAAAAAATGCAATTGGATTTAATTGATAATCGATAAGGTAAGGGGACTTTTCTTTGTTTTGTATTCATTTTATTTTATGTGTTTTTATTGAAATGTTTAAGAAATAGCCGATTCTAAAAAAATATTCTTACTCACAAAAAAAAGTCTATGACCAAAATGATTTACAATGTTTAATTAATCAGTAACTACAGGTTTCTCAACATTACTTAAACGCTACAAAAACAAATAATACTTTGATTTGTAAGTTATATTATAAACGAAAAGTAAATTTTAAAAACTCCTTTACCGCACAAGGCGATAGCATGATACCACCTTTTTAACCACTATCATTAAAAAAAACCTATTACAAGTACCAACTTCAAAAAACTATAATCCCTAATAACTTGAGCTCCAAACATGACATCAAAGTATTCTGTATTCTGATTCGCGATAGTTTCTCACGGTGTCCGCGCTCGCTCGGCGATGCGTAACATACCCGCTACCTTATATCATTACTACTTCAAAACTAATTGTACACAATTAGAGTGCCTTTCTTTTAGATTGCAGCTTTAAGTTTGTGAGTACCTGTTGCGACGGTAAATAGAGCTTATTTTGAAGAAAGAATGAAGAAGACAGACTGTGAAGAGATTGTTTTAGTTTTGTTTTTTGAATGTTGGTATTGTGTTTGCTGACAACATTGGGGTCTAAAACTACGTTCGGTTTTTGACAGATAATGCTTTTTTGTTAAGTTAGTCTTTTAATATAAATATCCGTCAGGAGGAAATATAATTTAGCAACGATTGATAATAATAATAATAATATTCCACAACTATCACACAACGCCATCTAGTCCCAAGCTAAGCAGAGCTTGTGTTATGGGTACTAGACAACTGATAAACATACCTATATATTTCTAAATACATACATATTATAGATAAATTACACCCAGACACAGAACAAATGATCGTGCTCATCACACAAACATTTGTCCTGGGTGGGAATCGAACCCACGACCAACGGCATAGCAGTTAGGGTCACTAACCACTAGACCAACAGGCCAGTCATGATGTGCCCACAATGTATTCACATAATTGATAACGAAGCTTATTTTAAAAATAACGAACAACGACATCAATTATTTTCAAAACATTATTATGACAATAAAACTATAATAGTTACCACAATTTTAAACAGACCAATTTTTAACAAAGGCATTGGGAAACCAAGTCTGCGAAACACTTTCATAATATTATGTTTAACTTACTGTTAATCATGTAAAAAATCAATTGAATAGATGACTAGGCCGCAGGTGTTAGTTATGCAATAATTAAACTCCTCAACTATTTTAATATAAGCAGCTATTGTACCAACTTGACGACACTGCTGGCCATTGACAACAAAACTTTAACGGAACTATTTTCATTGAAATTGTTTTGGTATTTAAACTGCACGATATTGATTTTATTCGTGGTCAGAATATTAAACGGTTTCAACGAAACTTTGCGTTTGATGTGAATTTTGCTGGCCAGCGACGGCGTTATTAAAATATGTTCTGAAGTGTGTATGGACAAGATATTTAATGAAAGAGCGGTTACAATCTTAATAACTTTTCCATCATTTTGAAGTTTTTATTTTTCTGTTAGTTTAGTAACTCAAAGTTGAATTGCGTAAAACCATACTTAATGAATTTATGAGTGTAATGAATCTAGGTCTTCAATTTTATAGTATATTTTGTGGTCCAACTGCATGATAAACTAGCTCACAACTTAACAGTGGAAAGTGTCGTATATTTATAGTAATGGCATAATAAACACCGATTTCATTTCTTTTACAATATTTTAGTGCCAATCCAAAACCGTTCTATAATGTGTCTTAAATTACTTTATAACCGGCACGAAATTAAGCACGCCTCACACACAACGACTGCCTAAGAACCCATAATTTAATAGTTGAACGCAACCATAACTCGTAATTTCACAATGTTGGCATCACTGCCTAATGACAGTTGGAAGCGCGCGCAAATTCCAAAATGGCGGCCGCAATAAAGAAATGATGGTGCGTTTCAAATCATACCGAATTAACTTCTTTTGTTAACTTGAAACTTGAACTTGTTGTGGGGAAAACTTTGTTTCCGCGTAATGCTCAGGAAAATTACTTATTAAGACAAATAAATCGTGAAATCATCTAATGCGTGCACTGTGAATCATTTTCTTGGTAAGTTAGGCTTAGAAAAACGGCAATAAAATCGTTGAAAGACTAATATCTAGAAAACATTACGCAATATAAGACACGTGTGTCTGTGACGTGACTTTTTTTTTGTAATTTCGGAATTTTCCGTGATTGGCTGAGGAAAATGGAATTGTTCTTTGGGAATCACAATATTCAACAGTTTAGTACGGAATGATCTTACGAAAACGGACAATGCTTATTAAACCTAGGTACTCGTCACAGGTCGCCTAGATATACATATAATGCTAGCTGAGGACAACAAAAAGTTATTAATAGAAAAAGCTCTTAGCCCATCTTATTGTCATTTTCTTCATTGTTTCATTTCTCAAGACAAAGGCTACAATAATGAGAAGGATGCAGACTACCGAAGTATTATCCTATTATCGAATCATTTTAAAGTTAGACTTTGACAGCACGAAAGGAAGTCATTTTCTTTTCCCCACGAGAAAAACCCCGCGAAACAGTTCACACATTACCAACGACAAATTGAAAAGCCAATCAAAATTATACGTAATCTTTATATAAACCTAAGACGCAATTCATCTTGTATAACTCCGCGAATGCGTCGGCAGATACCCACAGATTAGAGATCGGGGGGTCAAAAACTTTCTATCGCCTAAATAGCGAAACTATAAGCATTGTGAACTGAGGAGACATTAGAAAATAATATGCCGTAATATATGATTATGTGCTGTTGAACTTTGTCCCTGCAGAGATGCGGCTTGAGAAAAACTTGGATTTTATAATGGAGCCAAAAAGACAGGCGATGATTTACTAGACATTGTTTTTAGTCAGACATTGGGCTGTAGTAGATCTAATTTGGCTAGTTGGGGTACAATCAACCCAGCTCAGATACAATGCGAGTGTGGAGCTCCAACACAGGATATGCCACACCTCCTCTCTTGCCCGTTGTGCACAATAGTTGGTGATTCCGGACTGATGATGATGATGATAAGGTAATTGTTGTTATAATCAAAGATACTGTCTATCGACGAATATATTTTAGTTTCCAATAATGATGATGAGAAACATAGAAGTATGGAAAAATAATGCATGCTGCTGCCATGCTGCGCCGAGCCCAAATGAATTGGGATAAGAGCAAGAGAATGATAACTGATGATCGAATGGCATCAAGAATCAAACTCACACCTACTACCTAAAAACAAAAGGTTTTGCATGTAGGTGAACCACATGAAAGTTTCTATTCATTAGAGAGTATTCTAAATTATCAAAATGAAACATCGAAATGCTAATGAAAATTAATTCAACTAATAAACACGGAATGTAATATCAAATAGAACATGGGAGTTACTAGCGTTTCATTTTATAGCTACTATAGTAGTACACACAGAAACTTAATGGGTTCTACAGTTTATGACTAGAGTAAATCTAATTAGTTTTGTATTTGCTTAAATTTTTATTGTTGGACAAATAAAAATTAATTTAATAAATGGTGTGTGGTTACCGCAAAGGAAATTGCTACTGAATAAATTGCTGATGGATTGTTTAACACTTTTGGTGTCAAGCAAGCATAATTATGTATAAATCTGAATACAACAGAAATATCAGACAGATCGGCAAGTGTAAGGTGAGACGCCCACAGCCTCGATGGAGCGACAATTTTTAGAAGGAGGCTGGGAGTAACTGAATGAAAGTTCATGAGAATCGAGTTGGGTGGCCAGGTCTTTGTCCACCAGTGGACTGCTGTAGGCAGATGATGTTGATGACAGATCAGATAATCTGACAGAGATAGGGTGTCTGGGTACAGACCATAATGACAGAGCAAGAATTGTGTAACAGACGATAAGGTTAGTATGGGACCTAAACATTGAGATGAAGACTGGTTATGAATTATGATGCTGGAAGAAGTAGACAAGCTGCGCTTACACCAACTAAACTAGGATTAGAAGGATAATGATAATGAGATATCAAAGCTAGAATTATTCCATTGCTTCTAATTAAAATTAGAGTTCAGTTTATTGCTATCAATTATAATATATTAGGTACGCTACAAAATAACAACGGAAACATAATTCTATATACTCCAATTAAAGGTTTAATATTCTAAGTAAACTACGTAAATTGGAAAAACCAACGAGTATATATGGTGATTAATAATGTACATAATTATGTACGTTAAAATTCTAGCCAATAGCAAAATGTTTTATGTATTTTGTATACATGCATCAACTATTCTAGATGGTACTTACGTAATAGTTTTTGACTATATTTTCCGGTTCGAGTTATTTGTTGATACCAAGGTTTTATGCAAATCATTTAAATTGCAGTTGCAATAATAGCTAACATAGCACGTTTCTGAAGTTTATGCATATTGCATATAAAACAATGGACTGTCGAATTGACAATGCATATGAATTTTTAGGTCTACTAAAATTGTACTCCAACACAATATTTTTTTATTAATGACTCCAATAAAATAAGGAACAGCACATCTACGCGTTCAACAGTTGTCAGTATCATCATTGTTATAAGGAATATTAACGCTAGCAGCTTTTGAGCGAAGCGGCGACGCGACGTTTAGTTGTGCTAATAGCTAGTAATATTTTTTCTAAAGAATTAACAAAAGAAGTGATAGCAGAAGGAGTGAAAATGTAACTGACAGGCGTCCAAGGAATGGTGGTATTGGTCGTCCGGCCATTGTGTTGCTATTGGGTAAAACTGGATAAGGCTGGCACAAGAATGTGGAGATGCACTAACAAAGAGAGGTCTATGGGTACTCAGCAGTAGGTGAAATCAGGCTTTGGATGATGATGATATTAGAAATAATGAAGAAGTGATTAATGCACTTTTCATCTCTACGTGAGACAAGTATCAGCCGTGCTGTGGGCCAATTTACAGATGTTTAAGTTTCCAAACTATTTCTATACGTAGTAAAGTGACTGCCAAACCTCATGATCAAAAAACACAAACAAAAAACGAACCTTGCTACTCCTCTTCAAATCCCAAGCGACATGACACAAGCAACGACCTTCACAAACCTACAAGGGTGTCAACAAAACTGCGCGCAGATAATGCATATAGATAGATAATGCATATAGATAGATACCAACGCATTCGTGCTGCGTTAGTAACTATGTAGTTATAGTATGTCATGGCCACCGAACATGTGCTAGCTTAGGTATACAGCTGATGTGGCTGGCATTTGTTTTATTGTGTTTAGGCAGGACTGGGTTGGGTTCAAGGGAGAACTAAATGCTGGAAAAGGGATTAAGGATCATGATAGGCTCTAGAAGTTGCCGAAATTGATCAGTGGTTTTGTTGCTAAAAGGATAAATTGTGTTTTTTTGCTGACAACTCTGAGTAAAACAGCAGAAACAAATTCAAAGGTTATATTGTCTTTTAAGTTCCAGACATCATAATCTTCTTAAGTCCATCCTTAAGTCCATCTTCAAAAGACCATCTCAGACACTAATATGCATGGTCCTCGCTATGCATATTAGTGTCTGAGATGGTCTTTTGAAAAAAATAATCCGAGAAGCTAAATTGTTGTTGGTGTTTTGAATTTTCGTATCGCTACGACTGTGGCTAGTACTTTTACTAGCCACAGTTGTAGCCAAAGCTAAAGCACAGAACATTCTAGAAAACTAATTTTAATGAATTTAAATATGCGTTGAATTAAGTACTTACTGTCAAATGCAATTTTGAAGTTGGTTTATAGTAAGATAAAACTTTAGACCATTTGTGCATTTGTGGGTAATAATAAATTATCAAGTTTTCCGTAATAAGTATGTTAGTACCTATACACCGTTGAAAGCCTATAGACGTGATAAAATATAGTTTTATATATTTTAATGACTATATTTTATGGCGTTTTCCTTCCGCTTTGTTAATTTTAAATTGATAAGTTATGCATTACTTTCTAGGGTTCAATTGAACTTCATTGGTGTGAAAATATTAATTTTAAATATTATTGAAAATCAAATTATTCAAATTATAATTATTTATTATTCAAATTAGAAAAGACATATAGACATTACATGAAATTTTGGAAGCGTCAATTTTGGGCAACAATTTTTTTCCTTCTACTAAATTGTTAAAAAAAACACACTTATGTAATGAATCCTTTGCCAAATCATAATTTTTTCTTAATCCTAAAAAAATAATAAAAAAAAAACTTACTTGACTGCACATGCACCACAAAAAAATCCTAACAAATATCCACTAGTACAGCTAAAACGTAACTATTCTATAAATGTACAAACTAATATAGTAACGCCCATTTATCATACGAAAACCGACCAATGCCATGTCAACTGGTTCAACAAATTATTTGCTGTCACACCTCCACATTAAACCCCTCTAACACGACGGGACAGAGTTCAAAATCGCGTGTTCTAAAGTTGTTTAGATATCCGTGTCGGTGTGTTGATTCTAATGACGCACACACCGGCGCGGGCGCACGGTTGCCTGAATGGGGACGCACACATGCGCACACGGCGAATGTCACGAAATCCAGCCCGTTTCTAGGTTAGATCATGCGCGCGCGCATGTGTGGTGACCATGAGTTTGCGCGGGGACGGTTTTTCGTGTTATCCTTCTTTGGTTGTTTGTGATTGGTTGGTTAGATTGTGTCGTGTTTCTGTGTTTTTGGTTTGTTTGATTAGATTGTGGGCTTAAATATGTATTATTATAATAAACTCACTTATTCCGCCTTAGACCGTTTATAGTTATCACTTTAGTAAAGTGTCCACGATTTGGGTATATCGTATTCAAAACCCACATTTTTTTTGTTAAAAATGTGTATATAGAACCACTGTAAGGGTAAGGTACTTAATATGATTTCAGTAATTGGTAAACTGTACGGTACTTACGCCATCACTCAATAAAGATTTGACATACAAAACCTTTACTCAGTGATGGTTTAAGTAATCATTAAACATCTGTGGAGTGCGGCAGTAAGCCGTTATAGCGTAGTATGTATTAAGGTACCTAAGTCACTCAGTGAGCTGCCGCTAATTCGGTTGAATAGTGCCTAGATTGCATGCATAGTAAGTAATCAACATAGAGAGAGAAGATACCCCTAATTTCCTATTCCAGACCGCATCGCTGTCAAATATTACCTACGCTCCGAAAATGAGATGAGCTATAATTTAAATTAAATAAATGTAGTTACTTGAACTGAAGTAACTATACCTACCTATAACTTAATTGTGATATCGGGGAATGTCAGACCAATGAAGAAATTAAAAAAAAAAAAGGTAGCACTCCGGGAGTGCCGGCAGAAGTGAAAACTTCAATACTAACTTTCAAACTCGCGTCAGGGTCACGTGATGCTGATCGAAAAATCTACGTGACCCTGACGCTAGTTTGAAAGTTTTTACCCATACAAAAAAGTGCTCAGCGCCGCTAAAGAAGTTTTCACTTCAATTATAAACATATACGTAATATACTTAATTTTTTTTAAAACAATATCTTGGCAATCCTAACAAAAAAGTTAATACACTTGTAAGGTATTAATTTTTTTGTTAGGTTTGCCTATTTTAATTCCAGTTTCCAATAACTTTTAATTCTAAAAAATAACCAACATTATGATAATAAACTCACGTTCTATTCATTTATTGAAAATTAAAAATAAAACATAATTGACAAATACAGAACACACTCCTGCCATAGCTTTCAGAAATTACAGGCGTAGTACTATAGTCATAGATATGATTCAAACTAGGCCACTCTAAACAAGTCCTACTCCCACCCCAATACTAACCAACTCGACCCAAAAGTGGGTCAAACTTGGCCATCCCCATTCCTGGTCCTGTCCCGCCATCCTCCGTAGCATGGAGTTCCACTAGTGACCTTGTACGAGCGGCGGCGGCCTAGACCGCGCTCCGGAGCGCTTTATTTATTGCGCCCGCGCTTCTAGCCGCGCAGACAGATCTTATAGCTAGTATAGAGTGGGGATCGGGAACCTTTTTGAGGCTGTTTGGCTTTTTGAGGAGAAAAGAATTTGCTGGTGATTAATTGTTAAGTTTATGCAGCCCATGGGCCTCATTTGGCTTTATATGCCGTCGAAAAATATCTCTGAGGCATGCTGGTTTCCTCACGATGTTTTCCTTCAGTAAAGCAAGTAATAATTACAAACAAACCATCCGAACCCTTTATTATGAACGATTTAGGTCAAATATTTATTTACAATGTAGGTAAGGCAAATTACACATAAAGAATTAGGTAAATTATATAATACACGTTCAGAAGAATACTCATTCGTTTCCCAAGATTATGTATTTGATACGATAAGAAAATCTACATTTCTGTACAAATTATAATCAAACTATGAATTTACTTCCTTGGGTTTGTCATCCCTGGTGCAGGTTTTATAGGTTGTTCAGCTGTGCCGTTTGCAAACATTCAATCTCGTTTATTATTGGGATCAGCAGTTTAATTAGCAATGATTGATGGTGGTTTTTTG
Organism: Diarsia dahlii; assembly: GCA_949775195.1. Lineage (NCBI taxonomy): Eukaryota > Metazoa > Arthropoda > Insecta > Lepidoptera > Noctuidae > Diarsia > Diarsia dahlii. The sequence goes on from OX459213.1 coordinate 14,798,706, forward strand.
TAACCGTTTTAGTTTATGGTTTATCACTCTATCTACAGAGTTGATGGTCGTAGATATTTGAGCAAAGTTTTACTGTTTGCATTCTAAATATTTGGAGGAATGTAAAATACGGTTCATGTAAAATACTGGTACTTAGCTAAGTACCAGGTTTTTTTTATGAAGCGTTCAGTTAAATTAGAAGGTGACCCTAACATAGTTTAGGAAAAGGATAGGTTGATTGTTTGTGTCATCTTCAAACAATTGACACAAGCGCTCAACACATTTAGTGAGTTGTAATGCAAGTGGCGCTTATTACATAACAATCACTGTGCCAATATTTAAGCAGCCTAGCAGTGAATGTCTTATTTCGCTGAGATGATTTAATATTATCATCAGCAATAACTAAATAGTCAATAAAATTAACAAACTAACAAACTCCTTCAACACACAGACTTAAATTCTAATCCCACTAAAAACAGTATTCACAGCCACAAATACCTTCAGAAATAACCCAAGAATGTCACAAAATTACATTCAAACATATTCCAACATTAACAATCCTCAGTTTTATGCAAATAAGGCTTCATTACCTTCGTCTATAGATGGATATGAACAGAACAAATAATTCGTAAAAATTAGTGGTTTCTATCAGGTTTTATTGGCCGTTAACACGTCATTTAATTTGTGTGATCAGTCAACTGTGAGCAATTGATTGTTTGTCTAATTAGTATTTGTGTGCGAATGAATTGTGGTATTTTGAGAATTCTTGTATGTACCAATTTTATTTTTGTCGACTGGTTCTTTATTGTGTGATATCCTGAGATGAACATGAAGTTTAAAAGTTTCGCCAGTTACAGAAAAGTTAAAAGGGAATCGACTGTCGTGGTACGTGCATGTTATGAGGAGAGATGAATCGCATGACACTAAAAGAGTGACGAATATACACGTAGACGGATGGAGAGGGAGATGGATGGAGTGTGTGAGGAGCGATATGAAGGAAAAAGGAATAAATTATAGCGTGACTACTGACATGGCAGAATGGTAGAAAAAAACGTGTCGCGCCGACCCCAAATAACATGGGATGAGGGTAGGAAGATTATGATCCTGAGATAAAAATAGGTGGATTGTGTGAGGAGCGACATAAAAGAGAAAAGAGTAAATGATGTCTTAAATTGCTGAAGATAGGAGCGAATGGAAGAAGAAGGAAACCGGCATGTCCTAGAACCAAAAAATCGACGACATCTAACATCTACCAACCCGCACTGGGCCCGCGTGGTGAATAGGGGATCAGACAAAAAAAAACTAATTAGTCCGTCAGATAGATTTCCAAAAAATATTGGACACGTATTTTTTCTTTTTTCACGTAAACTTATAATGAAGACGATACAGTGCTTCGAAAACTCGTGTGACGTCATATGATAGTACATTTTGACGACACAAGTGACGTTTCAAGCCCCACTCCAAGATCTTTGACGCGTTTTATCTTCGTCATTTTTTATTGATTTGATAAAACAAAAAACACGTATTCAATATTTTTCGATAATCTAACTTACGGACTAAACAGAATCATATTATTTTGACCCAGTCCGATCCCCTAGTTCCCTCTCATAGAGACGAGGCCTGGATTCCCAGCAGTGGGAACATTATAGCCTGATTACCTATGCTATGCTTTGAAAAATCCAACAATGGAATTTCACTCTTTAAAAATAAGGTCACCCAAATATGACCAACGATAAAGATCAAGCCGTGTTAGCACAAACCCTGCCGACCACACAATTAACCATCGTTTATCAAACTGACAGATAAAAGCTCGTTAGTCCAACATGATGCTATTCAGGTCATTTCGGAGTCATACTTCAACGTCACTTGGAAAAAAACTGGAACAAATTAGGAGGATTGGTTGGCAGTTTTTTTTATATGGCTGATTAGGTGTTGCCAGCGGCTTCGCCCGCTACAACTCGAAAATTATCCCACGGGAAGATAAAATCGGGATAAAAACTATCCTATGTGTTAATTCAGGTTATAAACTATCTGTGTACCAAATTTTATCCAAATCCGTTTAGGAGTTTTTGCGTGAAAGAGTAAAAAACATCCATACTTAAAAACTTTCACGTTTATAATATTAGTAGGAAGTAGGATTATGTCGTTCTCGTGGACTTCCCCACGTGTAAGTCCAACAGGGATAAAATGTAGCCGATATCTAAAATCGGTCATGGCCTACATAACATAACATCACGCCTGTAATACCCGAAGAGTTAGGCAAAGGTGTACCAATTAGTGCTGCACCCATTTCTCCTTATGTTTAAGTCCTATGTAATAGGGTGGGAGCCTATTACCATCAACGAGGCACAAATCCAGAGCCCGTGGTTGTTACTAAGTAATTTCTGATGGAAAAGTCAAATAACATTAATTTCATCGAGGTATTTTTTCTTTCTGACTTTTCTGCGTGAACAGATGCAGACCTAAAATCGCATCATTGACTCTGTTCTACTACTTATCAAAGAGTAATGTGTTACCCAGGAACTGGGTTTGGGGTTTACCCGATAGAAAAGTCTCCAGCTGCAGCCGGTTAGACTGGAAGCTTACCCCAACATAGTTGGGAAAAAGGCTTTAATTATGAGTTAACCAGTTATGTACCTCTATATCTGCCTACATTCAAATGTGTAATAGCGAGATGACAACAAGGTCGTTATATTTACCTTCAGCAAAGGTTTCATGTTAACTAAATGTTAACACTTCAGTAATGTCACTAACTGTGTCAAGGTATTTGTAGTATATACTGTAAATATATACTAAATTATCAGTACTAAATTATAGCTAGTCTTTTCACAGCTGTTATGCTTCGAATTTCTCATCTCTGTAAAAATCACAGTGATCCATACACAATATAGGTACTTGATACTATAAAGTATCTGTTAATAAGTTTAAATATGGGTTAAAATTCTCGGAACTACAGATCCAATTCTGCAAATTCTATCACAAAAATGGGAATTTTACTAACTTTATCCCGGAGTCTAGATTTTATTTTACAAGTAAATCATGACGTTCTTGTTGTTGCCTTTAAAAAGCTTCAGGTTATATCTCTGTTATCTAACATTTGGTCCTTGTTACCTTGTTTGTCGATTTCTAAATGATTATTTTTTTTTATGTTACCCAAACAAAGATACGTTCTCTTCCGTTAGTTTTAAAACGCTTAGCTAACATAATTTTACGCTGGATTAATGCTTTGTAGAAAGATGGACAGTTATTAGTATTGAAACTTTCGTTTAACAACACGACAACTTATCATCATAAAATCAACGTAGAATTTTTTAGAGTTACATTAAACAAGCATATTACTTATTTCAGCTCAAAATATTTAAGTAATAAAAAGAGTGAAATTTTCTGAATACACTTTCTATGTGCCAATATAATAATATTTTTAACGGCAGTTAAATTAAAAGAAACCGATACATTATGAATTGCAATCGTAAAATCTATTAATACGATATTTCTCGTTAATCTTACTAATAAGTACTACGTAACGCAATCAGCAGTAAAAAACGACTTAATAGTTAAAATTAAAGCTATTCGCAATTTCATAACATCACGCCGGTAGACCCAGAAGGGGAAGGCAATGGTGTACCTAATAAAGCACACCTAAATTTTGCCAGATAAGTTTAAGTATTATTCCAGTTCTCTAATTCAACATTTTAATTAAAAACAAGTTCATTGGGTTAAAAACGAGGTGCCTGCAATTCTCAATAGATATTTTCTGCTATAAACCTTTTCAGAAACTTAGATTTTTAGAAATAATATATGAACAACAAAAGTAGGAACACATTGCCGACGGAAAATGAAAGCCGACGGCAACATTGTTGTATGGAAAAACATAACTTATTGAATACGTTTTAAAACTTATTAAGCTTATCAATTCAGGTGATCTTTATTACTTATAATTTTATCTACAGTAACGAATACAAAGCCTAATGTCATGCTATTTGGTATAGGTCCTCAGATTTATAAAAATACCAAGATAGAATACTCACTTATCATGTAAGTACAACATACAAATTACAAAATTAAATAATACATATATAAAAGTAAAATTCGGGGGTTCCCGAAGAATTAAGAAGATGTTGCTACGTCACGCTACGCCGTGCAGCTACGGCGTAGCAAGACTTTTTAAGCTAACCTTCTTCTTTCCTAGAGAGAGAGAAAGAAGCGTAGCAATCTATTAGAAGGTAGATTAATTGATTGATTTTGAAATTTCTTTATTTTAACTCATAGTTTATGTGTGTGTATTCATGGTTCTTGATTTCATGGTTTACTTGTCGAAGAAGTAGGTACCTACACTTATATGAAAATGTGTTCTTTGTATTTTTTTTTATTGGAAACTACGAGGTTTTAGTTTTACCCAATACTAACAGGATTGTTCAGGTCAGATAGGCAGTCGCTCCATGTAAAATACTGGTATTCAGCTACTTCCGGTTGGACTGGAAGCCGGTGCAACATAGTTGGGAAAAGCCTAGGCAGATGATGATTTTATTGCATCTGCCCCTCAGATGAAACATTGTAAACATGCCAGATTTAACACAGAATATTATTTTAGTCTAGACCTTCATTTTATCCCGCTAAGTAAGTACATAAAATATCAAGTAGACGAACTCAAAGACCAAAGTTACAGTTACATAATAAATTGTGATGAAAAGTAGTTTCTATTCCAGCTCGCTAGAATTAATATGACATTTACAGACACACAATCGTATTTATGAATTGGACCGCTTTACTGGATCGACCTTCAGCGAATCAATGATCTAAGGTTAGAATTTAAAACTGTGTTTTATGAGTGCTAGCGTGAAGGGAATTGAGAGTAATTTATTTCAGTTGTGGAGGCATTGGACTGCTAGCCTATTTCTGTTGTGGAAAACGTTTAAAATGTAGTCGTACATTTATTTAACATCTGCAAATGTTAAGAAGTTGTTGAAAATGAAGCATTACTAGTAGGAATATTTGACTGATTTAACATTGAAACTAGAATAAAAATGTTCTAAAAAACACAAGAATGGTCCAAACGGTGTCCATTTTTTTTTTCGGAATGTGGAAAGTCATCAAATGACTCCTCCCGCTCTGGACAGAGCGGAAGGCAGTGTCAGACTTCTACTGACTAAAAACCACCCATGTTCTTTCTTAGCTCTTTCGAACAACCCGTAGCCCCGACGGGGGTGTCAAATATCTCAAGAAAGATAATAATTTGATGGGCTTTTATTTTTTTGGTAAACCAACGATGGATGGATTGTGTGAGGAATGATATGAAGAGAAAGGAGTAGAATATGGATGTCTGACAAGCGAGAATGAAGAAGAATACGTGTTGGACCGACCCTTAGTAGAATAGGACAAGGGCAGAAGATGATGCCAGTCATCCTATCTTATAGAAGCCCTAAGGCTAAAGTGTTTGACCACAACTCCATATACAATAATGACATTATATTCCCATCTTTTCTCCGACACATTTTCTGGGCACTGTATCAAAGTTAATTTTCATAGTACCTCCCAAAAAACCTCACCAAAATTGGACAATTTAGAGTAAGTTCTCAAAATAATTATCTCGGCGCCTACGTGACAATCACAATCAACTCCAAACTGACAAAACAAAAGGGCATCAAAATTTTCCTCCATCACTTACTTCCCTATCAATCTTATTAAATTAAAGCAAGGTGTACAAGAAACTCAAGGAAATAGCCAAGATGTAATCGTTAACAATAGGCACTAAAATATTCCCTGCATATAATGTCTATTGTCGTTCTACTATTTCAAGTAGAATACGGAAACTGGTAAAAATCCTTGCAGTTTCCTTGGACAAGCTTAGAATGCAAGATTTCTTGATATTTGCAATATTTTCCTGAACGTTTTTCGCAAGGGTTTGTGATTGTTTGGTTGTCGAACTTGGGAAATGGATTAGAACAATAGTGAGTTAGGAAATGGTGAAAGCAATTATAATTAAGTATTGTCTTGTTGTCTTACATTTTATTACTGTAATGCGAAACTTTGTGTGTATAGATAAATGGTATAATGGTAAGTATGTGTTCTGTAGATTTCATCCCTGAAAATGTTTGAGTTTATGTAATTAGTACACTGTAAAATGAATTATTTTGTGAGGGTCATTTTTGCTTCATAATATCACAACCGATTTGAATGAAGACACAACTGCATTCTTACTTGAAACAAATAACATTCCAAATATAATACATACTTGAAGAAAGATATGGGAGTACGTTTCATTCCAAAAAAACTAAAAACTTTCCTCACAAATGGAGTTTAAAACACAGGTAAGTAGTTTAAAAGATAGTCAAGGCTTCAATTTAATAACTCTACATAATCCCTAGCTACATGAAACATACTAATATCAGCGAGGTTGAGTCAAAAACATCACATTTCACTATGTAGGACCCTGTTATCACTCTGATAAGGGGATTAACGCGTCTCCAACCAACTGATAAGGCTCCATATGGATTTTACACACTAAATGCCGCTTTCAACTTCAAATAGTCATAAAAGTTATTTGTTTTGTGTTTAAAATATAACATAACGGAGATAGGAATCGTTTTAATAGTTTATACATCTCTTACATACACTACATTTATGGATATAGTTCATCATCACCTGCCAAGCCTTTCCCAACTATGTTCGAGTCGACTTCAAGTCCAAACAGAAGCAGCTAAATACCAGTATTATACATGGAGCATGGACCTCCACAACCCAGTTAGTACTAGGTATTGTATTACCCCTTGCTAAGACTAGCTGTCAGGCTTTTGGGCCACTGTTAGGACTGTCAAAGATATACAAATGACATGACAGCTGGGATTTATCGTGCCAAAATATCTCAAAAAGAAGTTCCTTTACAATTTATAATAATTCTGACACCCATGTCGGGATTTAATTGTATTAACACTGTCCGGTGTTCACAATATACCAAATAGAACCTTTATATATTTGTGTGTCACAGTACATTCAAGAGAAGTGTAAAATAATCTAGGTACCAAGGTCCCGCCCTTGGCGCGCGACACCAATACCCTTATGTATGTAATTACATATTTATTTAGTTCTGCAGCGATCTGCGAGTTAAATTTAGATGACTAAACTCGTGTTGGAAGTCTGTGAAGGTTAGTTTTAGTGATTATGTGTTGGGGAATGGCTTTAGTAGATTTTGTAGCGATAAAAGGAATCTTCTTCTTGGCGTGTCGATGATAATATTTAAATTGAGTAAGCCCAAAATTTAGCGACGAGTTTGGCATTTCCAGTTCCGACTATTAGCTCCTGTGATATGTAAGTAACGGGAAAGGCAGGTCACGATATAAAGTGTCCGAAAATCTGTGGGGCAAGACCGCATTTACACTCCAGGGCAGACTATGAATCTCCACTTGAACAGGTTTTCCTTGCTTCGACGAAACTGTGTCAGGAGTCTATTTAAGGACTTCCAGGTCTTTAAGGAATGGTGATGGCTGTGTTTAAATCGAAAATTCTCATGTCTTGGAGAAGCGTCAACTAGTAGTTTAGAAAAATCCCAAAAAAGCCGTGAACACTCAGGCCTTAGAGATTCAACCCCAAACGGCTCAAAAACATAGTTTCCACAAAAGTTACTATATTTATTTACATTGTAAAAACATAAATACCTACATCCATAGTTTATGTAACAAAATAATTACAGCCTTTTACACAACACATGACATAACTAACATAATCCGTAACACAGTAACTAGCACACAATGTAATATCATGACTTTTAACTCTATAAAATGTCATTAAGCATAAACATAGTGATTGATACACAGTTGAATCGTATGTCATTCATTAATATTAAGCCCTGCTAACAGATAATTGATGGGTATGCAGTCACAGTGCTTAATGAAAGACCAGTATATAATATGTGTGGGATTACATTGTTGCAATGGTCGATGGTGTGTACTGTGTAACAGGTGATTTACCTTATTACGTTTTTTTTTTTTAAAACGTTGCCCCACACTAGGAATTTCTCCTGTATCGTGGGTGCGTTCACAAACATATAAAGTCATATACACAAATACCCAGACCCGAAACAACTATCTGCAGACCATACAAATATTTGTTCCGTGCGGGGATCGAACCCGCGACACGCAGCGCAGCAGTCCAATCGCTTAGCCACTGCGACAACCGTTTCCGTTTCATTTTTAATAGTCATCATAGCCTAATCTGTGATGAATATAAATGGATGGAGAGGGCGAGGAAGACCAAAGAGAAGGTGGATGGAGTGTGTGAGGAATGATATGAAGGAAAAAGAAATAAACGTTAGCGTGAAGACTGAGGGGAGAACGGAAGTAATAAAAACTTTTTACCAAAAAATAAAACCAACTTCAAAAAAAATACACAAAAAAGTGAAAAATAAACTTTAGAAGAAAAATCAGTTTCTGAAGTCGGTGGCAAAAAATGATATCAAAGCCACTGACTTCCGACCTAGTTTTTTTTTTGCGTTTTGTTGATTTTTCAAAAACCACTTGTCCGATTTCGATAAAAACATTATGGGACCATTTGGGAAGTATACCCTTTCCAACAAATAAAGATTTTTTCAAATCGGTAAGCAAGTGACGGAGTTATGCCCGAACAAACATAAAAAAAATATATACATATGTTTAAACATCCGAATTGAGAACCTCCTTCTTTTTTTAGAAGTCGGTTAAAAAACGTGTAGCGCCACTCCAAGTAACATGGGATAAGGGCAGGAAGATGATGATGATTGCCTAACCTGTCAGTCCATGTAAAATACTGGTACCCAGCTGCATCTGTTAAGACTGGAAGCCGACCCCAACATAGTTTAGGATAATGATAGTGAATGATACTTTCACAATTCAAAAGAGTCTGTTTGTGGTCTGATTATTTAATTATATGAGTTTAATGTTACAAACATAATTATACTTATTTCAGTAAATCTTCAGGGACTGTGTAAGAATGATATGACAAGAAAGGAGGTGTCTCATGAGATGACGAGAAACAGAGAAGTATTGAAGAAGAAGACGTGCTGCGGTGACCCCAAATGAATTGGGATAAGGGCAAGAGAATGACTATGACTTACTACAGTAAATAACCTTTCTGAGGCTGTCCACAATTTGTGTATGTGTGTACACGGATTTAGAAAAGCCTTGATTTGCAGTTGAAAACTAAAAATATTCGGTGTCGATTGGAAAAGTTTGTGTGTCTCTAGGGAGTTTAGCTTTCTGTTCCGTATTTGCAATCTAGCTTTATGTTTAAATAAATATTTATGTTTTGGTTTCCAACAGTTTATCGAGGAAACATCTATCTATGGAATAGTTTATGGGGACAGCAGTTGTGGAACATAGATATGTGTGAAGAATCGGTAACTCAAAAATACAATCAAGCTCAGTTGCTTGGACATAAAAACATTCTGATTTTATTGACAAAAATGGTATCAAAATGTTTAAGAGAAGAGAAAAATATTCAAAAGATTCTTGTCAAAGCCTTTATATTTACAATTCAATATAGGTACTTAAGAGATCTCTGACTATCTTTATAACCACTTCTTAACATTTTTTCGCTCATTGTATTTTCTCTCTTGAACAACATTATTACTAACACTCAAATGTAGTGTTTTCGAACGTTACCTAGGTACTTGCACTTCGATTTGAACATCCAATACATGTGCATTACAAAACCTAATTCCTGCAATTGCCATCAAGAACTCGTTCTGAATTTAAATTATGGACCACACTTTACTCTATGATTCTCTGATCATTTAGAAAATTTGTTTTAGGAAACTGCGTTCTAGTCCGCCATTTTATAACATTTACGCGCGAAAATGTGACAGCTGTCTATGCTAGTTTGTGTTTTTTTTTGAAGTGCACGGTCGACGAGCATTTATCCTTGTTTACAATTTCAAATTAAATAAATTGTTCGTACAACTGGCCATTCCAAATAGGGCAACGTTAGGAGGAAACTTTTGCCTATTATTACTAGGTAAACTAACTAAAAACTGGCCAATTAGGTAATGTGTTGATTCTAACAGCCAACCACAGAGTAGGAGCGATGATTAATTCCTATTAAACAGAAAAAAATGGCGGCAATCAAGGAAGCTATAACAATTGTATTCGTGTTGTCAATATTTCTTGGTTTTTCAATAGTTGGTCATTGACGTCATGGTTTGATGATCCATTGGGTATTATTGTCTATGATCATAATAGATTAGGGTATGTAAAGGCCCTGAATGCACCTATTATACCCACTTATTCTTAGATAATAGATATAATTTGTGTTCTGAACATATTTTCATTATGAAAAAACAATACTGGCCTTTGCTCTGTGCTCATTAGAAAATAACATAAAAATATTTAAAAGGAAGAAAATGTCCAAACACATCACGCCTGTAATCCCTGAAGCGTTAGGCTGAGGTTCACCTAATAAGTAATACACTCACATTTCCTCAGTTCACATTTCCGTGAAAATAATGGAGGGGCGAGCCTATTTCCATCAACTGGTCACAAATCTAGGCTCCGTAGCTGCTAGTAATATCTGATGGAGAAACCTAATAACGTTTTGCCCGACCCGGTAATCAAACCTAAGACCTCATACTCAGCAGTCGCACTACCACTAGACCGACAAGGCCATACATCTAGGAAAACGGCCACAAATATTGACCGATAAAACATTAAAATACAAACACCCACCCAATCATATTACCGCCATTTTGTTCGAGAAGGTTCTTTATCGTCACCAAAAGTCAACATCGTTACGGGAACTGGTTAGATACGGAACCGTTTGGGCCGTTATCTAACCGTGAAAAAAAACCCAACGCCCGCCCACCACACTACTTGCTTACGGTATTTCGAACGGGGGAAAGAGATAGATTGCGTCGTGTTACCGTATAATAGAAGGGGATAGATATATTTTTGTGCGTACGTCCTCTACGCTGACTCGGTAGTTTGTTTGGCCTAAATGAAGGTTTTATTATATTAATTGCGTCTATGGTGAATTGTTTTGTTTGAATGTTTGTTCGTTTTTTTTTTGTTTTTGTCGATCGAAATGGATGTTGTTTTTCGTGTGGGTGGGAATTTAATTAGTAATTAAACCCAGGAAGGCTTAATTATTTAAAGATTAGATGATTTGGTTTGTTTTCCTTTACAGTTAGTTTAGATATGCGGTAACGAAGTTAGTTATATCTGCAGGATTACGTAATTTCTGTTTGAGTCCTAATGCAGTTGCTATGTTAACTTATGGTTATTTTTGTAACGTTTTTTTGAATGAATATATGTTTGATTTTTTATCATTTCATAATAATTATAAAAGCTTCTAAAATCGTAAAGAATCTTTTCGTACTCGTAAAAGAATTTAGAGAACACATTTATTTAAAAATACCAGAGAATTTTCAATAAAAATAACTAGAAAATGTACGTGGCAGATTCCAGGTAAATTACAATATCCAAACAAGAAGTTTTTTAAGATGAAACGCTGAGTAAACTCAAAAACTTCAAGACGCTTCTCATCGGAACTTCAAAAACATATTCCATTCAACTGTCTTATGAAAGTTTATTAATTAAAATAACTTTAGATGTTGCATTCAACTTATTTGATATTTTCTTCTGTAATTTAACTACAAACAGACGTTTCTAGACTGTCGATATGGCCTTATAGGTCTAGTTTACCTACTTCAAAACTGGCCAAAATTGCAAGATTTTTGTCTAAGATAATACCAATAAAAAAACAATTGCTATAGTCCTAATAAAACAAGAAAGTAATGAAAAAATAGGCGGCTATTAAAACCTCTTGATTCTGAAAAGCCATGCTTTGAAACAGGCAAAAAACGATTTAAAAAAAAGTAAAATTTTGTAAAAAAAATATTTCATGTTTAAATAAAAAAGCAACGTTACAGCCCAAATCATAATGTTCAGTCCTTTGCCCGCTTTTACTTTTTTAATCAGAGTAGCTTGTCAAAATGACAGCTCGGCTTTTTAAATTTTCAGTCTGCCAAAATTACACAAACACAGCTTTTAAACAAAAAGTAACGTTCAGAAATGTTGACAAGCTAATGTTTTTCACAATTTTTAATCATCGTGTTTTCGCAAACAGTTGTACCTACTTACATCGTCAAAAACATGTTTTTTTAGTACAAAGACATGCCACGGTCTGATTATTTTCGCATGAGATGGTTAATCATGGGAACCTGACTATATAGCCAAATTACTGACGTACCATGGTATTGTCCTGTTATGGTGTTTATGATAGTTTGTAGCCTGTGTTGTCCGCAGTTGGAAGAAGTCGACTAAATCTTGCTTTGGATGTAAGAAATTATTTTCAGAGCAATATTAATTGTTGCAACTAAAAAAACCTAAAACGTAGGTAACTCTGAAAGATGAAGAGAATAATTAAAAATAATGCATTTTGGCGAATGACACTTTTCTGTGGGGTATTTTCGTTAAGATAGGGACTGTAATCTTTAGTAACATTGAAATAAAGACCTAAATAAGATTGAGCGAGTGTTCCACTTCTATAATATCTCTTACAATGCTGGTCTCTGATCTTTTACAACTAAAGTGGTCCCAGAATGTGACAGTAAGACTTCCCAGATTGGCAACACAACCATCTGTACTATCTAACGATCTGTTTTGTTAAATAAACTGGTTAAATCAAAGTCACCGGACCAAACTTCCCAGCTCCCAATCCTCTCATTTTACCTAATTGATTGCTCATTGCTCGCAGAACGGTTGGCCGATGGGGCCGAAAAGTTCTGGAATGGCGACCGCGAACCGGAAGACGTTGCGTTGGAAGGCCTCCCACTTGGTGGACCGATGACCTGGTCAAGGTTGCAGGAACCCGCTGGATGAGAGACGCACGGGACCGGTCAATGTGGCGACGCCTGGGGGAGGCCTATGTCCAGCAGTGGACGTCTTTTGGCTGAAATGATGATGATGATGACCTAATTGATTATCCAACCACACAAAACTACATAATTTGGTAGTATAATAATCCCACATTTAATGTAGATAATCTGTCACCAGCCCAGGTACCATTATGGCTACATTACGAACTAACAAGCTGTGTCCAAGGTCAGATTTAAGTAGGCAGATCAGAGATCTAAAGTATCTACGCATAAAGTTGGGGAAATCTGGGGTTACAATATTTCTCTATTTTTCTTATCTTTGCATAAACTGCTTGATATGGGTAATGACGTGGTTTCGTTAGGACAATAGATAGTAGGTCACGCTTTTTGTGGTAACAGAGCTCCTTTGTATGACTGTGGACGAGGCAAAAGGAGTATGTAAGGATCGTAGCAGTGGCTTTTGATTCTGCCTACATGGGATAAAGGTCTGAGTTTATCAAATCATCAATTTATAGCATCAAGTTTCTGCCATCCACTGCTATGCAAAACAAAATTCGGAAATAAAAAGTTCTATACTATAAAAGGTAGACCCCTTAAAATTTCCTTGGAGGAAACCACATTAACAGGTTGACCCACCCAAGAATTGGAAGCAGGATTATCAGTTTAACATTTGTATTTGTGTTTGTGACCACTACATTAATGAGGCAATCAGTCCAAATTATACGTCAATATCAATTCTAGTTAACAGATAGTTAAGTATACAATGTTTGGTCATCAGGAAACGGATGTGACTTGGTCTATCAGCTATCGAATTAGCGAGGAACATATATTATTAAAGTTCGAAATTGGCTTATCATAAAAAATCATCACACGCCTGATATTCATGAAAAAAGAATCTATGAATGTAGAGGCTATAAGATTACAGAGAGATTCTGTAAAAGATGATGAATACCTATGAATATAAAGGAAGTGAATACTATGTCTGCTGATATAGGTAATATAGATGCATTGGAAAAATCAAGCTGCGCTACATTCCAAGTAAATTGAGAAAATGATTGTGATGGAGAATAACAAAAATTTGCATGAATAAAGAAGATTCTACCGACCATCAAAGAAAAAGGCGTGAGCATACATGTTACCCCTGTAAAACAGGAGTTAAAAAAATAACTAAAAGCAGTCGCTCCATGTAAAATACTGGTATTCAACTACATCCGGGTAGACTGGAAGCCGACCCCAACATAGTTGGGAAAAGGCTAGGCAGATGATGATGAAATGGAATGAGTGGTCTCCACAGTAAAGCAGACGGTTTACGCAATATAAGATGTTTCTGATATCTTATCTTTCTCCAACAAATTAACAGGAATTTCAAACGAATTAGACATCATAAGTACTTGGTTGTTATCAGGTGCACCAATTGTCATTTATGAATGATCTCGAGGGTTCTAGGTATTTGAAGAGCGAAGCACTTAGTTTCAATTTTGTAACAAATGACATTTTTTAGGCTAATATTTCAGAACGAACAACTAAAAGCTAGCTGCTGTTTTCTTGATAGTTCGAAAATACTTGAAAATAGAACTTCGTTTGGAATGTCGAAAATATGGGCCGTGATAGGCAATATTCCATCATTCAGATCCAGGAGTCTCTATTGCTGTTTGCTGGGTGTGAAGAAGATGGATGAAAAAAGATTGCATGTAGCGGTGGTGAGAATATTGAGGTGGATGTATGGTGTAACTCTGAATGATGAACTGAGGAATGAGGTTATATATATTAAAAGCATTTATAGTTAAACATAAGGTTTAAAATAGAATAAAATGAATGAATGGAGCTAATAGAATTGCAAGTAAGTGAAGTCTCTATTACATGGAACTTAACAAAACTGGCGAAATGTGGATGAACTAATAAGTATACTCCTACCTAACCTTTCAGGGATTACAGGCATGACGTTATGTTATGTTATATCATATTGTTTGTATTTCTAGAATAAACAGTGTAACAATTGTAGATTGTAGATAGGCCAATAAATAAATAAATTATAGAAGTAAAAGCCCATTCAATAGGCCTGGAAATAATTGAACAAGTTCCTTCTAAAATATTTATAAAATTAAAACTAAACCCTGTAACCCTCACTAGTATAATCCATAATAACATTTCAGAAAATCAAAATGGCGGTTTGCACGTCAATATTGAAACAAATTTTCGGTTTGTAACAGTACTGCACTTGACTGTGATACGTTATCACTGTTATCAGGGCTGATAACAGCGTGTATTAGCATTTTATCAGCTTATGTGTTACTTATGTACGTAGGTTAGGTATTAGGTTGATAAAATTGAGTGTGCCATATGTAATATAGGTACCTATTCTACATATAGGTACCTACATAATGTAGGATTGTCTCTTGTATTGATTTATTAATGAGATGAGAGCTCGAGAGCTGTTGAAAATATTTGGTGGTAAGTTGTAAGTGATATCATATGCTTGAATAGGTGCCAGTTATCGATTTTACCATAAACACCGGCAAAACGGGACGGTCAAGTTAATATTAGGTACTGTTTTGTGACTTCCATAATATTCTATGCTCTAATAACAACACGAACACAAATTCGAAATTCGTCTATTGAAGTACCTATAAAAGTTGTTCCTACTACTTTTCTTTAAGTTTTAAGAAGACATGTTCATCATTTAAAGGGCAAAATGTGCTCAGGATACATTTAAAACCATAAATCAACTGATAGGTATTCGATAACACAATTTGTTAAAAATAACGCAATCAGGACTTATTATCCAGTTTCATTAAAAATAAATCACACAATGCCCTCATTTCTGAACTGAATAAAAAGTATGTCGGTGTTCTCGAAATAATTTCAATAATTCATTAACGAAACAAACAAATAAACGGCCGGACGAAAAAAGGACAAAGAGTGACACATACATACAAACACAAATATAAAATTATGTAGGTGTAGGTAGAGTGCACTCATAAGGTTATAGCTACGGTAAAAGCGGTGCGAAAGAGATTCTAAAGCTATAGAAAGAACCCGTCAGGGCTGCGGGTTGATCGTAAGAGATACCGCGGCCTCGACACAAATTGCTAAGAAGGAACATAGGTGGTTTTCATTCAGTAGAAGTCTGACACCTCGTTCCGCTTCGCTCAGAGCGGGAGGAGTCATTTGATTCTATTCTGTTCTATTTTTCGATAATGGCAAGCAAAGCCGATGTCGACTATTCTGCCAATGTCAAAAGTGAATTGGAACGGCAAGTGTGTATATTTAAAAAAAAAAAAAAAAAAAGAGAAATTTTAAAAGTCTTCGACGATACATTGGCCTTATTGTAGAACTTGTGGGGTTAGTACTGGACTGTTTACGAACACAAGGACAAAACACTTAAAAACTAACAAGTCACAAAAATATCAACGAACACAACAATTAAAAACACCTTAAATTCTAAACACACGTGCTACCCAAGAACACTGTGGCGAGAATCCTCGAGTCATTTGATGATTTTCGATAAACGAAGACAGCGGTTGTCAGACACACTATGAAAAGTTTAAATATTATGCTGTTTTAATAATTCGATGTTTTGGTCAGAAATTAACTATGCCATTCATTATCTACTTAAGTGTTTGAAAGTAATAAACATTTTTTGGCAGTTTTGGTTTATGAGTGCATGCAGCAAATAATTTAATGATAATGTTACACTAATATAGAGCGTTATAGTACACACGGCTACACATCAAGCTATACAAAACCAGTTAATCTTGGCCTCACTTTACTAGATCTTTTCGCACAATGAACGATCAGATTATACTGGTTTTGTATAGCTTGATGTGTAGCCGTGTGTACCTGATGAAACTGTCAAATTATAAATATCAATTGTAACTGAAAGTCATATTTGTTTGAATATCATATTAAGTAATCAACATCTTTCATCTCTTCAACTATATTTGGGTTCGCTTTCAGTCCAACCGAGCCGACAGCTAAATACAGAATTTTACATGAAACGACTGCTTATGTGACCACCACAACCAAAGCACTGGGTAATACTATAAAGCATTGTTTGTCACTACTTCATTAAACTCCATTTAAGTTAAACATCATTTTTTTACATAAAACATAAAATAAAATAAATTGGTCTGCATAGCTTTTACTACTACACAAACCTAACCAAAAACAAAAGCTTTGTCCATGAACCTTCACGCCAATTGAACTGGGTCAGAGCAGACATAATGCTTACAGCCAACACAACATTACACTTAATAGCGGCGCCACTGTCTACGTAGAAATGTCAACGGCGTGTCAAACTCAATACGTTTTGATTTAGTTCCGATTTTTACCGTCTGTAAAGTTAAGTTGGTTAGTAAATAATTTGGTAGTAGACCTTCAGACTGATGGATATTGTTATGGTTGTGTTGTTTAAGTGTTTTATTTTAACCAAATATGGTAACAAAGATAAAAGATAATGTATGTTTGTTACTAAGTAAATTAAGTTACTTATCATGTCTTACTACGTCATAAATATTTACAACTTACATTAGAAAACTCGCCAAAGCTCAACAGGCATGGTCGAACTGGTGGATATTCTGAGTTGGGATCCCATCAGATGCCATTTATTATGAAACCACGTCTATTACAGGAAAGTTTAGAGTTCAAAATAGAAAAATAGAAAAGAACAAAGGCTTCGAGTTTGGCAAATTCGTGAGGGTATTTCCAATTTCTCTTGTGTCCCATCATCATCTGCCTGTCTTTTCCTAACTATATTGGGGTCGACTTAGGTACCAAGGGGTATCGTATTATTTAGTACGAACTTGATTATGCCTATGTCCAGTAGTTGACGTCTTTTAGCTAAAATAATGATGATGATGAACTTGATTGTAGAGGTCAGATAAGCAGTCACTGCATGTAAAATACTGGTATTCAGCTGCATTCGGTCAGTCTGAAAGCCGACCTCAACATAGATTAGGCTAAGCAGAAGATGTTGAGTTGTTCAGTCAACCTGATATAGCTGAATAGCAGTATTTTAGCAGTATTTCACACTTCTACCTGGAGTAGCAGACTGAGCTGCTTCTATTAAAACCTAATTGTAATTTAACTTCTTTACAAACTTAAAACTCCCTCCAAACACAACAATAAAATTCATAATTTATCTCCAAAACTCACTTAAACTTACAAATTGCCTTAAAAACTCCAAAACTACTTTGGAAATAAAGCAATTCACAAGTTCGCAACGCAACACCTAGGTTAGTTCAGTGTATATTGCTAGAAAAATGTCTGGCTAAAGAAAATGAACTTTCTTAAAAAGTAAAAAGTCCTGACCTACCAAATTACTTCCTTGGACAGTGCAATAAAACTCTTTGGGGAAAAGGTCGGGTGCCAATGACAGCGGGGAAAAGGGATTTAAATATTCATGAGTAGCGGTTGGTTTAATTTAAGTTTTGTTGTTATTTTTTTGAGTTTTTTAATGAGATAAATGTCGGTAAAATATTTTTTGTTAGTAAATTATTCACAGAAGTAGTGTGTTTGGTAGATATTGCAACGAAATAAAGCTCACAATTTTTTAAGAAGTCCCAAAAAAAATATATTTTTTTCTAACACGGTTTAGGTAGAAGTGAAATATCGACAGGCATAGTTAGTACACAGGCAAGTTTGACAAGATGTGATCTCACTCGCGAAAGATTCACAGGTTTGCCTGTAAATCTTCGAAAACAAAATAATCTATTTGATAGCCGGGGGATTCAACCACATAGTCGCAATACTCGTAAACATCAATCACTATTACGAACAAGTACTTAAATATTATAATTATACAGTAGGTACTTAGAGTACTTTAAGGTGATTTTATATAATCCCGGCTGTATATTTTATGATATTATGTATTTATGAGGCAATACTCGTAGAAGTTCATACTCATTTTGTGGCGAAAACATATTAAAGTTACCGGATGAAAATTATAATTATCTAAGTACCGAGATGAGTAATATAGTAAAGTATGAAAGGAGACTTGCTGTGCCAACTACAAATAAATAGTCTTAGCGACAGAAGAATAATTATGTATGTGTGCAACTAAACGTATGCATTTTTTAACGGTGTAAGTTACGTATTTTCGTTACCTGAAACTTTATAATTTCTGTTGACGACCAATAAATTAAAGGAAGTTCTACGGACGCATATCTAGCTAACTAACCTCTAAACAACTCACCCTATTTTTTGCAACAAAAAATCCATAATAACAAACTCATAATCCTACCCAACCAAGATAAACCGTAACATTAATATCAATAAGCGATTAATCGCTGTCACTGGGACCCACCCCTAACGGGGGAACAAGGGTCGTCAGCGGAATGGGAAGAGCGGTCAGGGGGAACGACGGGGGGGTGAAGAGGGGGTGTTCTAGGAGCGTAATTGGGACTTTTTCTTTGGACTTTAGCCTTTTGTTTTGCAAAGTGACTTCTTTCTTATGTCGGGGAGCCGGCAATCGATTGAACGAAATGAAGGTTTTAAAACTATTCCAAAGTGGTGGAATATTTTGTTGAAGTTTGAGTGAGCGAATGAAAGTGGAATGTTTTGGAATTGTGAACGCATTAGCATATTCTTTGGGAGAGGCGACTACGGAATTTTAATTTAAATTAAAGTTTGATGGGATAATAGGGTATTTCACCAAAAAAATCTAATTAGTCCGTCAGATAGATTTTCAATAAATAATGGACACGTATTTTTTCTTTTTTCACGTAAACAAAATATGAAGACGATACAGTGCTTCAAAAAGTCGTGTCAAGTCGTGTGACGTCATAAGGATAGTACTTTTTTACCCACTAAGTGACGCCAAAAACCCCCACTCTTGATCTTTGACACATTTTATTTTCGTCAATTTTTATTATATTGATAAAACAAAAAACACGTATCCAATATTTTTCGATAATGTAACAGACGGACTAATTAGATTTTTTTGGTGAAATACCCTATTGCATTGTGAATTTTAGTATCTTTGACGGCTTTATAATCTAGTGTGAGATATATATTTCTCAACCTATGCCTTTTACTTATATATTTTAATTTAATATTTTTTCAGCACAGTCACTGAAACATGTTTTCAGGTTTAGTGAAAAAATGATTTGAAATTACTCAATAAAAGCAACTTAGACTGAAGAAACGTTAAATGATTTGTTATAGTGATAACTCGACCCTTTAAAGAGAACTGTTTATCCCTGAAAACAGTCAGTTTAGTATACAAAGAATCATTCATCCATTACCATCTGCCTTTCCATGCAGCTATTCCATGCAGCCACCAGTATTTTACATGGAGTGACTGCCTATCTGACCTCCACAACCCACTTAGTACCTACTGGGTAATACGATATCCCTTGGTAGCTTGGTTCTCAGAATTTCAGACTACTGACTAAGCTGTAAGACCGTCTGATTCTCGGTAGCTGTATTTAGAACAACAAAAACATACCAGTTTGATCTTTCACAATAGCTTCAAACTTTTATGCTAATCGAACCTGTGCAGTATGTTTGTATGTATGTTTGGTACGCGAAACAATATCTATTGTAATTTAATGAGCCAATTCGGATGCGACCCAAGTATTCTAATTCTGAGTTCATTTTAGTTTGCTACCGAGCTAGGGTTAAGAAACGAATTTTAAGATCAAACGATAATTGTGTTTGTTTTTTTTTTGTCTGTCTGATCGGTTCTTTTTGTATTTTGAGAGTGGAACTTGGTATGGGATGCTGTCTTTTAGATTTTCATAAGTATCGGTGAAAGTATCATTGAGTATTTGGTGGAGTGTTCCAAAATAATTTGCAGTTTAGAGCACTACCTGAGAATGTTTTCAACCTTATAATATTCTGAAGTAAAACCCTTTGGTGAATCTCAAAAAACTACCAAAACATTATATGAAGAAGGATCTAAATTCAGAGCAACCACAGTTTCGCTAAGCAATTCACATTCGTTTCGAGAAAACACAGCACATAATTATATGCAATGAAATAGAAAAGAATGATATGGCAAGAATGGAGGTTTTTCACGAGATGTCGAGTGATAGAGAAGTATGGAAGAAGAAGACATGCAGCGCTGACCCCAAACTCAAACTCAAATATTTTATTTCAATTAAGCCATTATAGGCACTTTAGGCACATGTCAGAAGGACGGAAGAAGAACGAAACTACGAGTGCAATACGTCATTCCGAAAGTCACCACGCCGAACCACACGCCACCGAATGCCCGCAACAACGAACACTGCGAGCACGAAAGCACAAGCACAAATAAATAGGGACAAGGACAAGAAAATGATGATCACATGCATCAAAGTAGTCTGTCTACTGTTGTATAGAGTTTTTTTTTGTGTTTAGGGTAGATGAACCTCTTTGAATGATACAGTGATTCCTAAATCAACTCCTAGTATACCTAGTCGACACTTCACGCGACCAGAGGGCTGGCTCTTTCTTTGGTCAAAGGATTAATTAGCATTGCCATTCAACGTGGCAATGCTGCCAGTCTTCTGGGCACGTTCCCGGTTGTCAGCGATGCGGAGGAGTACTAGGACGCCTAAGTGTATTATTTGGTCTTTGTATATATATGTAAGTATTAACTTTTAGTTTTAATTTTTAGCATCTATTGTACGTAAATAAATACCTGGATAGGTTATTTTTTTTTAATTGTTATGATTTTACTCATTTCCACAAGATAATGATCTTGTAGAAATAAGTAATACTCGTATAATATATCACAAGCAAGATCGCAGGTAACGCATCCAGATTCCGGCGAACAGGAGCATCTGGCCGGCTCTGATTACAGAGTTATTAGAGCTAGGACTCGCATTGAACTAGATACCCTGACGTACTATATTTATGTATCCTTCTGACTGATAAATTAATGGATTTTCTACGAATATGTGTGTAGTGTTTTGGTTAAATTCGTGAGTAGTGGTTCATCATTCCTCATCTCTTCCCTTAGGGCAAGATTGAGGTCAAAAGTAAGCCTATTTCATATTAAAAAAAAAAACTGATATTTTTTGAAGACTGTCTCGTTGGTCGAGTGGTCACAATTGCGACTACTGAGTAAGAAGTCCTGGGTTCGATTCCAAAGTCAACCAAATTGTGTTTTGAATCAGGAATTGCTCAGTAGTAGCCACAGAGTTTGAGTTTGTGCCCGATTGATGGCAAAAGACTCACCATCTATTACATAAAAGAAACTGAAATATTGTACATGCTTCTTCAGCTAAGTATTAATCGTTAAAAAAAGGTAATTTAGTACCCAGAAGATGAATAAATAATGCTACGTGTCTACGTGCTACGTGAGACTCTATTCTTAGAATAGAAGACCGATTAAGTTGTTTTTAAAAGGTCGCGAAAACGATAAACAAATAACTTTAGCCTGTAACTGCCAATATAGGTCAAAGGTCACTTTCATACCAAATAAACAACAACCCTTGATCACCTCTCTTACACACATTTCAAACTGCATTATATGGGTAGGCAGAAATCACAGAACACCACCTGTTATGATCCTTACACGCTCTTTTTGCCTCGTCTGCATTCATACATCTGGTACACGCACGCCCGGTTGCAGCACCTGTCCTTTCTGAAGAACTCCACCAATAAGGTCAGTGTATTCTTATAGACAACAGCCCCATCGAACATCTAAAACCTCCCCTAATGTTCTAATTACAACAACAAGAAAAACCTTTTCGGAACCACAAGTTTTTCCAATACACGTTAATAACCCAGTATTTTTATCTTCTATACCCATCTCTGTCGCACGTATGGTAATTATAGGAAGCTAAACATCCTTTGTCTCCCTCTCTCTTAGTTCTTATTTCGCTCACGTTCAATTATTAAACCGTTCTGATCTAATTAACAAATGCCAATTTAGTGAACTGAATTGAAACTAGGGAAGGAGTGGAGACGAACTTGTGGTAAATGTTTTGGGTGGCCCTTGGCCTTGACATGTTGTGAATGGTATAATAATATAGGTAACTTAATCGTTAAAGCTGTAGACTTCTAACATAAGCTTTCCGATATGAGACCACTACTTGGTGATTCGTCAAACCGAATCTGAGATAGATAGACATATAACGTCATTTTAAATTAGCTATCGAAGCTTCACAGATTACTAGGTCCCAAGGTCCCTTTTTTGGAGACGGATAAGGCCGCCTTTATGCTTCATCTTTTAAGACATGCCTGTTTCCTCATGATGTTTTCCTTCACCATTTAAAGAGCATGATTATTGCCTAGCCCAGTAATTATGGTCAGATGCAGCTGAAGATTCCATTGATCATCAGCTGCATCCGTTTAAACTCCATACATAACACAATCATTCACACAAAGTTAAGTAAAAACACAAAGTGAATTACTTGACAAGCAAAAACGAATAAGCTCAACAGCTACTCCACTCCTGCCGCTATTCTGCGACGATGGGCGAGCGGAGAAGTCGCGTAATTGGAAATATAGACATAAGGTTAAACATGTGATTATTTATGTTCAACTTGTGAAAAACAAGATCCAATATGGTAGCTTTATAACCTTACTAGCGGACGTCCCGCGGTTTCACCCGCGTAGATCCCGTTCCCATGGGAATACAGGGATAAAAAGTAGCCTATGTTACTCAGGGTGAATGTAGCTTTCCAAGGGTGAAAGAATTTTTGAAATCGGCCCAGTACTTTTTGAGCCTATTCATTACAGACATACAAACATACAAAAATAGGTACAAATCTTTCCTCTTTATAATATTAGTGTAGATGTAGATAATTACGCTTTAAAAAATAAGGGAAAGAGGAGCTTGTGGCTAAATTAATAACAGTCACTCGGGTCAAACTTTAGGTTAAGCCGGACTTGGCTAGGTTGGTCCGTGGATGGGTGATCATCCATTGTATACCGAGTTTCCTCCGTGCCTTGGAAAGTACGTTTTAACCAGGGTCCGTTTGTAGAACTTTGATAGTCGTTACAAGGTAATGCGTAAATCTGACTACCAGTCTTACCAAAGGGTATCGTGTTGTGCAGTACTAACTAGATTAGATAGGAAGTCGCTCCTTAAAAAGCACTGGTAGTCAGCTGCATCCGGTTAGACTGGAAGTCGACCCCAACGTAGTTCGGAAAAGGCTATTGAGACCACTTAGCTTCGGAATGTTACCGATTTTTTATCCTACGCCAGGCATTGTAGTTTAAGCAAAATATTTATCCACTGTATTTATTACAGAAAACCTCCTGTTTTGCTTTAAACTGCCATTTAAACGATTAAAATATATCTCCATATTTCAGATTTCAATTAGCCAAAAATCACACATACTCAACACACCATCTTATTTCACTACCATACCCACTAAACATCCCTTAACATGACTCCCCGACCACCCTATCTCCTACCTACAGATCTGCTGAGCCCGATATTGATTGTAAGCTGGCGTAATATAATTATCTGGATGGGCAGAGCTATGGCTGTAACATACAGGTAGGTAGGGTAGGTGGTACAATGCCGAATTACAAGACTGAGATTGAGGGGACTAGGTTGGGGTATTGTGTTGGAGTTAGGATAAGGTAGGACGGTTTTGGTGAGAATGTGGTGTGTGAGGAAAAGGTTTAGGAAAAGATGGGTGGGTTGTGTGGAAAAGATTATGGTTATCAAAGGAAAATGACACTTGTAGAGGCCTATGTCCAGTAATAGACGTCTTTCAATTTGATGATGATGATCGAGGAAATAACAACTGAAATGAGATGAAAAAAGATGGGCTGTATAGACCTTTAATACATATTTTATAGTAACTATGGGTCAGAGCCCATTCGTCCCCTAAAATTCGTCCCCCAGCATAAAAGTTGTAGATTCGGCCCCTATATAGGTGCCCATTGGTCTCCTGGTAGGGGACCAATTAATATTTTAATAAAAAATATTATTTTTAAGTTACCCATTCGTCCCCTCTAATATATATACAATATAAGTTAAAGATTCGGCACCTATTCAGGTGCCTATTGGTCCCCTGAGATAAAATTAGCTATATTTTACATAAGAAACGGTTAACATAGTACACTTGTGAACAGTTTAGTAACGGAATTAATTTAATAAATCATAACAGATCATTGAAAAAAGAGCTATGATGAATGATAATCTGTCATGATAATAATATAACCTGTCGATAGGCTTACGATGTAAAATTGTCTCACTAATAAGTAAATATACAAAAAATACGGTGATTTTAGCCAATTTTTATGTAGGTACTTCTAGTAACAATTTCTAATAAATTTAAGTTATAACGATTTTGCATGAAGTTGGTTAATATACAAAAAAAATATATATGTTGATTTATCTAGTCTTCAATAATTACTGTGATTTTAGTATTTTTTTTGTACTGTTATAATTTTTTAGATTTAAGTAATTATGATTTTGCATATAATATGTAGTTGGCAAAAAAACAAAAAAATAAGAAGTGATTATTTACTGTTGATATGTGTTCTATTTTTTTTGCATGTTTTATATTTAATGTTGATTTATATGATGGTCAATCAAGGCTGATTTTTGTAAAAGAGTTGTATTTTGTTAGTTTCTAGGACATTGTGATTTTGTATGTGTTAATCTTATTTGAAATAAACATGATATCTACCGAATTACTATATTTTTTATTTTAGCCTTTTCTGCGCGACTGTACCAGGACTACCAAGCTGCAGTATACACATATACATGTACTCATATTAGAAGAATGAATAAAAATAAATATTCTTCAGGGGACGAATGGGCCCCTCAAAAGTTCCAGGGGACGAGTGGGCACAGGGTGCGAATCTTAGGGGACGAATGGGCTCTGACCCGTAACTATAACCCTTCGTAGTCGGGTAAATAGATTGGTATTAGAGCAGGAAGATAATAGTTTAGTAAGAAAGTTGAAAAATCCAGTATTTTTCCTCTTCTTAGCGTGTCGATCTTAAGTGTGACCAGAAAAAGCCAGTCACAGCCATTGTTAAGACACAGTGATTGATAATTTCCTCATAAGGGTTCATAACAACATTGCTCAAACCATATTTATACTAAAATCACAAAAGGGTGTATGTAAGTGACTTACTGCCGCACTCATTGAGTTTTAATGATTACTTAGTTAGGCCATCACTTAGTAAAGGTTTTGACAGTTTTGTCATACAAAAACTGTCTATCAATCAATAAAATGTAAGTCATGGTTACAAACAAACCATTTCCCTATTCAAGAATCAAACGGGACTAACAGACCAAAGAGACCTTGAAATCTCTATCGAGCACAGGCGATATGCACATGCACAAACAGCCTAGGATTTATTTATTATCTGTGGAGTGACGTCATCCGTATCGGCACGTGTTCCACTGGCTCATCCGAGGATTACCTATAGAAAATACAACATTTTCGTTGTTACACTATTTTTTGAAGGCTTAATAATACTTTATTTGGTAACGAAACATGGAATTTTAAGAATTGGGTCAGTGGAAAAATGGCTTAAAATTGATTGTTATTTTTCAGTGCATCGTTTTGTTATTTGTCCAGTTTTTTAGTGTACCTAATATTTTCTTTTTTGACTTCATCATCATTTCCCTGCCTTCGTCCCATGTTTCTTGGGATCGGCGCAACACATTTTTTTCTTCTATTTCCTCTGTCAATCGTCACGCTTAATTTACTCCTTATTAGTTCATTAAAACCTCTTAAAATACATCCAATATTTTCTTTCTGGTGTTTGAATTTTTTTTTCCTATAATGATAAGTCCAATTTTCTGTAAATACTCAAACTTCGAAAATCTATACTACCAAATATAAGTCTCAGCTAATAATAAAAAATACACAAAAAACGGTCGCCACTCACACATATAAAGCCACACACACACAATCAACAATAACGGGGCATTTACGCTAGTGTGTGTGCACCCTAGTAATTTTTCGCCTAGGTCCCTGTCTAGCCCGAATCGGGGCTAGGGAATAGGGTGCGCCTAGATAAATGTACTGGTAGCATAGAAATTAGAAAGAACTTCATTTGTAACAATATTTTAAGATTTTTTATTTATTTATTATTTGCAACATTACAGATTAGATCCAATCCGATGCTTTAAGACACAAAAAAGGACAATATAAAAAAAAACTATTGCTAAACAATACAAAACATATTAAATTAATTAAAGTTTTGTATGACCGCAGATGATTGTATGAATGTGGTGGTTGTTCTGTAGTTCCTGCTTACCCCCGTGAGAAAAAGGCGTGATTTGTGTAGGTACGTGTACTTATCTGTGATTTATACAAATTTTATTTTTTGTGAGTAATTTTGCATAATTAGGTAATATAATTCAATTATTGTTAGTAGTAAATACTGTGTCACGCTCACCAATTTAGGATCAAAATGCTTCATAATGTTGAAGCATTTTGATATATAGCGTGATAGACTAAAACTAAATCTATTCATAATTGTATCGGCCGTAATCAGGATAAGATTAAGATTTAAAAATGCATGCTACTGATTAACAGTCACCCATCCTATGAGCTTAGAATCTCTCGTTTATCAATTTCAAACAGCAAACAAACAAACAAACTTTTGCAGCAAACTTTTGAGAAAACATGAATTTACCTGAGACGTGTTTTTTTTCAAGAAATCAGACTTCTACGAGTAGAGACCCCACTTACAGATAATACGCACATACACATACCGCCTTATCACAAAAGGTAGTTAAACCTGGTATAACTTATACTTGGTTTATCTCGCATGCTGTCACTTTCTTTTGAATATTATTGAAGTGAGACGTCATGCGAGATAAACCAAGTCTAAGTTAAACCAGGTTTAACTACGTTTTGTAATAAGGCGGTTACAGTTTATCTTAGAGGCTTTTCTCAAGACATTTTCCCTCGCTTTTTGTCAGTAGCGTGTCCCAAATGACATCATAAAAATTAAAAACATCTTTTCCCCGATCTTCAACCGCCAAAAAAAGTAATTAAAAATATAATTACCGCCTAATTTGCGGACGCTACTGAAACCGAACCCTTTCTACAACGATTTGTTTTAAAGGTCGTCGCCCTCAACCTCTCTCTTCCTAACACGAAGGATTCCGTATCCTCTGTCTCACTCGCACACGCATAGGGAAACACGACCTACGGAACCATGGCAAGGATGAGGTTTTTTTTTTTAAACCGGAAGTTTGAATTTCGGTAATGTCTGTGCGAAATATGTAAAGGGGACTTTAATGCAAAAATATTTTTATTTTAGAAGGAGAAGATATTTTATACCTACTTATTTTTAACTACCATGTCATGATTAAGTCAGTTTTAATTTAACTAGCAAGGATATTGGTTTAAAAATGAACTTTCATAAAAATTAAGGAGTCATCAATCTTTGTTTCAATGAAAAAAAATATCAAATCTCACTAATTTAGATGCCTCTTCAAAGGTTCCTTGTAAGTGGAAATTATATTTAAAACGTTTCTACGACAAGATTTCGTTATTAAGGCTTTCGTTAGCTTATTATATAATGTACTCGTATTAACAACGTATGAATGTCAATGTCAAAAATGACAATTTAATTTCATCTTAGCGCTGATACAATGACACTTCGTCTATGCCCTCAATAAGAACTGTAAGTATTCATTAATGAACGTTATTATATTATTGTCTTATTTACCAACTTAACAAAAAAACAACAACCAACTAAACTGCATTCAAAATTATTTGATAAGTCACTTGCGGTAGTAAATTGGAACTTAGGTTTCTTCCACAGGCCTAAAGCTTGTTTCCAGCGTTAATAACACAGTCCGCTTAACATTCCAGACTAACCAACAACATGGTAATAAGACCACTAAGATCGTAACACGAGAATCTTCTTCAGAGATATAGCTACTTCTATGATCGTATATAATGAGATCGTATAATATACTCTTGAATAACAAAATAAATTCGTACGAAAACTAGTGAAAAACGAACAGAAAAGTCAACTCAGAATCTGAATACCCGGTTGATGGCTGTCCCATGTAATAGGGGGCAGCCTAATACCTACGGCCTATTATGGTACACCATTGCCTGCACAACCCTTCGGTAACACTTACAGACGAAGAACGGAATAATGAGTTGTAAGTGAAAAGGAGCTTGCATTAACTTTCATTGACGTGTTCATAAAATCTCATAGACAAGAAAAGTCGTAACATAAATCTGACAACACCTCAATTGTTGAAATCTGTTGAATATCTGCTTACACTCAGCCACAATAAGGGTGAGCTTATGAATACTTATGATAATCGAATGAAAAGAGAAAAATACCACAGATGTTTCCTAAGAAATCCCAGTGAAGTCACTCGGCCTAGAATCAGAATCCATTCTTTCAAAAAGTTTAAGCGATTGATTCGACTGAACATACTTAATTAACATTTTATGTAAGTACCAAACAAAAAGGACAATAATTTTCCTCAATTTTCTTATCAATTGAAACTACTACGCACCTTACGCATACTACGTAGGTACATCTCTTTCCTCATAGCTAAGTCGATACAAATATTATAAAAAAGTACGGCGAACAAAATGGCGAAGCACTAAAGAATTTATTCTGCAAGTTTCCTTCCTGTCACCCGATTGACGCGCCAATTTTCTACAATAAGACCTCAAGTTATGACTTAAAGTTACACGTCAGTTACTTACTTACATAACTTAAAACTTTAGTAAGGCAGGTGAAACACAACAGAACATTATTTTTTCCTTTAAAAATTGTTATGCAATAATTTCAGCCATTTTTAAATTTCCATCTTGTCTATGACTGGCTGTAGACAAATTACAAAGTGCGTTTTCATTTACAAAAGTTTAATCCTCCTAAAAAAATAAAATCATTAAAAAAACTTAATTTAAAAAACGAACGGCCTGCCATTGGCGTAGGTCAGTAACCTAACCGTCATTCATTCCAATTTCAAACTTGGAATTCCGAGCGAAGAAGCTACGCACACGAGCGCGCGGCACGCACACAAATTGGGAGGGTTTAATTTGTATTTATGTAGGGCACGCATAC
Organism: Diarsia dahlii; assembly: GCA_949775195.1. NCBI lineage: Eukaryota > Metazoa > Arthropoda > Insecta > Lepidoptera > Noctuidae > Diarsia > Diarsia dahlii. Next base: position 14,828,491 of record OX459213.1, read on the forward strand.
ATAGGCGCGTTATATGGGTCGGCTAACAAACACAATGAATGTTTTTGACGAGTCATATAAGACGGTATTTATAAAGAATTATTGTTGTTTTGAAAGGGATTAATCGTTTGTAGTAGGGTTATGAATATTCCGTTTCGAATTAAAATTATTTCGCTGATAAATTAAGTTGTTGAAATCTGTCGAAAGTTGTATAGGTAAAACACGTGTTTTGCATTGTAACAGTAGTGCCAGACAAAGTCCGTAGGCGGGCATGACATAAGACCCAAGTGATCAGTTAGCCTCAAGCTAATCTTTTAAAGATACGGCAGCCGTCAGCGGAAAACATTGTCCCGTAGACATTCCGACTGACATTCGTCAAGGCAAACGACCTATTTCGTCTGCATACAAATACACTGATGTAAGCATTTTGGTAGCGCATACTTAGCTGCAACTTCACCGTTAAGCTACCGAGAATTTAGGACATGTTTTTTGGCGTTATGTAACCGCTAAGCTAGTTTTCTTCGAGTTAAGTAACTGTATTACACAGACACTACATTAACATCTAGAAATGTAGTGATTTATTTAATCGTACATTATGATAACACGATTACGTATACGCTTTAACCTCGCGATCGCAATGTCATGATCACTTACATAACAGAACTCGAATGTAAATAACCTTCCTCAACATTGTGTAAAAAGAAAAAAAAAACGCAGCTGTCAAAATTGTAAACAAGAACAAACATAAAATTAAAAAAAGAAGTCGTTCGAAATTCGCCGTGTCGTCATTCGCAAGGTGTTCAGTTGTTAGTGTGCGTTTGGGGCACACAGACGTGTCGTGCGTCCGCTTGGGGTAGGTTAGGGACGGAATTGGGGTGGGCCCCGCGCCGAATGTTCAACAGCGTTGTTTGTGATATTGTCGGGATGTAAGATGTTGGCGTAATTTGAGACTTTTATTTTTTCTTGGTCATGGCTGCGAAAAGTGTTACTTTTTGCGTTACGTGGTAATCTTATGCGTAGCAAAACATCCTGATTGAATAAATTGGCTACATAATGGACAATTAAGTAAATTGAAACTCTCGAGCGACTTATTTTAAAACTGGTATTTCTCTGAAAATTGCCATGAAAACTAACACAGCTTCTAAAGATAGGTATTCCCAGTAGAATACGTCGGAAACCACAAGAAATAATTGATGGATGATATTACAAGCGAACCTAATAACGTGAGTGTTTCTGCGAAACAAAATTTCTCGTTAAAATATTCAGCTACGGATGAAATTGCAAATAACTTTACCAATTTTCTCTAACTAAAAATAATTCGATACCCGATACTGATGAAGTTAGAAATAAAAATATTTATTCCTCGAACTTCGTTCACACAAAATTATTGAACGAGATGTTATTTGCTTCAACAGTCTACCTATAATTCCAAGTAATTTTTTATTCCATATTCAAATGTCGTCCAGATACATAACGGCGCTAAAAACTGCCTGTGACTGCTTCGATCCGGTTTAAACGGGACAAGTTTCGACCATAAATGCATTTAAAACTGAAATATTGAAGCGTTTGTAAATGTACTAGATGCGTAGGAAATAGGTACTGAGAGCTTACCACTATATCTTGTAGCAGTATTGCTTCAAGCTTACTTCAGTGAGGGAAAAGGATGGAGTCCTGGTAGACCTCCATCTCTTTTTGACACTGAAGGAATACTATCAGAGGTGGTAATTCGCCTCCTGATTTAAGTTTCCTTCGAGGTGATAAAATAGAATCTAGTGGCCTTCGAAACACAGCGACTGCATTAATTTGATCGTGATTCATGAAACTTGTATATTATTTAGAATCAGAATTATCTCGTAATACAATACAGGTTGCAAATCAATTGGGTTGGCGTTAAATAATAGTGTTTAGGCGGCTGTTTAGGGATTAATTATATCGTTAAAGGTTATGTTTACCATATTCGATTGATATTGAGCTCCCAGAGTCACCCGTTTTGCTTAAATTATATTCTTAAAACATGCTTTAGTACCCAATTATTAACTACAAAATCGATAACACCATCAACACTCAATCAAATCTTAGTTTGTCATTACTAACTGACATTCAAGATAAATTTTATCCATCACCTGTCTTAAGATTCAATTTAAATATATTTATATATATCGTGTATCAGAGCAAGGTACCTCTTGTGTTACAGATTGACAAACCGTTCGCGTCTCCGAATGACTTGTCATGTAACATTCATTGGATTGACAGCGACCGACGATTGCCTGAAGTATTGACTGCTACGATGCTCACAGAAACTGCTTTTTACTTTTTTACTATTTAAAATTGCAAAATGTTTAAAGATATCCGTATGTGGTTGATGTTAATGCATTGACTGCAGGAGTGGTTATTTTATATAGTAGAGAATATACGGCCCTATTTCCATACCATGTTACTAAAATTCGAAACAAATGACATCAAAAACTCTTTAAACCGCTTCACCTTTATTATATTATCAGTAAAAACGTGTCCATAAACGAACTACAACTTCAAAATACAATTTTATGAAAACAACTACGAGCAAAGAAAATGCCAGACCATCTTAAACATTAATTAAAGTGGCAATCAAAACAAACGGGATACATAAACCGGTATTAAGAAGATATATAAAAACAAAAATAAATAACACTGACATCATATCCCTATTCCCACAGAACATAAAAATAGCTTAGTATCAACTGTCGGAGTGAACGATCTTCGGGTGTTTCGAAAAAGGAAAAAAAAAGTAAAAAATTGTGCAACGGCCAATGCTCTTGGTCGCTAGTGGAATACGCGCTGTGGCAAAAAAGCGGGGTCATTGCCCGTGTCCTTCGAGCGCGTTAGTGTGCGTGTCACCGCACGCACGCACACACCTACAGGCTCGCATTTTTCGCGTGCGCACACAATTTTTGCGAGTGTGCGTAACGCGGATGCTTTTGAGTGCGTTAACACGTAGGACGCACGCAAAAAAGCGTGCGTTAGGACCGTCGCACACTTACGCATCGCAGTGTGTGTTGAGGTAGGTTGTGTTAGGACTTTAGGAGGATATTGATGGAGTTTTCATAAAAAAGGTTTATTTTTTGCAAATTATTTGTTGGGAGGTGGTTTGGCTTCTTTTGAATAAGATCGTTGAACTGCTGTAAGTAAAGTTGCTTGATAATTGGTTTTATTTAATTTTACATCTTTCATCGTTGAGATGATTAATGACATTTTAAACGATTGCTATGTCACGTCAAATAACGTCCTCCTTAGCGGATCGCTCGCTATTAAATAATTTAAAGTTTGTTCGCTGTTTTTTTACTAAAAGCATAAAGTTTTAGAATATTATGTGAAAAAAAGTAACTTTCAAGTTTCATGTCCTTAAAAACATGGCTGTTGTTATTTAAATAAATAAACGCTGGCTGTTTTAAATATTTATAAATGCAGCAATTTAAGATCATGTTCAAAGATAAACTTTTTAAATAGGCCTACTTTTAAGCAAAAAAACAATTTCCTTAAGATGCGGTGCGTGCCGCAATACGCAACGATGTATGCCTCACCTTTATCGTAGCGTTGCGTGCGCTGAGCAGGCTCGGTTGCCTCTTAATTTTGTCATTAGAAGTCTACAATGTCGGCCAAATTGCGGTAGTGATTGCCCGCGCTTTTTGCTTCGGCAAAATGGCTACCATTTTCGAAAATTCTTGTTACGAGAATATCAGTGCAACTTCTCTTGTTTTTTTTTTAATTTTAGACTTGTTTTTTTGCGTTCCTTTTTATTTTTTTTTCTGGCAAATGTGCCTGGTTAGTGTTCTCTTTTCAAATACATAATGTGCGTTGAGATTACGGTACCTATATTATTATGTATTTGTTTAAAAGCTGTATTGTGCGTTTTATAATTTAGTTTTGTTACTGATAAGTATTATTATTTAGCGATTTTATTGTGATTGCTTTGTTGTATTTATAAAACCGGTAGGCTCTTATTTAATATGTGTAATAAACTATATATGCATTTACTGATGATTTGCTGCCTATAAAAAAGTGTGAAAGTGAAAGCTTATTCGATTTGATCAATAAAAATGCTTTCTTTCCGTCACATTATGCCCTATAAATTAAAATGACAACACCATCTTGAAAATCAAAATCAAATCTACCTGATATTTGACGAGTTTTTCACCATTTGGTATGTTTTCTACTCTCTGTGACCAAACTTCTTTTTATAATTACTTTAAACACTAAAAACCCAAGCTAAACTCTAAGTTACTGTGGCTCTACCGTTTCCACATTAAATCTACCCTCGAATTCACCGAAAATAAACTTAAAAAGCCAACAAAAACAGTACTAAAACCACAACAATCTAGCTAAACGTCAATTAGGATAAAGTCGTGCGCACACCGAGTGCAAACAGCGCTCGCAAATAAGGGCTAGTTCACATAGTAATGCATGGGCGCGGTGCTGGTGTTCAAATAAAGTTTGTGGGTCACGGGACGCGTGCGATCCAATCACGACGCGCCTGAAAGGTGGGTTTGATAATACTGTTTAGTGTGAAAGTTGTCACTATCTCTGGTGTGGAGATAGTGGGTCTTTGGGATTAGGTGGTGGATTACGGCCCACTCCTTCTCGCAGAGATAATAGGAACTTTTTTGGCTGATAATGCTACATCGTAATATACATTACTACTGGTAACTCGCCCCGGCTTCGTATGGGTGCATTGCACTACATATAAACCATTGTTCTGAATCACTCTATCTATTGCCGAAAACTGCATTAAAATTCGTTGCGTAGTTTAAAATATACAAACAGCGAGAGCAACTTTGCTTTATACTATGTAAAGATTTCCTTTATTTATTTTACAACACGTTAAATTTTTTACATCTTTCACCAAAAAAACATTTATAATAGTGGTCCGCCGGTTAGGGCTTCAAGAACAGGGGGTCTAAAATTGTCAATTTAGCTGATCATAGTATGAATTGCGTTAAAAAGCGTAAAATGTACCTTTCATAATAGTAACTGCGTCTGCAGCCATTTTACGAATTTTAATGCAATTAATATTATTTTCCTATTATGATCTATTTTCCTAAATGGCAATTTTAGACGCCGAGGATCCTTCTCACAATGAGAGCTTCGAATAAGGATTGCTATCGACCATACACAAATCTCCGAGCTTTTACTAAGAAACCTTATAACTTCCAAAGAAAAAATTAACTACGACGAAACTCGACAACTTCAATATTACTACGCCAATTAGACAGACTACTGAAGTGGGTATAAGCAGAACACGTAGGTGTGATAATAACAACGTTTGTAGGTCACGGGACGAGCACGATTCAATCACGACATATCAATCTGAAGATCTCTATAACACTGTGGTTCCCAACCTTTTTTTTTTTAAAAGGAACGACCTTGATTCGCTTGGTTTTTTATTTTATTCAAGGGAAACATTGTGTGAGGAGGTCGTGGCTACATATCAGTTACTTGGGTCGAGCTTAAGGTTAAGCGGGATTGCTTAGGTTAACCCATTCTTTCTTTCTTTTCTTTCTTTTTTAAAAAAACGTTGCCCCACACTAGGAATTTCTCCTGTATCGTGGGTGCGTTCACAAACATAGAAAGTCACATACACAAATACCCAGACCCGAAACAACTATATGCAGGCCATAAAAATATCCAACCATTAATGGCCATTAATGGGTGACCACAGACTGGGTTTCAGCTGTCCCTCGGAATGCACGTTAAGGTGTTGTTCCCGGCTGTCATTTGTAGGTTTTTGACAGTCGTTACAGGTAGTCAGTGGCCCAAAAGTCTGAAAGTGGTTCCAGCCGGCTTAGCATGACCACCAAAGAAACGGGTTTTGTCGACGGAAGAATCGACAAAATGACAGATTGTAGCAAGGTTTCATGTCAAATTGTATGGAAAAATCTTTGTCTATTCTTGGTAGAATAGAGATAGAATCGCCATGCTACGGGGGCAGGTAAATACATATAGACCAGTTGCAGCTGGTTACACTGGAACTGACTCATGAAATAATTGGGAAGAGGTTAGACAGATGACGCGTAGATAAAAGTAATAGAAAAAAAAACAGTATTTTTCATAGACATCGGTTTGCGATTTGAATTTTGAGCTGTTTTCTTCTGTGCAACTTCAAAAAATTTTAATTTTAGCGGACCTTATTGCATTTGGGAACCACTGGTTGGGACACACCAATGCTCTAACTCTAACAAGAAAAATACGTGGCTAAGTGGATCGTTTGACCGTTGTCATTTCTGATTCAGACGACAACGAAAATTACTGTTTTGTGTGGGTATACTCATACTCAGTGGGCTATATAAGTTTCTGAGGTGGGGCAGATGGTTATTTTTTTAATTTTTGATAACATGTCATTTCGTCATTGAACATACTGGCCTAAATCAACGATCAACGTTTTTGAATTTGTGAGACTTTTATAATAAGAATGGAGGCCTGTGTCTTGGTAGTTGACTGTTTATTCAATGCCATGCTTTTCTATATAGTTTTATTCTTTTATTTTAGGGCCAATCTTGTCAAGCGTCGCCTAACGTTGAAGATCTACCCGTGAGCCGTGAGGCTGTTATTATTTTGCCACGAGCTCCATCGATCAACAAGTTGAATTCTGAAAACGAATTAAATTATATCTGTGAAGGCCACACCTACTTACCGAGTTCACTGATGGTTAATCACATTTCAATCTTATTTGTTAGGGTGTAAAGTCGCAGAGCGTCAGTGAACTCGATAGTACACAGGGCGACACATTGAGCTATATATTTCCAGTAAAACATGACCTTGCTTTGCATATAGATTTCACGTACAATAAGAGATCTGCTTATAATGGTTTTGTATAGTTTGATTTGTCATCATGCGCACGTAATACCTTATCCATTATCAAAATAGGTTATACAAAATGTTAGTTATTAATTAGAAAATTTTAATGCACCAAGTTGAAAACAGGAAAACCTTGCTTGCAATAATTATGTTCACAAATTAATAATTGCATGCAGTTTGATACAAAAAGTACTTTAAACTGCGTATTTGATAATATGGAAATTATTTATATTAATTATTGTATTTATTCATATGGCTCACCACAAGAATACTAAGGTTTTTACTATCTTGGTAAAACAGTACTTACCAAGACCAGTTTATGCAGATTTCCCATTGTACGGAAAATCTATACAACACTAAGTCATGTTATACTGGACATGTATAGGTTGATGTGTCGTCGTATGTATCAAGTCAGTTCGAACTAGTGACGATTTCAACAAATTTATGGAGGATTATTTTTTACCTATTAGAAGTAATGCGGAGATTTTTTTAGTACTAAAGTACTTAGTAGTAAGATAATAATATTTTTAAGTTTTATTATGATATAAAGCAGCTCCCTAGTAGATTGGAAGTCGATATCAACATACTTTTACATAAAGGGCAATATTTTCAAATGATGACTAAAATACGCGTTGAAAATGAATACAATACCAGGTAAAATAGTGGTCCAATTTAGCCAGATAATTTTAACATTTAGGTAAAACACACAGGATAATTTTAAATAAAAGGATTTAATAGTGATGAATTGAACTCCAAATGTTGTGTTTGCGAATAATTATGCCTATACATTTTGCTTGTCGTTAAAATATATGCATTTAATTTTATATTAAATGCAGCCTGTTACCAACCGTGGCGTTTACCGAACCTAACAACTAAGTATAGATGACAATTTTAAAGTTTAATACATTTTCAATAAACTCAAAATTAAGTTGCATTTGAGAAAATGACTGTCTTATCTGTGAACACCAAACATTTGAAAGGGACTAAAATGACTCACCTTCATCATTACACTAAAGATATAGTTTCAAGTGTCAAAAATAAAAATTCTCATACTGTTTTTAATTGTCGGGACTTTTCTTTCATCATCATCATCATTTCAGCCAAAAGAAGTCCACTCCTGGACATAGGCCTCCCCCAGGTGTCGCCACATTGACCGGTCTCGTGCGTCTCTCATCCAGCGGGTCCCCGCAACCTTGACCAGGTCATCGGTCCACCTAGTGGGAGGCCTTCCAACGCAACGTCTTCCGGTTCTCTTTGACGACTAAGAAATCAAAGTTTTAATCTAAATTTGGCTCAGAAGGAGCTGGCAAGATGAGCTGGACTCTTTTCAAGGGATAGGGCCTACAATCGCACTACATTGCAAAAAGTTGTGAAAGGAAAAGGTGGCCTTTGCCCTGCAGTGGGTGGCTCAATAATAATGAATTTATTTTATTTAATAAAAATGTAAACCATAAGTCTCTTCTCTCCTTGTAAAAAAACCAGCTTTTTATCAAGACTTTAAAATTTTAAAATGGTAACCCTAATCGAAAAATACGATGCACCAAAACTAGTACGATTGTCACTCGACCGCACCTCAATTAAGGTAAAAGCTCGGTGTGCGTCACGCTTTAGTGCTGTGAGATACTGTGACATGGTGTTTTAATTTTGTTGGGGTAAGTAGTGTTGGTGGTAAACTAAAATGGTGATGGGTGGTGTGTGGAGATTTTTGGAAGTCGAAAATGTGAGTCTTTAAAACAGCATTTTTGGATGCGACCTGTCGCACTCAGATCAGAAACCATCACGTAGTAAAGATTTTGACACTTTTGTGAAGGTATGGTATGTTGACATAATAATTATATATCTTTACTAAGTAATCATTAAATATCTCTGAGTACCTATGGCAGTAATAAGACTGTGTAAAGACCTTAAAGGTGTTTGTAGTTCCTTCCTACTAACGAATATTGTGTGAGTCTCTAAGTATTATGATAAGATTGATAAGTCTACAGAGAAACACTCTTACATGGTGACCAGGTTAAGCACTTTAGAATTTTTCGAGATTAATTTAATTCAATTTTTTGGGGTGTTCAAAACCAATCAAGTACCTACTCTCAACTTTCATTGAAAATCAAGGTCAGCTGTTATGATAGGCTGAAATGTATTTTTGGACAAACTTCTTATTATTTCACATTGACATTCTAGAATAGAATACTTTATATTCAGAGCCAAAAGTAGAAGAATAACATTATAATGAATTAGACTTTTAATATTCACTAAACAACTGGTCGTCCATCTTACATTGTTCGAATGTTCTCAATTCAAAATGTAATACTTAAGTATCTATAAATTCTGCGTTCCATTTGTTTTGTTCTGCATTCAAAAGGTTTATTTTTCTTTCATAATGCATTAACTCAAGGAAAAGCTATGTGGTTTATTTTGTTTATGAAAAGAATTTGTCTTCTCTTTTGTGTTCGATTAATTTATTTTGTATCTGTGATTGGAATGTATTGAGGACTGTTTTATCTTCTCTGTATTAGATAGAAATCAACCAGTCTTAGGATTTTTTTTTCGATCATCTTATTGGACTTGTTACTAAAACTTAAGATAATGCAGCTTACGTTATGCTGAATTAAAAGTTGTGAATTTAGAGGTGTTGACATTCTTTAGGTAAAAAAATCTGAGCCACCTTCATTATTAGTACTTACTATCCAACAATATTTAACTCCTAACAGTAACAACCCACTTCCAAAAAACGAACGTCATCACTAAATCAAAAATCGAACACAACCGAGCGTCTCCTAAAAAACAGCCAGCAAGAAAAACACTAACGTAACCCGACGCCAAAAAAAATAACAAAAGCGAAACAAGAGAATATCGCATCTAGCAAGAATCATCGAACACAAAAACAGGTCATTGTCGAAAGTCACCGGAATCGAGAAGCCCCGCCCGCTCGCGCCATTGGGCCTCCCAACCGACGCACTTCGGAATTTTAACAAAAACCCAGCCTAGTTCCGCCTTCTAAAATGTTTTTTTCCGCACGCCAAAATGGCGGTCCCACTATTTGTTTACAGATAGTATTGTGGATTAACTTTGCTTTTTAATAGAGCTTTCGTGGCGTTTTATCTGTACGTGGAAAATTGTGGCTTTTTGTTTTTTTTTTGTTCAGTCCTAGTTTGGTGTGGACAGTGTGTTGCGGGCTTTTAGTTTTGGTTGTTCGAAATTTTGAATGTGTTGAATTTTATTCGTGAATGAGGAATATTATAAATAAACTATCCGGTTAGTTTTTTTCAGGATGGTACTATGAGAATGGACGTCACGCGTTTTTTCACAGTGGAAAGTTTCAAGGCTTTTACAACTGTTTAATAAATTATGATAATGGTGATGATTTGCATTATTCATTTAATAACGGCTATTGTTTTAAAACTTAGATAAGTAGCTGCCTTCATACACTAGGTTAGCACTAGAATTTGATGAAACCGTTACAATGTCAGATTCAGAGTTTAACCTAAGCACAGTTTGTGGCACAAATAAATCATAAATATCTTGGTCAATCAATGCTTTCAGTTAGTGTACTTTTAAAACTACACACAAAATACAGCAAAACCATTAACAAACTAACAAAAAAAACAGCTCAAGACAAGACAATCATCCATTCATCCTAATCTGTCAAAAACACTCAACATAAACACTGGCCGCAAAAAGTGCATTACGTTGCGTTTTTTACTTTACGCCTACACCGTGCGATATGCATGTCTTGTTGACTAGACGTTATGTCTGTGACGTCACAGTAGCGTGGTAAACACGTGGCGTGCTCATTATGCTCAGCACGTGCTCAACTCACTAGTAAACGGGAATTATCTCAAATTAGTATAGTTTTCTGCTAAGTCAGTTCTGGATGAATGTGTGCATAATTAGTTTGTCAAAAATATGTAAAAGACAAGACTCCTTTTTTTGTCGTCATCATCAATATTTTGCTGGACATAGGCCTCCTCCAATTAGTGTCGCCAATTCGCCATATTGACCGGTCACCGGTCCCGTGCGTCTCGCATTCAGTGGATCCCGCAACCTTCACCAGGTCATCGGTCCACTTATATTAAGTAGTAGGCCTTCCAACGCAACATCTTCCGGTTCGCAGTTGTTTTTTCTCGTACTGGCAGTAATATTGTTCCATTTTTGAAATGGGATTGTCGTAACCGCTTTTAAATGTCAAACTCGAATTTCAAACATTGGTTGTCGGGAAAGAAAACTAAGATGGCGCCAATTTATGTCTCAAAGTAAGGTTTTGACAAGAAAACGATGGAAGGACTGTGTAAGGATGATATATTGCAAGAATAGAGGTGTCTGATGAGATGACGAGTAGGTTACAGACAATATTTTATGGAGTAGGGTAGAAGAAGACATAGGTACTGCGCCGACTACTAATAAATTGGGTTAAGGTGGATGTTCCAGGGTAGCCCGCGAAATTCAAATTTTTTACAACCCGCAGCCCCGAAGGGACTATCATCTGACCTAAGATACTCACTGTATAGACAAAATAAAACATACTTAAGTAGTTCAAGATTTCACTCTCGCGCAGCATCCATGGCGTGTTGCCAGAGACTAATTTGTACTCTATTAGCAACTGTCTGTATGCTGCCAAGCTATTTAGTTAGGGGGGTAAGTAGTGATATATTAGAAGTGGTATAAGCGTTGGGTAGCGTTGGGTTATCGTGAGGAAACCGGCATGTCTTAGAACCAAAAAATTCGAAGCCATGTGACATCTGCCAATCCGCACTGGGCCCGCGTGGTGGATTATAGCCCATCCCTCTCCTAGAGAGGAGGCCTGAGTCCCAGCAGTGGAACATTATAGGCTGATGATGATGAAGCGTTGGGTAGGAAGAAAAGAGTTTTGCATCATAGAGAGCGAGTGAGATAGTTTTATTACGTTGCATGGCTTAAACAGATTTAAAGGAGTCTTTTAACCCAGCCGGGGCTGCGGGTTGGTCACAAAGATACCACGGCGTCGACATAAAGGGCTAAGTAGGAACATGGGTGGTTTAAGTCAGTAGAAGTCTGACACTTCCTATCGCTCTGCCCAAGAGCGGGAGGGGTTATTTGATGATTTTCCAGCAGCCCAAAAAAAAAGAAAAAATAGGGGTCTTTAGATACATAACATCACTTAAAAGAGAAAGGCAGAGGTGTTGCTAATAATACCCCCACGTTATGCTTAAGTCTCATGCAATAGGGGACGAGCCTATTGTCATCAACCGGGCACAGAAATTCCTGGCGAAAAATTCAATTACAATTTGTGCGACCCAGGAAAAGAACCCAGAGCTCATGCTCAGTAGTAGCGCTTGTCACCACTGGACCAAGAAGGCACAACAAAGCAGAGCTTTATAAGCTTTGACTAATAGGTACATTGAATAGGTATGGGTACCAACTTACAAACTTGCGTTCATATTCAATTTATTTAGTAAGACGCAGGCTATTAAAATTGAAACCAACAACAATTGATTTTCATATTTAAGCTCCACAGCTTTACTGGAAATAGACTTTTTTTTTTTTTGGTGGGTGGAAAATCGACGAACAACCCCCCCCCCCCCACAGTAATATTAAACCCTTTGGTAAGACTGGTTGTTAGAGTTTCAAGCCACCTGTAAAGATTGTCAAAGGTCTACAAAAGACAGTCAGTACCAATGGCTTAACGTGCTTTCCGAGTTACTAAGGAAACTTGAGGTATGAGAGACTCCTCTCATACCTCGAGTTTCCTTAGTAACTCCACCACATTGGTGCCCACTCGGTCACCCATCCACAGACCAACCTAGGCAAGCACGGCTTTACCTTCATGAAACACATCTTTGTCTTTACTTTAATCGGAAAAAGACCAGTTAGTAGAGAGAGTTACTAATTCCTCAATAGTGATTCGGAGAAAAACAGTAGGTACCTATGCCTGAGAGATATTTCTCAATGGCGTGTATAATCAAATCAAAGGCCCATTGGCGGCATAAAAAACTTTGACACCAGGCACTAACCACAGATATAGATGATTACGTTAGTTTCAATTGAAGCTATATAAGGTCCCATTAAAATAGGTGGACAAAATTTCAGAAATCATTCAGACCACCGAAATAAGGACGATAGTAAAAATAATAATAAGAAAAACGCATTTAAGTACCTACTCATAAAGGATGAGTTTGTGCTAGAGTGCCGGCAATTTATTATTTTAAGTAAATAAAAAAAGACACTTTATTTTATGTTTTTATTGGTTAGATATCTTTGGTTAGACCTACTGAACGCTGTGTTAAAATTTGTCCACCTATTTTAATGGGACCTTATATTTCAGGTCAACTTGCATTAAACTGCGAGTAAGGTTAAGGATAACCAGTTTCACAATCCCATAGAACAGGGAAAGTATCCAGCATCCCAGGGGCAAAGTTTATCTCATGTGGTAACGTTTCACTCTCGTTCACAGCATCTGGCGAGGTGCCAGCCTCAATTTGGAGACTGTTAGCGCCGATGTCAGTTTGTTTCATCACTAAGGTAGACACGGCAAAATTTTTAGGTGTAACCATTGACAAACGTCTGAACTGGAAAGCACACACAGAAGAATTAAATAAAAAAGTATGTTCTTCTGCCTATGCCCTCTATAAATTAAAACCTATTATAAGTACCAATGCGCTAATAACTGCCTACCATGGTATTGTCGGCTCCATATTGAGGTTTGGAGTTATATTTTGGGGAAACTCTACTAATAAAGAAATAATTTTTAAGTCACAAAAAAGGTGTATTAGGGCTATGTTTGGTTTGAAAATAACTGATAGTTGCAAACAGTATTTTATTAAATATAACATTTTAAGTCTGCCTTGCTTATTTATTTATGAAATAGCTAATTTTATACAAACCAATCCTAACCTATTTAAGAAACAATCAGACGTTTATATTCGTAATCGGCGGGATAATAATAAACTTTGCGTACCAAGATCAACCACAGCATTGATGCGTAAAAGTATTTTTTGTTTGGCACCAATCATTTATAATAAAATCCCAAAACCTATTAGACAAATGCCGACTGCTCTGTTTAAAATACATTTAAAAAAATACCTCATAAACAAGTGCTACTATACCATATCAGAATTTTTAAATGAACGCAATTAATTAAAGAGATTCCTATAATTACGACATTCTTTACAATTTGAGTCACAAATCTTTAAAAACAATACTTACTTTGTTTTATTTTTTAATTAGCATTACTTTTTTTTTTGTATTAATTTCATTGTTTGCTGTGTAGAGTCAAGTTATTTCTTATTTGATTTATGGTTTATTCTAAACCAAAAAAATATGTTATTTTGTACGCCATACATGGCAAAACATGCAGATCGACCTGTTTATTTTAAGACCTTGCACATATTATTTGATGTATACTCATGTTTTACAATAAAAAATACAATACAATACAATACAATATGAGTATTTGGGTGTTAGGAGATTTTTATGGTATGTCAAAAATTTTGAAATGGGAACAGGAACGTGGAAATTGGCACAAGTAGAGGAGAGGATAACAAAAGAAGTATGTAAGTGTCGTAGCGACTGGCGTTCTGTTCTGCCTTACCCCCATGGGAAATTGGCATGAGTTTATGTATGTATGTAGAGAAGAGTCAAGCACCCAGAAGTGGGTGAAGTGGCTGTGATTGATGATGATGATAGAATAAGCAGCTAAGGGCGTAAACTCCTACACTTCGTTTTGCTTTATACTATAAGAGCATTTAAAAAAAAGACCACTATCTCAAGAATCTCAAGTATAAATACACCAATTTTATCGCTAAAAAGGTAAAAAGCACAATGGAATAACTCTATACCACAATTTCACTCAAGCATCTCAAAATTGTCCTGAATGTACCTTCTCTATACTGCCATACCACCTTATCCACCTAATTGTAAATAGGATTCTGAATAATCTATAAAAACACTGCGACAGGAAAAATACATAATTTTCCATTGAAAAACTAGAATTTTCACACATACGTCGCAAGATACTCTACCAAAATCCATGTCTCAAACATGCCCTACCCCACTATAAGGTAGTGTCCGAAGTTCTAGCCAAACAAATAGCCTGTCTGCATTGTCTACAGTCAAAAAACTACAGACACGTTCGGGATCTTTGACCCTCAAGATACGCCCGGATTAGAGAATACAATGTTGATGGATGCGGCATTTGAGTTTGGGGAGGATTAGAAGTAAAAGTAAGAACATCGTCCTTCATTATCAAATAATTAAGTCACACTAATGCTTATGAATTAATTGACTACCTAGTTGGTCTAGTGGTCTCAATCGTGACTGCTGAGCATGACATCCTGGACTCGTTTCCCGAGTCGGGCAAATTGAATTTTTCGGTACCCGGTTGATTGCAATAGATTTGAATAGACTCGCCCTTATTAGTAGTACTTAAAAATAACTGTCGAAATGTGAGTGGAGTTTTAGTTTCACTTTTGCCTAATCCTTGGGAAGTTACAGGCGTGATGTTATGATTATCATTAAACCAAGATTGTTTCTCTTCATTACACAACCTTCACCTCACATCATTCACAAACCCGTACAAAATCAATCAACAAACACCAAAAAAAAATCATAATCCACACCTCATCCACCGCCTTAGTTGATCTCGAGCCACCACCCTGGGCGATCTCACCCCAACATCTTACCAGTTTTATAGGTCGACGTCGAATCGTCCACTCGACCGGTATCGATCTACCCTCCCTCTCTTGTTGCTAATATTTCATCTCTCATATTTTTCGGTGTTTTCTTCATCTTTTTGGGGCTGTTGTTTCTGTTTTCTTGGTGTCTGGCTGAATTGGGGGTTGGGGTATGAATAACACCACTGTTAGGTTTTGTATGAAGTTCTCAGTGAAATAAGAATATATAATATTTTGAACACCTTTGTTTTAAGTAACTTAGAGGTACTTTTCGTAAGAAAACTGAAAGTCTTCTGTTTACTTAAATACCGGTTTCTTAAGCACTATAATGTATGAGCATAACTCGAAAAATGTGGATGTACTATTAGGAACACCTTGTATATCCCTTCAGGGATTACAGGCGTAATGTTACGTAAGTTATGAGCTTGAAACTGACTTAGTATTAATCTTTTCTTTATCATATGGGACAAGCCCGCCACACTATTCCCAAACCACTGTAACTCCTGTTAGCCAGAATCAACAGTGGCGACCACAGAAAAGCGCCGAGACAATGAAGCTCGACGAAGTCCCAGAGAAGCGATTTAACTGTCTTGGACCCCGCAACGAAATTAATCAGAAAAGAATAGCGGAGGAGTAGGAAACATTTTTTTTTTTCTTAATCATATGCTATGTATGATAAAGAAAATATGGTAAGAATGGAGGTATCAAGAATGATATGGTAAGAAACGAGGTGTCTCATGAGATGAGTGCCAACCCCAAATGAATTGGGATAAGGGCAAGAAAATAATGTAGTCTTGAACTTCCTGATTAAGGCTCAAACAAGTATAAACGTTTACAACAAGACAACTTTACGAAGTATTTATAGTACCCAGAAAATTACGCATTAACTTAAGATAATATAGCAAAATAATGATAAAAATAAGTATTCAAGTAACGAACGATAAAATGTCAGTAGCTTTGTTTTCCGTTGAGAGGTTATCGCCCTGATTCGGTACGTCATAGCCAGACAGAGTGGTTCTATACGTTTGTAAGGACTTTTAAACTTACGTTCAAGTTTGATATTGGATCGTATTTGGTTTTAAATGTATTGTGATTAATGGAACTGGTGGTTTTGTTGTATTTTTTTAATAATACAATTGCCTATTGCCAACAACTGCACAAAAAACCAGTTTTCTAGGCTGCTACTGTAAAATTTCTGATGAAAATATCTTTCAGCTTTCAGTTCTAGGATATTGCTGCCTCGCGAAGTTTGTGATTGGTTCATAGAATGACTTCCATTAAGGATCTAAATTAACCCAAGATATGCCATGAATATCATCCCTTGCAGCTTTTATCTATACTACTACTACTACTACTATGCTTACTATTTTACTATGCTTTTATTTATACAAAATCTGTTTCGTTCCCAAAATCCTCCCCACTCAACGCCTATCAAGTACCAAGTTTACACACTTCGAATGACTCAACATTAAACTGCAAACTTGATGAGCACGTAACCCGTGAACTTGCAACATTGGTTGGTAGTATCTTACCTTCATTTATGGTTGCCTGGTGAGTGGTGACTCAACCAGGTCAAATGGCGCTACCTAATATTTGATAGGTGGATATAGGAAGGAGATGACTTTGCAAGACTGTGGCTAAGTGGAGGGGGCTTGAGAAATTGGCAAAAGATTTTTTGCCTTCTAAAAAATGAGACTTAGGATTTAGCTGGTGAAATTTAGTAGTACTAGAAACTGATCTGATTTATCTATTAAAGTAAGATATTAGAGTTGAGAGCCTTTTGGGTTACCGGCTGACAGCGTTCAGGAGCAGTTTTTTGATGCTCTTTTATAATTTATTTAATAGTTTTTATTAATGTGCATAGTTAGTTTGCTTTTAGTAAAATTCTGTGATTTTGCTAGCTTTATTTTTTAACAAAGTTTTGACAAAAATTTCTTATTCTGGAGTGGTCATATCTACAGAACATCAAGTAATTCCCCATGAGCCTCGGATTAAAGGAAATAGTTATGTATACCACATTAGGTCCAAACCTACTTCCAAAACCAAAGGGGACTTACAGCCAACTATGATTCAACTCAACCAAACAATAAATATTTTAGAAAACTCCCAATACAACACACAAATGTTTCATTAAAATATATTACAAACCCAATGAGTGTGTATCTTGTTGACAAACAGACACACACCGGAATTCCGTATGTTAAATCATCGTAAGTAATTACTAATTTTACTGTTGACGTCCACGTCATTGTCACTTCCTCGGTGTTCAGTGTGTTTATAATTAGTTAATTAACTGATTAATATGTTAATAAGGATAAGAATAGATCTCTTGTGTTTAATGTGTGAGGAGACTTGAGAATTGACGGCACTTGCGCTGCAATTTGAATCAGCTTGTGTAGCTAACCGATAGATTTTATCGAGGAGGCTTCAAGTCTTGGGCTGTGGGTTGTTTGAAAGAGATACCGCGGCTTCGGACACAAAGGGCTATGAAGGAACATGTGTGGTTTTTAGTCAGTAGAAGTCTGACACTCCCTTCCGCTCTGCCCAAGAGCGGGAGGGGTTATTTGAAGATTTCGGAACCTCCAAAAAAAAGGCTCCAAGTCTTGAGTGTATACGTTAGCTATGTCGTTTACAAGATGTTTCGCATATTTTTTATATTGCAACCATTTGCACAGCTCTAACATTTGGAAGGTTCAAGTGGTTGTATAGTATGGGCAGGATAGAAGGTGATGCATATCCTGCAGAGGGTATGAAATTCAAACCCATGGAGCCATTAACACGTTACGAAGAAGTTATATTCTCGTTCTATATACTCACACTATAACTTAATCAATTATTTTCGGAAAAATAAATTTAATGACGTCTGTTAGAATAATAATGGGCTTATTATTTATTAATATAACAAACGTAGGTATATGAAAAGTGCAGCAACCTCAATAAATGCGTCGAACGACGTCGATGCTTCATATTACTAACACATTCTGAGTCATAAAAACCATTTATTGGACTGATAAAACTGTGACCTTATATTAATGCTATCGGTAAGAAATGTATGGTTATTTTATACTTGGTAAAACACTCGGTTTTGTTCGGGTTTTAAAAATAAACTTTTTTTAAATTATGAATGGGCTTGCTCTTGACTTCATACAAACATACAACACACACACACATACACATACACACACATACATACTTACATACGAGTTGTTCCGGTCTGATCCCCCAAACCGATCCACTGCCAATATTTTTCTTTTGTTTATTCCTTTCTGATCCCCTGTAATTTATCATTCCGTTCTGATCCCCTTTTTGACACAAGTACAAGTGAAGTACAGTCAACCGAAAAACAGTTGTTAATGAAAAAATAATCAGTTTTAATTTCTATACCTTACAATTTTACGATCATCCCACAAACTACCAGGAGAACAGAAGTAGGAAGGAGGTATTGGAATCTTTATATTGCACTTTTTTTTGTTGGAGATAGGAAACCAGGACAGTAAAGTCCCACAAACTACCAGGAGAACAGGAGTAGGAAGGAGGTATAGGAATCTTTAAATCAAATCTATATATTATTATTTCTTTCTAAAACCATGCACTTTTTTTTGTTGGAGATAGGAAACCAGGACAGTAAAGTCTTTATAGTAAAGTCCGTCTTTCGGCTGAAATGATGATGATGATGCAATGGTGAGACTACTACTTAGCCATTCTGGCTTCCTAGTAGTTTGTAACACTATGCTATATACTGGTTTCTCATCTCCAACAATGAAATGCATGGTATTAGAAAGGCTTATTATAGATTTGATTTGAAGATTCCAATTTCCAATCCCTCCTTCCTACTTCTGTTCTCCTGGTAGTTTGTGGGACTTTACTCTAAAGGCATAATATAGATTTGATTTGATGATTCCAATTTCCAGTACCTCCTTCCTACTTCTGTTCTCCTGGTAGTTTGTGGGACTTTACTATAAAGGCATAATATAGATTTGAATATTCCAATTTCCAATATCTCCTTCCTACTTCTGTTCTCCTGATAGTTTGTGGGACTTTACTACCTATTCTTTTTTTTTAATCTAATAGAACCTGTACAAATATTTTGTTGCTGACTGTCCCAAAAATGTATCAGGGTATCCGATTCTTTTACGGGGGATCAGACCGGAATAGAAAATAATTTATAATAAAACGGATCCCCTAGGGTATCAGTTTTAGGGGATCAGACCGGAATAACTCTTACATACTTATCATTACAAAGTCTATCACACAAGTCGTGAGGCTTATTTTAGGTTGGCTTGATCCATCGTCGACCTCATCTCTGTCCTCAGGACAAGATTGAGGTCAAGAGTAGACCCATTTAATTTTTTTTTAAGCTGAGGGATGCTAGATATTGCACCTCCACAACAGCTGATCTTTGCAGAATCAAAGTCAATAGGATAGAATAATATGCGATTTACATTGTTAAAATTTTGGGCTGAATACATTTAGATAGCCATCGACACGCTAAGAAGAAGGACTACAAAGATTGATAAGAACTGTAAGTATGTATGAGAATAGATTTTTGACTTTTCCATTAAAGTTTTGCGCTGAAAAAAATACTACTACTACTTTTCTGACCCCGCTGTACTTACATGCTTTGTTTAATGATTGAAAGTAGGTTAAGTTAGGACAAAAATTCCCCGTACAAAAGTATTACTTAATTACCTAATTCAAAGTTTGGAAACAATGAAAATCATTACAAAACCGGTCACGAAGTTAGGTGGTTTCTTATGTGTGGACAAAAACAAACTTATTGTTTCTATTTATAGAGTCTGTTATATTTTGTTTGTTACATTTATTTGCCGGGTTCAATAAACATAATTGGTTATTGTTTGAGATCGAATTGTTTTAATAATACGTAAATAAATTGAGTTTTGTGTACGTAAATGGTTCGGTTTTATAACTTAGATAGTGTGCTGTGAATATGTATACGTATTGTTTATTTTTTCTGTTTTATCTGCCTTATTATTTAGATGTTTAAAATGAAAGCAAATATTTTTTTTGTAGTAACTTGAGGGCATGTAATGGGGGATGAAACGTATATGACTAAAGTGATAGAATGTTGATGGATGAGAGGAAGGCCAAAGAAAAGATGGATGGATCGTGTGAGGAGTGATATTAAAGACAAATGAGTAAAAGATGCCGTGACGTCTGACAGGGAAGAATGGAATAAGAAAACGTGTTGCGTCGATTCCAAGTAGAATGGGACAAAGGCGAGAAAATGATGATGATGATTTTAGAAACGTTTTTCAGTAAATATTTAAGGTACACATTTGTTGTTCTCTTTGGTCAATATAATAAGCTTTTTACCCTATTTGCCCCAAAATAAGCTCAATGATTAATAGGAGCGTGATTCATATTATTATGTGGCTGGCACTATTTCAAGCTACTTATCTTCTGCCTAAACCAAACAATGAAAACATCGGGAATCCCCTGACATAACACACGTAATATTTACTAAACCATCAACAAAACAAAACAGCTCATAGCGCAAAAATCATTCTAAATAATTAAATATTTTCAAAAGAAGAACACATTACTCAACATCATTGTGACCACATAGAAACCACATATCGGCCGGTTTTCCATACACTGACTAATGAACAAAACTTGTACAGATAAAATATAAAAAGAAGAAAGGCAGAATGACTGGCAACCTAAGCCAATCGAATCAAAAAAGATACTCTACGCCCACAATTCAAAAAGCGAACGCGTCTCAAAAGCTGTCAAACTGCCCGCGCTGACGCACGATCGTAGGGTTGGCAAAGATTTGCAGGAGCTAAATGTACCTGGCTGATTTTTCTGCTTGGGGAATAAAATTATTGCTCTACCTATGTACAGGTCAATCAAAAAAATTAAAACAATACCTACTCCAAAACTAGTTTAAAGTTATCTTTAAAAAGGACACTGAATTATTTATGAGATAATACCGACATCCAAGCGTTATTTGAAAAAGATAATTCTGAGGGATTCATTGCCAACAAGGTCTAAACAAGAGTCTTAACTTCTATAAGATTATTTTTCTACAGAAATAAATACTCTATTATGATTATTAATTTTTTGTAGAAAAATAATCAGCATGAATGATATAACAAGACTTGTGTGTCCCAAAATGCCTGTGAGACATTCAAAAGTGCCTGTAATGGTCTAATTCAAATAAATGCTTTGAGATTAAGTTTGAACTATTTGTTAATTTCAGCTCATAAATAAAAAAAAAATTCATATTATAGTAACCCATTCTCAATAGATGTATATCACAGCTATATTCTAACAGTAGCTCTACAATCTTAGTTTCATCAGAAAGTGGCCAACCCTATGCAAACCTGCCCTACCTCAATACCTCGACCGTCGTCCAAACGCGTCCATTTTATGCGTTCTTTTTTTGAAATCACTAAAAGAGGTATGACAGGAATATCAATGCATCAAATGGTTAGTTTTACAAAAAGAAGTTTGGAATTTTGAAATTCCTTTTTTGAAAAATCTGCTTTTTTAACGAATAATTCGAAGAGATTATGGGTTGTAATGATAAATGGAGGCTTTCTGAAGATTACATAGAAAAACTGTAAAATCCATTTCACGAAAGAAGTCCCGCGGACAATTGTGGAACTAAAGTTGACAGATGGGGAGATATGGCGAGAGAGAGAGAGATAGCAACATTATGTCACGCGAATACAGCGCTGCGTCTGCGGGACTTCTTTCGTGAAATGGACTTTAGTCTTATGTTTTAGTGAGGACCATAATTTATATAAAATCACGCCTGTAATCCCCGAAGGGTTAGGCAGAAATGTGCCTAATAGTACCTACACCCACATTTCGCCTTTCATGTTTAAGTTTTATGTAAGGGAATATTACCATCAACCGGGCACACGTTCAGACTCCGATGTCTGCTACTGAGTAGGTATTCTTAATGGGAAACCCTAATAACACTTAGACCGACCTTGGAATCGAAACCAGGACCTCATGTACCACAAGAAAAACGAGTCCAAACACTCTTAAAAAATATACACTGTCTGAACTTCAACGAGTTGTATTACAATGATGTTTTAACATCAAACCAGCCTCCCATTGGTCAGCCCTAACACTCCTGCGCAGGCGGCCATTCACCGGCTCTCGTTTTGTTTTTTATCCCGCCATCCCGCAATCCCGCAATCCCGCAACACAGTAAACTGAACATGTATACGCTTCTGTGTTCGGGTGACTATGACTGTTAATGTCTTGTGTAATATGACTAGAAATAAGTTCAAAATGTATGCTACAAATTATATGTTAAGTTGAGTACCTAATTACTGAAAAACAGTGCTTACTTATATTTTCGAAATGATGTCTTTTCTTGCAATATACACATAACTTAACACAAAATAACTGGCGAAATATTTCTGCCTTACCTTTCGGGTATTACAGGCCTGATGTTATGTTATGTTATCAGTAACTTTATACCTTCTATTTGAAGGCGTTTCTATCTATCTTTTTATTTTAACTAATGGATTTCTTAATCCACTTTTAAAGTTATTCAACAGAATTGAATGTATACAGAGAGCCATTTCATCAGAAGTGGGATTTCACTTTACACATTTTCGGTGGAAATGCTCCAGTATTGATTATAGTTTAAAGTGGCATACCATCAATGATTAATGTCAAAGCACTAATTGATGGTTTAATGTTATTAATTAGTTTAAGATCTTGATTACGTTTGTATTGACATTACAAAAAGTTGATTAGTGCAATGTGAGAAAGAGTTTTAGAGCATTGTAGCTAAATTGGTTCTGTTTTTCTATTACTCCTTGACATAGACGATGATATAAAATGGATGTCTTATAATATTCACAGACAGTCGGAGAGGACAAATCGCACCTCGCAGCGAATAATATGATAATCGAGAAATCTAAATTTTACAGGAAAAATAAAAAACTGTTTTTGCTTATATCTCAGCATGGGTGGATCCTATGGTAGACATTTATGCATCAAAACAAAGCTAATTTTTTACTGTGTGGTTTATTTTATGTTATTTTCTTAGAATAGTTTAATAACATAAAGTTTTTGATGAAAAATAGGCCAAAACTATGCCATTACCTACGATATTATTCGCGTGTAAACTTAACAATATCGTAGTCAGTATTCTAAGGGAATTAATATTGTTATGTTCAGTATGATACCATTGTAATTATCTTACTTTTGTAAATATGCATAGAAAAAATTCAAAAAAAAATTACAAGATGTAATAGGAGTTCTAAACATCGAATATGCAATAAAACGAAAACTATGGTCAAAACTAATCTTTAAGACTTCCGTTTTTTGCCATTTGGCAACGAAACTCTGAAAGGAACTACAAAAAAAAAATGATCTTTAGTTCGCCGTATTTGGGGTGATACAGAAAATAAATTGTTGTAAAATTATTAACAAAAAAAAATCCCCGTCCCTACTGTGAGATCCAAAACCAAGGAAGTGTTTAAAAAGTTAAATTGTAATTGCTTTTTCTGTAGTTTAAGAAAGAAACATTCTTCCGAGATCAAATATTGGTATTTAAACCCGAAAGTTCATTGTCATCAGCGAAATATCAAGGTTTCAAGTATCGATATTCGATATCAATGACTATTGTTTATTATCGTTTTAAACTTGTTTATGTTTTAACTTTTAGAACCATAAATTCAAAGAATTTTGACAATCATCTGCGAGGAGGATTACAGTGCTGTTCCTCTCAAACCTGTGTCATAAATCCTAATCTTTTCCCAGCCTAATCTTTTCCCAGCCTAATCTTTTCCCAACTATGTTGAGGTCGGTTTTCAGTCTAAACGGATTAAGCTGAATACGAGTACAAGTAAGTACTTTACATGAAGCGATTGCTTAAATGTCCTCCACAAGCCATGTACGACTGGATAGGCCTGTGTCGCTGTTGAAAAAAAAAAGCTTATTATGAGTAAAACTGCCAGTAACTTAATCAAGGTTTGCAAGTTACGCAGGTGCTATAATGGCCAGTATGACTTCTGACAGAGATTCAATTCCTGGGTCACGCAAATTGAAATTCGGTTTTAAAATTAGCAAAGTCTCCAAAGCATTGCTCTATCTAGACTTCTAATAAGTCAAAGTCAAAGCATTTATTTCAAGTAGGCCGTTACAGGCACTGTTGAATAGTCGAATTAAACTAACTGCGGCACTCAGAGATATCCAACGATTACTCAAGCCGCCACCCAGCAAAGGCCTGACATACTTTTGTATGACAAAACTGCCAAAAACCTTTACCAAGCGACGTCCCAAGCAACCACTGAAGCTCTCCGAGTGCGGCAGTAAACTACTGAAGCTAAATAAACTAAGCTACAGTCCCAGTCACAAGGCATAATAACTCGTGATTGTACTGTAGTTGCCCATTCCAAAGCGTTGGTCTCATGAGAAGAATGGCAAGAAACTTCGTGGACACTCTTTTAAAATCGTTTGGGTTTACAATATGTTCAAGGTACAGACATAATCTTGGTATAATACACACATGAAGACTATGCAAATTAGTGTCTGAGATGGTCTTTTGAAGAAAGCACCACACAGATTTGAGTGGACCCGTTCAGTCAGTGCAAGCATTTGTCAATAAGTCTTACCAACACTAATAATTTGGGTGTTATATTCACAACCTCTCCTATATCCTTCAGGAATATAGCCGTGATATAATGACATTTTATCTAACATAAGTAGGTACCTACTTTATTATCCGTAAAAGCCAACAATACAGTCTCTCTTTCACATTTTATTATTGATTTCATGAACTCGTAAACAGTACGCGTTTCAATCCCACGTAAAATATAATAATTATATAATCTTCTTAGCAAAAAGTTAAGGACAAACTTAGATATTTTGCTCTTGTTACCTTCATCCTTAGCGACGTTAATCTCTGTATTAAGCTTTTGTTGTTATGGACTTATTAATAACAACCCTAGGAAACAAAATAAAACAAATCCAAATCGGTCCATCCATCTTCGAGTAATCGGGGAATAAACATAAAAAAGATGCGACGAATTGATAACCTCCTCCTTTTTGAAGTCGGTTAAAAATTTACAAAACGAATAATGTCAAAAGGGCCACAACTCAGCATAATGCCAGATGTCCACCTGATGCTGAACCGGCCAAGGGACGATTCCGTTACGAACTGAACGCGATCAACCATCTAAACCGCGTTATAGATCTGCCAGAGTCATCATTGGTAAGAATATTCAGACTAGCTCTTGATTACAGTTTCAAAGCTTTAAGTTTAATTAGTGAAATTCACCCAAAGCTTACAATAAAACTGTAAAGATAAATGTGGAACTACGACTTTGTTAGAACAAAAATAAAGACCATACTTAATAATACCTAGAAAGTAAAGCTTCGTTATTTTCTCAGAAAAAATCCCGAAAAGGTCAAACTTATTTTCATATCATCCCATGTCCGTACGGTCGAACAAGCTATTTGGCACTCAGAAATCTTTATTTTAATTCTACTACACTGATTAATTTCTTATGCAATTTTGTTTCATATAGCACTAGCTGATGCCCGCGGCTTCGCCCTCGTGGATATCGATCAAATTATATACATACTAAACCTTCCTCGAGAACCACTATATCCATTTTTGAAACAGAGTGAAAATCGGAGCAGTAGTTTTTGAGTTTATTGCAAACAGACAGACAGGCGCGGTATATAGTGTTTTTTTTTTTTTTAAACTTTGCCCCACACTAGGAATTTCTCCTGTATCGTGGGTGCGTTCACAAACATTTAAACTCACATACACAAACACACCCAGACATTGTATGGCATTGTATTGTTTGGCATTAAGTAGTCTCTAAATGTATCTGTGTAATCTTAAAAGTAAATGCAAGTTACCTGGCTGTATACTTAATAACTTGTTCGACCGAGCTTTCGTACACTTCACCCTAGTCATAACGTTCGATATATATAAATATAAGGACCGTATCTGATGGACCACTGGGGTCTGGACCAAACTGGTTCTAGTATTAAACATGTAAGAAGCCTTCGGTAGCTTTGGGCAGAGCGATTATCTAGTAGGGATGCGCCTCTCTCGTAAAAATCAAAAATCAGGAATAAGTAGAAATATGTATGTAGTGGTGTTTTTATGAAATGTTTCTGATATATTATGGAATTGAAATTATGTGAGTGGATTTGTAAACCTGATTTTTTAAATGTTAAATCAAATAAGTAAAACAGTGAAGATGTTTTAGGAAAGTTATTATTGTTATTATTATTAGGTTATTGTTACGTATTACGTACGGCCGCCAAATGGCGGTCGTCAAACCATGTCAGAGGCCCTTGCGGCGGTTTAGAAACTCTGACACTAGGGTGTGTGGGGTCTTTAGACCTTACTGCCCACACGATATGAAAAAGATTGAGACTTAAATATACCTGGCGAAATGTGGGTGTACCGTACAGTACTATATGGTACAGTTCTGCCTAGCCCTTCGAGGAATACAGGTTATAATGTACGTTCAATCTTATATTTCTTATATCACAGCATTTTTCGCTTCATTGATTCAAACGGTAAGTTATTGGGCATTTTTGAAGGGCTTCTTTCTTATCCACATTTACTTTTATTCTATGTCGAATTATATTAAGTATATTCTTCAAAATTACCCAGAACTTTTTTTAAATGTAATAATGATGTTTACTTAATATTACAAAAATTATGGATAGAGATTAGACACTGAAATACAAATAAAATGGATTTTATTGAAATTACCTCATTTTCAGAACTTACCTTAAGCTGGTCTTTAAAACAAGACGAAGAAGAGACCTCTAAAAAAAATTAAGTAAGTAATAATAATAATTATTTTGTAAATTCGCAAGAAAAACCATAGTAGATTTTAATACTTCTACGAAAGCTGTTGCATCTGCCCACACTCTTAAAAAGACTAACAAATAACTTTCTCATCAACAAAGTCAACATCAAAACAAGATGAAGAAAAACGTACCTACTAAAATAACATTTTCTCAGATCCTAAGTAATCCAGGGACACATCCGCCAACAGGTGTACTTACCCACTAAACCATGTCAATGCCAATCTCATAAATATCTAGACTTTAGCGAGAAATGCTAGAATTTTAGATAAACCAAACTATTTTTATGTCGGGCACGTGCCAAAGGACTAATTCTTTGGAGTCGAAAGGTGAAGTAAAGTGCTGCTCTATTATTTGAAGGTTGAATTTAGAATCTTGGGTCGAGATTTAAAAATAGAACAGACCTAAGTTTATTGTTTATGATCAGACTCATACATACTGCTTTGACTATAAATTGATTAGGATAAGGGCAAGAGAATCATGATAATTATTGTTTATGATCTAAGAGTAGTTCTAAAAAAAAAATACAAACGTTTTGAAATCGATTGTCACTTGTCCAGATTCTCAAGACAGAAACATAATTGAAAAGATGATGAAGCTAAGGGTGTCTAGAAAAAAAGTAGACATGAAGGCTTTTATTAGACTTCTTATAGGTCAGTTATTTCAGGCTGTAGAAAACAAAACAGTGCCCATTTTAATTTGCAAAATTTCAACTCTATCAGTACAAAATCGAACACAATTTTCAATAGTGCTTTCAAAACTAACAAAAATAGTTTAAAAAGCCCCAAAATATACCCAAAGTTCATTCATATCCTTTGGACACGTAAAGAAAGGGTAAGTTACCTCTCTCACGTCGTATTTTTAGGCCGCCGTGTGTCTTACTCTAAGGAATACGCGAGTGGGGTAGGTCATGTCAACCGGTTTCCCTCCACGCCGCCAAAACAGGATATCAAATTTCAGTGAAAGCCTTTTATGCTTAAAATAAACGCGCGAACCCCTGTTTTCCTTGTAATTCGCATGTTTTAACGGTTAAATTGAACGATCTGTTTTCATTTAGAATAAAATTTAAATTTAGAAGATCTATGCGATGTATTTGTTGTCATGTCATGTCATTAAAAAAACAAAATATAATTTTCAAACGCGCCATAGACAAAATAAGAAGGCAAAGGCAACAAACGAGTACTGCCTTAGAACCGGGCAAGACCTTTTTGTATAAAGTCTTGTTTCTCGTTTTAAACTGTAGACGGATGAGGTGCATCAGTTTTTACTGAGAATTTATTTTGTGCGATAGATACCTATTACTGATCCGAGCCAGCAGCCATTTTGATTTTAGTGTTGCTACTTGAAATTGCGCGGTGTTGCAGGATAATGTTTTTATATTTTATTTTTCTTGTTTTAAAATGGTTTTAATGCGTTGAAAGTTGATGTTGTAAGTGATTGTGGTTTTTAATGAAACTATTATTGGATTTTTAGAAAAGTTGGGCCGTTAATGTTTTTATTTTGTTTATTTTGTATAAAAAGTCTACTTTGTTAGATACAAAGTAGATCATAAACTTTTTGGTTGAAAATGATTAAGTACCAATGAGTTTGAAATTAAAACCAAACTATTAACTATTAATTAATTGTTTTTCTTTAATCATAATTTATTATGTTAAAAAAAAAAAAAAATTTAAAATTTAAAACTTTTTATTTCCAAAAACACTTCATAAATTTTGAAAAAACACACATCGCTTAATCTTAACTCTGAAAGATTATGTGCGAGTGAGGCGTCTCGCTTGTTTACATTAAAATATATTTTTACATAAAATTAAGTACATTACCTATTTGTTTATTTGTGAGAGATCTGGAGGAACTTTGTATTGATCCACTGTGAGGTAATATTTAATTATTCGTTTTATTTGCAAGGTTTTCTTTGATTTTAATTTATTAGTTAATTGCTTAGGGAGTTTATTCAACATGTTAGGTAACAAGTACCTCCAGGTCCTTCTTCCATATTCATTGTTACATTTTGGCAGATTATATAATGGTAGGTATTCTAAACATCTTAAGTTGTTAGGTCTTATTTTTTTACTTATTATATCAATTTCGTTGGCATATTGCGATATTATAGCTAGTTTTACTTTGTCAAAGACATTTATTATTTTACAATATTCAAATAATCGTTGATAGTTGTCTTTAAATTTAACCTTTATTTTATATGGAACTATAATTTTTAACATCCTGATTTGTATGTCATATATTTTTTGTAAGTATGTTTTATATGTTCTGCCATAGCTAGCTATACCATATCCGATAATTGAATCTGCTAGGGCCAAATACATTAGTCTTTTGGTTCTGTATGGTAATTTATGCCTTAATATGCTTAGTTTTGCCAATATTGACCTGAGTTTGTTACAAACATAATCAACATGGGGACCCCAATTAAATTTGTTATCAATTTTAAGACCTAGATAAAAATGTTCCTTTACTACTTCAAGTTGGTTACAATTACACACTGGTGGACATTGGTGCATGCACTCATGTTCGTGGGCCACGACTTTCGGTATGCTATTTACTTTAATGTATGGTGAGTGAATATGTAATAGCTTAGTTTTCTGATAGTTAAGTGATAATCCGACATCGTGTGCCCACTTACATAGATTGTTAAATTCTTTTTGTATCAGGTTTTCTGCAATTTCAAGGTTTCGGTGTGCTACAATTAAACATGTATCATCAGCAAACTGGTACACAGAGCCATTCTGAAATATCTTACACATGTCATTTACATAAAGTAGGTATTCTGTGGGCCCTAAAATTGAACCTTGCGCCGTTCCGTATAAGGTTGGTATTTTGTTGCTTTGTTGCCCTGCTATCTTTACTGTGTTATATCTGTTTGAATGATAGTTTTGGAACCATTCCAGCAGTGGGCCCTGTATACCATTTTGCTGCATTTTTTCAAAAAGCGTTTTGTAATTGAGCACATCAAATGCCTTGCTAAAATCAACCATAACAACAAGAACATGTTTTTTTTCATCCAGGTAGTTACAAATTTCATCAGTGAACAACGACAGTAACTGTGAAGTACTTTTATTTTTTTGGAAGCCAAATTGTTTTTCGTGAATGATATCATTTCTTGAGAGAAAGTCGTTTATTGATTTACCAAGGTATTTTTCTATTATTTTGTCAATGCAAGAAAGTATAGTAATAGGTCGGTAATTATTAGTATCTGTGTATTTGCCTTTTTTATGTATAGGTCGTACTATACCTATTTTAAGTTTATCTGGATAGGTACGGCTAGATAAACAAGTATTTACCAAGTGAGTGAGAACGGGCGTTATTTCTTTGGATATATATTTTATGTCTTTTGCTCGTATTTGGTCAATGCCCGGGCTTTTTCGGTCATCAATTGATTTTAATATTTTGTGTAAGGTTTCTTCTTTTATTTTGTTAATATATAAAGTCACATTAGGTTCATTTATATACGACTCTCTATCAAGCAATGGCTCCTCACAATTACATATAACTTTTTTCACATTTGACTCAAAATCATACGCAAATTTGTTGGCTAATAATTTAGGGTTAAGTCTAAATGATTTTATTAAAATATCGTCCACTGCTTTCATAATTCTGCCAGTAAGCCTGTTGATAATAGACCATATTCTTTTTGAATTTTTAAAGTTGTTAATTATTTCTTTTTTAATACAATTATTTTTAGCTTTATTCATTAATTTATTTGTTTTATTTCTATACCTATTATAAATCTGCCTATTCTTTTTATTGTTTACATCTTTTTTCCAAATTTCTAACAATTCTTTTTTTTTGTTAGACATATAATTTAATTTGTCACTTATCCATTTACATTGATTTCTTCTGTTTACCTTAATTTTAACATTTTCCCGACACTTATTATACACAGACTCGAACCTAAGACTTATGTGATTGAAGATGTCGTTGGGATCAGTCATATTATATACGGGTGACCAGTCAATACCCAACAGTTCTTCTTTTAATTTAGTTTCATTCAATTTACTAATCGTTTGGTATTGACTCGTTGCCCGAACACTTGTCATTGCCAAACCGGTTATAAAGTGATCCGCCAGCGCATATTGAACAACTGCTGATCTAATACAAAGCTGTCTGTTATACACTTGAATAGGTTTACAATCGTCACGGACAAATATATGATCAATACATGTTCTAGATATGCCTTTGGAACTCTTAGCTATTCTAGTAAAGTTTTTAATACAACACTCAAACCCCAACTCACATAAATTGTTCATATATTTATTTGTAACGGGATTAGTATCTTTAATATTTATATTAGTGTCTCCAACTAGTATACAGTTACAATTTCTTTGTAAGTTAGATAGAACCTGCGCCAGTTCACACACAAATTTACACTTATTTATACACGGGGGCTTGTACACTGCACATAACGTTGTTTTGTGGCCGTTATATGTTTCAACCTCGCCAATTATGCTCTCGAAATTATAGGTAGGTACGTCTGATTCCAGGAATGTTATTGTTTTATGCGCATAAACAATTATGCCTCCTCCTTTACGGTGTTTACGTAGCTCCGTGTACATTGAGTAATCCTTTAGATGAAATAGGTTTTTTGTTGAGTCTTTTATGTTCGCTTCCGTGATAACAATTAAATGTATTATAACTGGGCTAGTGGATACTAAATATTCAAGGTGGGAGTGGTTTTTCACCATTGATCCTATATTTGTGTGCAACAACAATAACTCATTATTTTCTGGGGGAATATCTGTCGTAAAATCGTGCCATGACATATGTTCAGTCTCAATTATCGATAAATCACTGTTATCCATAAACAGGGGAAAGGTTATGACATGTTGTTAATAATATTAAAACACTTTACTCACTAAGTATTAGTGTGAGTTTTATGGAACAGTCATACCTGCAGCTTTTTGCAGTTCGTTTGCAATTTTTTCTATGTCGGCCATCGAACGAACTGTGTAGACTTTTTTTTCAGTTTCTTGTTTACGTACCAGCACGCTCCCATTTTTGCACCATACAAATTTGCACAGTTGTTGATTTTTTAACATTGTTTTAGCTTTCCACAGAAGAAATGCTGTTGTTGGGGTCAATGACTCTCGTATATACACCTTTTCATTACTTCCACTGCCCACGTCTTGTTCACAGAGGTTTTTTGTTTTAGAAGCAGCTAGCCAGTATTCACGGTTGTTGTCCCGTAACGACACAATGATTGGCGTCTGTGACAACGGCCCATCACTGCCATTGCCACGGGCAGGTTTCTTTTTACGCAGGACTCGGGTTATACTTTCAGAGTTCAGATTCAATAAATTGCAGACTGATTTGGCAATCTGAAGAACATCTTCATTTTCTTTTTCAGTTATACCACAAATCTCGACGTCATTGAATGACTGCATTTGCTCAATTTTGTTAACTTTTTGTTCCAGCACCTCATTCTGCAGCTCCAGGTTTTTGCACTTGTTTTTAATATCCGTGCATTGGTTGTCGAGAATCTTGATTTTGCTTTGGTAATCAATCATTTTTTTCTCAAAGTCATCGATTTTTCCCGTAGTGAAATGTAGGGTACTCTGTAGTTCTTCGGTTATAATTTTTCGGATTTCTTTTCTAAATATTAATAGTTGTTTTTTGTCTTTCTCAAGCAATCCCTCATAATCCGATTCCTCGTCCTCAATCTCTATCTCGGTTTCGGGATCAGGTAGTATGCAAGAGATGCGTTTCGGTTTTGTACCTCCGGTGCATGCGCGACATTTCCAATCAACGGAATCCGTTAGCGACAACGCGCTCAGTTGCTCATTGGTTATAGAAGCACACAGTCCATGAATCCACTTATTGCACTTACTACACTGCACTCCAGGCGTTTTTTTATTAATCACTTTATTGCATTTAGCGCATTTAACCATTTTTACAACGCGTGCGCAACAATCAGGTGAAGGACGGTGAATGTTAATTCTCTTCCCATCTAAAGTTTATCAAACTTTAGGCTTCTTTGACTCGTAACAACTCAAAAGGCAACATATTTCATTTAAATTAAGTATACGTCAATTTGCCCCGAGCAACATGACTGACTCAACATTCATTTAAAACATGGTGTCCTTCAAAGTTTTTGGTACTTACAAGTTTATTCTTGGAATTCTGATGAATACACACTCACAACAGTGTTTTTTGGGGGTCAGCAGGAAATACAGTGTCACTTGTTGTAAGGGTCCTTTTGTACGGCATGTGTCAGAAAAGTGTGATACATATTTGGAGGGTGCGGTGCAGATCTTCAAACTGTAAACCTTTCAAGAACCACAAAATCTTAATCACAAAAAAACACCCATGACCTACGACGATGTAGTTGACAAATATGAGCCTTTTGGTCAATTTTAGTCAATGGACCTATGGACCTGTCTTATTTGTTTTTCTTATTTTTACATTTTATATTTTTTGGTTTATTGTTATTTTTTATCACTTTGTCCTCTGTGATACTAATAAGTAAATACTGTTTTTATCTTTCTTTGTCCACACTTTTCTGACATCCGCTGAATACTTTTTGTGTACACACAACTTTCAGCTCTGTTAAAAGCGAAATACGATTAAATACTAAACAAACAAAATCTGACAAATAAAACGAATTAATCACAAAAATATTTCGATAATCACTAGAGTTTGTTTAAAATTCGTCAACGCAAGGAACAACATTGTATCGTGGAACAGTTTAGTATGTTATTTACAAACACACGCGTAATATAGTAAACTGTTTACTATTAGTCAATGAGTAAAGTAAATAGGAAGTATGTATATTTGATTAATGAAAACGTCGCTTTTGTTTAAACAGTCATCATCTATCTGCCTAGCCTTTTCTCAACTGTGTTGGGGTCGGCTTCCAGTCTTACCGGATGCAGCTGAATATCAGCATTTTACAACATGGAACGACTGCCTATCTGACCTCCACCACCCAGTCAATACTGGTAATACGATACCCTTGGGTAAGACTGGTTGCCAGACCTGTAACGACTGCCAAAGGTCTATATATGGCAACCGAGACCAACAGCTTAACGTGCTTCCGAGGAACAGTAGATCATATATTTAAACGTCATTGTATCCTGTATCGTGGCTGTGTTATCATCATCTTCCTACCCTTGTCCCATGTTATTTGGGGTTGGTGCAACACGTTTTTTCTTCCATTCTTCCCAGTCAATCATCACGTTATGATTTACTCCTTTTCCGTCATATCATTCCTCACACAATTCATCCATCTTTTCTTTGGTCTTCCTTTCCCTCATAGAGTGATGAATATAAATGTTGATGTATAGACACCAACATTTATATTCATCACTCTTTTCGTCACATGCGTACACAAATATTTAAACTCACATCGAACGAACGAACGGCCAGACCCGGAAGAACTAATTGTAGGCCATTATGGCTCCGATGGTTTGAAATTTAGAATAAAATATTATTTATAATAATTCCTTGAAGAAACTAGGAGCGTACACCCACACTTCTAACTGTTTTCTAATGAAACAAGAACGGGTAGGGCTTCATGCATTATAAAAATATAATAATACTCTAATAAAAAGATAGCTCTAGGTCAAATGAGCTATGGGCCAAAATAGCCACTATCTGGAACCCTGACTCAGTCAGAATGTGTCGAGGTAGACCTCGTAGAAGATGGCGAGACGATCTGGACAAGACCAGCGACCAGTGGTCCACATTGGCCTTAGATTGAAATAACTGGAAGTCATGGCAGACAGGCCTTTGCCCTGCAGTGGGATGATACAGGCTAACAGTATCAGGTCAAATTAAGATAAAGGTGTGATTCCATTTTTTATATCGAGTTTAAGTGAGAAAACGTGGTATTTAAGGGAACGGTTCTTCTTTTAATTATATCGATGGTTTCATAATAATAATATGTTTCAAAGTTCGTCTGTTAGGTAACGTAAATAGTACATTTAATGTTACTAAAAACATCTGCAGAAAGGGCATGCTGCCTTGACATTACCAAGATCAAAATAACGACATCCCTTTAGTATTAAATAAAATAATTAAAAGCAAGGCTTATTAATGTTAAGTGTACCTACCGGATGTTTACTTCGAGAAGAACGGAACAGGAAATGTAGTTCTCATAAAAAAAACTTATTTTGTTAGCTATATTATGGAAGCTTCCATTATCTTTGAAAATGTCAGTCTTTTACTTTTGATATCATATTTATCCGCTTTGAAAACCCTACGCAAAGTGACGTTCTATCAAAAAACTTATGTCAATAATACTGAAAGTACATAGTTACAAAAATAAGGAAACTTTTGATAGCGATTGCATCTTGTCAAATCCAATGCAGCACGGATTGGATTTGTTATATCTATCTCGGAAATGCGATTTTGCTTAGTTTTTTGTGTCTATGTGACTTAAGTTGCTTTTAAATGGAACATGAACTTGTCAAGATCACTACTTACATATTAAACATCCACCGCGTCTGTCTGTCTGTTTGCCCACGATCAACTAAAAACTACTGCACCGATTTTCATGCTGTTTTCAACAATGGATAGAGTGGTTATCGAGGAAGGTTTTAGTACATAATTTGACTGACATCCACGCGGGTATAAACTAGTGTTTTATAAGAAAGCAGCATCACAGAAGTAACTCAGTAATTGAGACTTCAGTTCCCAAAACTTTTCAACCAAAATTATGAATTTAAAACACCCTTTACATTCAAATAACCCCCAAAAAATATAGAAAGGGAAACCTTATAACTGGCCCGCCGTAATTAAAGGACAACCATACCATCTGCTCGCAAGACGGACGGAAAACAATACGTCCCGGCTTCCAGACAGTAATCGAATGAGCGACGAAAAAAACCGCACGATGCTTTCGCCGCCCGTCTGAATGACCTCATTTTTGGGCATTCTCCTTTTTTTCTTTCTTTCTTTTTGTACCAGTTATTATTGTCTGCAGAAATGAGTGTTTAGTTATTTGTGTTGAGCGCTGTACGGGGTTAAATGGGATTGGTGAAATTAAGAAGTCTGGTTTCTTAAAGTTGAAAATTTTATTGCAAAAAATTAACGTAGGTTGGTAGGATAAATGCAGAAACAACTCAGATTGTGGTCTTCCTTTGCGCCAAATTTTATTAAAATTAATTTAGAGTTTTAAAGGCGGTGCAACCTTAATGAACAGACAGCATTTGCAATATTTGATTATATTAGTGTACCTAGATAAATTTAATGATCTTGTCATACTCTACTACAAAACAGAACTATTAAAATACTACGGTAAAATTTTTGGGAGTTTAAGATACAAAATTTTACTCCTGCACCAATTTATGTCATCTGATAATTTTGATGTGATTACAAGTATTCAGTTTCAAATAATTATCAAAAAAAGTACCTATCACCCTATCAATACTACAACAATTTCAAATCAAGAACACCAAAATCTCAAACAGTCAATAGCCTCAAACATTCCATTTTCAAACCACAATATCGTCGTTCGAAATTCAAACAGTGAGATCCGTTAGCGGCCAGTATTTCGACTGGTTTGGTTGCAGTAGGGTAGCTGCACCTGTCTCGGCCTAGTGTCCACAACCTAGATTCACCGCACGACTATAGAATGCAGGTAGATTTATTTTAATCGCTTTATATTTACTGTTACACCTTGTTTTCGACATGAAATGCTGTGATCTAGAATATAATATTCTGATGTGGGACTGACAGATAAATCAATGAAGTTATAAATGTAATATTAAAACACGTATATTATATATTGTAGAGGTGAATATGAAAAGAAAGACATTATCCCTTATCATGAAGAGCTGTTTGATAATTCTGGTAAGAAATTCTATCTAAAACATGTAAAGTTACCTACAAACTCTGCTACAGATTACAGATACAGATTTAGCTACAGATTTTCCATATTTTGAAGATTTAAGTGTTTTTATTTCATCTTTATGATTGACTAGCTGACCCGTGCCCACTTCGTTGGGCATAATGTTAATAATCCTTTTTTTCATAGTTAAGGCAGCGTTCGTAAGAAACGCTTTCATTCGACCGTTTTTTCTCCGATTCACTTTGCAAAACGGACTACCACGTGAAAGCCTTTTTATTTTTCGGTTTTTTATATAACCTATGACACTCAGCATTAATGTGGCTTTCTATTAGTGAAATAATTTTTAAAATCAGTTCTGTAGATCCCGAGATTACCCCTTACAATTTAACAAATATACAAACACACAAACTTTACTTCTTTATGATATTAGTATAGAAGTATAGATAATGGCAGACTCTTCAAAACATTGTCCTTCAGAATGAACTCTAGCACATTAAAGAATTTGACAATAAAAATATGTCGAATAAAATTAAAATGGTAAGCACTAAATGGGAAGTATATTCTATATTTAGTAGCTCTTGACGTATAATCATTTTTTTTTAACTGACTTCCCAAAAAGGAGGTGGTTCTCAATTCGATTGGTATATATTTTTTTACCCGACTACGGCGAAGCCAAAAGGAAGGGTAATGATTTTGGCAGTCTATGTATTTTATGGTTCACCGATTACGGCGAATTAATGAACCGATTAACGTGATTCTTTTTTAGTTTAATGCGGAATAGTTGCCATTTGGTCCCATAAAAATTTAACATAGTTTGGCCCAGTACTTTTCATTTTATGTACATTTTTTTTTTATTTATGAACATTTTCCTTTATGTCTGTTCGCAAATAACTTTGTCGTTTATGAACCAATTTTGATGATTCTTTGATTATTGGAAAGGAGATATTTCAAGGATGGTACCATAATAATTATGGAAACCAGTACCTGGTGATGGGATCTCAGAGAAGTCGAGGGCAACCCTCAAATTTCATAGGCACGTATTACGTGTTTCGTGCTTTTTCTGACGCTATTCAAGTATTCGCATCTAGCAGTCATCACTTCATGTTGATGAGAATGATAATGGAAGGTACTACTCCTCAACGGTTAAGAGTTGAAAGGGAATCTTGAAGGATAAGGGCTAGGTTTCTTGGTTGAATGTTAAATGCATAGTAAATATTTGATATATTTTACTTATTACTACTAAAAAAGAAAAAATAAAAAAAACTTTTTGCAAAAAAAAAACAACCGACTTCAAAAACACCAAAAAGAGAAAAATAAACTTCAGAAGAAAAATCAGCTTCTGAAGTCGGTGGCAAAAAAATAAAATCAAACAAACAAAATGTCACCGATTTCAGATGGTGATTTTTCTTTTGAAGTTTATTTTTCTCTTTTTTGGTGTTTTTTATGTTTTAGTTACATGGGAACATTAAACCTGATAACAATCACTAACTTAAAATAATTATAAAACTTACTTTCTTTGACTATTCTATAGCCAAAGCAAGTACCTAACTAAAATACGGGCAACTTTATCTGGTGGAGTTAACCAATTTATGTAGAGTTTAGAAATCTTATAGGTAAATTTTATGAATTGGTAAATTATGGAAGTGGATTAATGTGTATTTTATACTTAACACGCATTATAAGTCTTATTCAAAAGACAAAACTATTGCCATCAACCAGGTGCAAGTCTCCCAGCTGTTACTGAGAGAACTTCAAAATTATACATCTTTGTTTCAGTTTCAAGATTTAAACTTTAGATTCAATTAAATCAACAACATTAAAACTATAATAGTTATTAAAATGCGCCCACAAACCGTTATTTCGTGTCAATATCTAGACCGCCAGCATGCGCAGGCGTCTATTATAAATATTAGCGAGTTAGGCGGGAATAAATTCAACATGGCCGCTGATAGTCAAGCAGTTGTGACATTGAACGTTTTGTATACTGCCTATAAAATATACATGTTGTAATAGTGTAGATACTTTGATAGTTTCAATTCAACTAGATAGAAACATTTAGATTTCTGGAGTATATTTGTGTGTAAATACGTTTTTGTATGTAATTATGCGATTAGTGAAATAAGTCATAATCATGTCCATACTTATTCTTATTTATTTCATTGCAATGTGCATCTTCTTCTTCCACACTTCACTGTTTCCTAATAGTTGTTTTACTTCATTGATTGCGAATTATTATAGTTTCTTAACGCTTGCTTAAGTTTGATCGTACAAAAATAAAAAAAAATAAAAAAAACATGAAATATCGTTATTTTTTAATGTCTATAATTTGGTTTTAAATATTGGCACTTAAAATAGAAATGACGCAAATTGTGTAGCGCGATAAGAATTCTAGCTATTTTATCGCTATCGTTATTTAGTTTAATAGGTACCTTGACGATTTCTATCTAGACCGGAAGCTAACCCTTAATAAAGTATTTTTACTAACCGGGTCTTCCAGATGTGATACCTAATCATAGATAACTTTTGAATATCTAACTATTGACACTAAATTACAATATAGAACAAGTGAACAACTGTCATAAATGTCTGATTTAAAATCTGACAGTGCTTTAAAGAAAATCAACCACTAAATGTCGTTGTTGCAGCCAGAAATTTACTATTAACGATCTTAAATAAAGAAATAAAAACAACATAAAAAAAAACAAGCAAATATCGTTGATCAATACAGTCAAAAAAAAAGTTAATTTTCACGATTTTAAATAAATAATTAAAAACATAATAAGTTAAAGGGTTCTCCAGACCTATCTAAAGTCGAAATCACATAACAGGGCCACCTACCGCCATCTATCGTCAAATTAAGCAGACGTCGACTAGATTGTGCAAGCGCGACTTTCGCCTTGGCCCTGCGCGGGCACACCTAAATACCCACTACGTCCGCTAGTAACTTGCATAATAATCTACTTAGGAAAAAATATTATTGACCTTCTAAAAGTTTTTATTGGCCCTGCTTTGTGTGGAATCCGTGTGGTCTAAAAATGTGGATTTCTTTATATTTAAATCTGATGCTAGAATATATAAAAACAAATAACTAAAAAAATTGTGAATGATCGTTGAAAAGCTTTTATTGCATGAAATTCTAAAAGAGAACTTAAAAGAGTCAAACAAAAACAGAAAACTTAAAAATTTACCAAAACACCAAACAAAATACAAAATTAAGACATCCATGCGTTCAAACGGACATAAACCTAGCAGAAACATAGTTCGAAACTAAGACATCGGCCATGCGTAGCCTTCAAACGAGTCTGAATCCAAGATGGCGGTTCATAAGGCTAGCAGTTGTAGGTTATGTAGTAACATTGACAGTCGTTGCGCCTGCGCTTGCCTTGGCCGCGCGCGCAAGGACCCGGCTGCAATTGAAGGGCGCGAACTTGAATTTGGTTGATGTTCTTTTTATGAATTTTGGTGGTATGCGCGTTTTTGAATGGCGAAGAGAGAGATTAAGAATCTTTCCACTTTTGAATTCTTGAGTCTTTTTTTGGTGGATGTTAAGTTTAAATTATAATATATTGTAGGTGGAGCGTTATTTTTTTGTTTTCTTATAAATGATAGCTAGATGATAACGTAGTCTATTTTATTCTACATAAAAAAGTAAATAATATTAGTGTCCTAACATCTACGATTTAAGAGATGAAATCATGCGCCTGCAATGTCTTAATGGCATGTAAACCCAAAAGGTGCCTTTTCACGACCTAAATATTTAAAATTATTTAAACAATAGCTAAAGAACTCGTTTATTTTTCACAATGACAAAGATCTTTTATGTATTGACGATAAAATATAGGTCACATGAGTATGCCAGTGCATACATAAGTACATTACTTCCTGAATGCAGATGACCTTATTTTTGTTTTTTATAAATAACTTGTTTTTGTCAAACAGTGATAAATGTCGGCTGATTTGTTAACCAAAATATGTTTTGTTATTTATTTTATTTGATTTACAAAAGGTGAAGAAATGAAAGGTTTTACGTACCAAAGAGTATTTTTTTTAGAATTGTCGTTAAAAATCTGTATTACATTATTATTTACAATGAAAGAAATCCTAAGTTATCTTCCTAATTATAGCTTTGTGTTATGAAGCATAAACAGCATTATTTTTAATAATTCTGAACTAAACTCCTTCTTTATTAGGTACATTATTAGTACAGTTAAATACATTAGAAGTAGCGTTGTATATAACGATACTTTTTCTGTGTTAGCAACTAAGTGTGTTGCTAGTTATATTATTATACTATAAAAGCTGAAAACAGTATCTACTTTATATGTTTTACTACGAAACTGTTAAAAGCGCGGCATAAATTAAACCCATACTAATCTCAGTAAACTCAATAAAATAATATCAGAAATCATCTATAATTAATCAATTAATTACAAATTAAACAAAAAAAATGTGTGCGAACGGCACGTCATAAGTTCCGACGGCTTTATTTTAGCCTACGATTGCGCGTAGAGCTTCGTAGCCCCCGTAATAACTCATTTATTTAACAAATAAACAGATTTTTGACTATCTGTCAGTTTGA
Source organism: Diarsia dahlii (assembly GCA_949775195.1). Lineage (NCBI taxonomy): Eukaryota > Metazoa > Arthropoda > Insecta > Lepidoptera > Noctuidae > Diarsia > Diarsia dahlii. Next base: position 14,870,156 of record OX459213.1, read on the forward strand.
TTTACCATTAAAAGGTAAAGAAAAATTATAATTTAAAGTTATTTGACTGTTTTAGAAAAACTTTTTTCGTGAACCCCGAAAATTGGTTGCCAAAAAAGTTCTAACTCCGAATCCCTAAAAGTGTCAACCTCTTTTTTGGTGCAGCCACCTCTATAATAGAAATAAAAAAGAAAATTTGAAAATAGAATCGTTTTCTCTATGCCGTCATTGGCCTTCGATCAAAATATAGGTTGCAATTTATTAACGCACACATGTGCGAGTCACGCACACTCGCACAACGTTGCAATGTTAAACGAACGTAGTCATAGAAAAAGAGTGGGACAGATAAACGATAACGAGTATAGGTGGGGAGAGTGGAGGGGGGCTCGTAAGAAAACACAAAAAAATGTGCGTGAACCCTACGCACACATCCACCGTTACGCATGCGTTTACATATTATATGCATCGCACTGACACACACACCACTTTAAGTCAAGGAGAACGCAAGATTAAGGGCACACATTATTGACTTTGAAAATTCATAAAAGTTCTTTGTTTAACCGCCAAATTGTACTCACATGCGTCAGAGGTGGCCGGTTCCTCTTCCGTCCAGTTTGACACCTCGGTAGTAATTTTTGAAAAAAAAAAGAAAAAAGTTGCAATAACAAATCGGCGTCACCTCTTCATGTAATCACAAATCCATTCAGCCGTATTTCACAGCGATAACACTGTCACAGCATAATATATTGTAACACATCACGACAGTCACTTTTCACAAAAATATTCCTTTTATTACTTATTTAATACTAAATAAAAATATAGTTCGGGTCCTAAGTTTCCATGTGATATGTGTCTTGCATCTCAGCGAAGTGAGCCGCACTTAATACGAAGAGAAATTCGGAAAAACTCACTAAATCCCAAAATATTTCTTTCTTAGATTTTGTTTTGTTTTTGTCGAAGCCACTACGCGATGATATGAATATTTTTTTTGTTATAAAATATAGTCTGTGGTCAGTTTTTTTTTTAGATATTTTTGTTTATTTTTCGGAGGTTTTTAGCGGTTATGTCGCGTGTTGTGGTCCAGTTGTGTGCCGGGAACGGAAATGCGACGCTCCACCGATTGTGCATAGGCGGGACTGCACTGAGCGCGCACAGCGTACTAGACGGCGTGCGTACTTAGCCATTACCTTGTATTTACTGCGAGCGAGCTCCGTGCTCGCCCGGTCTTGATACTTGACGCTGACAGTTGGAAATATGAAAAAAAATGCCGAAAATTTGGGAGATTTTGGGTTAAATTGCAGTTACTATCAATCGGTAACACCAGGACTAGTCAAAACACATTTCTAACTGCTTTGTTACGATAAAATTTAATTTGTTTTCACAGTTTTGCACTTTAAACCACACTTTAACGATGATTTTCATCATCATTCATCATCATGAGATTTTGGGTTAAATTGCAGTTACTATCAATCGGTAACACCAGGACTAGTCAAAACACATTTCTAACTGCTTTGTTACGATAAAATTTAATTTGTTTTCACAGTTTTGCACTTTAAACCACACTTTAACGATGATTTTAAATAAATAAAATTAATTTAATATTATTTTAGTCTCACCAAAATATAAGCAACAACATCCTTCAATTTAAATCCACAATACAATATTATTCACTGGTAAAACCACAAAAGTTTCTATACCAAGTCTTTCCTCGTTCGGAAACAGAGTGATCGGCTCAAAATGGCTGTGTCGTACTCTAGCACTACTACACTGACAGAATGCAGTGCCGTCGGCACACGCGCGGCTGTGTGAGTGTCCCGCGCTTGTATGAACCTTGTACATTTCAGTTCTACCGACTTATCTTACACTTCGTCATAATCCAAATGACATCTAACTTACATAACAATGTATCAAAAACCTCCAAAAATTTTTCGGAGTCCAAATTCGATTTTTTTGTAATGAATAGTTCATCCTTGTCTAGTGTGTGGATGAAAGTTGTGTTTGTGTGCAGTTTTTTATCGTTTTTTTCTTCGTCGTGTGGGTGCGTTCGATTGTATAGGCACGCGAGGGTGTGTGCCGCTTGCACACAGAATGCAACTGTGTGTGTATTCTTATAAGAAAATGGTTCAGTGAAAAATTTTGTTGGAATTCGTAGAGATGGCGCTGTTACTATGATGAACGTAGCATCAAAAAATTAGTTACGGGGCCCGCGTGCGATTTTACCGCCTATCATTGTGAATATAGGGTCCAAATTTGCGTATTTAACATTTAATGCTTTGTAAAATTCGTTTGTGACTTTTCTGGCGGGCGTGAGGTAATCGTAGATAGTGATTAGAACTATTTTGATATGATAAAACACTTAAAGATCGTCTAGTTGCGTTCCTTATCTATATTAAGTCCTACGATAAGGGTTTAATTAGTCATATTCATTTTAATACCGCTCAAACTTGGTTTTATAGCTACCTTTTTTGTTAGAGGAAACTAAAGTGGGGTACGCTTGACGGTAATCTTAGGGGGTGTATTTCAGCAAAAAAGTGTCATTAAATATGCAAAAAGTGTAAGCTGCCGTCGGGGTACGAATTTTAAAGTCGTAAGCTGAGTTTTAGAGTTTATGAAGAATGAGAAATTGTTTAAATTGGCGATACTTGAGATAAAGGCGATTGCTACGAGATGTATATAATGCTAGTTTCTTTAGAGCTACGAATGTGCTACGAGATTATTGATATTATCTTTTTGGAGTGAATAACGGTTGATTACGGACTTTCATGAATGTACATAAGGTAGTTTCTGTAAATTACATTATATTTGTGATCATTATAGTTTTATTGGTTTTTTTTTACCAGATATAGACACAATATTTTGGATTGAATAAGAGGTTTTTAGGTTAACGACTTTCACAGTTATTTTTATAGTTAGGTACATTTTATTTGACATCAATTTTATGCAATACATATTGTTAGAGTTTTGCTTCTTTAGTGCTACGATGTTTGCTACGGGAATAAAATAATACATTTTGGAGTAGTAATTTGTAAAGATTAGCTACTACAATCATTGATTTCTTTGATTAATACACATATTTTTGAGACAGACTTAGTTTGCTCTCTATAATCACGATAAATATGACATTTTACGAAAATTTTGAGGGTAAAACCGTTAAAAAATTGCAGCAACCGTTAAGGCCAGGTTGCAGTACTTCGTTTTTATGTACGCACGACCTCGCCCCCCGCCCTGCCGCGCGAGCGATATAATGCTTAAATTTTGACTGTTTTTTGCTTCTTGGAGAAAAACTATAAAGAAATTATACAATCTGTTTTCACCATTTACTTCAGATTAAAAAGTTCTATCTACTGATATAACTTTCATTTATATTCATGATGAAATGTCTTAGCAGTACACGTTTGAAATTGTGATTTAGAGTCATGTTTGATAAAAAAAAGTATCGAGCCGATCATTCTAAATCGCGTTTCTATCTTTACGATTTACTAGAGAGTATGTTCAATTTTTATGTAATGATTTTTATTTATTAAAAAACTCGTATTTAGTTCGATTTTTATAGGTTCAAAAATCTTAAAATTACTGCAACCCCGCCTTAAGGACTGTCTTGTTTTAATTACGATCGAACTGCAATCACTCATTGGTTATTCAAGCGAGATGGTTGTAGCAATTTCCGTGTTTTACTGGCTCATATTTCATAGGTTCATTTAACATTTTGGAGGTATATTTTCAGGAGTAGGGGTTTACAGGTTATTCTAAGATAATAATAATTATTAAGATCTGTTTCATAACTTGCCAAAATCTTGTTATAAAGCTCTACCATTATAATGTTGGAAATATCATGCTATACAGTGCTTTTTTTGACTTTGGTGTATGTTACTTCGATCTAAGATCTTTAGAAAAAAATACGGAGAAAATTTCGGAAATATTGAAGACAAATTCCAGGCTTTTTTTTTATTGTGCTTTACTAGGTACACAAAACTTATTAAGTCTGTTTTATTGAAAATAGTTTTATGTTAGCATCCAGTCTACAATAGGGGATCGGACTGACTCAAAAAAATATGATTCTGTTTAGTCCGTCAGTTAGATTATCGAAAAATATTGGATACGTGTTTTTTGTTTTATCAAATCAATAAAAATTGACGAAGATAAAGCGCGTCAAAGATCATGGAGGGGGGCTTGAAACGTCAATTGAAGATACAAAATGTAATATCATATGACGTCACACGAGTTTTCGAAGCACTGTGACGTCTTCATTTTACGTTTACGTGAAAAAAGAAAAAAAAGAAAAATTTAATTTAATTTATTTATTCAAAATAGACAACACTGATCCATATTTTGTTAGTAGGTACTTAAAGAAAAATACGTGGTTAATATTTTTTGGAAATCTATCTGACGGACTAATTAGTTTTTTTTTTTATCTGACTATTAGAAGGTGTCTGATGAGATGACGAGTAATAGAGGAGTATAGAAGAAAATATAGAAGAAAAAGACATGCTTCGTCGACCCCAAATTAATTGGGTTAAGGGTAAGATATTGATGATGATGAATTGATGATACCTACATGGCTAAAAGTCCAGCCATCTCTGGATAATTCTGGACGTATGGTATTATTGATGTAGGGATTTTTGTACTAGATGACGTGACCTCGGCGCAAGGGCAAAGAAGGAACATGGGTTCGGTTTTTAGTCAGTAGAAGTCTGACACTCCCCTTCGCTCTGCCCAAGAGCGGGGGGGGGGGGGGTCATTTGATGATTTTCCACCCACCAAAAAAAAAAAGGGTAGGTATATTATTTATTTATGTATCTATAATAAGCACACCAACAGCACAATCACTTACAATTCCAATTACCTACATATAAACGAAAATTGACATTTCAGTAACCATGCAGATAACAGGTATGCATGACATTGATACATAAACATTAGAGACAAAGGAAAACAATAAAAGGTGTGCCTAGTAGGCCTTTTTTTTTTTTTGGTGGGTGGAAATCAATCAAGATCATTAAAAAACAAATCAATTTGAACTATGTAGACATAAACGCATCACATTGTTTAAAAACGGAACGTCTGTATGAAGCGAAACTCATGGAGAAAATATCAATGGGATAATCTCTATCTCTCTCTCTCTCTCTCTTTTCTATCTATTATGGTAAAATTGAAATAAATTTCTGTGTTAAGAATGATATGATAAGAAAGGAGGTGTCTCATGAGATGACGAAAAACAGTGTGTTATGGAAAAGGAAGACATATTGCGCCGACCCCAAATGAATTGGGATAAGAGCAGCGGGAAGATGATTCTGGTAGAATTGACTTCAGATGATGACAATTTCTGTCATCAAGTAATCAGTGACTGTGGTCAAGGAGTTATCTTATGATGATACAATAATTATAATTATAGGTAATAATTATAATGGTATTATGATAAAATTTTATGTAATATTTTTTTTTTCTATTTCTGTATGGGTTATTGTGAAATCGATGTTTATATTTGTGACTATGGTCACCTATAATATATCTATGGTACTTTATGATAATAGTTCATTTTAATGGTTTAGCCATTGAATGGTTATTAATAGATATTTAATAACCATTCAATTCGTATCGGACAATGGTAAATCTGTTTTTTGTGTGTATTATTATAATTATAATTATATTTGTGCCTGAGATAACTTTTCAATTGATTTTTTCACTCTTCACGTGACCAGAGGGCTGGCCTATTCTTTGGCCAAAGAATCAGCATTGCCATCCAACGTGCCATGGTAATGCTGCCAGCCTTCTGGGCACTTTTCCTGTTGACAGCAATATGGACGAATTTTTTGACGCACTTCCTTTTTGCTACTAGTATATATTTTATCATAATTTTAGTTCTGTAAATTGTAGTTTGTAAATATTGTAAATAATATTTTTTTTTATTATCTCTTTGGATTAGTGGTAGTAGTGGCAAGCACGGCTGAACATGAGCTTCTGGGTTCGATTCCTTAGTCGGATAAAGGGTTTTTTGGGGTTTTTACATCAGGAATTTCTTAGTACTAGTCACGGAGTTTAGATTTGTGCTCTTTGGTAGTAGCCTCGCCCCTACAGCGGACTTAAATATAAAAATCAAGTCAATGGCCACATTTGGAAAGATTATTATATAAGCAGCCCGTAGTTATTGCTGATAATTTAATATTTTGTCCTTAGTCCAACTCCAGGGTCACTTGACAAAGTGTTTGTGAGATTTTTTGATAGGGATTTTTCAGGGTTTAGACTTGCGAAAAAGATGGCTGGAAATCAGACATGTGACATCTACCAATACGCACTGGGCCTGCGTCTTGGGTTATAGCGCACTCCCTCTCTTAGAGGAGGCCTGAGTCCCAGCAGTGGGGACATTACAGGCAAATTATAACTATGCCCAGTTGAAGACAAAGGCTCGCGCATTATATTTGCTTCAGCCATGATTGCACCATAAAGTATAACCAAATCTTACAACTAAACAAGCTCCTCACTAAAACATCACGCTTCAATAAACATAAGGGGATGAAATAGGAAGACATCTAGAAATTCACGGGTGCCACCAATTATGCACTATCGAATGCTTTCTGCAAATAGATTCTACGAAGTCATCTCACGTAATCTTAGATAAAATTATGATAATTATTTATATACAACATAACATCAGGCCTGTAATCCCCGAAGAGTTAGGCAGCGGTGTACTTTTCTTTCTTTTTCTTTTTTTTTTCTTTTTTTAATTAATTGAAAATTTTGCTAGTTTATTATCTTTAAATCCCATGTTACAGGGGCACAAATCCGGAGTCCATGGCTGCTACTGAGAAATTCAACCAACCCAATAACACTGCCTGACCTGGGAATCAAATCGAAAACCTCATGTTCAGCAGTCGCTCTTTAGACAACCGAGGCAGTCCAGTTCAGTAATTCCATTATGTCTTAGGAAAACTAATTAGAACCGGCTTTTAAATTGAAAAATAAATATATTGCAGACAGGCTTTTATAGGTAGGAAATACTAGAATATAAGAGGAGCTTCAATGCATCCTACCTAATTGATACAAGAGAGGCTACAATTCTTAGAACCTAGAAATCTGCCATGTTCTGGAACACACTTGAGCTATTTCGTGGTTTTTTTTTTATAACGTTGCCACACACTAGGAATTTCTCCTGTATCGTGGGTGCGTGGGTGCGTTCACAAACATTTAAACTCACATACTCAAATACCCAGACCCGAAACAACTACCTATCCGTAGGCCGTACAAATATTTGTTCCATGCGGGGATCGAACCCGCGACACGCAGCGCAGCAGTCCATTGCTTGAGCCACTGCGCCAACCGTGCCGTCAAAAATTATAAACATCATCAACATCTGCCTAGCTTTTTCCAATTTGATTAGGGTTGGCTTTCAGTGTATATAGCAGTGTGTTTTTAGATTATTGTATTGCCGATTATTGTATTGCTCCGAATATTATGCTTACTAACATTATTCTTAAGTATTACTACTAACCAAAGTATGGATCTTGTTGTCTGAATAAATAAATTATTATTATTATTATTATTATTATATAACCGGATGCAGCTCAAAATCCGACCTCTAACACCCAATTTATTGGGTATTACGATACCCATTGATAAGACTGGTCGTCAAGCTAACTGTAACTTCGTGGCAATATCCTGAAGGAGGCTGGTAGCTGGTACGGTCAGCATCAGAAGTAGCTGAACATTTCGGAATTTTAATTCTTTTATGTACAGGACTCTAGCTATTATTTTTAATGTTTCAGAAGATTATTCGTTAAAATAGTCCTTACACTCCAATAACATGTAGTAATGAGATATCTAACAAGTTTTTATTAAAAAAACAGCTTCGAAACTTTGAGTAATGTTAATATACTTCTGATGCTGACCGTACAAGAACGTGGAGTTTGTCACAATCAAGGAGAGCCTATACTTACCCAGCAGTGGGTGAAGTTGGACTACGGATTATGATGATGATGATGAACTGACGATGAATCGATGATGTACACACGGCTACACATCAAGCTATACAAAACCAGTTAATCTTGGCCTCACTTTACTAGATCTTTTCGCACAATGAACGATCAGATTATACTGGTTTTATATAGCTTGATGTGTAGCCGTGTGTACTGTGTGTGTGATATCATAATTATGTATGTTAGTCTGTAAGGCATTTGTCGATGGGCCAATGTAGCCTGAAAATAAATAAATGTTACTTTATGTTATGTTATACCTAATTGCTAACTGCCACCAACTTAACCAACACACAAACTTCAACATAAACCCATTACGGACCAAAATACGTTGAAAACCTCAAAATCTTCACGCCATTACCAATACTATCTAAGCAGACAACTTCCAATCGAAAAACAGAACAATAAAATCGCTTACGAAACCCTTAAGCGTGTCCATCAGTGTAATTGAAATAATAATGTTCCTGAGATAGCATCGTACACACACACACACTGACACGAATGAAGGTCGCCCGTAACTCGCTATTGAGTTACAGGCTGAAAGGCTAAATGGCTGAAAGTTTTAACTTTACATGTGGGTTTGTGGGTAAGTATATATTGTAATATGTAACATTCGCGTGAGGAGCTTGTGGCTAAATAATAACAACCACTTTGATCACATTTCAGGTTAAGCCGCGCTGCCCTAGGTTGTTCTGTGGATGAACACCGTATACCGAGTTTCCTCCACGCCACGAAAAGCACGTTAAGCCGTTGGTTCCAGCTGTCATAAGTATCTGATCTTTGACACTCGTTACTAATTAAATAAGTGGCCCGAAGTCTGACTTTTCCTTTTTTTTTCAGCATGTCATATCGCAGGTCAACCTTTAAAACTGGTTTCTCCTTAACCAGACTATTCTGTGGATGCCTTGAATGTAAAGCCTCCAGTCAGGGTGTAAAAACTGATAGACTTAGTGCATGTTTACGTCGCGCGGCGCGTGCAGCGTTTTTATTTCAAACACATGGCAATGTATGAAAAAGTTAACGATTTCAAAACTTGATTTTACGAGAAGCGATTTTTCGCTCGTTTGATTAAAATGCAGTGATTTTTGCTGTGGACTCGTCTCTCAGTAAATTAATAAAAAAGCACGAAAAATGCATTCTGCACGCGCCGCGCGACGCCCCGCGTCTTCGTAAACGAGCCCTAAGTGACAGCGCGCTAAAGGCACCTCAGCTTAGCCTGACTATTAGCGATTTATTTAACCCAAAACCCAAATACTGGGTAATACGACATATCTTGCAAACAATAGATTTATGAATGTCTTTAAAAAGTGATTGGAAGAAAAAAGCATGTTGCGCCGACCCCAAGCAACATGGAACAAAGACACGAAGATGACGAGGAAATTTCGCAATTAATGTAAAGTTTTCCATCAGTTTTCCCTTTTCCGTAAAACCGTATAGTATACAACTTGCAAGTCAGCTCATGTGACCCATTTTGAGTTAACAAAGTAGTAAAAAAAATGAGTTTGAATTCAACCTTGACGAACTGACATGGCATAGAGAGAGAGAGTCCTAAACTAGGATAGATAATGATGAATACTAAAATACGAAGACTGATATCGCTTTTGTCATCCAGTTTTGTGAGTCCCCGACACTTTCGGCATAGTCTTAAACTGATAAGATGATTTCGTAATCTCTTCTTGAAATAATTTTTTAGGAAATATAATTTAAGGAAACCTCCAAATGCTATTTATTTTTCTGTTAAAATCTGAAAGAGTTTACTGCTACTATTAGCCTGTGTCATCTTACTACTGGCTGCAAAGGCATTCTGCCTAACCCTTAAGGGATTACAGGCGTGATGTTAGATTATGATAGCACTGTGAGCAATATTCATTATTTTTGGAATCCATTCTGTTTTTCAAACTTTTTCTTCCACCATCAGCGCCTACCTTTCACAGCGTACCGCCCACAAATAAACCAGTCCTTTCTAACCGTATAAAAGCTAAACCAAGTTACATCTAAGACCTTTAGAGTGCTAATGAGGCACATAATTGACTAATTAGTGTCGTAATGTTTTAATAACAACAGCTTCTGCTTCTGACGAGTTCCTTTCCGCGTTTTTGTCGCTATACGTGGTGAGGAAGAGTAAAATTTAATGGAAGTGGTAACTGATGGAGTGGTGGATGAACTACACTCACGCGGGAGAGATATGAGCGTAGGTAATTGTTGATTGAATCCCAAAAACAAGTTTTGAGAGTTTATAGGACGTTCTTATGACTGTGTTTGTTAATTTTAACTAAATATTTTATCTATTTAACCTGAAAACGTCAGTTAGGCTTAGGCTAAAATACCTGTATCTGGAATCGGGATACAGTTAATACACATCGACAGATTCTCTTGTGTTTCGAACATGATCAACTGAAGTTGTGTCTGTGTTAGTGTGAGTACCTAATATCAAGCTAAATCTGACCTAGTTAAAGCTTGTAATATGGCTTAAACTTTAGATAAGCTACCAAAATTAATAAAGTCAATTGCTTACCTGTTCTACCTGTTGTCAAGTTTGCTGGCATAGAAAATAAAGTTTAATTCACTGCCCAACCATCCTTTACCAATATAACAGCTAAACAGCGAAACTCTTTGTTTTGGATGAATGATTCTGTGACAAACACACATGCACCGCTAACCATATCCAGTTAAACTATTTCTCTGTACAAAAATGTAGGTAAAGCTATGAAAACAGCTAGTTTGCGGACTGCTACCTATTACGTAATAATGCTTAGCATTTTTTCCTGTTTCCTCTATTAAGTGCTAAACTAGTTTAAATAGGTATTTAAATAGTCTAATGCCCTTCAATAATTGCTAACTTCATCTAGAAACGCTGGATTGCGTGAAAACCGCATGATTTAGTCTTTATTTTGTTTGGAGAAATTATTTATTTAATTTATTTAAAGACTTTGGGAAACTTACAGCTAAATACAATAGTAATAAATAGCAGTATGATAATCAGACAGCCAATTATAAGTCTTCACTAGAATGGTGGCACTTCTGGACCAAATGGAGCGGATTAGCGAGGAGATGGGACTTTCCTTAAACAGGTCGAAAACCAAGGTCATGGTGGTGGATAGATCTGGGAAGTTGGAACTCACTGGCGCGTTGGGCCTAGAAACAGTGGACAATTTTATATACCTGGGTTACAACATCAGCAACGATGGTTCGTGCGAGAAGGAAGTATGCAGGAGAATTGGCATGGCTAAGAGCGCCATGTCTCAGCTTGGAAAAATTTGGAGAGATCGCAACATTTCCGTAAAAACTAAAATCAATCTGGTACGGACTCTAGTTTTCTCGATCTTTTCTTATGGCGCTGAGACTTGGACACTGAAAGCTGCAGACCGTAAACGCATTGACGCCTTTGAGATGTGGTGCTGGAGGAAGATGCTCCGTGTCCCCTGGACAGCATTCCGGACTAACGTCTCCATATTGCGTGAACTCATGATCTCCTCGCGGCTGTCATCCGAATGTTTACGCAGAGTCCTGGAATACTTCGGTCACATTGCAAGGAAAGACAGTGGCAACCTCGAGAAACTCATCGTGACCGGCAAAGTAGACGGGAAAAGGCCTCGTGGACGCAGCCCAATACGTTGGTCCGACCAGATCCGCACCGCGCTCAACTCTACGTTTCATAATGCCCTCCACACCGCCCGAGACAGAAATAGATGGAGGAAAATCGTACGGGAGAAAGTGATATCGAAGGGAGGTCACGACCCTCATCACTGAGGAATACGACGCAAGGAGGAGGACTCCGTACCTCAACCACGTTAAGCCATTGATCCCGGCTGTCAGTTGTTGATCTTTGCCAGTCATTACAGGTAGTCAGTGGCCCGAAAGTCAGACATCCAGTCTTACCAAGGGCCATAATTATTCAACACAATTGAGTTGTGGAGATCAGATAGACAGTCGCTCCATGCAAAGCACTGGTATTGATAATAGTTGGGAAATGGCTAGGCTGATGATACAACTACTAGTAGTACTAATCATAGGTACTCCTAGTGGCGTGCGTGTATGAGCAGATGTATGAACGTGGTCAAAACAAAAGGTGTATGGAAGGATATTTACAGGTGGAGTTCTGGATCATTGCAGGTGAATTTCCATAGTTTCTTATAGCCTAACAAAAAAAAAAGCTTGAGGCTGTGTACCTACGTATCTATTCTATGAATGTAAATTGTTAAGGAAGCAATAATGATGATCTGGCAAGTGTGTATCCGCATGTTTAAAAATTTGCGTTACGGAAATTACCTTGTTCACTATATTGGCTGTTTCTCGGAAACTATGAGTGATTTATTAATTATTTTTAGATGATAATGTAGCTAAATAACTAGGATTTCATTGTATTTATACTACACGTTTGTAATCTTTACCACCATGGCCGTATCTTCGATACAGCTAGCCCCATTCTTTCCTGAAAATTTCAGGCGAATAGTCTTGAGTCTTAGTTAAGACTAGAAAGGTCAATTTCTATTCTAACTACCTCTGGTGACTATTCTACGAAATTACCGGCTTCTGACTCTGTCCAGAAGTTCTCTTTAAGTGTCCGTCTTTCAGAATTGATATCAGAAACATGCTGAGCATCCAAAACCATACGATTATTGAAAGGGTTGTTGAAATTAAAAAAAGAACATTGTAATTTCCCTACTATATCGAGGTCGGTTTCCAGTCTAACCGGAAGCAGCTGAATACCAGTTTTTTTGCATGGATCGACTGCCTATCTGACCCCCACAACCCAGTAGCGGGTAATTCTGGTAAGACTGATAGTCAGACATTCGGGTCACTGACTACCTGTAACGACGCATCATCCCAAGTAAAATCGCGGTAATAATGATAAGTTTAATCAAAATTCAATAATCTTCTTAGCGTGTCGATGACAATTTAAATTGAGTCGGCCCAAAATTTGGCGACGAGTTCGGCATTTTCAGTAGCCTCCATCAGCTCCTGTGGAGTGCAAGTAACGGGACAGGCTGGACACGATATCAAGTTCTCCATAGTCTGTGGGGCAAGACCACATACACTCCAGGGCAGAGTCATCTATGAATCTCCACCTGAACAGGTTTTCCTTGCTTCGGCCTACCTGTGTCCGGAGTCTGTTTAGAGACTTCCAGGTTAGCCATCGCAACTCGTGTCCAGGCGGAAGATTTATTATTGAAGAAATACTTTGAGTATATAAATACTTCCAAACCTGCTGGGTAAAGAGGTCAATGACCGCAGCTACAATTAAAACAAATTTCTTTCTGTACTTGAAACTTCAGCTCGTAATACAATTTTTTGTTTTTACAAGTACATTTTTGTGGCTTCACTGTTTCAACTGAAAAGTTGCGAAATTTCGTAAAGCAAAAGAATCCGTAGTATTTTCCTTTTAGGGTTGATTATTGTGAAATTTGTGTTATTTTAGATGAATTTCAGGGTTGGGTCAAATGTTGGACGAGGTTATGGACTGAAATTTATTTCTAGGAGTTTTTAACTGTTTTCAATGCTGAAAGTTGAGGGTAACGTGATTTGCCTGCGGGTTCTTCTTCTTAGCGTGTCGATGACAATATTTAAACTGAGTCGGCCCAAAATTAAGCGACGAGTTTGGCATTCTGCGGGTTGTTCGAAAGCGATACCGCGACTCTTTTAATGCAGTGATTTTTGAAGCACTTTCCAATCACCTACGATATTAAAACTTCATTTTGCCGTAGATTTATTTAGAACCTATTGGTTTTAATTTTCAGGTTCCGAGTAAATGACCTTAATTAAAAAAATCTACAAGAGTGATAACCAGACTGCCCACTTCCGCATTCATATTACGCAACAAAAAAGCCCCAACAACAATTTTGCATGACGACATTCCAAAAAAAGGCCTGTATGACAGCACGCCAATCTTTTTACAAATGGCCTCATAATAAAATTTTATTTTTCCGCAACTCGAACCTACGTCTGTCGCGCACAGGACCGAATCCCACGTATATTAACCACTGAACCGAAAAGTTGTCAGTTACAACACCGAAACTGTCGACAAAATATTTGTAAAGGGAAAAATGTCGCCGACGGAAAATATGGCGAAATAAGATTTGGCATAATGCGTGAAACGGACCTATTGTTGCGTGAAATCTGGGGATTATTGCGTAAATTTTGTGGAAGGCCGTTTTATTTTTTGTTATCAGTAAAGTTTTAAAGAAGAAAATGCGTTGGTTGGTTAACGATATAAATAAATGTCTTGATTTTTTAAAGTTGTGTTAATTTAGACATGCAACATCAATAAGCCGAACCAAAATAAAAGTCTATTTTTAATTGGCATTTAGATATAATAACTTGAGACCTGAAATTTACACGAAGGCTTCTTGAAACTTAATTTCTTAAGAAAAAACTTAAAAAGACCCGCTATACCTAATCGAAGGCACCTAAATAGGCACCCGGATCTCAGAAACTAGAACAAAAAACTTCTTCCGTACAAGACGCCATGACACTTTTTTGTCGATCTAAGATGGCGAGTGACGTCTACACGCTAAAACAAAAGAAAGCCCCACCCACTCACGCAAAAAACAACACATAGACACATGCATGCGAAAAAAAATTAAGCAATAAGCTTTAAACTGCTGCGGAAACTGGGCAAAAGCACGAACGTGTTATATCAACACTGGCAGTAAATCAACAAATAGGAACAACGAAAATCCCGAATTCATGGCAACGGCGGGGAGTACGTAGAGTAATCCCGGCACAGCGGGCATGCAAACACGTAACAGTGGCACATTTACCGGGGAAGGCATCAGACGAACACTTGTTGCTTGCGAATGCCAACTTCACGTTTCCAGACGCCGCTAAACTTCGCCAAACCGCCACCAATTACTCCCACAACCGAATTAGAATTCCGAAACCGAAATTCGATTTTCAAAATTAACTTTAACCAACTTTCGCGTGAACTTAGCAAAACTTTTTTAAACTGGACTACACGAGTATAAATAGAATTTAAATTAAAAAAAACGCAACGAATTACTGGCTGATAACAAAATAACGAATATTTAAAAGCACCTATTTATTTCACTGAGCACTTCACTACGGCGTCTTGGTCTTAAGACGTGACTTCGCGACGCACTTACAAGACGTTCGTTCTAAAATTTAAATTTTTTGGGTCCGGCGGTTGGTATTACTGGTTGGAAAATTGTATGCACTTGTGTTGTTAAGTTAGAATTTTGAATTTAGTTTTTCGGAAACGTTAGCCGTAGTTGGTGACTAGATATTGAATAATTTAGCTCCTGATTGCGGGGAGAGAAGTTGCATTTGTGCACGCCGTCCCGGTTGCAACAGGTTGTTTGGCAGAGAACAGTAGGGCGCATGCGCGCTGCCTCGACCGATGCACCGCTCTATAATGGTCGCAGCTGAATTTCGATTAAGTGTGGGTTTTAGTTTTTTGGTCTGGTTTTTGGAGAATGGGAATAATGCAATGTTTCTGGTTAATGCTAGGGACATAAGGCACTTTAATTTTCGGACAACGTTACTAAATTTTAAGTGGTGTAAGGTGTGACCATTTTTTTTTGAAAAATAATATCTGTGTGTTAAACTTTAGTTAATAAGAGTAACATGGCTTAGTGCCTTCAGAAATCTGGATTGGCATGAAAATCCTCATAAAAGAGTTCAGAAACTTAACCATACAAGTATGTGCCTTAAAATCGACAAATTCATTTTAACTCAAACTTCATTACCAAGGCTGACAGATTTTCAATGAAATATTCCTTATAACTAAGAGCTAGTAATAGTACATTTTGATATAAGTAGGGAAAGATTTTTATTGCATTAATTTACAACCGAACTGCAGGCGAGCTTGTTTTCAGGAGCCGAGAACTGCAATATCAAATGCCCACTTGTATTAAACGACATTTTTCAATACCCTTTCTGAGAAATAAAATAATAACACGAAAAGTATTTTTTTTTGACTAATTAACTTGACACAGACTTGGTCTTTGACGGAAGCTCAGAAGTCCAAACTCAAGGTTTGCCAAAGAGCGATGGAGCGTAGCATTTTAAACATCAAAATCACCGATCGAATTCGTAACACCTACGCTCCAAGACAGGCATCGCCGATGTTGGCGATAAGTCTGCGAGGTTAAAGTGGGACTGGGCGGGTGACATTTCCAGGAGAGATCAGGACAGATGGACCAGAATCGTCACACACTGGGTGCCTGAAGACGGTCGTCGTCACCGAGGCAGACCCAAGAAACGTTGGCGTGACGATCTGGACTCGTTCGTGACTGATTGGCCAGAGAAGGCACAACACCGGGAGAGCTGGAAAGAAATGGGGGAGGCCTTTGCCCAGCAGTGGGACACAATAGGCTAATTTAAAAAAAATAATAACTATAGGTGAATTTGAACCTAATCGTACTGCGATAACAGACAATTTTCGAGGAAATGTATTGAAAATGAGGTTTTCCTTTTCTTGTTTTGTTTTGTTACTGATAGGAAACTCCTAAGAAATATAATTTGGCTGAAAATATATTTCTTAAGAGTTTTTATAATTTGACGGATTTCCTTCGGAAATTTGTGGCTGCAGCATAATAACTTAGAATTATTAAACTATGACGTATTTTAGAGTCAGTTATCTTCCGATTTTGACATCGACAGATTCAGATTCGCTTAAAATATCCTTTTTAACACATTATTTTACTTAAATTTTCTAAAAATTCACCAATACAGAACTTTTGCGAACTTTTGACCAATCATTTCGGCAACCCAATAAATTCTACTGAAAACATTCCACACCACAACTAAGAAAAATATTAAAAAACATCAGACAAAAAAATTCCTTTACATGACGTCAAATCTGCGTCCATTGTGGATCGTTCTCTGCAACGCTCTTGGCCTCCATAACCACGTGTAGAATTAGGTACAACGGTACGACTACAGTCTTATCTCTAGCGCCAAATTCTAATCAATTCTTATCACCACGTAGAGTTTTAGACTCAAATTGGTGATTTCGGTGATTTAAAATTATGAAACGAGTAGAATTAGGTAAAACCGTTAAAACGGTAGAAGTACATTTGCCACCTTCCCGTCTTAAACTACACCAATCTAGTCCATATTCCATGTCCATAAAAATATATAATAAATTACCAGAAAACATAAAGCAACAAAAGAAAACCAATATTTTTGTAAATAAATTAAAGCAATACTTAATTAAAAAAAGCTACTATACAATACACGAATATTTAACAGATAAATCCGATAATAATACATAATTATAACGTTTAACTAGGTACTAATAAAATTAAAACAAAACTTTTGAAACCAAGTAGGTAAACAAATAAGTAATTTAATGAATATAACTAACTAAATAATTAAAGAATAGATAGACAGCTAAAATATTAATAGAATAAGTAAATAAATATAGATATATATAGATTAATAGATATAAGCTAGGTATAGAAATAATACCAACTTTAATATTAAAAGAAGCAAAGCGCTCTTCCTCTCTCTAATTCTCTAATTATTTTATATAGAAAATTGCTGTGCCCGACAGGGTCCATAATTGTGTCTAAAATTATTTTATACCACCTGTAAAAATGTACATTATGGATTGCAATAAACGATTTGAATTTGAATTTATACAGCTGTATTTTAGGTGGTGCGCTCTTATCACTAAGACATTTTTTTTCACCATGACAAGGTTTAGACTCAATTTGGTGCTATTGGTGATTTAGACATATGAAACGAGTAGAATTAGGTAAAATAGTAGGACTACGGTCTTGTTTTTGGTGATGAGTTCTTATCACCAAGGTGATTTTTTTTCGCCATGAAGAGGTCGAGACTCTAGTTGGTGATATTGGTGATTTAAGGATATGAATCGCGTTGAATTAGGTATAGCGATGGAACTACAGCCTTATCTATGGTGATGAGTTCAAATCACTTAGACGATTTTTTTATACCAAGGGGAAGTGTAGACTTTTGGTGATGTAGTGTTATGATAAGTGTTGAATTCGGCGCCGATTTCTTATCGTTTGTTATCACCATGAGGATTTAGACTCAAGGTGGTGATGAAAAAGTAACCTTATTGCATTCAGGTGATGTAGTAGCCTTATCTGTTACACCACTAGGAATCTCAACACTATTTTGATGATATATTATGGCTTCGTCAAAAGTGTTTGAAATTCGATTTTAGAAAAACATTTTAAAGGATTTTAATCACCACAGATCACATTCGCTTATCACCAGGTTTAGGACTCCCATGATATAAATAGCAGCTCATAGGTGTATTTGGAATTTCATATCCCATCTTGTACTAATTTAATGAAAATCACCACATTGAGTTAATCACCATTAAGAATAATGTAGCAGGCATGTAGATGGAATTTGTTAAGTATTTTTTTATTACTCTTTGTTTGAGTGATAAGACAAGAAATCTATTGATTTGTGACCTCCACAGAATCTCCTCAAAATCATATTATTGTGAAAATACTACCTAGGTTCAAACAGAAAAAATAGACCCCTAATAGATATCCCCTGCTCCGTTTTAAAAACCGGTTGTTGCCATGCAACAGTATAAATAAAGTTAGCTAAGTACCTAAAAATGTACAACTGACCCCTGACCTAGATACAGAAAAATATATCATTCACACATTCCGAGGTCGGGCTATTTTATTATTATGAAAAAAGTTACCAATAGCCACTTGTAGCATAATATTGTATGACGTCATCCTACAAAAGCTGGCTAAAATTAGAACAGATGATCAAAATACGTTAGTTTTTTTTTTGTATTAGGTTTTGGCATTACTATCTTTAGGAAGAGATGTATCTAGTAGTATACATTTTGCCCAGCCATATTTCGTCAGTTACGTGTCAAGTCCCATGAAAAAGGGGGCCAGCCTATTACCATCAACTGGGCACAAATCCAGAATCCTTAGCTCGTACTGAGAAATTCTTAATGAAAAAAACCCCATAAGTACTACTTTTCCTGACCTAGGAATTCAACCCAGGACCTCATGCTCCGCAGTCGCCTTTGTGACCACTAGACCAATGAGGCAGTTTAGTCTAGGATGAAGAATACTCTACTAATATTCTGCCTGTATAAATAGAAGCTTCCTCACCTACATTAGAAATGATATACTTAAGGACAACTAAGGCTTCGCTCGCTTGAAGGTCGGAAGGTCCCATGAGACCGTACTATGTCCTGAGCCAGGCCATGGTCATACCGTGTACCAAATATAACTCAAATCTATTCTATCATCATCGTAAAGGGTCGTCAAACTAGGCTGATAATCAGCACTTTTCGAACGTCAACATTTACTTTACTTATTTACAAGAGACAGTCCCCCAAAACGCCTACCCATCGACAACAGATGAACGGATAAATTGATAGCAAAGCCGACAGACTGATAGACACGCAGACGGTCAAAAAAAACCATAGATTAAGTAAATAACCAGCCAAGCTCAAACCAGCCCCCCTATTGCGTATCTTTTTAACGACAGTGGCTATCAGAAATGTCCATAGATTAACTGTAAATTGGTTATGGTTTGGTACATTTTTTTCTTAAAAACTCACCATTTGACAGTTATTTGATAGACATTATAAGTTATCCACTGTCATTAAAAGATACGCAATAGCCCTGCTGACCTGCCACAAGGCACACAAGAGTACGCAATAACCCTCGAAACTCTATTCGAAAGCTAACTCTATATAACCCTAAAACTAGATTCGCAATAAGGCCGTAAAACAAATAAACACACAAACAAAATTCATACAAGTTGCTGTACAAAATTTTCACGAACTAACGTCATAGAGTAGATATTGGACAGAGACTTAACATTTCAGGCCGAACATTTATGTTATACTGTACTCGAGGTATGCGTTACGAGTCTTTTACGAAAATACTGAAGTTGAACAATATCGGCAATATTATGATCATCAACATTAATTGACCTGTGTTTGCCCCGAGTTTGAAGTAATTGTACCTATACGAGTAGGTTTAACCCAGATAGGTATACACTATAGTAACTGTGGGTATTACTTAGTGTTAATTTAAGTTGTCACCATCGCACCTGAAATCGGTGAAGACAAATGTCGCTAGAAAATCGGCATATCCTAGAACCAAGTATTGATATTAGTCCTCTATGAGAGGGAAAAACTACCACACAAGCCTAGTGCGGGTTTGTAGATGTCACAAGATTCACATTTCTTCAAATTTTTAGTGTTAGGTCTTGCGATCTTTCTCCAGTTTTTTTTCATCACAATTTTAAAAGTAGGTTACTCTGAAGAGAAATACGTACTGGTAATACTATAAATATTTTCAAAAAATCTTCCAACCTTCAACCTATCTCCGACTCCTCGAGCTTCCACGAATATACCCGTTCTTTCTCGCTACCGCGTAAAGTTCAGTCTCTGCAGCCGCCTATTTTCTCCACTGCCAACACTGTTGCTTCAGTGAACGAGTATGTAACTGGTTCCACTGGATATTTTTAGTGTGGCAAGACTGGCAAGATAAGCACAGGTTTCGTGTAGTGTTGCTCTTTTATAAGCTTGCGAGTTGTCACAAAATGGAGGGAGTTTTTCGTTAGTAATTTATAATGTGGTTGAATGTCTGTCTTATTTTAAGAGCTTTTAATGTGGACGTTTAAAGGATTTTTAGTTAAAGTGTTGTGTTTTAAAATTGTTTAAGCTTATTTCAAGTACCTATAACCATGCATCAATTTACGAAGTTCAGTATTAGAATTTAAAAAAAATAAAACCGACTTCAAAAAAAAAAAAACAAAAAAGTGAAAAATAAACTTTAGAAGAAAAATCAGTTTCTGAAGTCGGTGACATTTGTTTGTTTGATTTAATTTTTTTGCCACTGACTTCAGAAACTGATTTTTCTTCTAAAGTTTATTTTTCAATTTTTTGTGTTTTTTTTTTAAGTCGGTTTTATTTTTTGTTTAAAAAAAATATTTTTCACTTTTTAGTGGTTCACATGTTCATGGGTCAATGTGGACAATGTAGATTTTTTTTTGAGTTTTGTTGATTTTTCAAATCGGTTAGCAAGTGTTAGTTATGCCCGAACAAACATAAAAAAAAATATATATATAAAAATCCGAACCTCCTTCTTTTTTTAGAAGTCGGTTAAAAATGAATGCTTTCTACGTATTTTGAAAATCAATACATAATTCGAATTTTGAAATAAATTAGGATTCCAATTACAAATTCGATATTCAACTCTTGTTTTTTTTAAAGAACGAATTTTACATTTCGAATGTCCATCGTCGATTTAAAAATTTACCCGCGAACCTCAAATTCAATTAAAGAACATCGTCATTCATTCATACTTCTCAGGTGAGCTACTAGCCCATCCTATAATCCTACAGCGCTTAAAGCAACAATGTCACTCACCCAGTATGTAGACCATGTTCTTAGTCCAGCGCTGCAGCTCCTTACGTATCGCGCGACGTTCTTGCTGGCACCGCGCGAACGAGCACTCCGCCATGGCATACGTGCGACAACCCTGGAATAGGAAAAGATGGTTAGAATCAGCAGCTGAATGAAGTTGTGGGCAATATTACCAGTATTTCTATACCTCATCATACAAAATGCGCTTAGAGTACTTCATCTATCAATGCAGCTGTTGTTTAAATCCAGAACAAACTACATAAAATAGTGAACCATAGAGTTAGGATGTTCCTATCAGTCAAGCCGTCCAAAGGATTTAGTGGAACAACGAAAACTGCCGTTCAGTTACATCTTTGATTCAAGAAGACTCTACGTCTTCTTGAATCAGGCGTTAGCCTCTTCTTCGTTGTATTTACAAACCAAAAAATCATCATCTGCCTAGCCTTTTTCCTACTATAATATTGTCTTCCAGTTGTAAGACTTTCAGATCACTGTCTACTTGTAACTACTGTCAAAGATCTACAAAGGCGACTTTCGAGGCGCGAACGAAACTCGGTATACTACGATGGGTGGCCACTCATCAAGATCGACTCCAGCGGCTTATATCACGAGCCACGAGCTCCTCATCATACGATATCAACATTCAATTCAAGAGAAACATCTAGAACGGCTTCAAAACATACTACACAAACATAATAATCCTGTGCTATACATTCAATGCACCCAAAAGATCGCTAATGAATGACTGAATGAAACTAAGACGTTCAAAGACGCACGAATGTATGACATCATAGAATCAATAATTTATCTGTGGGAAGTTCCGAGATTTCCGAGACATTCGAAATTCGAAATGCTGTTAGTAAAGTCTGTCTTGTCTTTGATTCACTTGGGATCATTGGTTTCCAGAAATTTGCAAACATATATGATTAGTGTATTCCGAATTTCTGAAGACTCTAGAATGTCTTTGGTTAATCTACGTCTTAGTTTGTGTTCTTGAATACGAAAATAATATCATCTTTATCTATTATTCTTCTAGCTTTTATTTTGCGACATCTTACATTGAAAAGATCTAGAGAATACATCTTTGTATCAAGTATCATTATCTGCTTAGCCATTTCCTGCTCATGTTGGGTACGGCTTCCAGTCTAACCGGATGCAGCTGAACAATATTTTACATGGAGTGACTGCCAAAACGATTCAGAGATTTTGCTCACATACTCCTAACGACTGTCAAAAATAGCAGCATATAAATGACAGCAGATGAATGACGACCATAACCAATAGCTTAACGTGCTTTCCAAAGCACGGAAGGAACTAGAAGACCTCGGCAAGTGCTGCTTAACTTTGAGCATCTTCCCGTGTGACAGTAATTATTTAGCTTCGAGTTACTTTAGACCTGCTATACTTCTGTCTACCCCCAAAAATATTCTCGAACATTCTACATGCGACGTAAGTACGTATACCTATAGGTACAATAAATTCACAAGTAACACAACAATAATATTGGACAGTCACGTTCATTTTCATTTGCACAATGGATATAAATTCGTTCTACAAAACCTTTGATCCGTTAAACTGAAACGTTTCCCGCGAAAATAAACCCCAATATTTCGGCCGGCTTACTCAATATTTTTGTCACTACAATATGGAAATGGGAATCGGAAAACTCTGAACAAACAACCGTTTTCATACTATTTATGTACCTGTAAACTAACTTGTTCTTGAAACCTTTTACCTCAAAATGTCAAACATTTTGAAAGCCGAACTCAAACTTAATTCAATTCAGCCGCAGCGATGGAATCGGCCCACTAACTAAAATTTCATTAACTCCTATTTCCTGAGCGCGCCAAGCTATCTTCGAATGTCGAACCTCGACAAAATAAGAAGTGAAGCTCTATTCAATTACTATAACATTCATCGAAGTATCGAACCCGCCGCCGGTCAATGAACCCGAAAGGAGCTAACGAAATTCTACGAAAAACCTCCGATCCTCATCAAGAACACCCGACACCCACCGAATATGCCCGAACCACCCGAATCTGGCCCCCGAATTCTTATTTCAAACTCCAGACGAACGGGGGGCCGGGGGGTATCGCGAAACTATTCTTATTTTAAAATCTCTCTCCACGGAATATGCCACGAAAGAGGTTCTTATTTTAAAAATATCACGCTCCACCGAAATTTTCTTATTTTAAAAACTTGAGGGGGGTGCGAACGTTCTTCCGAAATCCACCGCCCCGCGCCCCCCCTCGGGGGCCCCTCGGTGGCCAGTTATGATATTCTTATTTTAAAAATCGCTCGAAGCGTTCCGATTCTGTTATTAAGATGTTGGTGTGTGCAAGCTTTTATGAGGCCGCTTGTACGTGAGTCAGGATCATCTAAGACACAAAGGGGTATTTCGCTAAACCTATACATTGTTATGGACCGCATCGAGGTCGTTCAGTCTCGCGATAAAAGTAATAATAAAGCTTGAAAATAAATAGTAAATCTCCATCCGCCATCCCTGACCTGACCCAGTTGCGAATTATGTAGCCGATTCTCGATTCACATAAATTGTAATTCCTAATTTCGCATAACGAAGTGCGAGTAGACGATTGGAAATTCCAATTTTCGTATCGTGAATTTCGATTTGTGCATATCGCGGGAGATTTTGAGTTTGACATAGTTAGCACATCTCTGCGTGATAATGAGATTGCCTGTATTAGGGCATAGCATGAAGACACGTGTAGCGTATTGATTCTAAGATTACGTGAACAGGGAACATGCCTTGCCTACATCTAACGTCTATGTGAACCACGTTCCCAATTCAAATCCACATCCGAATCGAAAACAGAATAAGCTCATCTATCATTTCGAATTATTCAAACTGAAATCTCAATTCTAAAACAGATAAAAAAGGAGTTTTTAAAATTTGAATCGGCGACCAATAACGCTTCCCGCCAATTTCCATGGCTGTCAAATTTGGGGCCGCAGCGCCCGCCACCCTTCCCAGATCAATTTACGATAACTCGGTTTGAGCTCCGTCCCGCTCAGCCTTAAGACGGAGCCCTATCCCCATCTCCCCGCGGATAAGTTCTAGAACTGGGGAACTGTTGAGCGGCAACACCCGATAGCTGAAAAGTTTAAAATTATTTATATTAGAATATTAATATGTTATTGTTTCTGACGGTATTGTCTTTGTTTGGGGTTAATTGAAATTGGACTAGCCGGTGGTTTGGAGAGATTCGGGTGCTGTTTTTAATTTGGGTCAGTATCGAAATTGGTACAGGCCAAATGAAACTGAAAACGTTTTTAAGTTGTGATTATTTTCAAAAGTACCGAGTCATCTTTCAATAAACCTTATTTCTAATACTTTTTCGAGTAAACGCTACGAACATACCATTTCAAAGACAGAACCCCACCCACACATAAATCAATCCGAAGCCCCCTATCTATTCGCCAGAATATCATTATCAAGCCCCCAGTAAATAATAGTGACCCTATTTCTACTAGATACCGTGTTCTGTCGTACAGCAGTCGCGGGACCATTCTCTCACGCGGATATGGCCCGGGACTTATTTTTAACTGTTGTGTGCGTCTTGGGTGTGTGTGTGTATGGGGGTGGGGTGTGCGTGTGTGTGCGTGCGTTTGAAATATTCCCCCGTAGCGTGGCGCGGGGAATTGATGTTTTTAATTAGTTTCCAACGGTTTTCGTTGGTGGCCTGCACTGCTCGATTTTATTATTATTTATTAAATTAATTTATATTTACAACAGCGTTCGATGCGCAATTAAGAAAAAGAATTCCATTTGTCGACATTTACATAATGGAACGCTGAATGGAAACTTTAAATGAAACACACTATCCGTTGAACAATTTCGTCAAAGTTAAACTAAATATAAAACAGGGCGAATGGAGTAACCCGGTACGTTTCCTGAAAACTTTCCTTTGTAGGCGAAAATTCAATAGGCGGGAAGTTCGGTCGCGCCTGTGCCAACCGACACCCATTGTGCGCCCTAACGGACATTAAAAAGTGTCTAATAAAAAGTATGAGAGCATGACGAAATGTTGTAGTTGTAGCTCATTGAGATCAGTGATTCACATTGATATGAAAATCAATTTTATGTGTAATTTTGACACAACTTGAGAAATGTCGATGAACAATTCTCGATATTTTTTGTCTCTGGTAAAAAGAACAACAACATAAAAAAAATAAAAAAGAACTTTTACAAATCACCCCTGACGAATTCGAATTCAGATTTTAAAATTCAAATCTCGCAGCCAAATACACCTGTTCGAATTTAAATTCGAACGTATGGAATGCATTCGTTGTCACAGAATAAGTTTAAGCCACGTTTAAATATTGAACAACTGTCATTTTGTGCGTAGTTTTATAGAGTGGTTGTGTTCTTCTGTGTCAACTATGGAATTTGACACAGAGTAAGTTTATTTGGTTGGTAGAGGTTGTCAGACTGGTGTTTCATGAAATATTTTGTACATTATTTTGTTAGGCTGTGTGCAGTTGGTATACCTGTTGCGTTGTGCTTTTGTTTTTGTTGATCGCTAGTTTTGGAGCTGGCCGCCATTTGATACGAGTTTATCATGAACCGAGTAAAGACTTATACGTTGTTCATATTTTTTTTATCCGTTTTTGTGCGAATTTCAAGCGTTGGTTTTCGCACTTGGAAAATTTGTTTTATGAACAGGTTTAGCAGAACGGTTTTTTGTGCCAGTATTGGATGATATTTTAGTAGTGTTGTTTTAAACGGTAGCTTTTTCGGATATAGAATGGAATAGACACTGATTTCTGCTCTTTTAACCAGTAATAGTTATGCTATACTGTGTTTTCATTACCCGTTTTATTATTTCAGTACAATACCTTTATTTTTTCTGTCATAACTGCCAATCTTCAACCAGCTATAAGCATTTTTATACATAGGTACTTATCAACGTTAAAGTCGAGCTTCAAAATGCACGAAAGTCTACAATAAGTGAATTTGAAGCCAGACTAAGTTTACTGTAGGCTGTGTTAAATTTGCATGGCCGCTTTCAGACCTGTTGCGTTGCCTGCTTTAGCACATAGATTTATTTGGTGACAGTGCTAGAGTCTCTTCCATCTTGTTTACGGAGTGTAATTTAAGTTTGGAATGACGTATGGTAGATAAAATAAGCAGTAAATATCTCCAGTACAAGAAGAAGAGTAATTCTTTAGAATAGAATTACTCTTCTTCTTGTACTGGAGATATTTACTGCTTATTTGGGTTTTGTATGTTCTACAGTATTGTATCTATAGGTGTTGGTTTATATGATACTTCATTTACCTTCTGTTATTCTTTAATTGAATTGCGGAAAAAATAACGACGTCGTCTGACAAACTCTTTAAAATATCAGACATTCGATTTTTAAATACGAAATCATTAAAAAAAGAAGAGACAAAAACGGTTATTAAAAAATTTCAAAATCCCGAACACATTACCAACCTCATTTCCTTTTACCAGCCAGCACCAATTTTGAATAAAGAAAAGAACAAGCAAAAAAATAGAGATGACCAGACCATATACCGAAAAAGTCTTATCCGAGTTTATCCCAAGTTCGTATAGGGTGACGGAAGTGGGGGGGTGGTGGTAAGGGGTAGTCCTCCGCGCCTGTGTGAAAGAATGCCGGAGAATCAATACAGCCGTGCACATTAAATTGGCCAGGGAGAGGGAACCACCCCTCGTCAATTTTTTTTGGTAATTTTAGATGTTTAGTTTTTTGTTCGAGGGGTGGATTATCATTATGTAGTTTTGGATTAGGGGAGATGATGTTTTAATTATTTGTTGGAGATTTTTTTTTTCGTAGAAAGAAAATTGCATGGTTTTAATGTTCGAATAAACCTATAAAATCTATTCGTTGTTTCCTCTTGACACGGTTGACTATCTTTTATTACATAAAGAAAAAACACAGAAACCAAACTCAAAGAAAAACAACAAAAAAACATTTTTTTTTAGAATTTCGGCATGTTCCCTCTGAAGCGTTTGCGTGTACAGTTTTCATAATATGTCACACACTTTAATACATATATTATGTAGGTATAGAATCTATAGACATACATGATATTTATACCAGTTTAAATTCAGTGCAAATATTCTACAAGTAAGTACGTGAAGATATTTACACAAGACAACTGTTTATAAAGGCTATTGAGTTTGATTTCGTCGGAAACGGAAGGCGTCTTCTGTGAAGCCTGTTGCTTTTGTGAGGAACTTGCGGCTTGCGAACTTGTGTAGAAGAAAATAAATGTAAACTGAAAGAAAACAGCAAAAACGTGCCATTTTACTTGGTTCTACGGAAATATTAAGTCCTAACTAGGTTATTTATGTTGTTTAAAATTGTGAATTGTAAAAAAAATATATAAAACAATTACATAAAATATATGAAATAAAAATCTTAGTAGATATGATACTTATTTAAGTTTAAAAACTGCCAACTTGAATGATTAAAAAAAAGTTTTTTCGAAAAAAAAAGTTTTTTTTGTTTTTATTATTTTTGCCAGATAGTCCAGTTCAATTGTATGAAAAGTAAACACGTTAAAATAAATCTTAAGATTGAATTATCTAGTCACTTAAAAATATTTATAAAAATAAGAAGAGCAAGCACAACGGACGCGCTATGAACATTGTACGCATTTCTTTTAGCCCCTTCACTTCATACGTCCCTGGTATTTCTCATGCATGCTAACAAAGTTTTGAAGTATTTCAGACTTAAGTTTATGTAGTGGAGAGGAGAAAATAAGCTATTTTGTAAACGTGGAAAAAAATACTTAATTATTAAAACGTAACATCACGCCTGTAATCCCATATGAGTTAAGCAGAGGTGCTCCTGATAGTACACACACATTTACCCAGTTTTATTTACGTCTCATTGAATAGGGGGTGAGCCTATTGCTATCAATTGAACACACATGTTCACACTACGAGGCTGCTAAGTACTGTGAAATTCCTGAAGACAAAACCTATTTTCTAAAAATAATTAAGTTGTTAAAAAGCACAATTTCGACTAACAATATAACAATGGCAGCTGCTAATTTCAGTAACAATCAAAATAACAAAGTAAGTATACAAAAACGTTATAAAACACCGACCCATTTTCTTAGTGCTTAATTGTCACGGAGGGAGAAACGGGGAAAAGTGAACAAAAATAGCCCAAGTTTTCTTTCCGCAGTCTGAAAAATCTTAACAAAAAACTTGAAATAAAGGGTAGAAATGAGCCATCAGTACACCAACAATGGTAGGGAAAACAGTCGGGTGAAATTGGTCATAATGAGTGTCTTCTGGCCCACCCTCCCCCAACTCTCCTCTTCGTCTTCCCCTTTGGGTCAAGCGGGGAAATAAAATTTTAAATTGAAGCCGTGAAAAAGACAAAAATGTTGGGACCGAGAGAATTGAGGTTGGGGCACACCGAGCGGTACCAATTTATTTTTGTCTGGGATTTTAATGTTTGTTTTGCATGGATTTATGATTTCTTTAGTATTTTATTTACTTTTGCGATTAAGCTAAAAAGGATTGTAAATCGTTTGTGAAGGAATCGACTTGTAGTGAGTAACTGGAATACCTACCTATATATTTCCTGTAGATACTTTAAAGAGTTTCGTATGATCAGATGTGTGTCGTGAGATATTTTCGATAAGCCTTTAGATAAGCTTATAGGAGTTATAATAATGTCGAAACGCAAACTTCTCTTATCTTAAGAAAACCCCCTGACTGCAGTCAGTCAATTAGTTATGGTACGGCTAGATTTATTAGACATTTACTAATAATTTCATTCTGATAATTAATTTGCAATAGTTAGTCGAAGAGCGTGGTGTAGACCAATCTTTAAAAGAAATGAACCACGTCTAGGGAGAAAATGGAAATTATTCAGCGAATTTAGTATAAATGTATATGTGGAGTAATATACATAATCTTTTATACATTTTAAACGACTGTCGAAAAACGTTACTTTTTCATTCCGTTTCATTCTTTCATTCGTGAACGTTTGAAATTGTAATGTCAGCTATTCGAAATTCGGAATATGAAATAAAAAGAGTTCGAACTGGACTCTCTTTGGTCTTGTTGTAATGATTCTTTATTCGAAATATTGGGCTTTGGTACTGTTCGTATTTAATCTTTTTTGGTCTGTGTTGAGTTGGGTTGTTGTGTAACGAATTTGCTTTGTCTACAGTTTTTAACTGTTGAACTACTTTTTGCCAGGGAGGAAGTTTGTGTCCCAGCAGTGGGAATATTATAGGCTGATTAAGCTTATGTTGTTTAAGTGTCATTAGTATTATTTAGGCTTACTCAGTAATCGACATCTATACCAATTGGTACCCAACTTTGAATCCCTACCATAGATTTACCTACAAAAAAAAACAACAATAGGTATTGAAAAAAATACTCAACAGAATTTTCCAGTGAACAGAATATTATAATCTAGACTGAATCGACCTCGTCGAACTAGGTAAGTAGGTACTGCCTAGGTACGGGTGACGTTTCGTCCTTACATCAAGGTTACGATAAAATTTATGTTCGAATCGTACTTACTTTCAACCATGCACAAATTCGCGTCAATACTTTTTTATAGAATCTAGTTTAGTCTATGGTTTTAATTTATATCTGTGGTCGTAATAAAATGTCAGATTTTGCCGCTCATTTTTTGTGTAGTTGTGTGAGATCACCTGGATGGTTCTAAGCTATAGTCGAATCCGGTAGGTGGCGTTGTTGTCGACAAAAACGCAATTCGTGGGAAAAAGCTGGGTAAAAAATTAATTATATTGGTATAGGTAATTAATTATGCGATAGAGCCGGTTTTCGGGACATTCTTCAGGTCTGCCTTCTTCCTTTAAACTACGCAACGTATTTTGAATAGTGTTCTTTACTAGCATTCAGGAGACAGTATTATTATAATAATGCTGGTATGTTTATTTGTTTATTTTTGTAACTTACTCTGATATTAAACATACATAAAATGAAGAAATCAAGTCACAAAAACGCTACGAAGCGAGTCTCTAGTCAAATACTATGTTATTTTTCATTAGGTTGCGTTTTTAGTCTATGTGAGTAAATATTTTTTCCTTTCTTAAGTAGTAAGTGCAGAGATATGTTGACAGACTGAACTGCAGTTACTTCTTATGAGTTAATAACTACATAACTGTAAGCCCCAGGCTGTTTCTTTGACGTTTTATATGTTCATTATGACAACTCTGTGATTACTTTGGCATTTAGGGAATTTCAAAGAGACTGCAGTTACGTACACACGGCTACACATCAAGCTATACAAAACCAGTTAATCTTGGCCTCAGTTTACTAGATCTTTTCGCACAATGAACGATCAGATTATACTGGTTTTGTATAGCTTGATGTGTAGCCGTGTGTACCTCTGAGTTTGTTTCGGCTGTTTCTTCTCAGAGTACTCAGGTATTAAACGCTGAGCTCTATGAGTTTTAAAATACATTCCGCCTTATTACAAAACGTAGTTAAACCTGGTTTAACTTAGACTTGGTTTATCTCGCATGACGTCTCACTTCAATAATATTCAAAAGAAAGTGACAGCATTAATCCGCCTTATTACAAAAGGTAGTTAAACTACCTTTTGTAATAAGGCGGATTAAGATGACTGTGACGTGTAGTAAGTGTTTTATACAACCAATTTACAGAAATTAAATTATGTTTTATGATTTAGGTACACGGCTACGACCACGACTCGACTCGACCACGACTGGTGGCAATCTCAAACAAAGCTAGACGGACTCCTAAGCCTATACCTAATCCCGCCGAAGGGTTAGGCAGATGTGTATACCCATTAGTACACCCACATTTCACTAAGTAGCTATGTTTAAGTCCCATGTAATAAGGCCAATAGCAGAAAAAAAAACCAAACCAAAAAAAACAAGCCAAAAGCCAAGCCAAATTCAACCATCAACGGAGCGAAAATTCAGACTTCGTAGCTGCAACTGAATATTACAATCCCTGATGGAAAAACCCAATATCACTTTGCCAACCTGGGAATTGAACCCAGTACCTCATGCTTAGCAGTCTACTAGACCAACGAGACAGACATCCCTGTAATGGGCCTACTACACGCTCAAGCTTCACCACACTTTTCGTTCACACTTCACAGTACATCGCGCGTATGGTTGGTAAAACTGTATTACCATTACAAACCACACGCGCGATGTACTGTGTGCTCCGTGTAATCGCGCAGGCAAGACTGTGGGGAAGTGTGAGCGTGTGGTAGGTGCATAAAGCACAATCCCCTTGTCAGTATAATTTATCCATTAAAATGTAACGTATCTTACAAAATATTTTACTACAAACAGTGTTGGTTGCCAAAATGAATGCATGGTTTAATTTAATTAAAACCACTTAACCTGTGAGCTTTAAATTAAAGTAATGCACTTTATTTGAGTGCCCTTTAAGTTTTCGTTTTCAATTTTGTTTAATGTTTTTGTTAATTTGGCGAAATATGGGTGCGTACTGTTAGGTACACCTTTGTCTAGCCCTTCTAAGATTAGAGGCGTGATCTTATATTAATGTTTTTGGGAGTGAGAATTGGTACCAGTAACTACCAATATTGTATATGGAGTGACTGCCTATCCTATACCATATACCTTAACCCTTGCGCTTATCACTGAAAATGTGCGCGGGTCAAAGACTTTTATCTATAACCCATTTTCCCTTCATATTTTGAAACTGTCGTAGGACAATGGCAAAAAAGAAACGTCTAATAAAGTAAGATCTGGACAGCGGGGGCATGCCACAATTACGTCACTAATTAAGGTTATAATTTTTTTTACATTATTTGGGGTGAGAACCGAATACTGAATACCCTCCCTCAATAAGTCCCTTGTTTAATTTAACATAGGTACTGTATATTTGTATAAGAACGTCTATTTTTAACATTCATGACCTTTCAATGTATTTATAGACCCGCTAATGGCTCCTACTAGGAGTTCCTATCAGGAAAGCTTTAATCTATACTTCTATACTCTATACTAATATTATAAAGAGGTAAAGTTTGTGTGTTTGATATTTGTTAAATTGTAAGGGGTAATCTCGGGATCTACTGAACCGATTTTAAAAATTCTTACACCAATAGAAAGCCACATTATTGCTGACTGTCATAGGCTACTTTTTATCCCTGTATTCCCACGGGAACGGGATCTACGCGGGTGAAACCGCGGGACGTCCGCTAGTTAAGTATACGAAACTGGGTCATTAACATTCGTACAGTATTTTATTTAAAAAATGTGACCTAGCTGACTTATTACTAAGCCACACCTGATTATTTTCATTGTTAGGAAATGCAGATGAAATATTAATAATCTTTTTCGTCTAATTATAGATATCTTTGAGTGCAAGTCTCAGAAATAAGATTTTAAACGTATTAAACTAATTACTTGTCTTCCTTCGTTTCTTCTTCTTTACCCCCATGGCGGCTAATGGGGGGTGAAACCCACATACATCTAACAAGAATTCTTATACTTTAGATATGAATAAAAACAATATTCATTAAAAACACAAGTAATTAGATCAGAACAACCTTACTATAACACATAATGAATCAATGTAATTAATAAAAACATATCGCCCCCTTAGGGGCAGCCTCCCTCGGACACACAGGCGCCCGATTCTCCCCTATCTTCGGACGTAACACACACAAACTAATAATTAATCATCCGGCGTCTTCCCACTTTTCTTGCCCCCTTTCCACCCGTATTTAATTCCTCGTACAAAACACCCCAACCTCCCCTTTTTTTTACTCTCCCGAAGTGTTTTCATTCTGCTCAGACTGAGTAGAAGCGGGGTTTTCTGACTACAAATTGAATTTTGTGGTTACTTGTGAATATTTCAACGTGTAGCTAGGATATTAAGCGGTTTGTACACCTATTTGTATGTATGTTAGTAAATATATTTAGTTGTGTTTTGGTTTCTTTCGTTCTTTACTTTAAACAAAGTATCAGGATCAACGCTAATTGTATTTCAAAAGTCTTTACTTGCACTAAGTACAAAGTGATTCATCATCATCATTGCCCATTTCCCAATTCATTTGGGGTCAGCGCAACATGTCTTTCTTCCTCCAAAGTAATTTTTACACGATTACGGAGAAGCCAAAAGGAAGGGTAATGATTTTTACCCTAAATATTAGCCTACCGTTCATTGCAAACGGCAAAAGTACAAAACATCTATCGAGAAAGACATTCAAAACGATTAATCTATGAACCTCAATGTAATCACAAAAACACCAACTACTAAAAGATCCATTGAATAGTAATCAGGAATCACATAATTTAATCACGTGTACTGAAATACACACCTCTGCCTAACCCTTCGGGGACAGTAGTCGTGATGTTAAATTCTCATCAATTTGGAAAGAGAGGACCTCTGAAAAAGTAACCCTCTTCCACAAAAAAAAACGAGTTTTCACTCTCCATTCTTTGTTTTGACGCGAATATAAACATCTACTATAAAATATATACACGCTTATACTCTTGACCCGCTTGGCAACTTGCCTGTAACAGGAATCAAATCTGTGACTTATCTCAACAGGTACCTAGGTACATTCATTGTAAGTTGTTATTCATGCTTTTGAGAATGTTGTTAGTATAAACATGGGTACGTACGTTTTATTGGATAAGCAGGGTTCAAATTATATTGCTGCGGGTTGTTCGCAAGAGATACCGCGGCCTCGACACAAAGAGTTAAAAAGGAACATGTGTGGTTTTTAGTAAGTCGAAGTCTGACACTCCCTACCGCTCTGCCCAGAGGGAGTCATTTGATGATTCTCAACCTCCAAAAAAAAAGGTTCAAATTATTTGAGAAATTGTTAAATATGTTTCATTACATAATAATACAGAAATCACTCCAAATACATGTGTTAATTAAGATTATAAAACACCTCTGTCTACCTTTTGAGAGATTATAAGCGTCATACTAAAGATTGTAGTAAGTATGTCTGCCTCTGCCCTCAAGTTTTTTCTAATTTTATTTTCGCTCAAATCCTAACAACAATATTCATGAGGACCAGAGATTTTGACCCTAAAAAAGAGAAAGATATTTTTCCCCCGTAAAGAGCCATCATTAACATCATCAGCCTATAATGTTCCCACTGAGGGACTCAAGCCTCCTCTCTAGGAGAGACATGGGCCTAATCCACCACGCGGGTCCATGCATAACCTAAAGATTTTTATCTCAATTTTAAAACACGAAACAGCAAAAAATCAATCAATAAATTCACCAGCCCATTCCCAACATCACACAAATCTATTCCAATAGCCACTTTCCATATTTCGCGACAATACCCGTCCCTGCCTACCCCAAGTTGAATGGTGTTTCATGTCGCGTCACTAACAGGCCAGTATAGCAGTGTGACGGCCGATGTGGGTTACTGTAACGTGCACGTTAACGTTACGTCCATGTGCACGTTTATGTTACGTTACTGGCAGATGGGATGTGTATTGTGAAGAGTGGCAGGTTTGATGTGTGAGAAATGTATTTTGCATTAATATAGGCATTTCATACTAACCTACAGGGTGTAAACGAACCTTTCACGAAACCGTCAACCAAGCATTAAGTACATCAACTCAATGTAGCACTCTTAAATCATTGTGCCAGTAGATGCTTTGAATAGTAAACGGGTCATAGAAGTAATTTAAGTAAAGTAAACCAACCACCTGAAAAACTAAATCCACCACGCGGGCCCAGTGTGGGTTGGTAGATGTCACATGTCTTCGAATTTTTAGGTTCTAAAACATGCCGTTTTCCTCACGATGTCTTTCTTCGCCGTTTTGAGGGCAGTTGTGATGAAATAAATTACACAAAGTAATGCACCTGCCTGGGTTCGAACTCACGCCTCTCTGTTCGTAAGTCGGGACCATCTCCACTGAGCCACCACTGTGCACTGCTAACAACTCGAAACTGACTCCAAATAAAAGGCATTAATTTAAAGGCAATAAAAGGCTTTAATCTATACCAGGGTAACGACATACGTACCACTTTCCACTTGTTACTTCTATGGTAAACTATCAATATAACTCCTTCTACAGTAAAAATAAAGTCGTAAATACACCACAAATAGTAAGAAATTGATACAAAAGAACGTGTCCTATCAATTACTTCAACCTAAGATTACCGACGAACACGAAAGAACAAAGAAAAAGTTTGCTACACATATTGATTTATCGAAGCAAACATGGGTCCCGGTTTCCCATTGATTACTTCTTTAGATGAATACCGTAGTAGAAGTGCAACCTCTAAATCAATACATCAGGCACACAGTATAGATCTACAAACATACGTAGATGATATACTTTAGTATGCAAATTAACAGAAAAAACATCAGACAGACACAAAGTTTTCAGCCAACAAAAACATCGCGGAGAAATGAGAAACAAAAGTACCTAACTAAAAACCAAAAATCATAAAAACGACGCCAACCAAAAATCTAATTAACCCTACCTAACAAAGAAAGCTTTGTAACATCTTAGGGGCAGAAAGAGAGAGGAGACCACGAGAAAAATGCATCCTCCACCCTAAGGGGGGGGCCACCCCCAGAGGGTGGCTGTATACATTTTTTCTTTTCCTTTTCTTAAGACGAAAATTTGTTACGCTTTTTATACTTATACACCCGGGGTGGTTCGCCCCGATCGATAGAAGGGGGAGAATGCACCCGTTATCACTACCACCCCTTATCAATTTTTCGTGCAGTTTTTTGCCTTATTATACCGTACCTTTACTTTAATTATTGGATATATTTTGATATTGTGCTGAATTGTTTACGGTGTAAGGTTTAAAGTTGTGTGTGAGTGTTTTGAGACAAAGAGCGGATTAGTATGTATGAATCGTGTTCTTTTATGAGCATGGAGATTCTTTCTTGTCTGTTTTAAGTATAGACTATCTTAGGGGAATATTGGGATGCTGTGAGCGATCATTTGAAGACATTCATAGTAGATATTAACTGATACTTAGACTGAAAGTACCTTTAGGTGGACCTAACGAGTGTAGTGGGTAATAATAAGATGGAACTAGGTCACGACTCACGAGACAGATGTCTCATTTCTCTGTTCGATGGTTCGATTAGCGTCACAAGTTCCTGAAGGATAATTTTTGATCTACTCGTGGTTTCTGATGAGATTATGAGCAATTGAGAAGTGTGGAAGAAGATGATATGGTGCGACGACACCCAAATAAATTAAAAAAGGGTAGAAAAATGATGTTGACGTGGGCGAAATCTCATGCAAAATAAGTGAAGCTTTATCATTATCGTTAAAGACTTCACTGTCGGAGTTAGGCAATCTTAAATTTTGAGTCCTGTATTGGCATTATTATTGTGCTCGCCATTTAGTTTTTTCATAGTATAATGTTAAAGCAAGGTTTGTAAGATGTTTGATTTGGTTTCTTAAGAAAAATCCTGTAACGAACTTTTACATTTCCAGATCTAGATATGCAATATCTTAAACCCTTCAAAACCAGGAATTAACCGGTAGAAGACAGCAAAATATAAGAACCACATTTATCTTGGAGCAGCAAAAAATAATATTATTTCGCTGGAGCAAGTTTTAAATGGCTTGGCGAAATTATGAAACGCCACTTTGCCGTCAAAGGGTGACTTGAGATAATTTCAGTCAAACGTGTATCTTTTAGCCAGAGATTAGTGGAACGAAATATGAGATTTTATGGTGGTAATAATGTTTTTAGAAGACAAAGAGGCTGTTTTGACTACTGATAATTTCATCTTGCTATAGATTTTAATCACCCCAGATTAAAATCTATAGCAAGATGAAAATTTTAGTACATGTTAGAATGTTCTGATGACCTTTTAAGGCTGTCTTGGTTACTAACATGCCTTGAGGTTTGGCGTTTGAGCGTAAGGTGGGACGCCCTCACACTGCTAGTAACTGGATGAGAGTAGCTGAGAATCAAGTTGAGTGGTGTGCTATTGATCGAGGAGGCCTATGCCCAGCAGTGGACTTCCGTAGGCTGATAATGATGAGGATTGGCAGAAACTTTGCATGCCACGTGCTTTTAGGAGTATGACAATGAAAGTATTGGCTTTGTAATTCGTGTTACTTAATTAAAAATAAATTCTTTAAGCAGTAAGTAGTTAAACTTGGTAATGTTGTGATCATCTTCATCAATCTCCTCCCAATTTATTTGGGGGTCGTCGTAGCATGTCTTCTTCTTAGATGCATCATTCAAATTTGACTATGCAATGATTATAATATCGAACAGGGTTCTCAGAGGGTCCATTATGATGACGAACAGTAAAGTTGAAGTTTGTAAGAAGAGGACATACACACTAATGTCGGTGACTTTGTTTTTTCATTGACTTTCTTGCCTAATACCTAAGTCCAATTTATTATACACAACCACAGTTGAGTATAAAGGACACACAGAACTTAAGAAAAATAGACAAGACAAACATTAAAACAGTTTCTTTAATTGCAAAGTTGACTAAGTCCGCTCTCAAACTAGCCACTAACTAGTAATTATCTTGTAGAAAACTATTAAAATAAACTTCTGCCATAGGACTAACTGCTGGTATGAATAATTAATTAGATACCTATGCGTGTAATCTTGCAACTATTATTATTTGTGTGAATCTGTCTGAAGAGACGAAGGAACTAAGGATAGTCATCATCATCTGCCTAGCCTGTTCCAGTCTAACTGGATGCAGCTGAATACCAGTATTTTACATGGAGCGACTGCTTTCCGACCTCCACAACCCAGTTAGTATACTGGGTAATACGAAACTCACTGACTACCTGTAACGACTGGCAGGAACTATAGGATACTACGGATCATGAAAGAGCTATCTTATAGACTCTAAGACACATTGTGAACAACAGTATATAAAAACGCCAGCACAATCATGCTACAATCTGTCAAACTTAAATAGATTTTCAATCTTATCGCTAAAGCATTAGATTCAAGGTGGATTGGGAAGTTTTAACACTTTCGGGTTAGTTGATATGGTGCGGTATGTAGGTACTTCTAATTATACAGAGAGCAAAGGACATCGCCGTTTAAACCGATACCAGGAATTCAGCACAATATTCTAGACCCAACAGCTTGAGCAAGCGTCCGTGATCATTGTGCGTGTCTTCTCTATTGAGGAGAGATTTGCCATGCTGTGGGATACTTAGTTACAAATTCGGCCTGGCCAGTCATTTAACAACACGCTAGGAAATAGCTTTAAAGGATCGCCGTTCCCATAAATTGGTACAGAGGATCCTCAATGATCCTCAGTCAGTAATTTTTTGTCAGTTAAAAAGATTGTTTTTTTTTTATTTTGTCCTGGTGTGTACATGTTTTAAGGTGTTCTAAATACAATTGACTCGCTGCTCTAGTGGTCGCAAGCGCGACTGCTAAGCATGAGGTCTTGGATTCGA
Source organism: Diarsia dahlii (assembly GCA_949775195.1). Lineage (NCBI taxonomy): Eukaryota > Metazoa > Arthropoda > Insecta > Lepidoptera > Noctuidae > Diarsia > Diarsia dahlii. Next base: position 14,908,841 of record OX459213.1, read on the forward strand.
TCCCCAGGGCGGGTAAACTAGAATGGGGGTTTTCCTTCAGGAGTTTTTCAGTAGTAGCCACTGCGTTTGGATTTGTGCTCGGTTCAATGGGACTTAAACTTAACTGGCGAAATACTTATCGGTTTTAACGATTATTTGTCTATAAAATGCTAAACCTAACGGGTAGTTCTGTTCTACGAGTAAAAATGCGTCCAGGAAACTATAAATGCCACTTTATGCTTTTCAGAGGGACAATATAGAAAGGTACGGATGAAATTAAAAACAAAATTTAGGCACTTGATCTTTTCTCAAAATAGGCTATGCATCAGCCGGAAGAAGGTGATCATCGTAGCTAACAAGAATTTGTCAACAAAATAATCATTGAACCTTTCATGGGTCTGACGATTGAGGTCATGTGTTTATTTATGGTCCTCCCACACAATGACCCATTCAATTCCATAGACTACACCCTGATAAGGAATATAAACACACCTTTTCATAAAAAAACAACAAATCGGAAGACCATAGAGGCATAGACGAACAAAAACATATGCATAAAACAAGTTTATAATAGGTAGGTAGAGCGCTATTGTTGTTATAAAACCAACGCTATTCTAATGCTAATCAGAATAATCAATACGAATTTACATCGTTTGAAAAACGCACGAAACCGGTCATTTAATTAGATAGAAACAATGACACTGGTTGCGTTAGCGCCGGTAGCCATCTTGGAATTTCGACCAATCGCCGCGCTCGGTACAAGGTCACCGGCAATGTCAAAACGAGCTCGTTGCTTCCTAGTAAATCGTCTAGGCCAATGATTGTTACTATGACAGATAGGAAGCCATTTTGTTTTTGATAACTCGCTCTATCGGTACAGTGTGGGTGAGATAAGCTAAAATGATAAAAAGCTGCTTTATATGAGTTTTGATATGAAATTGTGTGTTGGAATAGCGTTAGATGCATTTTGGTTATGTAATAGGTTAATTCTAATTCTGCTCTATTACATGTTATTTTATGTCATATGCTAATTTTATGTGTCATTATTTCATTAGCTTACCTATTGTGTTTATTTTGCTAAGTAGCTAAGATAGTTACATAAGAAATTATGACTATTAAATCATTTATTCGAAGCTAGAAGCAACGTTTAGTTAACATAGAAAGAAAGAAAGAAGAAAGAAAAAATATTTATTTGTCGCCGAAATACAATTACAAACAAAATTAAATCCAGTAAACATCAACTAATATTAAAAAAAAAAAATAGTAGGTACAAAAAAGAAGAACAACAGTAAGTATAAATTTAAGTACATAAAAAATGGAACACAAAAAAAAAAAAAAACATGTTTACAGATTACATAATTACTTATATCATGAATGCGACAAAGGGGTTACCCACTCAGCATGGTGCTGTGCTATGGACCGTCTATGTAGACCCACAGCACAGCGCTGGTTTTCAGTGGTCACCCGTGGGAAAAAGACGTGCGAAAGCCAAAACAGTTTTAATATTGGGTAATACTAGAAAAATAAAATAAGCAGTGAAATATAAGTAAGACTACAATTAATAAATAAAGAGTTACAAAAAATAAAAAACAAAATTACAACTAATAAAAAGTATGATCTGCATGAACAGAACAGACATTAAAATAAAAATAAAAATAAGGATTAGGGTACATTTTGAGTGATACCGTATTTTGCCTCGCTCACTCCCCCACCCTTCCGCGACCGTCACGCGTCACCGCCGCGCGCCGCGCTGAGTCTGCGCGCGCGCTGAAGGTCAAACGACTTTGAAAGCGACCGGCGCGAAGACGCACTATGCGTCAGAGTCGGTGCCGCTCGCCACCAGCCACAGTAAGGCAGCGCAGTGTCGCACGGGTCTTGTGTGCTCACGTGACGCGCCTCGTTTGATTAGTAATTACTTTGGTGTTGACGATAGCCACTTTATTTGTACGCACTTGTATCTAGTCGACGCTTATAGACAAGTAACGTGTTTCTTGGAAAACGTAAAATCGGCTCAAGCCGCTTGGACAGATATGCCTTACCAATAGATAATAAACCTTATGTGAGTATTCATTTAAAGTGTATTTGTTGATCATGTTTTTGTTTTTCTAAAAGGAGTTTCTTTAAGTGTAATTTAAAATTTTCTGTTGTTTTTAGGGATCTAATGGGAGGTGGCAGATCATTCCAGCAGCGAGTGGCGGCATACTTGAAACATCCCCTGAAGGCTGTGGTCTTATGTCGGGGCATTGAGAGTGGATTCGACGTGGAACGGGCGGAGTAGCTGTAATGCTCGTGCCTCCAGCTAATTTTTGTATATAGGTATTCCGGTTTGTGTGTTTTTATGATACCGAACATCAATACTGCTAAGTGTAGTTTCCGACGTGCAGCCATTTTTAGGATGTTATTTTCATTTAAGTACGGCGTGATGTGATGCCTCCGGGGTATGCTAAGGCAGTAACGAGCACATGCATTCTGCACCCGCTGTATTAAACGTTCAGTGCGCGTAAGAAGACATGGCCCGTAAACAGTGTCGCAATAATTTAGTTTGGATAGTACTAGGCTATCCACCAGTCTCTTCCTTACTGCGACACTTAGGAAATCCCTTACTCTGTAAAGAACCTTTAGTCTATAAAAACAGTTCCTTACTACGCCATTGATATGTTCCTCAAATCGGAGTTCCGGATCAGTAATGAGGCCGAGGTTACGAGCTATTTCTACCCTCTCTATGCTTTCTCCCATAATTTTAACATCGGGCTTAGCAGAAAGAATCGTTTTGATTTGTTGTCTGCTACCCAAGACCATGAACTTGGATTTTTGAGGGTTGAGTACCAGAGAATTGCCCTTGGACCACACAGCTATTCTATCAAGCTCATCGTTGAGGGTACGTACGGCGGCAGCAGTGTTACTGGCGTTAAATGATACATACAGCTGAGTGTCATCCGCGTATACATGGTACTGGCAGTTCCTTATGCATGTCGTTATGTCGGCACTATATAATATGTAAAGTAGCGGACCGAGCAGGGATCCTTGAGGAACTCCTCTGGATATTGCAAGTGGGGAGGAAGATAACGTAGTACCGTCTTTCTTGCGCAAATCGACCCGTTGCGACCTACCAGTTAAGTAGCTTTCAAACCAACCCGTCGCCCGTGTATCAAAACCGTAATACGACAGTTTGGACAGTAGTAAGGGAATATTTAATGAGTCGAACGCGCGCGAGTAGTCCAGCAATACCAGAATAGACCCCTCACCACGGTCCCGCGCTTCCAGAATAGTACCCAACACATCTGCCAGGGCAGTTGCGGTTCCGCGTCCTTTTCTAAAACCCGACTGCAGTTCAGGCAACATACCATGCGCCTCGAGAAAATCGGTGACCTGCACATACACCACCCTCTCCAACACCTTGGATAAACATGGCAAAATGCTTATGGGCCGAAGGTCTTTATAACTTTGTGGGTTATTATTTTTTGGCAGAGGCCGAACAATTGCCTTTCGCCACAAACCAGGAAATACATTTGAGGTTATGGATCGGTTTATAATCTCTGTAATTGTATTTAGTGATTGCGGAAGTGTGAGCAGTAACATCTCCGAAATACATTCACAAAGTCGTTTCTATTGAATGTTTTCTTATCAGTTTTCAGAATATCTACATAACCTTGCATTGTCTTACGAATCAAATGGAAACGTGAATTATGTTCGTCAATATTAGACTTTGTTTTTAACCAGTTTAATATAAACGTCAGATTCCAAGGAAATTTATTATGAAGATATAACGAGAGTAATAAGAGTCTTAGAATATCATCATCATGATTCTTCTGCCCTTGTTCCAATTTATTTGGAGTCTTGGGGCCGGCGCAGCATGTCTTTTACTTCTATACTTCTCGTCATCTCATAAGTCACCTGATCACCTCCTATATATCCAGTGTTATAGTAGGTAGAACTATCTTAGAATATATCTACTAACTGGAAACTGATTTTGATGAACACACACTTTTATTACTGCTCTCTAAACGGTGAAAGAAAACGTTGTGAGACTGGAGACCAGCCACAACCACTCTTGAACTCACCAAATACCTCTAAAATGTTCCCAGGAAGGTTACCTACCTGCCTACCTACCTAACAAAATATTGTATAACCATATCGGGTATAAAACAAACGGGCATACCGCCAGTGAAAGCATAACCTCTGCCCTTAGAAACTACGCGTCGCCCGGTGAATCTGTAATTTGTAAATCGTATAATTATGTATGAGAATTTTTACTGCTATGATATTTGGTTATAGGATTTCATCATCATATTCCTGTCCTTTTTTTAAATTACTTGGGTTCAGCGCAACACGTGTTTTGCTTCTATTCACCTCTGTCAGCTGTCACACTATCATTTACTCCATTTTCTTTCATATTATTCTTCACAAAATCCATTCATCGTTTCCTTGGTCTTCCTCTCCCTCTCCATCCAAATTGATATTAGGATTTATCAGGTTAATTTGCCATATATTTGCGAATCGCAGTTACTGACAACTATTCTGAATCCTAAAATCAGTTAGCGAGATAGGACACAAGGACACCCCTAGCAAGACGCATTGATAACAGGTGGACTTAAACTGTCACCGAATGGTGGCCAAGAACTGGGAAAAGATAATTGGGTCGTCCGGCGGCGAGATGGGCAGACGACCCAGTTGACATCGGGGGAAAACCTGGATGAGGCTAGTACAGGACCGTGGAAATTGGCACAAGAAAAGAGACCTACACTCAGCAGTGAGGGAATACTGTTAATGATGATGATGATTTGATAATATTTAAATTGCAGGCTAAGCCTGTTGGTTCCTGTTGTCTTGGCCACTAATAATAAATTTAATATAAGGAAACACGGGATTGGAAAGATTCTAAAGGTCTAAGGGTTGGAGAAGTTAAAAGCGTAAAGAGGAGAGATGTATAGTCTTTATCAAGATAAAAGGTTCTAGCTTGAATGTGGCTCCGAATAGTGAGCAAAATTGACCCAAACAGCTTTAATTATCTACCCACGAGAACCTCTAAAAACTATCACACATTAATGACATGCAGACAGACAGACAGACATTTCAAGCGATTTTGGTCAGTTACAGCTCTGAATGCGAATTGGAACAAACTCGTTTAAAGATTAAGCTGGAACAACAGCAGTTTACCCATGAAATGCAACCCGTTTACCGAGCCAGTGATGGGACACTATCGATATAACATCCATAATAGGGTAGTTGACAAAAAATACTAATTAGTCCGTCTGATAGATTTCCAAAAAATATTGGACACGTATTTTTTGTTTTTTCAAGTAAACAATAAATGAAGACGATACAGTGCTTCGAAAAGTCGCGCGACTTCTCAGTTTGGTAGGTACATTTTTTCTTGAAACGTTTGCTCACGAAGTCACGATCTTTGACGTTTTATTTTCGTAAATTTTAAGTAATTTGTTAAAACAAAAAATACGTACCCTATTAATATTCTTCTTCTTTACGTGTCGATAAATTCAAATCGTATTAGACCAGTAAGTAAGTCCTGAAATGTGCAAGTGTTTGTGCAGGATGGGCAGGATAGGAGGTGGCGCATATCCTGCATTGAGGCTTTTTGTCTGTTTGTACTGCTTAAAAAATAGCATCGTTAATGGTTTTAATAGCTTAACTATTAAAACCTGTACGAGTTATTCGTATATTATTAATAACGTTAAAAGTAACGGTTACGACGCCAAAGCAGTTATTTTCTAAATTTTAATGATGCTAGGTATTATCAAGTTATGATGGGTTAGGGGTCAACGTAAATACTTTCTCCTATATAAGCTGTTAGTTTTAGCAACGATGTGCCAATGTTTTAGAGGCTAGAGAATGTTTATTTAATTTTTTTTAGTTAATTGGATGACTGGTATTAATTTAAAACCTGTAATATGTAATGACGTAGGTAAGATGTCGAGTAATAGAGAAGTTTGGAAGAAGAAGACACGCTGCGCTGACCCCAGATGTATCGTCGGGGCTGCGGGTAGTTGAAAGAGATACCGCGGCCTCGACACAAAGAGCTAAAAAGGAACATAGGTGGTTTAGTCAGTAGAAGTCTGACACTCCCTACCGCTCTGCACAGAGCTGATGATTGTTTACTGTTTTAAAAGACATCCCAAAATTAGTGTTACCGGTCAAAGATCAAGTGGAGAAGATTTTTGGGGTCATAATTACCCCAAAACTCTACAGTTTATTCTATCGACTCCTACCCATCCCTATTTATTTTAAATTGCGTTATATTACAATCAGAGTATACAGCTCGGTGCATTTCCTACAGCGCTGAAACTTTCAGTACGCCTGACAAAGAATTTTCAGTCTACCCACATACAAGCCATTTCACCCCTTCCTTCTTCAAGAATAGAGGCCAGTCTCCTTTGTACTATCTAAAGGTTTTCTATTTTGTTTTCGGATGCAACTTATTTGTGAAAACAGGAGTGAAAGAGATGGGTATAGGGGTGTTTAGTGGGTGTGAGGGGGATGGAAATACACTAAATTTACGAAGCCACAGGTGGTGTACCTCGGGTACAGGCACAGGAAGCGTTGGATCGAGGATATTTTTATCTTGAAGAAAATTCTCGTCAAGGCGAGGCGTCTAAGGCGGGACTTAGACATAAAACTTAATGTTCTTCAAACACAAGAGCTCTGTCAATCTTAAGTTGTCCAATAGTTATTCACTACTAAAATAACCTCCGACTATCGAAGCCTTTACATAAATGAGTCTCATCATCATCGCAGTTTGGTGGCATACAATGTAGAAAATGTTTGGTCCTGAATAAATTATTTTTTTATTTATCCATATCAACTCATTCCCAAATTTATTTGAGATCGTTTCATTAGTAATTTTGTAGACATGTAAATTAATTAATATGTATGAAGGTTGATAGGTTCAAACACTAATCACCGTTTAGAAGCAATTTTGTCCCATAGCTATTTTGGAATTCATTTTATACCTAAACTTTAAACCTAAATTAACAACCCTGTCGTAGTAATAATAACAAGCAACTTCCCTACTCACCCTACAACCTAATCCCACACCACTAACCCACAAACTTAAATAATCCAGTAACACACTTCAATAGACAACCACAGCCAAGCAAAAATAGCGCTTAAGTATACAAAAGAACAAAGAAAACCTTTAAATATTCTGTATCTATCATACGACAGACATGTCAATAATTTAACCCCATTTTCCACCCTTACAAATGGACTCAGAACTCGTTTATTTTTACCCACTAATTACAGACTAATTCAAAACAATGAAAAGTTCTAAAGAAATGCACAGACAAGCTACTTTTGATAATTAAAAACTAAACTTGTCTATGGCAGCCTTTTACCGCGTGACATATGGGAGTTCCCACGAAAAAGTTCAGGCTATAAAAAGGTTCTATAAGTGGACTGTTTGCTTTGTCTTTGGTCGTTGAAACTATATATGTTGTTACGGTGTTGCTATTTTTAGTTAGGTTTTTTGTTATTTAGAGGACTGCTATCAAGTGGTACTTTATCTTTTTCTTTGCTTTGAGGTTCAAAAATAGTTTTTTTTTTTCTTGTTTGGAAAGATTTTCCTATACCTACCAAAATTCGACGTACGTATATGTAGGAACTTATTAGTTTATGTCGTTAAGTCATAGTAATGTAAGTTACTTAGAACTTGACTCATGGACTTTTCCATTCAATTAGTTTTTTGTCAATTTCCACAGTGTACGAGTATGTAAATTCCTAAGCACCAATAGGTACGTAGGTACACACTTATAAACGTTTAGAAGCAACTTTCTCCAACTGTTTTGATTTCATTTTCATGTTACTTAACGAAACTCATATTTTATAACCCTTATTATCATTAAAGTATACTTATTTTATTGAGAAATTTCAATCCATTGAATTTTACTAAGTGTAATAGGTGCATAATAGGGGATCGGACTGGGTCAAAATAATTATGATTCTGTTTAGTCCGTAAGTTAGATTATCGAAAAATATTGAATACGTGTTTTTTGTTTTATCAAATCAATAAAAAATGACGAAGATAAAACGCGTCAAAGATCCTGGAGTGGGGCTTGAAACGTCACTTGTGTCGTCAAAATGTACTATCATATGACGTCACACGAGTTTTCGAAGCACTATAACGTCTTCATTTTAAGTTTACGTGAAAAAAGAAAAAATACGTGTCCAATAATTTTTGGAAATCTATCTGACGGACTAATTAGTTTTTTTTTGTGCGATCCCCTATTATTATTTTTTGTAACTGTAGGCAACACACACAGTTCATCATCCTTTTGTCAAAAAAATAAAAATCATACATTCCATCATCAGTCATTTTTTCCAATAAAAATCATACATTTAACAACAGAGCATGTTTTTTTCTTTGAAAGCCAAATCTCTATCAGTCAACATACCCATGTGGAATATATATCCATGTTCTTCTTCATCATCTTTCATACACGGAAGCTCAGATAAGGTTGACCTACTTCATAACCATTTCCATATATGACAAAGGTCCATAACGGTAAATTCAGTAATCATTTATACTACTACTACCGTATTCTAGAATAAAATGCATTCAAAGCGTTATTGTGTAGACAAACAATGTTCTGGATCTTTCCTAAGCTCGGGAAGTGCGACGGAAAATACCATAATGTGCTCGTAAGTTATTGGATTATTAAAATAATGACATATCTCAAGAAAACTCGGAAAAAATCAACCAAGTACTGAGTAAAACAGGTAAGTACTAAGGGCAGTACTACATAACAATCAAATAATTAACCCTCCTTTTGGTTAAAATACAAAAAAGAATATTAAATAAAGTTAAAAAAAACCAATCAAATTCATAATCTTTAGGGAAAAAAATATCTGAGTTCAAGCAATATAAAAACAGATAATGATGAAGCTGAACATCTATAGGTACTTAATATTGTAAAGCTGAAGAGTTTGTTTATTTGGTTGAACGCGCTAATCTCAGGAACTACTGGTTGAAATTTGAAAAATATTTATGTGTTGGATAGTCCATTTATTGGGGAAGGCTTTAGGCTTTATTCGACGCAGATAAAGTCACGGGCAGAAACTAGTACAGGAATAATATTAAAACGAAAGCTACAAAAAAGCGACGATCATCAAACAGGTCATCGCGTTGGGCCTCTAGAGTGTAACAAAGGAACAAACATACATAAATAGGCTGAAACACATAACCCTCCAAATTGGGTTATATAACTGTTTTGAAAGCCCGTCCTAATAACCACACTATCACAATAAACGGTTTTATTCAATACTAGCTTTTGCCAGCGGCTTCGCCCGCGTGAAAATTACGATTTTCCATACAAACTTTCATCCCCTATTTAACTCCCTTTTGGGTTGAATTTCGAAAAATCCTTCCTTATTCCTTGTCTGCACTATAAAGGGAACCTCTGTGCAAAATTTCAGCTTTCTAGGTCCAAGGGTTTAGGCGGGGCGTTGATGAGTCAGTCAGTCAGTCAGTCAGGACTTCTCTTTTTATTTATATAGATATAGATAGATAGATAACAAAAACATATACGTGTAATATACAATAGGCCAGAGATTTGCATCGGACTTATATATTTGTGACCCAGAATACGATATCCTATGTATCAGATGCTTTGAATTTTATTGATCTAGATTTGAACCTAGGCTGTCAATAATATGCTGGTTGTAGAATTTTTAGTGCGAATTACTGTATCATAATATAAGTTGCTGCAAAATTCATGGAAGTTTCTTTTAAATGTTACTACTGGCGTGGCCTTCGGTTGCTGTTATTTTATTGTTTTTAGATGTTTTCTTTTAGCCTATATTTTTGGTAACCTTCTTGGGTGTATTTTTGTAAATAAGATGATTTAATGTATGAGTGAAATACATAGTCTGTCTTTACATTGCCGATTGTTTTTATTTTGTTATGTTGAACGTTAAGTAGTTGCCTAATACACGACTATATGGATGACACAAAAATAAAAACAGTTTTTTTAATATTTTCACGTTAGCCTCTAGCAAAATAACATAACAAAAATACATGACATAATAACAAACCACAAAACGATAAAATAATTTTCATAAAAGTCGTACGGTATAAAAATTGTATATAATTCGATAATCGATAAGCATTCAGTTTTTATAAGCCTGTTATCATGGGAATCGGGGCAAGTGCTGAATTCATCAAGCGATTTTTGCATGCCTTTAATGTTTCTAGTCTTTTTTGTTAAAGAAACTTGCATAATAAACGTGAATTTTCATGGAAATTTGTTGTTTATTATGAGAATTTGTGGTGGTATTTTTATTACTGAATCAGATACAGTTATTGTCAATCTAGTAGGTAGCTCACTTTTTGCCTACACAATTTAGCCATCGACGACTTAGAAGAAGAAGATTCAGATTTAGGGGACATACATTCGAGTCCACCTCCGTTTCATAGAGCTCATCCCGCCATACATAGTGCAAGTGACCAGGTGGGCTCCCTTTGACTGAAGATGTTAAAATTATATTTATCAGAAAAAGAACATCCATTGCAGGTTAAAAACCTAATAAGTGAAGCAATTTTTGATTCAGCAAAAACACGAGAATAAATGAAACAAGAAGTCTTCTAAAAAGAAATAGAACAAAACAAGAAAAAAATTAAAAAGTGTCTACAATAAATTGAGAGTCTCATAATTAATGTAGATACTAGAAAAGTTGAAAGTACAACAGTAGCTATTGCATTTGAATCTGTCAACTGTTATTAGGATAATTATTGGTTAAAGACCGTTTTTTGTTTGTGAAAGCTTTCAATTCAGTACGACACGCAAGTCTTTGTGGTTACCACGGGGATATCACACGACTGATGATGATTGGTGATGCTACTGTCGTACAAACCTAAAACTTAGCCTTGCCGTTATAATCTACCGTCATGGCACGCCACTGATTGATGAATGATGATAGAATATACTTCATTGTATCACATCAAAGTAGAGACACAGCTCTTTTACAAAATTTTGAAATCAATGGGTACAATAACAGTCTTATCGTCGAAAACGAGGTCATGTAGAACAACTTTAGACGGACTAAACGATTTTGAGCAAGAAGGACCCCAACCTAAAAACAAATGAAGACTTTGTTCTTTGTTCTAAGACTGTTTATCCTCTTAAGGAAAATCGTCGCGATACGCTGCGACAGTAAGTATTGAAATAGATTGTAATTGTATGTGAAACAAACAGAATAGCCTTGACGCAAACATTGGAGAAATGGTAATAGGGCAGAACTAGGTCTACTTAATTAAATTTCAATGACGAGGCGTGAGCCAAACGTTTCGAGCGTGAAACACGTTTCGCTGTGGACTTATTTAGAACACTGATGGTTATTGAATTGAGAATTTGAGGCTGAGGAATTGACGAACTAGAAGATAGTTTAGATTTTGACTAAATCAGTGCGGTCAATCCGAGTTTAGTAACACTAAAATTGAATGCCAATGAGGTAACTGATTGAGTGCATGAGTTTGAAACTATAATGACAATTGTGTATGCATCTTGTTGCATCTATAGGTACCATTCAGGCCAAATGCTTTTTTGGACAAACACGCTACTATTCCTTTGGGAATAGTGGCGTGTTTGTCCAAAAAAAGCATTTGGCCGTGATTTGTCACGGCAACTCCTGTAAACCAGAATCAACAGTGGCGACCACCAGACAATCGCAGAGACAATGAAGCTCGACGAAGTCTCGGAGAAACAAAATATAAAAATTGTGTGGGATGCTTGATATCGTGTTTTGCCTGTTCTGTTATTAAAATTAGCACATCAGTGGAGCTGATGGATGCTACTGAAAATGCCTAACTAGTCGCCAAATTTTAAACTATGTCAATTTAAATTCACGCTAAGAAGGACATATAATATGTATCTCACAATCACTCTAAAAAAAGCAAATCTTCAAGAAACCAATCTCCGCGCGACCCACAATACCCTTTAGGTGTACACTAACTGTTGCTCCTCGCTTCCGTAGCTACACCTACACGTAGAGATGGACGTACACGTTAAAAACAGTCGTATTGTATTGATTTTGTTCGATCCGAGCCAGCCAGGCAGCCAGGCTCGCTCTAAAGACTGCACTGCTAAGATCTTGTGTTTGTATGCCGCTGGAGGTAAATGCACTCCGTATTGTTGTGGGAGAAGCGGAAGTTTTTTCTTTGATGGTTTGGCGTTTTATGGATGTAAAACTATTCTTAATGTGGGAGAACTTGTGGAAACGATGGATACGTTGTAAGTGAGGAGTGATATGAAAGAAAAGGAGTAAATTATGCAGCATTGAAGAAAAGTGTTGCGCTGATCCCAAGTTATACCTACTAGAATGATGTAAAACGTCAAAAGTTTGAAGCGGTTTCTATTTTGATGTTGGCTCATTTAGTTATCTTGTTTTGGAAGTTGCTAGCTCGGAGATGTAATGAAAGAAACTGAATTACGAAAAAGGAAGTTTTCGTTTTTTATACGGACTTCAATTTCAAATGAATTGGGATAAAAGCAAGAGAATGATGATGATGATACGGACTTCAACTTTCTCACTCATATTTTTCGATGGGAATATTTGGCACTTACTGCAATGACGTTCTTAATATTCAAAATATATCTTTATAGATTGAGTGCCTATTAATTAATGAACAAGACTATTTAAGATCTTCTTAGCATGGAGTACCATCTTCTAACAATATTTGGTCTCAAGGTCTCTGACTACTTACTACAGCTGTCACGGATCTACAGCCGGGACCAATGGCTTATCGTGCTATCCGAGGTACGGAGGAAACTCTGTACGTAATGGGTAGTCACCCATCTACAAACCAACCTAGACAAGTTTACCTACTTACCTACATACACAAGTTTATTAAACTGTGTAGAACGCTACCGAAAGCCACGTATTAGGAAATATTTGACCGATATGGAATGCATAATACTTGACGTCAGCCATTCATACTCCCACGCATGTTCGCGGTCTATTTCTGGGCACAAAACTGTGTGTTCTAGTAAATCGATGGCCTATTAAACGTTGAGGTGGATTATTTTTAGATAAAGGTCAAATATTTTTGTTAATTTAGACTATTTTAATGTGTTGGTAAGTTTGGGATAATTATGGAAGGTTATAAGACTAGTAGTGGAAATTATATTTTACCTACTCCTCCGTTATTCTTCTCTGATTAATTCTCTCGTTTCTCTGGGACTTCGTGCTGTCTCGGCGCTTTTCTTGTGGTCGCCACTGTTGATTCTGGTTTACAGGAGTTACAGTGGTTTGGAAATAGTGTGGTGGGTTTGTACCAAAAAATAAGAGTAGAGAAAGACCAAAGAAACGATGAATGGACTGGGTTAAGTATGATGGCAAGAAAGGAAGTGTCTAATGAGATGATGAGTAAGTAATTCAGAAGTTTGAAAGAAGAAGACATGATGCGTCGACCACAGATTAATTGGGATAAGGGCAAGAAAATGATGTTGATGAGTATAGAATCTTGTAATATATTAATTAGCCTGTTAATATCACTTTGGAAGCTAAATTATATGCTCAATCATCATTATCATCAACATGTCCACTGCTGGACATAGACCTCCCCCAAGTGTCACCACATTGAGCGATCCCGTGCATCTCGCATCCAGCGGATCCCTGCAACCTTCACCAGGTCATCGGTCCACCTAGTGGGAGGCTTTCTAATGCAACAGCTTCCGGTTCGCGGGCGCTACTCCAGAACTTTTCGGCTGAATGCGTATTCCTAAACGATTAGACAGTCAAGTGTACGTTTTCACAAATGTCAAAAGGTTGTAGGGTTTTCAACGCTCGGTCCAGTACCGAAAATTGAAAAACGCGATATTTTATTCAGGCATTCATAATAACATACACACGCACACTTTCACATAATGACGTCATGGCCTAGAGTTAGTGCAAAAAAAGGAAGGTCATGACAATGTTCTGGACTGTCTAGTTGGTATAGTGGTCCTGGGCTCGATTCCCAGGTCGTACAAAAGTGATATTGGGTTATTCGATCACGATTTTTTTCACGGAGTTTGGATGTGTGCCCGGTTGATGGCAATAGGCTCGCTCCCCATCACGCCTGTAATCCTCGAAGGGTTAGGCAGAGGTATACCCATTATCGCCAGTGATGTTTAAGTCCCATGTAATTTAACAAAACATGAAAAAGATGAAGAAAATTTAAAATTTTCGTTTCTATTGTCTAGCAGGCAACGTTTAACAGGGTGGGGTGGTCTGTCGTGAAAGTGGGGCGAATAAAATCAATAGGGGGGTGTAGGACCACCCCGCTAAGTGAGTGAAACAGATCGGCTGGACGAAAGTCGGACGGACGGTTCAAAATCGGACACCCGGACACTTGGGGTTTCTTTGTTATATTGTGTTGTGTTATATTGTGTGCAAGAACCGCGATAGCTAGACAGTTGAAATTGCGTACCTATTTCTTTCTGTTGCCGTTATAACAACAAATAGTAAAAACTTAATAAAATAAATATTTAAGGGGAGCTCCCATACAACAAACGTTATTTTTATTTGCCATTTTGGTTCGGAACCCTTCACGTGCGAGTCCGATTCGCACTTGGTCAGTTTTATTTATGTTTATGTCGTAAAGTTATTTTTGGTACTGAGGATAATCGGAGTACATAATTTAGGTCATTGTAGGTATATTTAGAGTTTTGGCTTTGTTTGTCATATTTTCGTACATCGTTAGGTAATTTGCAATTTGGGTTTTTTTGTATTTTGGCCTTTGTATTGGCTTTTAGATGGAGTATTGTGGTTATATATTTTAAAATTATGACTACATCGTTATTTTGGCTTACCTAACCTATCCTTAAATTGACTATTTAAATAATAACGTGTATTACATGTATTTATTGTGACGTCAATTTTATTATTTTAGCCTTAATAAAAAGTTCACCCAAAAATATTAAATCCTTAGCCGAAAAATCTGAACATTCAAGGGTTCCTATTTATTGTATCCATATTGTTAAGTATAATTAAATCGGTTTGGGGGAACCGATTAAACATTCAATTGCAAGATTTAATTATATTATAACTAGCTGATGCCCGCGGCTTCACCCGCGTGGATGTCGTTCAAATTATATACTAAAACCTTCCTCTTGAATCACTCTACTTATCTATTTAAAAAAACCGCATCAAAATCCGTTGCGTAGTTTTAAAGATTTAAGCATACAGACAAACAAACAGACAAAAATAGCGACTTTGTTTTATACTATGTAAGGAAAGGATACTTGCTAACCACGCCTGTAATTCCCGAAGCGTTAGGCAGACATTTGGGTACCCATTAATAGGTACACCTACATTTTGCCAGTTATGTCTGTCCTATGTAATAGCAGGCGAGCCTATTGCCCTCAACCGGGCACAAATCCAAACTCTGTGGCTACTACTGACAATTTCCTAATGGAAAAACGCAGAAATAAATTTTCCGACCCGGGATCGAACCCAGGACCTCAAGCTTAGGTAACACTCGCCATTACGACCACATGACTAACAAGACCTTTTTTAGGGCAGGTGGAAAATTAAATTAATCATCAAATTACTCCACCCGCTCTGGGCAGAGCAGTAGGGTGTCAGATTTCTACTGACTAAAAACCACCCATGTTCCTTCTTAGCCCTATGTGTCGAGGCCACGGTATCTCTTTCGAATAACCCACAGCCCCGACGGGAAGCTAGCATAACTTGACTTCGATTTAAGCCAAACTAAGTTCCCGCAGTATCGTCCTTGATGGTAATTCTGTTTAACTTCGCCCCACACGGTGCAATGTAAGCATGAAATGACGTACTGAGTTATAAACTATGAACTTATCAATTATGAACCAGAACATCTATCTTACTATTTATATTTTATATGCGAAAGTTTTACCATATTTCGATGGATGTTTGTGACTCAAGCATGACAGACCGGCCGATTAGTTCTCGATGAAATTTGACACAGAGTTGTAATATTATATTATCAGTCTGGAATTGCACATAACCCACTTTTTATTTTTCTTTTCATACACATTAAATTTTCCACGCGAACGAATTTGTGGGCAACACTAGAAGATATCGTCATAACATTCTCGCGGGCAGGGTTGTGTAGTTCAATCACTAATATCACATGATCAGTCCCATGTCAAGAGATAGCACCAAGCCTGTTATTGCCAGAATCTAGAACTTCAAGTTGCTACAGGAAATCAGCTTAAAAAAAAGTCTTGTCGAACCTGAAGTTCACACGGTTAGTACCAGAATAGTCTAGTGGCTATTATGGGTGACCAAAAGTGGAGAATGGCTCGAGCAGAAACCTTGATTTTTATACCCAGCTGGGTGCGAGACGCACAGGACCGGTTAATGTCACACTTGGGGGGGCATGTCCAGTGTCGGAAGTCTTTCTGCTGAAATGATGATTATGACACCCAACTGCAATGGGTAAAGTCACCCTGTTAATGATATTGATAATATAGTGATGTCAAATTGTCAATAGAGAACAGACAACACGATAACATTCAAAATCTCCACAAAATCAAATAAGATTGATCCAAATGTTGTCTCAAATCAGTTTCCACGTGGTAGAAAATAATAGTGTTATGTGTAGGTAAGCAAACGGCAATATGTGTTACATGTGCAGCGTTTGCGAAGCCCGTCTGAATCAACAAGTATGAATCTACTGCCGGGCCGGAGTTATAGTGCAGATGGGGTATTGGTTTTCGAGTTTCATTACTTTTCTGATTTTCGGAATATACCTACGTGATGGTATGGAAAGTTTTGTGATCGTGGTGGGTCGGGTTATTGATAGATAGGCTTTGCTGTAAGTTTCAAACTTTTGTATTTTCTTCTTACATTTTACAAGGAAAATGACTGTGTCGGTGTCGGGGCTGCAGGTTGTTCGAAAGAGATACCGTGGCCTCGACACAAAGGGCTAAGAAGGAACATGGGTTGTTTTTAGTCAGTAGAAATCTGACATTCCCTACCACTCTGCCCAGAGCGGGAGGAGTCATAATATGATGATTCCCCCCCCCCTAAAATAAGGACCTTTTCGGTAAATCAGTTGTGGCATGTAAGCCCTCTTGACCGACTGTCACAGAAATAATGTAAGTAAAGAAGAACTTGTAAGTAAATGATATACTTTTTCATAAAGATTTATATCTATGCAAACAGATATTTTCTGAAAAGCTGTACATAAAACAATTATTTGATTTTTGACACGTTAAATTGTATTAATTTAACTAGCTTTCATAAGCCGAAGCAACAGTTTAAATGTTGCCAATTAAAAGTAAAGTCAGACGTTTTAATGCCGTGATGGTTGTAAAATAAATGACCTAGAAAGAAATGGTCGCTTGCTGTGTTATAGGTATTCTTTTCAGTATTAATGCAATTTTAGTATTACATACTTCCTTTTTCACATTTAAGAAATCAAAAACTAACTAAATGGGTTTATCTTGGTCATTGATCCCTTTTGTACAAAAAATAACTTTAACTTACAATTTACACTCATTTTTCGACTTCCAGCAAACTTAAAACACCTACATCCCAAAACATTCCGAGCTACCGCACTATGAATACATCCCATCACCCTTGGCTGGCGCTACTCGCAGTTCGCATACACACACACATACAAACTCACACAGACGTCACAATATTGGATTTTGTTTATGCAAAATGGCTTCACATCCTATACCCTTTAACTGTTAATCAAATTATGAATAATAATTTAGTTTCAGATTTAGCATTAAAGCGTATTAGGTTTGTGGTTAGTGAAGCGTGGATTAGGAGGGGTTTTATAGTCAGGGACTTATTAGTTTATCCTTTGAGAGAGTTTCCACGCGTAGACTTGATACTTGGGCAGTCAACCTTGGAACAAGACTTTTTGACCATCAATCTGGAATCTACATCATCGTCTGCCTATATAGCCTTTTTCCTAAACTATGTTGGGGTCGGCTTCTAGTTTTAAGGGATGCTGTTGAGTACCAGTACTGTACATGAAGCGACTCCTTGTCTGGCCTTCTGAATACAGTGACTGGGTAACCCTTGGTAAGACTGGATGTCAGACTTTTAGCATCTGGAATCTACGTGGTATACTAAATATTGCGGGTAGTAAGCAACTTAGGAGTCTGACAACTAGTCTTGCTATTCGTATAGCGTTTCCATGAACTGAGTCTTAGGTCGGATAAGCAGTTGTAGTAAAATACTTAGGTACTAGTGTTCGACTGCGTCAGGTTAGACTCGAAGCAAGTAGTGACAATGCTTATTTTCTTGTAACCTTTGCCTACAGCTGAAGCTTAAAAGACGAAAAAGAAAGACGATAGAGTCCCAGAATGAAATGTCATGAGTAGATGCTGAAATAATTACTACGTTAGACCTGCATTATATGGTTTGTTAAAATAAAATTGTTATAGACTTGATTTGTGAATCGATGATAATGGTAAGTAACTTAATACGGTGTGGGAAACATTATATATGAAGGATTTTAAAGGATTTTGATCTTGAACCATTTGGGTGCGGTTATCAAACATAGACGAATAGTAGATATGGAGCATAGGATATGCCCACAAGGTTACTTTAGGATATCCTACAGGAAGTCAGTTTCAGTGATAAACTAAATAAATACCACTGCAATGTTAATATTTCTATTTTATTTACAGTAGTAACTTTTCTGAGGAAATATTTTAATATGATGGTTGTAGCAAAAAAAAAATTAAATTACGATAAATGCTGTGAAAATGCTTTCCTTGCCAAATACCTATGTGTGATTTTACTTTGAATAATAAATTGATCAATAAAAGTAGACCAAGTGATATTTTTTTAAGTGTTCAGTTGGCGTTGAACACAGGCGTCTTGTTTGCAAAAGGGAGTGGGCCTAATAGGCCGATGTAAGGTGTCATTGTATTTCAGGAATTTGTCAGTATAGCAGCCACGGAGCCTGGATTTGTGTCCGATTGATGATTATAGGCTCGCCCCCTATTACATAGGACTGGCGAAATATGGGTGTTCTTCAGGCTTTACAGGCATGCTCATAAGTTATGTTCGTATTTTACACCCACCTTTTTCACCCACTTCCTCAAAATCCCATGGCAATATCATCAAAAGGCGAACAATCACATGACATCAGCCGACAACTGTTTCACAGGACGTGGCTTTCAAAACATCTATTATAATGATAAATCTATTTGGTCCTAGACTATAAAAACAACTGCTTTTGTCATGTTGACCTTCGGAAATAGAGAATAGGTTATGTTTTCATAGCTATGTTTGAATCTCGGTGGGGGAATTAAAGTTTTATTAGATAGGTAACCTGTGATTTTTTTTATTCAAATCTTGATGAGGCTAATGAAATAACATAATATGACGCCCGTAACCCACGCAGGGTGAGGCAGAGGTGGTATGTACTTATACATTTACATTTCATCAGTTACGTTTTAATCCCATGGAATAGGGGGCGAGACTATTGCCATCATCATCATCATCATCATCAACAGCCTATTAATGTTCCCACTGCTGGGACACAGGCCTCCTCTCTTTGAGAGGGAATGGGCTATAATCTACCACGCGGGCCCAATGCGGATTTGTAGATGTCACATGTCTTTGATTTTTTTTTATTCTAAGACATGCCGGTTTCCTCACGATGTTTTCCTTCACCGTTTTGAGAGCAGCGGTGATGAAATAAATTACACAAAGTAATATGCCTGCCTGGGTTCAAACCCACGACCTACTGTTCGTAAGTCGGGAACACCACCACTGGGCCACAGCTGCTGCCATCAAAGAGGAACAAATCCAAGCTTCGTGTTTGCTACGAAAACATCCTGATGGAAAACCCGATATCACTTTGCCCGACCTAGGAATCGAACTCAGGACCTCTTGTTCAGCAGTCGACCACAAGACCAACGAGGCATCAGTGTCGAAAAGTGTAGAGAAAATTAAAAACACGATTGACCAACATTCATGAAAAAACACGCTACGATTCAACAAAAACGAACCGGAAAATATATAGGGAAAGCTATTATAATACCTATATTATTATACTCAAAAAGTGACAAATAATATACTAAAATAAACTCCCACGTACCTAAATACAACAGGTGACAACGTATAACAATAATAATATTTTGACGGCATAGGAAAAATGTTATCTATTTCGAAATATCGACGTATTTTTCCCCCTAATATGGACTTGGCAACCGAATCGCTCGAATTACGTTATGTACCAAAACTAGATCATCATCTTTTTACACGACTGCGGCGAAACCCAAAAGGAGGATTATTGTATTTTTATTCCTGCCACACTATTCCTGTAACTCAGAACGAGTTGTTCCGGTCTGATCCCCCAAACCAATCCACTGCCAATATTTTTCTTTTGTTTATTCCTTTTTGATCCCCTGTAATTTATCATTCCGTTCTGATCCCCTTTTTGACACAAGTACAAGTGAAGTACAGTCAACCGAAAAACAGTTGTTAATGAAAAAATAATCAGTTTTTATTTCTATAACTTACAATAACTGGTAACTCCTGTAAGCCAGAATCAATAGTGGCGACCACAAGAAACGCGCTGAGACAATGAAGCTTGATCAAGTCCCAGAGAAACAATTGAATTGTCTTAGTGACGACTGTCAAAGATTTTTAAATGACAGCCGGTACCAACGGCTCAACCTGCTTTCTAAATCACGGAGGAAATTCCATATGTAGTGGGTGATCACTCATCAACGGACCAACCTAGGTAACTGCAGCTTAACCTGAAAATAAACCCGAGAGACTGTTAATATTTACCACGCGCTCCTCGACTACAAAAGCTAGATATTATATAGACCTAATACAGGTAAGTTTGTAATGTAGGTATGATATTAGCAATTCGTCTAGCCTGGACAAAACTGCATTTTGACAAGGCCTTGTTTAGGTCAGGCAGGTGCAATTGCGTTGGATTTAAAACAAAGTCAACACCAAAAAAAACTATTGAATATTTTACACGGTGACACATCCAGCTATAGGTACATTTCCAGTATAACATGGCATCGCTTTATCTAGATTTCCAGCACATTGAGAGATCCAATAAACTGGTTTTGATAGCTTGATTGATTCACCATCTGCCTAGTCTTTTCTCAACCGTGTTGGGGTTAGCTTACAGTCTAGCCGAGTGCAGCTGAATTGTTTTGCGTGGAATGACTGCCTATCTGACCTCCACAAGCTAGTTGGTACATAATGGGTAATACTTTTGGTTTTCAGACTCGTTCTCGATAATAATCGTCCAAAAACATACAAAACTAAAACAAAACGATTTCCAAAGACACTAATTCTATCAATAGCTGAACACGCAACTACAGGCGTTATTGTGAAATAATGCTGATTCACAACAACCGAATATTTCGTTGTTTTGTCTGACATAGTGACACACTAATGTTTTGTGCTCCTAGCCAAATTGTTGGACTTTGAGTAGGTAGGCTAAAATATAGTTTTAACGTGTTTTCAAGCGAAATAATGACGGAATTGCTGATGAAGTAAACCGCAGTTTTCAAGAGTACGAATTTTGGTATATAATTTTCCGGTTAGTTATTTAGTTATAGGTATTTGGTTTTGAATAATTTAAGCTACGAGATTGTATAATATTATTAGTCTTTGCCTATATTGTCGTAAACTGGGCAAACGCCTCCCTCCATTCCTTTCAACGGTCACGATTCTTTGCAACTTCTTTCCAATTCTCTAGGAAGACATCCAGTTCGTCCCGCCATCTCCTTCGTAGTATGCTGCGACCCTCTAGTTCTATTTCAGGGCTCCAATCCTGAGTTTTACTGGCCCACAGCTTGTTGCCCATGCGACAGACAAGTTGGGCAGCTTATTGAGTTTGAATATTATTTAATACTAGCTGACCCGTGCCCACTTCGTTGGGCATAATGTTAATAATCCTTTTTTTCATAGTTAAGGCAGCGTTCGTAAGAAACGCTTTCATTCGACCGTTTTTTCTCCGATTCACTTTGCAAAACGGACTACCACGTAAAAGCCTTTTTAATTTTTCGGTTTTTTATATAACCTATGACACTCAACAATAATGTGGCTTTCTATTGGTGAAAGAATTTTTAAAATCGGTTCAGTAGATCCCGAGATTACCCCTTACAATTTAACAAATATACACACAAACTTTACTTCTCTATAATATTAGTATAGATCATAGTATGAACTCCCAAAGAGTTAGGCAGAGGTGTATCTATTAGTACACCCACACATTCCCAGTTATGTCAAAGTCGCTTTTAATAGGGGGCGAGCCTAATTGCCATTAAAAGCATCAAGAACTTATACAAGTTCTTGAACTTGAACTGTCAACGAAATATCAGAGGCCAAAGGAATTCGAGCCTACCAATATTTTCACACGTTACCGCGTTGTGACAAAACAAAATATTTGAGGCAACTAAATAGATATAGAACTGTATAACAAAATGGCAGTGTTATATTGCGCATGATCATGTAATTGTTTTATAGGTTAGAGACGCCGCTGTCAGTTATTGTACAGGTAAATAGTAGACTAGTATTGCCTCCTGGGTTTGTCTTATACATTAAAAATAAAATTAACATTTTATTTATTGCAAAATGGGCCTGTCCTTGCTCTCGATCACGCCTGATGGAAAGTGATGGATGACATCTATGATAGAACTAGTGAACCAATTAAAATGGCTGTTCACTCACTCATGATTTGAAGGCAGATATAGAGATTACATGGAGGAAGCAGGAGGAAACACAGGTGCTGGTAGAAAGTTCCACACTTTGGACATATTTTGTAATAGCTTTAATCATACCTATCATAATAATAATTATATCAAATACTCTCTAGACGCCTAATACACTCAAGGCATCCACAGTATAGTCCGGTTAAGCAGTCAAGACAGACTAATAGGTTAACCTGTGAGATGCCATGCAGACAAAAAAGACAGTGAATTCATATTTCGTCAAACTCTGACGTCTACCATGTATATTTTACCTGTGACACACAGACAGACTTCACACACAGACACACAGAATCCTTCAACTAATGCCATATAATAATTTCTATAAACATTAGAAGTTAATCATTCTAGCAACACAATACTGGTCGTTTTAGCCATAATATCTGATTGCATGCGAAATATTTTAGTATTGTTTTCACACGCTAGTTTCTGCTAAGTCGCGATATTTGATATTTAGGACGACACGAGATTTTTGTTTATTTATGCAGGTTTGTTTTGAGGTACCCAAAGTACCTATTATTAGTTGTTGTCATTAGGCAAATAATTTTGTTTTGGTTTAGTTTATTTCATACTAGCTGATGCCCACGTGGATATCGGTTATCGACCAAAAGGATTCCGTTCCCGCAACCCATGGGAACCTATTCCAGGGATAACTGTTATACTAAAAGCTTCCTCAGAAACCCGTTTTTCCATTGGTGGAAACAGCATGAAAATCGGTGCAGTGGTTTTTGAGTTTATCGCGAACAGACAGACAAACAGACAGACGCGGTGGAAGACTTTGTTTTATAATTTGATAGTGATTTTAAATGTATAATTATATTAGTTACTTTATTTGTCACAAATGCGACTTAGGTTCGATTCTCACCAGACCAACGAGGTAGTCTATTATGTTTAATGATATATGCATCTAATTAAGAGGAAATGTTGGAGGTCTTTTCTCCATACAAACGCTCTGCAGGGCTATTGTGTATCTTTTAATGACAGTGGATAACTTATAATGTCTATCAAATAACTGTCAAATGGTGAGTTTTAAAGAAAAAAATGTACCAAACCATAACCAATTTACAGTTAATCTATGGACATTTCTGATAGCCACTGACGTTAAAAAGATACGCAATAGGGGGGCTGGTCTGTTTTCTTTCTTGTTAATGACTACCTACATAGCTATGATTTTTTAAAGAATAATAAATATTAACTACTTGTACGCCCCTATGTTTTTCTTTTTGATGATACATTATTTTTCTAAGCACTAGAACCTTCAAAAAATGCTCATTTAGATCGCTGTCAACAGAGGCCTAGTGCACGAATTTGGCAACTATTAACGAAAAAAGAAAAACATAGAGGCACAGAATATATCCTCCTAACTTAGTGTCTAAAATATCTTATAAATTGGTACAATATTGGAGGAGGAAATAGGCGAGAGTCAAACCTAGAAATATGACTTTTATTGAGTCGCTATTGAGTCGGATCTGCAGTTGTCCTTATCGCACGGATTTGTTGGCAGGGCGGCGGAGAGAGACAGCGATAGTGGAGAGAGACAGACGGATAGACGGAGAGAGACAGAGCCCACATTTCCTCTTAAGGCTTTACCAAACAGTGTCCCAAATAAAGCATGTAAAGTCAAAATAACACCAAACACTAATAGGCACCTACCTATTACATAACCATGACTCGAACACGTGTCCTTTCAATCTAGACACGAAATATAATAGCCTATCGCTCGGCCTAGGAACGGGCACAAGGTCTAGGATCTAGGTCGACTAGTTTTGGCTAGGTAGGTGTTATTAGACAGTGAGACAGACGGGACGAATTGCTGGCTAGGAGGGCTGAGGTCTTGAGCTGTGATGAGATGAGGGGAGGGGTCATCGTGAGCTATGAAGTCTTGGAATACTAAAGCAGTTTGTGATGTACTGGAAGTATTTTTATTTCGTTATTTGCCTGTAGTGTCCCACTGCTGGGCATATGTCCCCTCTAGCCTTCCATTCTTCTCTTCGTGAGGTTTCCTCAATCGTCACTTCCTCACAAACGTCATGAGTCAGCGTTTGTCGGAATAAATCGCATAACACTTGCCAAATCCGAACCTATAATCTGAAAGGTATAGGTACTCGAGAAGGAAATCCTTAAATGTCTAGGTAAGCAGTGGTTGATCTGCTAAAGGTTGCAGGGATCCACTGAATGCGAGCAAGAGACCGTTCAATGTGGCAACACTTGGCGGAGGCCTATGTTCAGCAGTGGACGTCTTTCGTCTGAAATAACGATGATGATGAGGCAGTAAGACGAAGAAACCATCTCACCGTTTTAAAAGTCAAAAATACTAACGGAGAGCGAGCTTATTGGCATCAACCGCTGCTACATATTAAGAAGTTTCTCTTAGAAAATCTTAAAATACTTTTCAAGATCACCTCAAACCAGACTAAAGAAACGAAGAGACAATTGTTTATTATAATTACAGATGTCTTCATAATAATCATAATCATAACAGCATCAAGTTATTATTTTATTTAATTCTCTGAATCTAAACACAAATTATATTAGCCTATCGTTTAGCCTAGAATGGACACAAGGTCTAAAATCTAGGTCAACCAGTTTTGGTGCTGAGCTAAGTAGCTATACCTACCTACTAACGAGTGGTCAGCGGGTTTTCAATTGAGTTTTTGTTTTGTTTTAGTAATTAAATAATAAATTATTATAGGATCACGCCATTAATCCCGGTAGTTTAGGCAGAAGTGCAGCAAGTAGTGGGTATGCTTTTATATACACCTCTGCCTATTTTGCCAGTTATGTATAAGTCTAAAGGGGGCGAGCCTATTGCCATCAACCGGGCATAAAATCAGGACCTGTGGCTGTTACTGAGAAATATCTGATGGAAACTGACAATTTGGCCGAATCGGAAATAGGGTTGTTGACTAATTTTTGGAATCGCTTTTATTTTATAGATAGACCCTATATGAACACAAAAAAAAATATTATCTGAAAAATTATGACATATTTTAATAAGAAAAAGCGTAAATAAAAATAGTTTTAAAAATTCCGGCTAAAACGCTCTAAACTGTCAAATGGCTGTGATGACGTCACGGGCCGTTTTGAAAACTTTACGATCTGTCAAATTGCACTGATCTTGATTCAGTTCTTAAGAATATACTTTAAAAAAACTCTATAATGAACACGACGATTTACAAATGTTGTACAGTGCCGATGTGCAAAAGTACGTCAATCAGTATGCCACAAAACCTTTTCATAAGCGTTCCAAAAAGGGCAGAAATAAGGAGAAAATGGTTAACAATGGCTAGAAGACATCCATCATCATTGTCAACAACAAGTAGGTACCAGTTATTTTTGTGAAGATCACTTCGATGTAAGTTCTAAATAAACTATAAATATCAAAATTGAATCAATGTATTTGAGTATGTTCCAAAATTGTCGTTTATTACTTGTTTGTTAATGATATTGTTTGTTTACTGGTCCACTTTTAGGTACTTACTATTGTTTAAATTAAATCTAATTTCAGCTTAAAAATGATATGGAAAATTATATACAATATACTACAATGGGTGTAGTAGGTATCTCGAATAATGATGAGACCTGGTTGTTTACCTACAAAGCTTTTTTTTTTGTTTTTGCCGTGGTTTGTATCACAACATAGGTACCTACTAAAAATTTGCACATAACGTAACTTTTTATTTTGTTGATGATAGATGACAAGTTTAAAGTTCTAAATATGTATATATAACGAGTAAGTTAGTAAGTCTCTTTCATTCATAAAATATATCACTATAATAAAACTTACAGAGACTGGGTACTACTTACACTTAAACCAACTTATCTATGTAGGTGGCAAAAAACGGAACTAAAATAAATGTACCAAGTTTGACGTAAGATGTAATTTTGCTTGACAAGTAGCGCCACCTTGAACTTCACAATTAAGTTGGTCATACTGTACTTCAAAACTCCGACGAACAAAAAAATCGTGTTTGTAGCAAAGAACCATCAAAGAATTAATTTCCGGTAAGTTAGAACCATTTCGTTTCATAAATCCAGTCTCCATTGTGATAAATAAAGTAATTTTAATAAGTTATTGAAGAAAATCGTACACAGCTGATACTTTTGCCTTCGATATGACAGTTATATCAGCTAGTCTCGCGGCTCGTGACGTCATCGCGCTCTGATTGGTGTTTGGAGTCACGTGATAGTGAGTATGAAATAACGCAATTTAAAATAATTGTAATTAATAATAGACAAAAAATTAGTTTCTTAAATTAATAATTTAGGATTCTAAAAACTATCATTGATTTTTAAAACATAAATTTATATGAATTTGTAATATGAGTCAACAACCCTATTGTACCCAAGAGTCCCAGGACCTCATGCTTGCAATCGCGATTGCAACCATCATCTTTTAAGTAATGAATTATATTTTCCCAAAATAAAGAAAATAATAATCATTGTATAATTATTACGAATTCTGCACGAAACAGATGATGTTTCAGTCCATAAACTAATTAAAAGATTGAACTTTAACAAGGTACCAACTTTTTTTGTGGTTGGGAAATCATCAAATGACTCCACCACCCTCTCTGGGCAGAGTGGTAGGGAGTGTCAGACTTCTACTGATTATTATTGATAATGAAAACGGGATATTTACCATGTTTAGTTTTATTTTCGAGTTCCCGATATTTCGTCGCTGTTACAAGCACGGATAAACTGAAGTCATTGCGGGTGGATGTTTATGGGCAGACAAAAGAAAGAAGAAAGAAAGAAAATTGTGTTTATTTTGCAGAAACACCATAAAAGTTAACAAAAATAAATTTAAAATTATTAAAACTAATAATGCCAAAAGGGCCTCAGCTCAGCATAATGCCAGATGGCAACACAAAGTGCACCACCTGACGCTGAACGTCTACCCTCTTTCTTGTTCGTTTCTACTGATTAAAAACCACCCGTGTTCCTTGTCAGCTCTTAGTGTCGAGGCCACGGTATCTCTTTCGAACAACCCACAACCGATGGGGCCCCCAGCCCCGACGGGTTTAACAAGATACTTCTCACAAAATATTTCAAAACAAAATTATTTAATGTTTACTAAACAAACAGTAATAAATACCTCCCTAAAGTCCTTCCAGCAGTTCAACTACCAATTAATAAGCACAATCATATAATTTACGAAGGGAAAGGAAACAGCTGTTACTAATCCATAACTATGGCTTTTCTGTGTATTGGCTTCATTTTATTTAGCTATAGGGATGATTCTTGGAAGGACTAGACAAAGGAATATGGCATGGTTGAAGTTCACTGTAAGTTTGCAACTTAAATATTAAATACTGGCTTTTGCCCGCGACTTCGTCCGCGTTATATTAAAAATGTTATCTTTGGTAAGTAGATCTATCATTGATTTTAATTTTAAATGAAAATCTCTTGTTAAATATGGAGATAAACAGTGATCTAGCAATGGTAGTTGGACCATTCATTTTGACTCTGAGAGCTTTTGAGAACTGCTTAACCCATTTTTCGAGGCTCGGAATGTTATGATGGTCACTCATGCACACACATACCTAAGCGAGCTCGAAAATCGTCAGGTATCATATTTAAAATGTCACGGGATATCTTCCGTGATTATCATTTGTTTTGAGTTCCCGATATTTCGACGCTGTTGCAAGCGCCATGATCAGCTACAGGTATCATGTCCTCCAATATCGAAGATACCAACATCCATGGAAGCCCTCCACAAAGAAAAGGACTGTGGCCCAGTAGTATTAATAGAAATCCTATAAAAATGATAAATGTTTAAGATTTCAAGACCTTCATGCATCTGACATGCCAATATCAAATTCACTCAAACATACCAAGGCTGTGTCAGCTCTAAAATAACTTCAAAATTATGATTATGTTCACAAATAATATTCAGTTGCAGCCAAAATCACGAAAGCACACAAAAATACTGTAAAGTAGGTAAATGCTTAGTTTAGTTCGGCACGCTACATCGCTATTACCTGCTAAAATGGTATCGCTGGCTCCAAATACTGGGTTCCGCATTTTAGGAACAAAGGAAGATCCTGAAAGTTTACTCTTTATTACACTTCACACTAATATTATAAAGGCGAAAGTTTGTGAGTGTGTGAGTGACTGAGTGTGTATGTTTGTTACTACTTCACGCACTGAACGGATTTGGATAAAATTTAGTACACAGATAGCTTATAACCTGTATTAACACATAGGATAGCTTTTATCCCGAGTTTATCTTCGCTTGGGATAATTTTCGAGTTGTAGCGGGTGAAGCCGCTGGCAACACCTAGTACTTAATATGTCTCCCAATGAATGGTGAACAAGAAATTGTTAATTACCATTTGACATCATCATCATCACTCTTAAACCACGGATTTTTATGAATACTTACTTAAGTGTATAAGTTGAAACTCTCAGTCTCATCACGCATTGGAGCGAGTACCTAACAAGAAGCTTTTTTAAGCATCAAAGAACTCTTTGTAAGCTGCTCCATGGCAATCTGCTCATTTCGCTTCAGCGACCTTACTGCTGTGCTAGCATCTCCTGCATCTCACGATTATTCCACGACATTCTCTGAATTATTATTTGGGCTGGAGATCCTATTACCCACCTAGCCCGAGGAATCGCAAATTCAGCAACAAACACCGTCTAAAATTCGCCTAACCTGTCAAATGAAAACGTTCAATCGACCTGAATAGGAAGCCACATCAAAACGGACCCCTAAACCCAAAAACGGAGCAAAAAGGTCCAGGTTTCAATAGGATTTCCACTTGCTGAGGCCACGACACAACACTACTTCTCGTTTTTCGTCAATAGCTCGTTGTTTTTCGTCGTTGACTTGGTCGTTTTTCTCGTTTTTAGCTAGTCGGTGGCTACAGGGCGCGGGCGACCGGCCGGCGCGGCTTTCAGTTTTTTCCACGAATTTTACTCGCTCAAAGTGGGTAGGTAGCGATTTACGAAATTTTTTCGTCTTTAGAAAGGAGTGGAGTGGTTGACTTGACACAATTTTTGTTTTGGGCATTGCTAGCGGTTTTGAAAAGGTATTTTAGTTACACACTCAATAAACTCATCATGGAAAATTTTGGTAGTACAGTCTGTGTAGTCTAATGTTTTTTGTGGGTGTGTCAGGGGAGTGTCAGACTTCTACTGACTAAAAACTGAACCCATGTTCCTTCTTTGCCCTTGCGCCGAGGCCACGTCATCTAGTACAAAAATCCGCGGCCCCGATGGGCTCACAAAGCTGCCTTAAAGTTAATGTGTACAAAAAATATCTCAGCTATTTTCTACCTTTGTGAGAGACTAGTGCCTAATGACTGGTGTCACCAGGCTCCAATACTAAAATTAAAATTGTGGAATTAGCCTTTGTGTTACCTGTTTAGTATCACCATTTGTGGTCCTATTATCTTGTAACAACAACATAGGGTCAGGAAGTAAAAGAAGCTGGCATTGAAAACTATATAATAATAATATAATAATATTCCACAACTATCACACAACGCCATCTAGTCCCAAGCTAAGCAGAGCTTGTGTTATGGGTACTAGACAACTGATAAACATACTTATATATTTCTAAATACATACATATTATAGATAAATTACACCCAGACACAGAACAAATGATCGTGCTCATCACACAAACATTTGTCCTGGGTGGGAATCGAACCCATGACCTCCGGCATAGCAGTTAGGGTCACTAACCACTAGACCAACAGGCCACTATCTATTGATAAAGCTCGTTTTCAAGGTTTGCTTTCTGACAAAAGCATGTTACGTTTTCACTTTACTTCAACATTTTGCTCAGTTGCGTTCAGATTGTGACAATTTTAACTGTGATTAATAAATAATTTAAAATCAATTTCAAGTGTCTGTTTGTAGGTACTTTCATTTAACTTGTTCAAAAATTTTTTAGCGCCAACTCTGCTCCATAGCTTTTCGTCGCGATCCATTTCGGCTAACTAGTAACTACGGCGACTAGATATACCTAGTCAAGTGTTTCAGTCGCGCGACAGATTCGTGACTGTTCGCGTCGGCTCGGCAACATTCGTACATATTCGGAACTACTCGTGACGCGGCGCGACATTCGGGGAAATTGCGTTTTTTTTTTGTTTTCCCTAAACGACGAAGGAAATTAGGCTGTATGAAACGGACAGCGCTTTTTTTAGTGATTCCGCGAACTAGGGTATTTTGGTAATGCGACGTAATATACATTGCGCTTGTAATTCCCGAAGGGTTAGGCAGAGGTTTGCCTAATAGCACACCCACATTTCGTCACGTTTAATTCTCTTGTAATAGGAGACGATCCTATCGCCATCGAACAGTCCAATTTATACTCCTTGGCTTCTACTGTTAAATTAGATATATAAAATAATAATATAATTAGATATTGTTGATAGTTGTTCCGGGTCTGGGTATTTGTGTATGTGAGTTTAAATGTTTGTGAACGCACCGACGATACAGGAGAAATTCCTAGAGTAGTAAAAAAAACGTTGCCCCAACGTTTTTAAAAAAAAAAAAAACCTGTTAGAAAAACTCAAAAACCCTTTGCCCGACCCGGGAATCGAACCCAGGGCCTCATGCTTAGCAGTCGCGCCAGCAAAAATCTGTTCTTAATCACACGCAAATTAAAGATCTACTCGCCTAGGCCTAACTACCGTATCCTACCTCCAAATTACACAGACCTACCTACCCTACATTATCCGTTTTCTCCATCCAACCCTCGTTTCAGGCTCTTTTCGTTCCATTTTGGCAAAATAGAGTATTTAAGTTCGCCAACCGCCTGTAAAATTGCACTATCTGTAATTATGCTGAAATTTTCAGCTGAAACTCGGTGAAACATTCTGTTGTGTGGGTAGTTGCATGTTTTTGTGGTACACTATTATGTTATAACGTGTTACGGGTTTCGTACAATGCTCTGTTGGGTAGTGTTTTGAAGTGTCACCGTTTTTTTTGTGGTAGTTTGTAAATGCTTTAGTTTTTGAATGTCATAGGTATTTTTAGGACGTTGAGAATGTAAGGTGTTCATTCTTGTTGCAGCTTCGTTATAGTATTATGATAAGGCCTAAAAGCTCTTCAGATTTCAGTAGTTTAAACATACCTTATTATGATATTACTGAGGAATATGCTATCTCTTTAAAAAATGGGGTTATCAATTGTATCATCAAGAAAAAAAATCTCGTCTAGTTTTAAGAACGTCGTAATGTTAGTACCTACCTACTTGGTTGCGGTTTGTGTTCAAATAATTTTTATTACATATTTGAATGTTTAGGAGGATGTAAAACGAGAAAAACGTTTTCAAGACAAGCTATAATTTTCAGTTCGGTAAAAGAAAAACCGTGCTACACACAGCTATTATTGAAAAACACTTAAGGCCAGGTTGCAGTACTTTGTTTTTATGTACGCACGACCTCGCCCCCCGCCCTGCCGCGCGAGCGATATAATGCTTAAATTTTGACTGTATTTTGCTTCTTGGAGAAAAACTATAAAGAAATTATACAATCTGTTTTCACCATTTACTTCAGAATAAAAAGTTCTATCTACTGATATAACTTTCATATAAATTCATGATGAAATGTCTTAGCAGTACACGTTTGAAATTGTGATTTAGAGTCATGTTTGATAAAAAAAAGTATCGAGCCGATCATTCTAAATCGCGTTTCTATCTTTACGATTTACTAGAGAGTATGTTCAATTTTTATGTAATGATTTTTATTTACTAAAAAACTCGTATTTAGTTCGATTTTTATAGGTTCAAAAATCTTAAAATTACTGCAACCCCGCCTTAAGCATTTTACTACCCACCGTTGTTCGACCAAAAATCAATGCAAGTGCCTGATAACTGTAACTAGGACGATGCCACGGGGACATGGCGTTTTGTAGTCAGCGACGAATTAAGGTTTAACGAGTCGGTCTATTAATAGGGGTGCTTTTACGGTGGACGTAGCTAAACATTGTTTGTTTAGTGATAATATTTTAGATCAAACAGGCTTTATTAAAGAAGATCTTTATTCAAGAGACACGAGGATAAGGTACGCACAGAACCGGGATGTGTGGCATAAGAATGGGGAGGCTTATACTCATCAGATATAGTATTCCGGGCTGATATGATGATGAAGAAGGGATGTTGTTATTTTGACTGCATCATTGTCAACTCTAGTGGTTGCAAGAATGGTCTGTTTAGCATAAGATGTAGCAAGAGCAAGCGCAAGGTCTTCTCAAGGTCTTCTTTTTAAACTTCGCATGGTGCCAGATGGCAACTGGATGAGAACTGCTGAGATCGAATTGAGTGGCGTGTTGACGAGGCCTAGTTTCTTTCCTTTCAGTGGACTACTGACGGTTGATGAAGATGAACAACAATAAGAACGAATTTGTCTTCATTGCGATTGATTTTATGTTATTGAGATACATATTATAAAACAAAATCCTCCGCCGCGTCTCTGTCCGTTCGCGATAAACTAAAAAACTACTGCATCGATTTTTCATGCTGTTTTCACCAATGTTTTAGTTTTTACCCGACTACGGCAAAGCCAAAGGAGGGTTATGATTTTGACTGGCTATGTATGTATGTATGTATGTATGTATGTATGTATGTATGTTTGTATGTATGCATGTATGTATGTATGTGTGTATCTTCATCTGTTCCCTCATAGCTTCTAATCTACTTATCGGAACTCGACATATGAGGTATCGTTAGAACCGTCTTAATTTTCCGCTGAACATAGGCTACGTGACGTGTCACAAAAAGCGATTTGGCGCCTTCTAGCGGACAAAAAGTAAGGCTTAAAAAATAAAAATGGAGATAAATACGCCGTGTTTGGTATCATTTGAAAGAGCCTCACTTGTACATTTCCAAAATATTGCTAAAATTTAAAATCACGCCCTCTAGCGGACAAAAAGTCAAGAGTAAAAAAAATATTTAACACCAAAATTGTTTAAATAAAAAAAAGTAAAAAACTAAAACCCGACTACGACAAAAAAATGACGCTGAAAAAGTATGAAACAAGATTTTCAGGATAGAACAAAAAGAAAAGCCGTAGTCACACGTTATAGGTACCAACCTAAACACTTTAATACCGTGTGACTACGGCTTTTCTTTTTATTCTATCCTGAAAATCTTGTTTCATACTTTTTCAGCGTCATTTTTTTGTCGTAGTCGGGTTTTAGTTTTTTACTTTTTTTGTCAAGTTTCAAAATCCACGCGCGCGACGCCGTGGGTATCAGCTAGTCGTTTATAATAGGCTATAATACGCCAAAACATGTTGATCCCATAAAAACTCCACCTAAGTATATCGACAAACACGTGTTTAAACTAATATCTAAATAACAGCCCAAGCACAGTGTAGCTACACAACGCTAGGTGTAGTCAACAGGTGCGGCAGATCGGTACAGTTTGGTAGTTCTGTAATCTCGACAGATTTCGCTGACGACGCGGCGAGTTGCCGTGGGTAGGTACTGGCGCGTAGACAAGTGTTTGGAATAATGTTTTTGAAGAAATGTGGTTATATTACTTGGCGAATTAATATAAGTGGTAATGAAAGCAACGTTTTGTCACTATTTTGTTGTTGTTGAAAACTTGAAAATAGTTTGGTCTACGATTTTGGAGACATTCAAAGATCCATCCATTTATCCATTCATCATCATCACCAACACTCTGCTGCCCTTATCCCAATTGATTTGTGGTCGGCTCAGAATGTCTTCTCTTTCCATACTTCTGTATTACTCATTATCTCAGCAGTCCTTTCTAGTCATATCATCCACCACACGGTTAATCCGTCCATAATATAATCATGGAAACATGGAAACCACTTACCTACCTACACTTGCGTAGTTAGTTAGGAGGTACCAGAACAAGAGAATTCAGCATTAAAGATCGGGAGGAAACCAGTAAGTATGAGATATTTATCGACGGCATGTGAAGCCAAGGTAGACGCCCCATGTGTGGCTTAAAAAATATGACACCAGATTAGGCACTTATCGCACTATAAAGAACAAAGTATGATTTATTTTTTTGATCATTTGAAGTATCCCTTACAAAATCTTAAAACCAATGTATTTAGCAAAACAAATCACCCAAACACTTCTGTCCACACCAGTCCCAACTTCCGGTATCGTTGTTGTGTCTGCGTTTCGGTGCCGACTGCGAGTGCCGACAACCAACACGGTACACACAGATTTTAGTTCAGCAACACGCCGAAAGCCGAAAGCCGAGCGTGTGGGAGAATGGATGCTGCTCTATTTAAATAGAATAAATACGATGTTCTGTGTAGTGTGGGAAGATAAGATGAGGTTTATTTTGGTTAAGAATCATGTTAAGTTAGTTTGAAAGAGGATTTTGTTTGTAATAGCCGATGTATAAGCGCTATAGATTAAGAAGATTATTTTAAAGGGTGGAAAATCATCAAATGACTCCTCCCGCTCTGGGCAGAGCAGTAGGGAGTGTCAGACTTGTACTGACTAAAAACCACCGATGTTTCTTCTAAGCCCTTTTGTGTTTAGGGTCGCGATATTTGTTTCGAACCACCCACAGCCCATTAAGTAGATCATACCTTATGGAAGATCTGAAAATTGGTATTCTAAATTAACAGAATAGAAAGGAGAATGCCCGCGTACAGTACTCTTGATAAAATACTTGTGTATCAAAACCTAAAACGGCATTAAATATCTAAAATACAAATACATTTTTTAAATAAGTATTAACGATTATTTACAATGGGATGGTTCTTCAAACAATAAATGAGTACTTTTATATTTCCGACGTCATAGTACGCCATTTTTTACTATCACCTGACTTGACCTGACAATACTAGGGATTATGTTACTCGTAGTGCGGGTACATTAACATTTATTGTGCGTTTGTCATATTTTTACAATACAGTATGACGGTATGTTATTTTTGCTGGTTTTGTTACATTGTGCTTCGAGTCGAACCTTTTAGTTACTCCGTTAATGCTGCCAACCCATTGACAATAAACATACTTCTAACGCCGCCGCTGCACCGGGTGTGTTGTTTATAACTAAATACAGGACTTTTTGTGTTGTGATCATGGCGAGTGCAACTGTGGTGCGATGTCTCAACTGCTCTTTGAGATTAACGCAACTTATGCACAGACGTATGTTGTCGGAGATCCCGAATAACATCATGAACATTTTACGAGTCTGGATCTCACCAAAACCGGTAAGAGTAAACATTGTCTTTTAACGTAGAATGGTGTTTTTTATTTAGGAACTGTATTTTTATTTTATATGTACCAAATAACAAATCTTAGAGGGCAAAAGTAAAATCCATGTGTGTGTTAGTTTCTCACCTCACCAGTTGAGTTACCGGATTTTAATATAACTTATATAGGTAGGAACCTCATACTGATGTGTTGTTAATAACCAACTTATTAACTAAGATGGTTTATTTTAATCAGTGTGTATTCGAGGATATTAATTGTATGTAGTAGGTACCTATCATTTAAGATTAGTTG
This sequence comes from Diarsia dahlii, assembly GCA_949775195.1. NCBI lineage: Eukaryota > Metazoa > Arthropoda > Insecta > Lepidoptera > Noctuidae > Diarsia > Diarsia dahlii. The sequence continues at coordinate 14,944,968 of OX459213.1, forward strand.
TACAGAAATATAATTATTTAAATATGATTTTTTTCAGCTGTCAACCGAAGGCACATTGTGTCAGGAGTGTGTTACACTGTTGCAAAATACACTCACATCCCAGGGACAGTTGACACCTGCAGTAGGACAAACGGCCGTCTGCTACGGCTGTGGGGTTTCCGTTCTGAGATCAAGAACTCACCGAGTGCCATTAGACTGCGGGCACAAAGAATTAATTATTTACTGCGATCGGTACTATCTCATCAGGTAATATATAATATTTTTTTATACACATACGATTGAGGATGTTAGCTTGTTTTTCTAGCTTATCAGCTACGAATTCCCTTGCGTACTACACTAGTCCACACTGTTTACTGTTATCTTACTAGTGATTGTACATATATAGGCTGGTCAAATTATAAACAAGTATATTACTTATATATATTATACTGATCTACAGGCGTCACGTCTGGAAAGCGTTTGCCGAACATACTGGATAACTGCAACCAGACAAACTCACGATGCTGACTGAGTGGAAGATTCTGCTACCCAAAACCGATCTCAGACACATATTGAACAAGATTTTAACATTCCAATGCCACCCCTCCTGCCAGAACCCTGGTCGACCAGTATTATGGATTGTTAATAAGGTTAATTCAAGATCATATAAACGTGTTGCTGCCACACCAAACGCAACTTTGGCTTTTTCTCCTGTGGCAACACTACAGCTAACAGCTGATTTGAATTTGTCCATGTAATTTTAATTTTAAATATTGTATTTCCTTATTAATAAGGCCTATTTCCTATCAAATAAGTAGTTTAAAACATGTATATTGTGAGTTATAGTGTTTAAGTGTTGAATTATAGCAAATATAGTGTAAAATAATCAATTGTGAAACTGACAGTTACCGGTTCGAGGGAATCTTGCATTGTCATCATATTATCAGGTACAATACAACTTATTTTACTTGGTAGTATATTGTTTACGTTATCCTGTTTTACTTTCAATTAGCTGAATCATTTATTTTTTTACGGCGACTTGATGCCGATGACTTTTGAAAAGTAAACATAACCTGTTTGGCTGAGTGACAGGACCTCTTTGTTGACCTTTTAATTTTCTTTTCAATTTACCGTTTCTCACACAATTCTATTGCACCTATTCTTTTCCGATCTTAGTTACTATTCTCCTTAATCATGATTATGACACGCAGTATGCGCGCACGCCTTGAAGAGTCCAAACTCACTCAGGCTTTGAGCGAACTAAAGACGTGTAAGGAGTCCTGTACTCAATTAAACAGGGAAATAGATGACAATGAAAGGGTGCTTTCTGAAGCCCATGAGAGGAACAATAAGTTGAAAAATGAAATGGCTCAGCTTTATGTTCAGCTTACTGATGCCTTGGAAGACCGGGATAGGCTCCAACTCATTGTAGACGGGTTTAGCCAGTGTAGCGTAGAGTATGAACAAGCTCTGAGTCACAGACATCTTTTACAACAACAGCTACATGAGGCTAGAAGTCAAATTTCAGAACTCGAGACAACAAACCTTAACATCACAGCCTCGCTGAACCAAAGTCTGTTCAGTGAATTGGTGCCTATTGTACCGTCAATGTTTTCTAATAAATGCCAACCTGACACTATAGATTTGACAGGTGATGATGACTTAAAGGCTAATAAATCAGTGCGGGTATTCTCAAGTAAGAATAAACTAAAAAAATATATTAAAATAAACAAATACATTGTCAAGACTAAAAAAATGGTAAAAAAGCAAAAGTTTTTCATTAAAAATGTAAAATTAAATAGGGAAAGGTTAAACCTTTTAAGTCAATTAGATATGTATTCTTTAAATTTAAATAAAAGTAATAGGAGATACCAAATAGACACAGAGAACTTGCAATGTGAAATTGACAGTCTTCAGGATAAACTAAATTCTCTTAATATTAAATATACAGCCTCCGAGAACCAATTAAGGGAATATGTATTGGCTATGAATGAGCTAGTAAGTACACAAAGTAGCAACTGTGATCATTGCACAAGTCCATCTGTTGAACCCACACTGGCCCATTCATTGTCTGTTTGTAATACAACAATACCGCAGTCCTGTGATGGTCTAATGTTTGACAATATTAATTGTATAAGTGAACAGATTGTCAATAAAGAAATCATAATTTTTTCTGATGAAATTGGAAAGGATTTAGGCCGCTTGTTGACAAGTAAGAATCCGGGATCTTCAATTATTAACTTTTGTATGCCTGGCTGTTCCTTAAATTTCATTATGAGAAAAATTATTAATTACAACTTCAACCAAGATTCCATATTATTGATATTTGTTGGTAATAGAGGTAATGTGAACAAAGGGGAATTGTTCCAATATTTTAATTCATTGAGTAAACTTAGGCTAGGAAAAATTCTAATGTTCACATTCCCATACAGTCAAAGTTTGCCACAGGAAGAAAACCTCTTAAGATTTGAAATTAACATGACATTACATAATTTGACATTTAATAATAATATGTTTCATTTAATTGATATTAATAATTATGTTGGTAATAATTTATATTTGACAAAAGATAGATTCCTAATAGATAGGTACTATCTTTCTAGGTATTGTAAACGACAGATAGCGGTGTCACTGTCTTATTATTTTAGTATAACAGCCAAGAATTTAGCGAAAGAGATTGCTTCTATTGAGCACCATGACATGTTGAATAATCCAGTGAGAAATTCAGTGCATAATATTGACATTGTAAATCATTTAAATTAGAGAATAGGACAATAGAGGCAAACTCTAGCAATCATGTACAATCTCACAAAACTATGTCTAATAAAAAGAGCTTAAAAACAAATACCATCAACCTGGTGCATCAGAACATTCAAGGACTGAGGAACAAAGACTTAGAATTAGAACTATTTTTGAATTTTAATAATATTGATATTCTTTGTATTACAGAACACTGGCTTCAAAGCCACCAGTTCATGATTAGTTTTAGTAATCACCAGGTTGGTAGCACATTCAACAGAGTTAATGCCATTCATGGTGGATCACTAATTTTAGTAAATAATCAGATTAAATTTAAAGACCGAAAGGACATAGTGAGCCTATCTGTTGAACGCATTATTGAAATAGCTTGTATAGAATTGGAGCAGTTTATTATATTAAGTGTGTACAGGCCCCCCTCGGGATTGTATGACTGCTTTGAGAAGGTAATGGATGAAGTGTTACACAAGATTTGTAACACAAACAAGTCCATTATCACTTGCGGTGATTTTAATGTAAATTTATTAGAAAACTCAAGTTCTTGTAGTAAAATTATGAGTCTGTTTCAGTCCTACAATCTCGTAAACCTATTTTTGGAGCCTACAAGAATAACGCCTACTTGTGCCACATGTTTAGACAATATTTATACTGATGTTATTCCTATCCATAAAGAAATTATAAATGCACTAGACTCTGATCATTGCGGTCAAATGATTACCATTGATAACCAAAAAATCAAAGTGGCTAAAAAGGATATCACTGTTAACCCAAAAACTGTAAGATACTTGGAAACATTTAAAAATAAACTAATAAACAACTTACCATTATTGTCTACTGACAATCCTCATCATCAATATGATGAATTTTTTGATATGTATTGTAAGCAATTTAATTCCACTTTCATTCCCAAGACTATCTCAGTAAATTGTAACGCATCTTTTAGTGACTGGGCTACCATGGGTATTCACAAGAGTAGAACAAGGCTTTATGAGCTGTATAGTGAAAGAGTTTTTGTAAATACTGCCGAATTTAATTTATATGTTAAAAATTATTCAAAACTGTTTAAAAAAGTGTGTCATATTGCTAAGTCACATTATTTGAGCTCCAAAATTAGAAACAGCAATAATATTGTTAAAACTACTTGGAATATTATTAATAATGAAACGGGAAAGTCTAGTAAACGTAATAGTGACTACAGCTTAACAATTAATGACAGAGTAATTAAATCAGATTCGGATGTCGCCGCGGCTTTCGAAAGTTTCTTTTCTGACATTCCCGTTTCAACGACGAAATCCTTAAACTCGTCACCTACTGTTGCCGAATCTTTGCTAAAGGAAAATGTTAAAGCTTGCGACTCAGAATTTCATTTTGAACATGTCACATGTAGAGATATATTAAAAACATTTCACACCTTAAATGTTAAGAAAACTGCGGATCTGTGGGGTAACTCTGTAGAAGTTGCCAAGTCTATTATTGATATTGTAGCACCTACCTTAGCTTCTATTTTTAATAATTGTATTGATTGTGGCGAGTTTCCTGACCTTATGAAAAATAGTAAAATTATTCCTTTATTTAAGGCAGGTAGTACATCAGACCCCACAAATTATAGACCTATTTCAGTGCTGCCTACTTTCAGTAAAGTTTTTGAGAAATTAATTTTAGACCAATTACAAACATTTTTTAATAAACACAAATTATTGCACAATAAACAGTTCGGTTTTACGAAGGGTCGCTCAACTACTGATGCCGGTGTCGAACTTTTAGGACATATTTATAATGCATGGGAAGATAAATGTGATGCTTTGGGCATTTTTTGCGATTTATCCAAGGCATTTGATTGCGTCCTTCATGAAACCTTAATCAGGAAGCTCCGCCACTACGGAATACGAAACAGCGCTCTGGATCTTCTTATCTCATACCTGAGTAATAGGATCCAAAGCGTTGACGTGAATGGAAAAAGATCACCCGGATCTATTATAATAATGGGAGTCCCACAGGGCTCGATTCTTGGCCCTTTCTTATTTCTTATTTATATTAATGATTTGCCTCACCTCATAAAGGATAACCACGATGTAGTGCTATTTGCGGATGACACTTCGCTTTTATTTAAACTTAAACGACAACAGCTAGTTGTTGACGATGTAAATAGCGCTATTTCGAAAGTGGTGCATTGGTTTAACGCTAATAATTTGCTTTTTAATGAAAAAAAAACCAAATGCATTAAGTTTACACTACCTCACGTTAGGCAGGTGAAGACTTGTGTGTTGGTAAAGGGCGAAGAGTTGAACCCTGAAGATAGCACGGTGTTCTTGGGCTTAACTTTAGACGCTAAGCTTCAGTGGGGGCCTCATATAGATAAATTGTCAAAAAAGCTGAGCTCTGCAGCATACGCAGTTAGAAAAATTCGTAATTTAACCGATGTAGAGACAGCCCGATTAGTTTACTTCAGTTATTTTCATAGCGTAATGTCGTACGGCATTTTATTGTGGGGGAATGCCGCTGATATTCAGACCATTTTTGTTTTGCAAAAACGGGCGGTTAGATCAATTTATAAATTGAGTCCAAGACACTCTCTCAGAGAAAAATTTAAGGAAATTAATGTAATGACTGTTCCTTCTCAGTATATTTATGAAAATCTTTTGTATGCTCACAAAAATATAAAGCTGTTTAAAAAATATAGTGATATTCACAATATAAATACAAGAAATAGACATAAATATATTGTACCCACAACAAGGCTCAAGAAAATAGGTGGATCTTTCAGATGCCAATGTATTCGCTTTTATAATGAACTACCAAGCCACATTCAAAATTTAAGCCTTAATAAATTCAAATCCTTTATAAAACGTAAACTTTGCCAGAAAGGATTTTATACTGTTAAAGATTATTTAGAGGACAAAAAAGCTTGGGATTGAACTGCTCCAATTTGAATCGAAATTGAATTGACTTTATACCTATTTTTATATTTTTTTACAATTTGACATTTTATGAATTTTCTTTATACACATGACATTGTTTACTTTTTCAAGTATTATATTATTTTTTTGACCAATATTTACATGTTAAATATTTTATTTAATTTTTTATTTAGTTTTGTGTGTATTGACATTTAATAACTTGACATGATTATTTAATGTGACAAATATTTTATTATTTTTATATTGTGAATGTGAGGACCATGTGGGTCTTTCTCTAATTTTAACTATTGTCTGGCAGTTTGAGTACTATAAGCGACCCACCCAAATGTCCTTTCTTTGGTATTGTTCGTCGTGACGTTGAGCTCCTTGAGTTATAAGTCGAGCTCCACGATAACTGACAAATGCTTGCACTGACTGGACGGGTCCACTCAAATCTGTGTGGTGCTTTATTCAAAAGACCATCTCAGACACTAATCTGCATGATCTTCATGTATTTTATTATTTTCATATTGTGAACGTGAGGACCGTGTGAGTTTTTATTTAATTTTAACGATTGTTTGGCAGTTTGAGTACTTTATGCGACCCACCCAAATGTCCTTTCTTTGGTATTGTTCGTCGTGACGTTGATCTCCTTGAGTTATAAGTCGAGCTCCACGATAACTGACAAATGCTTGCACTGACTGGACGGGTCCACTCAAATCTGTGTGGTGCTTTCTTCAAAAGACCATCTCAAACACTAATCTGCATAGTCTTCATGTGTGTATTATACCAAGATTATGTTTGTACCTTGAACATATTGTAAACCCAAACGATTTTAAAAGAGTGTCCATGAAGTTTCTTGCCATTCTTCTCATGAGACCAACGCTTTGGAATTGGCAACTACAGTACACTCACGAGTTATTATGCCTTGTGACTGGGACTGTAGCTTAGTTTATTTAGCTTCAGTAGTTCAGTAGTTTACTGCCGCACTCGGAGAGCTTCAGTGGTTGTTTGGGCCGTCGCTTGGTAAGGGTTTTTGGCAGTTTTGTCATACAAAACTATGTCAGGCCTTTGCTGGGTGGCGGCTTGAGTAATCGTTGGATATCTCTGAGTGCCGCAGTTAGTTTAATTCGACTATTCAAAAGTGCCTGTTACTGGCCTACTTGAAATAAATATTTTTGACTTTTGACTTTTGACTTTTAACAATAATGAGCGTCTATTGGTATCATCAATAGTTAAAGGATTATTGATACAGCGCGGCGCCACAAAATATAATTATGTTCCTTAGAGTGCCCGGATCTGCAATATCCATTTGAATAACAACTTTTGGGACGTAGAAGAACTGAAGGTTGCTGTGTGCATGTAATGTGCATAGTATGGTACCTATTTAAGCTGGGGACGTTATAACAATGTTAGTGTTACAGCTCCATTTTTGGATACACTATTTTTAGATGAATAAAATAAAGTCCAGAAATAATCATTCTTTCATTTATTGTATTTAGTATTATGTGTTTTCCCTTTCCCACCCTACTTACAAAGACAATTTCATGATTTCCACTACCTTAAGATTTGAATAGTATCTACAAATAACACTGAGCGATTGATTATAGTAATGATTTCTTCCATGCTTTGCAATTTCATGAAACGCGAGAATATTATTTTAAAATGCTCCAAATCTAAATCAGTTAGACTTGGTGAGTTAGTCACAGGTGGTCACCAGACACGGGCCACCTGAAATAGCTAAACCGTAACAGATTTTACAAAAATATGCTTTAAAGACACAAAGCTCACTCGTAATCCCATTCAGACCCTTTCAAATAGTTTTTTTCAACTAATTTTTGGTTGAGCATAACCTAAAAATAGTCATTTCATTTTTGTAAATATCTCGAAAATGCCATTATCTATTGTGTTCATTCTTCTGAGGTAGTATTTAGACATGCCATCCAGTATTTTAAAGATGATTTGATGAAGACACAAAAATGTTGAATTGAGTACATTTGCCCATAGTGCCGCTGGCATTCTCCTTTTGTGTTACCATTAAATATCTAATGATATTGAAACCATAGACGGAGTACGTTGTATTCAGCTCCTTGCGGAAAAAAACTATGCATGATTATGAGGGGGTGGGTAGGTACGTGGGTTGGATAATAGGCCACCCCATTGGGAAAATATTGGGTTTCAATTATTTTGAGAATGATTAAACATGATATTATTTTTAGTAGGTATATAATGTGGGCATGAAAAAAAATAAAAGTAAAAAGTTTAAAGTAAAAAGCAAAATTAAAAATTTTGAAAAAACCCACGACGGCATTAAATGAACTAGTTTTGCAATGTTCAGCTCCCGACGGACATTCTTGGGTTTTATTAAGGTGGGTGTTTTATGTTATTTTATTCTTTTTTCAATTAATTTTTAACCGTCGTGGGTTTTTTCAAAATTTTTAATTTTGCTTTTTATTTTAAACCATAGCTGAAAACTGCATCAAAATCGGACTTGTAGTTTTGGAAAAAAATGGCAACTTTGATTTGCACAAAAATTGTTTGCTGCAGCGCCCCCTGGTGAGTTGTCACCGTAACACCTATCTAAGAACATGCACCAACCAAACGCGAACCCATAACTGAAAACTACATCAAAATTGGACTAGTAGTTTTGGAGAAAAATGGCAACATGTATTTGCACAAACACACAAGCAAACAAACAAACTAACAAACAACCTCTCACCCCAAACGCATATATATACCGTCTCCGTTCCGTCGTGGGTAAAAATGATGCAAAGAACGTACAATTGTCTACATGAGAAGCTGTTCGAAGAAATAATTGAATTGAACGAATGAAATGAATGTATTTTATTATTTTCTCTAACAACCCTGTCAACGCCGTACACTCACGAACAAAAGCGTCTCTCATTTAAATTAAACAATACTTACATATTTACGGCAGCAGTTGGTATCGAAACAAGTCGGAACTTTAATTTCCTAACGCGGAGGTAAGCCGACGCGTTTCAAAGCGCTATTTATTAAATAATTCTCTTATAACAATTCTGTGTTTGTCTGTACTGGGGATATGACAGTTCATTTATTTTATAACTGTGTTCGCGGTTCGCGTAACAGGTTGCTATTTTGTAAGGATTATGTGTTAATCCGGGTGTAAATACTAGTTTCGCTGAATTAAAACACTATTTCGCTAATTGCCAAAATCAGGCTAGTTCGTAACCCGTCGGTGCTGCGGGTTGGTCACTAAGATACCGCGCCCTCGACATAAAGAGCTAAGAAGGAACACGGGTGGTTTTTAGTCAGTAGAAGTCTGACACTCCCTTTCGCTCTGCCCAAGAGTGGGAGGGGTTATTTGATGATTTTCCAGTCACCAAAAAAAAAAGGCTAACAGGCGTTCGGATAGATCGGAAGAGTTCGTGGCTAGTTTTCCGCCTGCTCGAGTTGATCTTTAGGTTAAGTCGCGCTTGCCTGGGTTAGCCTGTGGATGGGTGACCACCCATTACATAACAGTGAAGAACTGGGTGTTCAAGTTCTTACGTGCTGTACAAATTGAGGTGTATTTCTGTTTTGCCGCCGTAAGCTCGTGCTCTCTGGTACGATTGACTCCGAAGTGGTCACGTTGGTAATGGTGTATTACTATGATGTGTGGATGACCTTAAATTGGCCTAGTATTGGTGTGAAACGGGGTTAGTGAGGTTTGATATCCAAAACTGCAATGATTTTTAACAGGTTCATGAATAAATCTTCATTGCGAAGACAATAGTTTATAAACCGTGCCATCATCTGCCTAGCCTTTTCCTAACTATGTTGAGATCAGCTTCCAGTCTAATCGGACGCAGCTGAAAACCAGTATTTTTTAAGGGGCGACTACCTATCTGACCTCCATATCCCGGTTATTACTAGGTAATACGATATTACGATTTTTCGATCAGCATCACGTGACCCTGACGCGAGTTTGAAAGTTTTTACCCATACAAAAAAGTGCTCAGCGCCGCTAAAGAAGTTTTCACTTCAAAAAATAAAATTTGATGGCACACTTTTCCTTACTATGTCTTCCTTTCGGTAACATAATTCAATGAAAATGGAACATGACAACCTAGTGCTTATAATCGTAGTATGATAGGTACGAATAAATACCATACTCCCAAATATACTCAACCAATTCGAAAGATATTTTATTTCATTTCAATATTGCTAGATTTTACAGTCCCAAAGTAATAAGCCAAATGAATTATCGAAAGCACAATGGCAGCTGAATGTGCCATTTTCCCCCCGATCTGACCATTCATTCATTCAATCATTCAACCAATTAGTTCACTCCAAAATATTCTACAGCGGAAACAATAAAACAGAATTCAATCTGTAGATCATTACAATAATCGGCAATCAAATAGTGACAAACTTACAAATACATTCAATAGCAAACCGATGAAACCTTAGGTCAAAACAATAAGCATCAAAGTAGAGTAAATAAAATTTAACAAACAGCAAAAGCAAACGTTGTGGTTCGCCGAAACCGTTCTGAATTCAAACATCGTGTCGCGTGTCCTTCCGCGGAATTGGCGCGGAAATTTTTGTTATCTTTTCGTGTTCCCCGAACGGATTTTAAATTGAGAACACAAATGTGAGAACGATAAAATGTCGCTTTGTTTATGGTTTGTTACAAGTTCCAAATACAAACAAGTATTCGAAACCACTCATCACTGAGCTTGTGAAAAGGAAAACATCCATGAATGAAGAAGACAAGATAGAAAGAACAAAATAGCTTTATCCTAAGGACAAAAAAGAATATTTTTGAAGTGAAAACTTCTTTAGCGGCGCTGAGCACTTTTTTTTGTATGGGTAAAAACTTTCAAACTCGCGTCAGGGTCACGTGATGCTGATCGAAAAAGCGTAAGATTTTTCGATCAGCATCACGTGACCCTGACGCGAGTTTGAAAGTTAATATTGAAGTTTTCACTTCTGCCGGCACTCCCGGAGTGCTACCTTTTTTTTTATAATTTTCCTGTCCATGGCCCATATAACTTGAGGTCGGTGCAACACGTTCCATTCTCCCTTATCAACTATAATGCTATCGCTTATCATTAACTCCATTTTCTTTCAAACCACGATCACTAAGTGAAAGAATGGAAGTAGGCATCTAACCTTTCTCGTGGTGTTTTCATGATATTGACTTTCCTATGACCCAACGTAACCAACCCATCCTAGAATGACACTTCCTTTTATCGAAACTCTCTAAGTTTTGAGTTTTGCAAACAAAATTGTAGGGCATCACAAATTATGACGATATTGTATCCATACCAAGGGACGTTTGTATCTAGGCCGAGTTTCGACGCCGGATAACGCAATTTCAGAGGGCGGAAATTCCCCTAAACTAGATTAGCATTGAACTTTTGAAGTGGATTTCCGTGGAATAGCTACTAATAAAGGCTTGTAGGTAGATCACTTTTAATTCACTTTTGGCTTGATTTTCCATGTGTGGTAACGATGGGTCAATAACTAAGGAATTCAGTTTAGGAATTTGAGATAGTATTTAATTTAATCAATATTGAAACAATGTATTATTTTGTACATGATCAGACCAACGGTTTTAAAGACCGGACGATGTATTTCCTATTGCAATTAATTGCATTGCAAAATTAGCATTGGTTTTTATTTTGAGGGCCTTCCCCTGTTTCTTCAAGACAATTAGTATAGTAGGTAGAAGTCACGTGGGCAACAATTCTCAAATGCTGAACTATAAATGTATAATATTATTTTTTAATTTTGCAGTTCAAGACTTGTAACCATTTGGAAGATATCTGGGCTATTACAAGCAGATAAGAAGTTGCATCTTCTAATGAATACTTTAAGACTTCACTTACGCCTGTCGTGGCAGTAAATTATGACAATATATCCCCTGAATCAGTCAATTTATCGACTGATTTGCAGCTTGATAGTGATTTGATGAAGTTTCCAAGACTAGCTAAACTCGTTTGTAATTTTGCTGTCTCAGATCGAAAAGTCAAAAACTGCTGAAGGTTTCTAAACGAAGTTCTTCTTTGCTGATAAGCAAGTGACAAACTTGGAGGAGAAGCTTGAATTTTGAGCAAAAGCGGTGTCAGGTAGAAGTGAGAAAATTCTAATTTTAATTAGAGAAGATTGTCGTTTTATCAATAATGCAAAATTAGGTGGAATGGGGACCACTAATTATGAATACGAAATTAAAAGGAACTGGGTATTTAACAAATAATTCCTAATGATAGAACGAAAGATCTATGTTATAATATGATAATATAGGCAATTTGATGCCTACATAAGTGCTACACATTATCAGAGATAAACCTAGCAAAACTTCGATTAAATTTTCTTAAAAACTAGTCTTCGTCTAGTTTCCGTTAGTCAAAAGCGACATCTTAGGGCCCCAGCGTCGTGTTGCCGTACACCCTGCCAGTGATAAGAACGCATTGTTTTATAATACGTATCGATTACTACGTGACCGATCGTTTTCGTACAAGCGACTGTTTACTATCAATTTCATTCGCTACTTTATAATATTGTGTTAGGGCAGAAGAGATGGGCTGCGGGTTGTTAATATACCGCGGCCCTGGAACACAAAATACTAAGAAGGAACATAGGTAGAAGTCTGACACTCCCTTCCGCTCCCGCTCTGGAGTCATTTCATCACTCGGCACACAAAAAAGAAAAAACAAAGGGCATGCGATATGAATTTTCGGGAACTAATTTTTTATTTTTAAGTATCTGCGTCTGTAATAGCTGTTGGTGTGCGTATGTCTCACCATGCCTCGGAAATATCCCTCCCGGTTAACCGCACTGAAGTAAGGGTGCGTCTTTGTCGGCGCACGCGCATAATGCACTATAATTATCTTATCTGCTAAGTAGTTTCCTCTAAGATTCACAGCTATTATCGAAAACGGTCAGGTACTCAGAAGGACTGGCACCTAGGTACTACATGGCCACTAAAATAATTGGCTCTCCTTTTTAAGGCAGGTATTTGAACAAAGCTTCTAGCAGCTTCTACCTACCTTCTGAACTATGTGCAGTACAAAAATTGAACAGCCTAGAATTTAGCTAATACTTTTACTCGACATAAACAAGCATTTTTTTAAATCTAGGCTGATTTAGAAAGCCATAGAGTCGCCACATTCAAAACTGTGACACTGACGTGACAAACAAATGTCAACCCTGTCATTAAAAACACAGGGTCGGTACACTCAAACAAAGTTAAGTATCCTTTCCCCTTCGTAGAAAGTACTAATTCATGGGTCCATGGTCCCTAATTAAGATTCCGACGAACAAAAGACATACGAAGACCTCAGACATAAAAAACACGGTTTAATAGTCGACTAAGTAAAACTACAGCCCTTTATTAACGGACTATAATGAACCAATGTATCCGTGAGAAATACGCACGCTCGAAACCAAAGCTAAATAACGCGGTAGCAGCAAATTCAATGTAAAGATCAAGACCTTTATTACGAGCGACGTAAGAAAATGACAGCGGTTGCGCGCCATTTACAACCTTATCCATTCATAATCAACACGCAAATGAACGAAAATTAACTCTAAAACAAAGTGATAGAGCGCAAATTACTTGTTTACAAAACTAGTTTTTGTTTAGAACGGTTGGAACTGTCAAACCTTAACCTCAAAACCGTGACGCGGTCCGCCATGTTAGATGCATTCGGCTCCGTTCGGAGTTACTCGGCTAATGTCGAGAGCGGTTGTACGACTAATTTAAATTGACCTGTTGCGTGGACGGCTGTCTGAATCGCTCTGATGTAATGGATGAATGTTAATGGTTGGCGGGAGGTCAAGTTAAGCTGGTTATCGTGTGGGAAGGGTGCTATTGAATTAGATAGAGACACCTTGTATCTTGAACTATTTGATAGTGCGCAGGATAGTTGTAGGTATCCTTGATGGAAGCTACTATTATTAGATTTTTTAAATGCCATTCTGTTATTTAATTTAAATGCGATGACATCATCTTTTTAATGGAGTTTTATTAGTTTTAGCAAGGCTATTTAACCGTTTAATTGTACTCATTAGTAACCACTTATAGGTAGTGATTAACATAACATACAGGTGTAAAGATTTATGGCCATTACGAATACAACACAATAGAAATAAATTAATCCTTCTATGGTAACTTACATCTACACATAAAAAGACCATCACAATATTTTAATACAACTTTTATGCCCACATACACAGTCATAATAAAATTTCTAATGGGCAGCTAGGCCAAAAAAATAAATAAAAATATCTCGCATCATGTAGAGCAATTTACCGTGCGTTGCCACTGCGCATAGGAGGGGGAACGTAGAGCCGTGTGACGAAAATCTAACGTCATTCAACTCAAAACGTCAAACGTCACCATCCCTGCCAAAGAAAATCAAACTTTGTGCCTTAGAAGCTAGAATAAAGAATGCTGTGAGAGAAAAATTGCAAATGGCGGTTGAATTCTGTGTTCAAAAATGACTTGGCGAGCCTAATGACAAGGTTAAGTGTATGAAACGCAAGAAACTGGTTCTAATACACGCCTGGCTGTTAGTGAATAGACAAAAAATTGGCGGCCATCTTGTATTTGTGGACTGATGAGGCTTCTTGTTTCGAACGGACAGGAAAGCTAATTTAATTTTCGAATTGGATGTTCTTTTTTTTTAAACGTGCGTTTCGTTTTTTGATAGGTTGCCTGTTTTTTTTTTGCAGTAAAAATGCGAAGTTTCTTTGTACAGCAAATCAACTTGACATTTTGTTAATTCATTAGGTAAATTGTTAAGTAAATGAATTAAAAATAAAACGTCATGAAAAAATATTGCATGTTTAAGGATCCGAGTGCCGATAACTATAAAATGTTTTTTTTTTGTGATCGCGAAATCAATAGACTGCCTATCAGTCACAAGCACGACTGCTAAGCATCCTGTCTTCGATTCCCGTGTAGGTTAGATTGTTATAGGATTATGATAGAGGTTGTGCCCGTTTGATGGCAATAAGCTAACCCTCTAAAACTGCCTAATATGTGACTTAAAAAAAAAAGTTGAAGGATGGGGGTTATCTTGGACACATCTCTGCCTAGCCCTCGGGGAACAACAGGTATGATATTGTGTTTTTAAATCTGGCAGGTGACTAGTAACAACTGATTTTATTTAAAGATTCATTTAAATACAAACGCAAAAATAAAAAATGGCTACTTAGAATCCTGAGCACGTTCATTAGCTTCGATACACAATTCATCGTCCATTGGTCGAATACTTAACACTTTTATGTACACATGTGTACATAAATATTAGGGTATCATTAGCATAGATAGGTATTTTCTTAAGCCTGAATGACCATAACATAACATCACACCTGTAATCCTCGAAGGATTAGGCAGAGTCGTACCTAAAGGTACCTACAAGTTGGTAGCGGGCGACACGAAGACGCAGCAAACGACGTGTCGCAGCGACACGACTGGTTTACGTATTTCTATGAAATTCCCTCCGTAATGAAATTCCGTCCAGACGCACGTGTCGTCCGACCGCAGATCAGTAATGCCCATAGATAACAGAAACAACAAGAGATATGCCCTTTAGTGAAACGACATGACGCAACGACGTGTCGCGACGACATGAAGCGACGACATGTCGTCTGCTGCTGCTGCGTGCAGTCGGCTTCCAACTTGTACCTTAATAATACACCTTCTTTCGCCAGGTATGTTTTAGTTCCATGTACTAGGGGGCGAGCCATCAAACGGGCATGAATCCAGACTCCGCGTGGCTGCTACTGAGAAATTCCTGATGGAATAACTCAATAACACTACCCGACACGGAATCAAACCTAGGACCTCATGCTCAGCAGTCGCGCTTGTGACCACTAGACTAATGATTCTATATGAACTAAGTAGTTACCTATACTGCATACTTAAATTCATTATTTAAGTATAACCTTACCTTACTTCTACGTTCTCCAAATTCATTTTTTCTGTTTGTGATCAAACTTAAAAAATACTAAGTATTCCTAGTCCATAATTAAGATCATCGATCAAATAATTTGTATTGAAAACTCAGGAAAACAAGAAAATCCACAAAACAATAACAAAAAAAATCATTTATTTCCATCTTTCACATTACATTTCCATCAATTCCACCACACATCTACAAGTAAGTATAAGTGAAAACACCGTGTTTGTAAGTGGCAACTCGCTCTGCGCGCACGCATCACGGCCGCCTCTGATCGTTACTGAGAACTGCTCGTGGCGCCACCTGCCGCCCCAGCATTGAGTTACTGTCACGACTGCTTCAACACTAACTGTGCTTACGACCTGAGTAAGTAGGCGTTATGTTGTTTGTAGCCTTTGGAGATAGAGCTCTTTACTGCCGCAACCGGAGAGCTTTAATGATTACTTAAGGCCATCACTTAGTAAAGGTTTTGACAGTTTTGTCATACAAAACTATGTCAAACCTATACTAAGTGACGGCTTAAGTAATCATTAAATATCTCCGAGTTCCGCAGTTAGAGGCTTCAGATTATGGTACAACTAGCTAATGCCTGTGACTTCCCTCGCGTAGTTTTTTTAGTGTGTATGGGTGGGAAATAACGATGATATGTCAAGAAAGGAGGTGTCTCATGAGATGACGAATAACAGAGAAGTGTGGAAGACATGCTGTGCTGATCCCAAATGAATAAGAGATAAGGGCAAGAGACTGATGATATCCATACTATCCATACCTACTATCCTTACATAGTATAAAACAAAGTCGCTTTTTTGTCTGTCTGTTTGTCTGTATGCTTAAATCTTTAAAACTAATACGCAACGGATTTTGATGCGGTTTTTTTTAATAGATAGGGTGATTCAAGAGGAAGGTTTTAGTATATAATTTGAACGACATCCACGCGCGTGAAGCCGCGGGCATCAGCTAGTAATATTATAAATGCGAAAGTAACTCTGTGTGTCTGTCTGTTACTCAATCACGCCTAAACTACTGAACCAATTTGCATGAAATTTGGTATGGAGATATTTTGATACCCGAGAACGGACATAGGCTACATCTATCCCCTTGTGTTACGATCACCCGTTTAGCCGTAGAAGGGTAAACAAAAAGAAACTGTTACTTTTGCATTTATAATACTTTATGACTTTCTCATGACATAGTCTTTCAAGTAAATGAACTTAGCTGGTTGTATTGATAATTTTAATGATTATAATTCTGTAAATACATACGTGTTAAGGTCGCGAATCATAGCTTTAATCAATATAAAACATGACACTGCCCTATAAATTGCAAAAAAAGTATCAAAATTTAAATTTCGCGGGTTATTAGCACAAGCTTCGTAGAAACTTGGACAGTCAACCGCTATAACCTTGCTACTCAAACTATGATCGCAAAAAACGGGATCCCGTTACTGGTCAGTGGCCTCAAGCAGCGGTACTGTGAAAACTATACCTCCATCAATATTTGCATTTTTGATTGAAAGATATCTACGTTGATGACTAGATTGAATTTTATGTTAGTTTGATGTTGTATGAAGATCAATTTGGAGCATACAAAATAATTTTTTGCTCTAAAGTTACAATCATCTTCTTGCCCTTGTACGGTCAGCATCAGAAGTATAATATTAACATTACTCAAAGTTTCGAAACTGTTTTTTTAATAAAACCTTGTTAGATATTACTCGTTACTACATGTTATTGGAGTGTAAGGACTCTTTTAACGAATAATCTTCTGAAACATTAAAAATAATAGCTAGAGTCCTGTACATAAAAGAATTTAAATTCCGAAATGTTTAGCTACTTCTGATGCTGACCGTACCTTAAATTACTTGGGGTCGGCGCAACGTGTTTTTTTCGTACATTTTCCTTTTTCTTTCATTTCATTTCTCACACAAAATCATCCATGGTCTCCGTCTCCGTCTCCATTGATCTACTATACTCAATTCATCTTATATTTACTGCTCTAAAATTACAAAAGAATAGCAAATCAGATATAATTTTAAAAACAGAAAGAGCACATTAAAATATCCAGGATGCAGAACAAAATTTCTATCCAGAAACTATCAAATTTACGCAATCAACATTGAATCTAGAATAAAGCATCAAACGGCAAAGCTGCTTTACGCGAAAAAGTTGAAAATCTATCGAAGAGACAGATTGAAGTAGTTTGATGGTAGTCGTTTGGGGTAGTTTCACCATACACGCAGCAATACATCAAGCTATACATTTCCAGTATAACTTAGTCTTACTTTGTATAAATTTTCCATACAATAACAGATCAGCAAAAACTGTAATCTTCATTGCAGTTGTCAGCTTCATTGGTCCTCGTGCATACTAGACAAATTTCTCGATGCAGCAAACTAAATTCCCAGTCTTCTTGTTATAATTCATTTATACCCGTTTACGATGCTTTAAAAGGTAATAAAACTGTTCTCAAAGAACCAGTCAGATCACTAGTCTATGTACTTATAAGTACGAATGCACTAACAAAGTATGATGACTAAATATTCATAGAATATACATGAGTATATAAAACGTGTCCTGTATCAATGCAACTGCATAGCAGTCCACGTATATAAGGAAAGAATAAATTAAAATACTCGAGAAGTATCGTCAATACACTGCAATTAAATAATTAGATGCTGTAAGCGAAATTAGTACTAACAACGGTCTCGTTATTACTATTATTGGTCCTAACTTATTGAATTATATCGTAAAACATTTATCTGGTAGCCAGATAAATGGTTTTTAAGTCACTGGCTCTAAAATAAACGTTACAAGGGATGATGCTTAAGTAGGTAAGTATATCCGGCGATTGAGTTGTGAACTCGAACATGTAGCAGGCGTGTGTCCCAGCAATGGGAACATCAGAGTTTGACTGATACTGAAGCTGAGCATATACAAGGTGGCGGCAACAATACGATTGTAAATGAAAATACTGATAATACTTCAAAGGAATATTTAAGAACTATCAAATAAATTCTAACAACAAATATAAAAACATAAAACAAGTTAAATTGCATAAAACTGTTAACGAAATAGAACACCATTTTGAAATATTGGGTTACTAACCTTACGAATAAATTGCACTAATTCGCATTTGAGAATAAAATTTTAGGAATGAATTTGACAAAAGTTATACCGATGGAAGAGTCGTTAACCTGTCGGTGGTAGCCTATACATGGTGGTACATCATGTAGAAAATGCTGAAAAATCTCGTCTAAGTGTCCTGTGACTCAACTACTGGAAACATCCGAATGAATTTTTGCGTGCAGAGAGGAAACATCATGTGGCATACGTAATTTAAATTATTGTCGTATTGTCGGTGCCACCCGGTATATCAATCTAAGCAATAATACTTAGAAGAGATAAAGTGTCAATAATAACTCAGCCAAAGAAATATTATATCAGCAGATGGTGTCTATGTCAAAATAGTACTGAGTCTCATTCGTGCTAACGAAATTTCTCTACTAATCAGAAGCAAAAATCATAATCTAATCTAAAAGTCTCAAATTCACAAACTACTAATTCTAAGAAAAGCGCCATTTATAAGAAACAAAACACAACCCAACTTCAAAGAAAAACCCCGAATTGGACGAAACAAATCCTCGAATCAATTTCCTAGCAATCTGCTAAATTGCCCTAAACAGTCCTTCACCGGACGATGAACCACGAACCACAGTAAAGCATGACAATTCACCCATATCGATTGTCCTACCCGAATTGACCCGCACGAATATTAAATGCACCTTTGGACATATTTCTCGTGGATCGATATTTTCTTTCGTGCAGCTAACAGATTTAACTTGACATGTATTTTTTAAAGAGTTGTGTTTTGCCAGTTAGTGGGTTGTAAATGGAAATATAGTTCGTGGATGGTTAGTTGAAATATGGATACGGTTTGAGAGGTTACAGAGATGACTGCTAAGCAGATATCAGCAGCATGCCTTCTTCTTCTTTGCTAACTTCAAATAAATAGAGATAACAAGAGTAAGTAGATGATGAATAAAATATTTGTTGACAGTGTGAGAAAATGTTTGTGAAGAAACAAAATATGATGAATAAGAAAGTTGTGTGACTTCTAAGTTCAACCCAAAGATCAGAATGCATTTAGATCTTTGTACCGTGTACGCATGTTAATAGTTTGATATTGAACTCAGAATAAGCATGGAAATCCTAAATACTGAAATCAAGTCTCGGACATACTTACGTATAGCAAAAATGCTGGCAATAATAGCAGTAAAATAATGAAAACTGTGACAATGGACAATTTTGATCACCGACCCAAAGATTTTTGTTATCAACAAAAAGCTTTGGGTCGGTAGGTCAAAATCGATTCAAAATCGATTGGTGGGTCGATTGGTACTACAATTACACTGATACTTATCATATCGATTATATTATCACATCACTAAAAATAGGTTTTAATTTAAATGTTAAGTGCGACACTTTAAATATAATAAGTGCCTTTATGACGGCAGTGACCGAGACGTATCGAAAGAAACCAATATTTTGCTGACCAAGTTGTTCAATAGGGCCAGCATAGACAAAGTTACGTTTTATCAGAGATAATGATGATGAAAAGCAAATAAGGATTGACATAAGCTTTCGAAAAGTTTATGTCACTTTTGGTGATAGTCGTTGTAAGAGATACGAACCGCTTTGAAAGTTATTGCCACTTCTCTAGTCCCTCATCTTTATTTTGTCCGTATACCAACAAAAAGTAAAAATGTTTTGAATTAAAATAATACGTTAATTGGATCAAAATTAACTGCAATTTTCAAAGATGAACCCTAATATTAAATAGAATCATTAAGCAATGACACTCGGCGTTCCCCCGGGAACTGTCATTGGTCCATAGCTTTTACAAGAATAAATTAAATTTTTCGAACAAAATGAATTTACGACTGATTAAACATTACGGTGACATCATAAAGATAATAATAATAAGGAATGTTTTATTTCGGGGAAACAAACACGATTGTTACTAACCGCTGATAAATATTACTGTAGGTAAAACAATGGTTTGGCCGATTAAAGTAACAAAAATACCAGTTATTTTTGGGTATTTTTTTCGAATTTGAAAACATAGATGTAGAAATAGATCATGCCTAGTGGGCCATTCAGTCAAAGCTGCTGACGGCATAGGTCTGTTGCAAAACTTAAAGACCCTAGGTAAGCTGA
Source organism: Diarsia dahlii (assembly GCA_949775195.1). NCBI lineage: Eukaryota > Metazoa > Arthropoda > Insecta > Lepidoptera > Noctuidae > Diarsia > Diarsia dahlii. Next base: position 14,965,752 of record OX459213.1, read on the forward strand.
TATTCTATTAGCTTTAACTAAAACATAATAAATAAATCAAAATATTTTAGATTTACACAAAGCATCTGAAAAGCAGTTCAGTGTCGTTGAAGAAATACGAAACGTCTAAACCGTCTCGTTAACTGATTTACCTTCACTCTTTCTCTTGCTTTCCCTAAGATGACCCAGAGGCCAACAGGAGTAAAACGCGAGTTTTATAATGCGTAATAGTATATGATTCACTGCAGTAAACAAAATCAGAAAAATATATGATATTCTTCAGGATTATTTGCTAGTAACATAGTGTTGTGAAAACATAATAGGTACAACTAACTTGGCTCGATAGAAAAAAATGGAAGATACCTCTAAAAATTTATTTTAACGAGTAAAAACCATACTAAAATACATGTCATCGTTCTGATTTTTTTGCGATAATTCTACAAGCAACATACTAAAATCATAGTGTTTTACTTTTTTAGTCCAATCAATAGCTTTTTTGTAAGTCGCAAAATACCTCTAATTTCGCACTATTCGGCCGCAGCGAAAGATGTAACAACCGCTTTGTAGTGCAAGCTGATTAGAACTTTATTCTAACAGTATTTCAAACGAAGTTTGAACCGCCACAAGTTGAAACCATCCCAATTCATTTGAGGTCGGCGTAGCATGTCTTCATGGTGAAATAATTATAACACCACATACAGACCTATTCATCGTTTTTCAATTTGCCTTATCGTAATAATCGTATAAATAGATGCGGTTTAAAACTAAACGTTTTAAAACTAACCGCACAGTTCACAAAATACAAGTTTTACAGGTAAGCAAACAAAATAATTGCTCTGTTTCTATCAAATAATGGTCTCTGTGGTTTCCTTATTTGTCATCCAATTTTGTGGGAATTATTAATGTGACCCATGAGTTATTCTAAAACATGTTTACCCGTAAATGGGTATTCCCTAATTTACCATGTTTTATTTTATCTGGACCCGATGTTTTAGGAGTTTTAAGGTAAATAATTAGTTTATAAGCAAACTTGACTGATAGTGATATCGATACACGAGTTGTTATTATGTTTATAAAGGTCAAACTCACGTTGCATAATGAGCAAACCCTATCTGTATCCTTAATAACGACGATGAAAGTCACCATAAACAGGCCAAATTACAAGCAACACGAAAAGATTTATAAACTGAAAAACCAACCAATGATCTACTAAATGATTTGGGTAATCAGCGGTAAAACATCCCCTACGTAAAATAAATGGATGATTTTGACACTGTCAATTTATAGCATGATGTCGATGTTATTAAAGCAGGAATTAATGATGAGGATATAAATTCAGTTCACAAAAAAAAAATCGCAGTGGAAATGGAGAAGGAAAGATAGAAGCAGCTACAGTAGCAGAGCAGGTGAAAATAATTAGCTGTAGAGTGTGATTAGAAAGTCTTCTAACCAGCAGTTGGTATGGACTGATGATCATGATAGTGGTAAAGATAGGAAGGATATTATTTATTACTGGCCCTTTCCTTGAAATAATTCCTTGACTGCTTAAACGTCGTCGGTCCTAAGAGTTCGTCCCTAATTTTTCACTAGAAGTAATTGACTATTTCTCAAAAAAAGTGTACGTAACGAAAAAGTTGTTACGAAATATTGTTATGAAATAGTTCTAGATGTTACTAAATAGTAAACATAAGGCTATAAACCAACCTATTAAATAAAGCATATTATGAATAGTAATCCTGGGAAGGCACATGACTAAAACGTAATTTGGACATTCCCGCTAAGAAACAATTGGACAGTGTTGTGGTTATAGTTAAGTACCGTATCAGAGGAAAGACCATGACCTTATAATATTTGGTCCACGTATTTTTCGGTCTAAATATTATCCGTTTCCTCCGTTCGTTCCGTTTCCTTCCCTATTTTGGGTTTTTTATCAGTTTCTCACCCATTCGACCTTTGCCATTCAGACAAAATGTTATCATTCATTTCTTTTTCATTCACACAATCTATTAATCCTGTCTTCTCTTCATTCAACTAAACACCAGAATCTGCTTATGCAGTATCGTGAAGAATTGAAGACTGACGCTACTTATCTTGACGTAATCTTCCCTATCCACAAAACCAAACACACTATCACAGATTCCATTTTAAGTTTTGAACGAGACAAATGACAGAGCTGACCTGGTGGCGACCAACTAACTGGTCATAAATAATCTGAAGAAGTATCAAAAACAAGATAATAAAGGCATCAAAAAATTATCCAAATCACTGTCAATGGGTAATGTGGTCATAAGGCTGACAGCATTGCCATGTTTAGTGGTAGCGCTGCTTCTATAATCAAAAAAATCTAACCCTCTGATTACGTGAAGAGTCGACCATTTTGCTTGGCGTTATCCAGGGGAACTAAGTGGCATTTAGACCCGATAGTCATACTTACTAGTTGGTACTTATCTGATGAGATGATGAGTCATAGAAACGTATGGAAGAAGAAGACACGCTGCGCTGACCAAAAATAAATTAGGTTAAGGGCAAGAGAATGATGATGGCCTTACTCATCATCATCATCAACCTATAATGTTCCCACTGCAGGACTCAGGCCTCCTCTCTAGGAGAGGAATGGGCTAAAATCCACCACGCGGGCCCAGTGCGGATTGGCAGATGTCACACACACGTCTTCGAATTTTTGGTTCTAAGACATGCCGGTTTCCTCACGATGTTTTCCTTCACCGTTTTGAGAGCAGCGGTGATGAAATAAATTACACAAAGTAATGCGCCTGCCTAGGTTCGAACCCACGACCTACTGTTCGTAAGTCGAGGCCGACACCACTGGGCCACCGCTGCTCTTACTAGTCAAACAAAACTAAGACAAGACAAGGCGTGTCCTTTGCCCGAACTCAAATCGTCATCAGTACCTAGTCTAGAGTTGTTTATATTACAGAAGTCACGTGAATTTACACTATCTTTTGTTTTAAAGACAATCGGACTTCCTTGAACCAGTGTCTATTGAATTTATTATAATTTAGTTTAGAGGTGAATTGATTCTTGTGATTCATTGTGAAAATTATTTGTTTTAGTAGTACCTATGATGATTTTCTTCATCCAGTCTTTCAGGAAAATTAATGTCTTCTATTGTTTCAGACGATATTTTTTGACGCAGGTACTTACTGATAGAAAATTAAATTCGGTATTATTAATGTTGAGTACCTACAATATTATTTAGTGTGACGTAGATATTGTTGTTATTTCTTTGTTAATCCTTACTTGGCTTATTTCATTTAAATGCTTCTGTTATTAACAAAGGCCTGCATTAATTGCTGTCTCTTAATAAATTCAGCTTCTAAATTTTTCATTCTACAGTAATTCAAGCCCTAAAAGTTGTAAAGACATTCCTTTACCCCTTTTTATTCCAAGTAATAGTAACAACCTTAGTTACCCAGTAGCTACTAGAAATAATAGTATCACTTCACTAGTTCATGATCAGCCTGATCTATGGTCATATAAAGTGAGCCGGTTTCCCGCCATTCACTAACTACTTATGTACTCTAGGTACTCGCGGACGGTAAAAACTTGTTGCGACAACTGGATATTTTTCTTTGTTCTTATTTCAATTAAAGAACCGTTTATCGTATCATTTTTGGTGAGCTTCTTTTTATGAAAATTAAAAATAAAGGAAGGCTGGCTGGAAAGAGTGTGGATGGTTTAAAATATTAGGAGGAATTAAAAAAGTTTTGCTAACAAAAGAGTATTAAAATATCGTCATTGAAACTCTATCGAGTCGAACTTATTATCGCTACAAACCTAGGCAAACTAATAGGTTAGCGTTCCTATACCTACGCTGATAGCACGAAGGCCAGTCGTGAGCACGCAAGGCAACGCACTACAAAAACACTCATGTGTCCTACCAAACAAAAATATCTTTTACCAAGTTCGTCAACCCAAAAATAACACGATACAAACAAAACAGATCCTATGTTATCTTAAAAAATGTGTCAATAAGCACCCTTTTCCCTCGCACCGTCCAGTAGGAACGAAGTTTGCGATAGTCACATGGGTGAGTTTGCAGGCGCAATCTAGCAATGCAACTCACACGCAGACAACTTCACTACGCTCAAATCATCAAGTTCATAGATTAAGATTGGCGTCCATAGAACTGACTTAATAAATTACAAACTACTTGTTTCAGCGACGTGATTATTTTATAAAACGTACTCACCTAAAGTCCATGCAGTTTCTGTCCATATGCACTTAAAATGTTCCTTCTCGTTTGTTTCTTCATTAAATAATAGTTCACTAACACTCTATATCCTAGTTTTATCTAAGTTTGCACTTTGACATCACAATATTCCATAAGTTTTGTACGACAATGCACTATGGCTATATCACAAAATTGAGCAAAGTGAAAGAAAAAAATAGTTTCACTTTATGAGGTCATCGAACGCGCGGTCGCGACTATTCCGCTGCATTCGAAAATGGAACGTTTTGAACACACTCACATGGAGTTCGGAAAGTGAATTCGGCGGGGTTCGCCACCGACTCGGGGTCCATTCGGTGGATTTTCGTAGATTTTCGTGTTCGGATGATACGCGAGGCGCGTGCGGGGACAGCTCGCGCGCAACTGAAGATTGTCGTAGGTTAAGTTAGGAAAAAAACACCGCTAGCTCAATTTTCCGCGTTACACCCGCCACAGTTTCTCCGCGCCAAAAACTAGTTGCACTGCCACACATCACGCCGACCCCGAAGGGGTAGTCCTATAAAAATCACAGTCCACGAGGTCGCTATTGTTTTGACAGCTCCATGAAATACAACCATGTGTATCTATGGAGAGCGGGAATAGGGCGAAGAGGGCGCCACCGATCCAAACGCAGCCGATTAGAAAAACAAACCGCTATTAACCAAATAAACTAGCACAGCGCGTAAACACAACGAAATTACTGCCACTTTTCATTATATTTCGCTATGCACCGGCCCGACGTCACCTAAATGCAGACGCTCGAAGTTATGTTCGTCTCTTTCCCGCGCGTTATGAGCGGACATTTCTAAATTCGAACATTCTGAATTTGAATTTGAACTGTCATCTTTTGATGTGTTTTTACGAGCAGTTTTAATTTTTTTTTATGACCGTGTGTGCGCGGGGCGAAGGTGCACACATGCGAGGTATCGCACTTGTACTGAGCCAATGAGCCTAGATGACATTCGCAGAGGCTTAAACTCGCAAGTTCAGACGGATGCGGCGTCAATAAACTTCGATGCAATGGTGCGTTTGTAATGTGCGAACGATGTAACTTTATATCTGTTACACTCGTAGGCTGGACCTCACCGGTTACGTCATAGGGTTTCGTCGCTTCAAACTGTCGAGGAAACTCTCATTGTTCGTTAATTCTCATAGTTATCTTCATTATCATCGCTTCAATGTCACGTCCTACCTATAGCCACCTCATTCGATCTCTATTCACTTCTAGCGTCCATTGCATCTCCAAATTCAAGTCAATCAACGATTTCTACATCTGTGTATATGACATCAGCAACATAATGTAGGCCATAGAAATGAAGTTCTAGCATAATTTCAGAATCTTCCGTTGCTTTCCTAAAAACTGCAGTTTTTGCATCCACTGACCCACTTGAGAATGTTGTGACTATGCGCGTGCACTTGTCCATCGACAATTATTGTTTATTGATAAAGTAATAAATGAAGACTTATTCGATATACTTTCTCTTTAGATAAGACTGTTATGTTAATATACTCATCGGTCAAGTATTAACGTGTAGGTAGGTGTGCACACTTTTCAACGAAATACCTAAGTGTTTTAAAATAGTTTCTGCACTCATCAAGTCTACATTAATAACCCCATAACTATTCTGTTCTTGGGAGGAAATATTGCGTACATTCAGCGTCCTCCTCTTCCTCTTTATCATGTGGTCAGTCTGACACCCGTATAAGGCATATACGGGTGTCAGACTTTTAATGCCGACCCATGGCTCTGAATTGTCTTTTTAAGCCATCAAGAAATATCTTTCAGGTATACCGGTTCCATCACACTAGCGATGTTTTACTGCAGCAAAGATTTCGAGTGTCCTTTGACTCCCTTAACAAATCATCGATATCAGTTTGTTCCTAACTAATTAAAAAAATCCAATCTAGTTAAAAAAACGACTCTATCGAAACAACCTTCTCTATGACGAATCTGAACCAAAATCCCTCATCCAGCCACCTGGGTGTAAACTCAATCTCTAGTTTATCTCTAGGCTTTAGGCCACCGTTGACCTCATCTCAGTCTGTCTTCAGGACAGGATTAAGGTCAATGTAGACCCATGTCTCTTTAAAAAAATTAACTCTCAATTTCAGTCCAAACTACAAATGAATCTAACAAGGACCCACAATATAGTCAAGAACTGTATAATTATGATTTCTAACAATCAAAAGTTGTCCACCATTGTCCCATTCATTGTTAAATAAAAACTCTTTGCCAGTTAGCCCTCCTTCAATGTCCTTTTCAAAACTGCTATTATTAACAGTATATAGGTAAGACAAAGAACTTTTGTTTTCATAACATATTTTATTCATTAAATCCCTTAATATCTAACCTACCGTGTCATGTTACCATTTTATAGATTCTATTAAGTCTGTTCTAATTCAAAAACATAAATTGTATGAGAATTAACCGGACCATTTTTACCCGACTACGGCGAAGCCAAAAGGAAGGGTAATGATTTTGTTTCAGGACAATCCCTCAACACTGTTTCCCAACGCTACAACTTCTGAAAATCAAAATCAACAGTGGCGACTGCCATAAAAGCGATAAAGCTATCAATGAAGGTCGGCTTCCCCAAGCTTCATTGCCTCCCTCGGAGAAAAGATTGAACTTTCTTAGATCCCGCAAAGGAATGAATCAGCCAATTCAACTATCTTGGATCACGCATCAGAAAAAAAACAGCGGAGGAGTCAGAAAATCATAACAACAATTAAATAAGAATCATCCTGTTGAAATAACTTCAATTAATCAACCCATGCTACTGTACCTGCATCTCCCAGGTCTCAATCTTCTACTTCCTGTCAGTTGTCTTTGCTTACCTGTGTTTTCAACTTGACATTTGCATTGGTGTTAAAACTGCACCCTTTTACACAACTTACAGTCTTGTCTCTTGAAGATTCTACGTATTTGTACCCGTTACTGCCCGTTAGCAAGGCACAGCTGCTAAAATTCTTGGATAACCTGCATTTTATATAACTTTATTATCATTGTAATAATTTATTTACTTACACAATATTCATGGTCAAATTTTTTGAATTTTAAGTGTTAAGAGACTGTATTCAAGTAAATGCTTGCTATGATAGCAATCTGTCAGATTCATTCCTACCTTTGTCTAAGGCCCAGTTCCCACCAAAGCGGAGAGGAGCGGAGACGAGAAGAGATGTGCGGAAATCGGTCAATCATATTAGTTAAAATTTACAACTGGTCTTTCGGCCTCGGATCGATTTTTGACAAGAGTGTTTTCTCTTTCAAAAATTATTCCTCCTTGATCTATCCATCTTCAAGCCCAACATAAACCGGCTTAAAGATTCCAGAATGTATTCATGTATCATGAAGATATTGTTCAATGGGAGAATCGTTATTAACATGGGACAAGGGCAGAAAGATGATATTGTTCAATAAATTAAAAAATTCAAGAGGGACCACCAAAAAGTTCAAGTACGAATTTGCTGCATTAAGTGAACTGATTCATTTTATCGACACCCGCTAAGTATACGTATGTATCTGCCAGATACACGAAACGGTTTTTATTGCATTTTTGGCATCTATATACCTATATTTACCACATACATTTTTATTTTATTTTTTCAATTAACCCAACATACTTTTTTCTCAAACGTATAATTGTTTATCTGCATAAGCTGACAAATAAACACAGCGTACAACCATTTAAGTTCCAGTTGCATACATTGACGCGGGGGGAAAAGGGCGCGCGGGGCGGGTAACTGCCGGTTACTCATTTCTCCGGCGGGCAGCGAGTTGTGCGCGCAAGTTTTGCGTTGTTTTTTATCATGTCGAGTGAACGTTATAAATTTTTAACTACATTAAAGAAAGATGCAATTAAAAGACCAAAAAATGCTGTGGACCAAATAATAAGCGTAACATCAGACCAGATAGACTCGCCATCAAGGCAAGGTAAGTAATATTAACTTAATATTTCAAAATTATTAAAGTATATGTTTTAAGTGCACCCATAAATTGAGATTTCTACCTATACTGTAAATATTTGAACACGTCTTAGAATGAAAATCTATCGTCGTGACGACATTACTGCAATTTATTCATTCCCGATGCATAAGTATGTAACTACGCAGTTACACATTTTTACGTCGGAATTTAGTTTGATTGAAAAATGTATCTAGGCACTTACATACTTATTCTACGGAATGTGTTTAAAATAAAATCAGTTAACTAACACATACATTGTTTTACATTGGATTTTAACTTGATTATTAATTTCTATCTGTATACTTACATAGTTTTGCTTTTATGAAATGATGTTGATAAACGTAGAAAATCGAGTGTTTTATTGTGGTTTGATTGTTTCAGATACTCCAGTACACTTCTCAAAATATTTCCCTGATGAAGACTTGCAACAAATGACGGAATTAATAGAAAACAGTGACGAAGAAACAAGTACTTCACAAAACCATCTTATCCTGTCAGAGAATAGTGACTTTAAAATCTTTTGCAGCTCGTAAATAGGCTGCAAAAACGATACGATTGCGGTTTTGTCCCCCGCAATTGTCGGACCAAAAGTTGAATGTTTTTATGCCTTTTTGGTGATGTTCTTTAATATAATCATATAAACAGCTACTCACCTCGTTTGCTCCTCGGCCAGCAGTGCTTTCATCCCAAACATAGCACTTGACAACTCTGCTCCCCATTTCGTATATCGTAAAATTGAACACAGTTAGCTTTCTCTTATAATAAAGAATACTAGTTTCTCCACAAGGCATTCCATGCACTTTTTGAAAATCATATACCGCTGTGAGTGCTTCTTTTGATTTCATAGTGCTTTCTTTATCTTTGTTCTTTAGCTCTCGCGCTATAGTCTTGTTTCTCATGTGGGTATTGTATGTGTTAAGCTGCTCTTCAGTCACAGGACGTGGTAAGTTTTTATACACTTGACAAATACCACACTGATCTTTTTTGGGGACGTGGAACCCCAAATTTATATTCTTATTGACAATGTCTCGGTATTGTCTTGCTGTTTTAACTTTACTTTGATTTTTGGGATCATTCCAATCTTTATACAGCAGAAACATTCGAGCAAATGTAAGAGATCCATCTAAATATACTATATTTGTAAGTTTTCGAACATAATGCGATTCCACAGGTGCAAAGCTGTTCACATGATCACAAACACTTGCAATCATCTCTTCAGTAATTTTCTTAATATGTCTATGGATGCCTCTTTTGTCGTGGACAACAGTGCCTTGCAATGAAAGCTTTTTCAAAGCAGAATATACCAGGCCTTGTTTGATCCCAAAAGTGTTCAAAAACATGGTTCTACATACCTGTATCTTCGTTGGAGTGTCTTTGGAGACACTGAATCAGTCTCATGTACCTCATTATCATCTATTTTTGTTGGTAAATAATACCGCAAAGTAAATTCTCTTCTAGAGACAGTTTCAGTCGTAACCCTAAGTTTTGGAATTTTATCACAGTACTTATTGATAAAATCCCAATGACGAACTACATATATCTCCTATTGACCAAAATGCCACAAAAAGCAAATCTCTGTCAACATTAGTAATTTTTTGTGAACATTTTAACTTACAATTCTCTCCACAACATGGCCCCATCTCTTTTTTCTTTCTCATTTTACCATCCCTACTTATGTACGCATTTCCTAAATTTTTTATTTTTCTTACGCATAACATCCAACCATTGGTCTTGATGGACCATTCGTAATCTACCTTTATCCTTTTTTCTTGTGGATAGCCTGCGCCTCGGTGATGGTTCAATGTCAGAAAGAGTGTTTTCTGTTATCGGGGTTTGTATTGGGAAAGGTGAGCTAACTGGCATGACAACGTTTGGTGTAGGAGCTGGTGATAATACATCACAAACTAACTGAGCAATTGCTTGAGCTATGACTGACGAGAAATTTGGCGACTCAATAGAAATATTATCATTTCGAATACCTGAACTGACATTGCTCATCATGGGTTATTGTTTCCAATATGGGGTCATGAGAGTTACTCGGCAAAATCACTGGAGCTGAAAGACTTGTGACGGTTGGGGAATGGGTTCTGGAACGTTCTGAGGGATTAGAGTATAAAACAGATTTTTGTGACCATGAGTTCAAATGCATTATTGTAACTAATGCACTACAGACTCCCAAAACCAGATCAAGGAACCGCATAAGATAAGACAACAGTCCACTTCCAGCCCCTCTGGCAAGAACATTGACCCAAGCTTACGAGGGGAAATTACCAATACCCGAGGCTAAACTTCAGGATTTGAAGTACCTACTTATGCCGAAATAATGTTATACCATCTGTTTATCATAACTTTTACATGAGTTTGATAGAGGGCAGTAATGAGAACCAACATGACAATTAAGATGAAGAAGATGAATGAAGAAGTCATCTTGTGATCTCTGCACTGACGTTGATTACTATTGTGGTCATAAGTCATTAATGTTAAATTAAAACGTGCAATTTTATTACTCAATAAGTAAAATATAGAATAAAACCTTGTTAAAATCATTATAATTATGTAAGTAAACAATGATAGTTCAGCAATACGATATTAAATTTGATCTCAGTGCAAGAATGTCCAAATAGGTTTATGAAAGGATTGATTTATATAATTGATAAGTAATAATTAATAATAATGTTACTTTTTGACGGAAAGGAAAGGCAGTATTTTATAGATTTTAAGGAGTATTGGAGAGTTTTAAATAAATGATTTCCAGTTCAGTAAGAACTTATACCTAATTAAACGAAAGAGAAAAGACATTACCAGTAGGCAGGTAGATGCCAATTTTAATTAATGTTACATTAGATCTTCGGTGTTGTATGGTAGGTACAACATATAATTAATAATAATGTTACTTTCTGACACGCCAAACGATTGAATTTTATATTTTCGTGTTTTGAAAATAAACATTAGATAATACAAATATATCCACTGCTTTTATTTCAAAATACCAAAACACATTATTGTTTTTACAAGTTTGGAATTCAGTTACACTTGTATGCACAATAATATAATTACGGCGGTAAATTATGTAAGTATCAGTTACACAGGATAGTTCATTTGACTTTACCAATTATAAGTACGTATCTGGCAGTTAAAGCAATAATGTGCCTGAATATTGCAATGAAGAAATGTGTATGTGCCAGTTAGTATATTTTGATTGTTTTCTACAACGCAGTAAAAGTATGTATGTGTGATAAAACAAAAACTAGAAGTTTTAGAAACAAAATATACTCTTAATTATATATTTCACTTAAGTTTAAACCCTCTCACCAAATATTATACTTTAATTCCATATAGGGGCTTAGCTACCGCGATTTAAAAAAAATGAAATCTTCAATTCGCTCTCCTATAAAATTTGCATTTTTCAGTTACTTAGTTGTACTTAGGAGGTGTCGTTATGTCTCTCAGGGTATGAGTCTTACAATAACGAACAACCCAAATTCATTTCAATTAAAATTATTTTGTGTCCTACCAGTCACGGATTGAGATTTAAATACTCATACATTTTTGTAAATCAGTTATCTTTATTTTTTTTCCGTATCTAGGTACCATTGGTCCAAATCTGTATTATCATTGCAACAGGGAAGAACCTTTTTTAAGAAAACACGAACGAAATCGGGGTCAAGGATAGGACTGACCTAAATAATTTAAACTCAAATCTGATACTCAGGTACTCTCATTTATCATCAATAAATTCTTTAAAATATCATTAACTCCTCAAAACTTTAAACAAAAAGACATAAACTCAAAAAGGGCGCCAAAACAGCATCTCAAAATTAAATCAGACCAAGCGAAAACGAAAATCGAACTGCATTCAGCCAGTGAAAGTGACATTTAACTTTTTTTTGAACTGGCGAGTCCTGCCGAATGCATCGCACATTCAGCCTCGGTGTGGTGTCATCGACCCTTGTATTCGGCGGCGGCCATTGCGTTGGGAAAGGTCAGGCTCACACACATATTGACGAAAAGTTTGTGTGTGTGCGTGTCTGCTTTTACTTTCAATTTATTGTGGTATTTAAATTTTGCGAATTTAATATTTTGGCGCGTTTCAGTTTCGCTTTTGTTTTTTGGTTTGAGCAAAGGGTCAAGAGGGTGGATTGTTTTTAATTTGATATGTTGTGAATGATGAGATTCTACATAACATAACGCCCGTATATGAAGGGTTAGGCAGAGGTGGTACCTAATGGTACACCCACATTTCGCCAGTTAAGTTTAAGTTATGAAATAGGGGCGAGCCTATTGCCTCTAATCGGGCACAAGTTCAGACTCCGAGACTGCGTGAAAACCCCACCAACATACACACAATATTTTTAATACATTAAACGTATAGGTACTTAATTAATTTTAATTGTTATTTTTACTTATAATTTCTTTAAACGCTTTTTGGGCGGGAGCGTAAAATATAACACAGATAAAATTAAATAATTATGATAAATATTTTTTTATAAATTGCATTTTTCTAACTCCCAAAATCACCTCAATAAATTATTGGCCTACATAAAAAAAAGCTATCGTCTTACTTATCATTTCATTCATATACCTAGGTACCTAACTACACCTACTTATATAAATTATCTACGTATTCATTACCTTGCTATCAAATGACGTCACGTTATCGGTCACAAAATGTCAAACACCACATTACTGCCAAAATTAAAGTACAACGAAATTCGTTGATAAGCCATATCTTATCAGGGCCTGACCATGCCAATTCGAACACTGTTGTCTGGGGTCAGGGTTCTTTCCCATCTCTTTCACTCTTGAGGAAAAGTATGTTGCTTTCTTTGTCACACGCCGAATAATGCACTTAGTATGTTTGCTCAGTTGTTTTTTGTTCGTAATTTAAAATTTTAAGGGTATTTTCAGGTATTTTGAATAATGTCGTTTTTGCATGTTGAAATGGGTTGTAGTTTGTAATGTATAGAGGTAAGCTCAAGGTTAATAATTATAACAATGAGGGTGAGCAGTAGTGTTTCGCTTATCCATACATACACAGTGTAGTTTTTGTAGATATACAGGGCGTTAATCAACCTATCACACAGCCGTTAACCAAGCATTCTGTACATCAAACTAAGTACGAAACGACTTTTTTTTGGGTCAAAAATCTCATTTTTCGTTAAAGCTCATTGTAACACTCTTAAAATATTGTGCTAGTGGATGCTTCGAATAATAGACGGGTCATGGAGGTAATTTAAGTAAAGTTGTAACCTGAAAAACTAGTACTTACCTATTTACAAAAACACCTGTGAAAAAATTGGAACTTTGACCCCCAATATCTCCGTAGTAGGGGAGGTAAGCCTAAATCGGGTACCCCGCCTAAATCGGGTATGCTTGTTTGTGTGCGTGTTACGTCTATTAGTGAGAATGTACGAGTGCAGCGAGGTGGCGTGACAGTCGGCCAATCACAGGCAGTAGGCTCTCCGCTGTGACGCAAGCGCTTGCAAGGTAAGATTGAAAACAATATTTTTGATGGTTTTACTAAAAAAAAATGACTTTTGGTAACACTGAATACTCAAATATTGTATGGATTATGTTTACTTAAGTTTTGTGTTGTGATTTTGTAAGGAATTATGCATCTAAATTAAAAAAAACTTGTGGCATTCCTGCATTTAGTTTTGAGGTTATGGCGGTTAAAAATAAAAACATGCGTTTGGGCATAACGGGTAGGGGTAAAACGGGTATGTACCCGATTTGCCCTAGTATGGTCATGTAAGTAGTTTGGGTGGTTGAAATGAGGTTTTAATTAAGATTTTTGGTTTGTTTTATTCTAGATGGTTAACAAATATAAAAGGTCTAACTAAACATTTAGGAAGTTTTAATGAGCAAATATAAGTGATCTCATGTTAAAGTATTTTGTAAAACTATAAAAATAACAATAGGTACTCTAGTTTATTTTTAAATTCTTCTTAGTAGCTGTTTGTTGCCAAAGATGATTTATAGTTTAAACAAGTTATGATTGAATATGAGTCTGATTAATAATTTAAGACGCTTAAATGAAAATATAAGTGATTTTATGTTAATAAATATTGTAAAACTATAAAAATAAGTTGATTGTTCTCATTATATAGCCTTTACCCGTTATGCCCTGATGAGGTACCTGATTTAGGCCCCCTATAAGGGCAAAACGGGTATTTGGAAGGGTCTCCTAATTTCTGTTTTTCTAAGATTGTTGAAGAGAATGGTGTTGGCTATTTAAATACATTTATAAATAGTTTTAAGATATTTACAGTATTTTTTATAAATTAGAGAATTGTTTTGTATAAATAAGTTATTTTATTGAGTTGAAATGCTAAAATGGCGCCAACGGTTATTGGAATGACAGTTAACTATTGCAGTCTGTACTACAGACGGTTATAAAAGGTTCAAGGCGCCATTTTAGCGGGGCATTCTTTTCTGAACTTGGAAAGTGAGAGGAGCTCTAAATACCTGTGTAAGTACTGTGCATTTTATAAAAAACTTGTAATGTTATGCTGTAGCTATTTATTCTGTTCCTACTTATTTTGATGTGTTTGATGTGCTGTAGCCATTTATTCTGTACTTATTTTGATGTGTGCTCAGTCTGACCCCTTTGAATTAAAACATGATTGACTGTTCAAATAGAATCTTATTATTTATTTCCCTTCCGCTCTGGCTAGTCCAACATTTCAGAAGTGGGATAGATAAATTAATGCCCTAACTACTTCTGTCGTTTGGTTCTGAACTTTCTTTTTTTTTCTCTTTCTTTTCTTTCTTATTTTTTTATTATTCCATTGTTTGTAATCTTTGATTAACCTACTTAACGGTTTAAAGCCGTCTAAGTAAAGGGTTATTTGATATTGTGTTTGACTTAACTTATTTGTAGTTTGTTCTCCAAGACATACCTAGTCATAGTTTTACCGTGTTGTGGGTGCCCCTTTTTGTCCGTTGATTTCTTATTTCAGATAATCATGGAAAACTTGCACCAGTTTTCACCACGTGGGTGGTCTCACGGCGCGGCGGCGTAGCGTGTGACAGGATTGAGCGGCGATCGCGAGGCCGGGTGTTGTCTTCAGCAAGCATACTGTGAGGACACCACGACCAAGATCAGGGAGGTGTAACCGGTGCTGTGCAAGGCGCAACCGGTGCCGTCGTGTGGGGTGCAGCCGTTGCCGTACCAGGGGCGGCCACTGCTGTGCGAGGCGCAGCCGGTGCCGTCGTGTGAGGTGCAGCCGTTGCCTTACAACGGGCGGCCACTGCTGTGCGAGGCGCAGCCGGTGCCGTACAAGGGGGCGGCCGCTGCTGTGCAAGGCGCAGCCCCAGTGGTGCGAGGCGCAGCCGGTGCCGTACAAGGGGGCGGCTGCTGCTGTGCAAGGCGCAGCCACAGTGGTGCGAGGCGCAGCCGCAGTGGTGCGTACGCAGCTGCAATGGCACGAGGCGCAGCTGCAGCGGCACGAGGAACATCCACATCAACGAAAGGCCCTCAGGGTAACAATAACGTTACCGAACAGGTCAGTAATACAATTTTATTGGCACAAATGTGAAAGGAAGTTGTTCAGTCCATGAGAACAGATGGAAACAATGAACGTTTTCCTGTTTTTTTTTAATATGATTCCCGAATTTGACCTCATTTAATGTCTAAAAAAAAAACAAACAAAAAAAAAACACATTTAAATGATCATACATTACTTTTTAAACAAAGTTGCCCTTCTGCAGCGTTACTTTGTTGTGGCACGGTGTTCGCATTCCATCTCCGTTATAAGTATTTGCGACCACAGTAAATTGTACCTTTTGCGGGTGGATGGAAAAAAAAATAGCAAGATTTGTTTCTTGAATGTTTTAGCAGAATATAATTTAGTGTGTACCTACCTATGTGTTATGTCAATGTGAATCAATGATCTGTTTTGAAAGAAAATATTACTTACCTACCTGCTTAGTTTGTATGTCAAAGTTTTATGTTATACCATATACTTAAATAAGTTCCAAAAATGTTCTCAAGTAAAAGTGATTTAAAAACAAATCACATCGTGTTTGTTTAAATTTAAAATAATCGTCTTTTGAATAAAAACACCCGTCACAAAGTCAAAACATTTAAAGTGTACAACGTGGTGTTATATTTTGGTTAGTGCTGATAACTTGGTAACCTGTTGCAATCTTTGCAATGTAACAATTCAATTTTTCAATTAATTTAGTCAATTACAACTTTTACATTGTGTCTGAATTTCTATTACGAATAAACACTAAATATCATACGTGCGACTGCCTCGTTGGTCTAG
The DNA here is from genome assembly GCA_949775195.1 of Diarsia dahlii. NCBI lineage: Eukaryota > Metazoa > Arthropoda > Insecta > Lepidoptera > Noctuidae > Diarsia > Diarsia dahlii. The sequence goes on from OX459213.1 coordinate 14,982,199, forward strand.
TGGTCGCAAGCGCGACTGCTGAGCATGAGGTCCTGGGTTCGATTCCCGGGTCGGGCAAAGGGTTATTGGCTTTTTCCATAAGGAATATCAGTAACAGCCACGGTCTGGATTTGTGCCCGGTTGATGGCAATAGGCTCGCCCCTATTACATGGGACTCAAAACCACAACTGGCGAAATGTGGGTGTAATAATAGGTACACCTCTGCCTAACCCTTCGGGGATTAAGGCGTGATGTTATGTTATGTTATCATACGTGCAATCCATATTTAAATTATCACAATTAACCAAATTACATGCCGATCCATAATTATTTAAACCATCACAATTCATGTCACATGTCAATCAGTCGCCTGTCCTTATTATCATCCTATTTTAGCATGCACTAAACATTATTCTGAGTTAATTATTTTATATTAAGTAAAACAATTTAATAAGGAAATTATACTTATGACAATTGTGTCAAAATTAAATGTGTGACAGTGAATTTAATACAGTTGTTCAGAATTATTGATGTTATGTTTGCAGGCTTCGATCAATAATAGTACTAGATTAAGCATCAGGAACAAAACTAAGTCGCTCAAGTGGCCACGTTTGCACACACGTAAACATCTACATAACATCTTAGAAAAAAGTTCAATATTATTAACAACTTCAGATGATTATAAACCTTAACACTTAAACATAACGTTTAATTATCATTGTAAAGTATATTTATTTAAGCCCTTTCATCGGAGAAAGATTAGAAGCAAAACATTTTAAATGTCGCTCCAAAGTAAAAAGTCATCAGTACAAATATACTCATTCTAAAATGAAACTTAAACTTTAAACAATACGGTTAAAAGCATTTTGTGTACAATGTCGTGCTTATTCTATTGCGGAACTAGCGTTCCCTGTTCAAGAACATGATACAATAGTTGGTGCGTTGTAGCAAACATTGGCCAAACAATTATAATATTCGCTGATTTAATTATATTTGCAGGTAATAAAAACTCTGTATAAAATAAAAATTGGATAGGGTAAATGCCACTTTTTTCGATAAAAGGACTCTAAAGATTATTTTACTGAGTAGAAGCATTTTGGAACAATCAGAGTTTTAGCCTTTTGGAATATACCTACATAAGGTATACTTTATTGCCACAAAATAATATCACCTTGAGGGTGGAGCGCATAATTTCTTATAAGGCAAGTGGTTGACGTTGTGTATATCTTAAACTTTATTGAACTTGTCGATATTTAAAAAAAAAAACAAATACTTAAATGCCAAGTAGGCCAAATGTATTAACTTCTATTTGCTTATTTCTGAAGGTTGTTTAGATTGAGAGGTGGTTTTTTTATATGATCTAAATTGCATAATTTTAGCTTTGTCACTATTAATTTGCCATTCATTTCTGGAGCCAAGTAGGTATCTACAGTTTGGAGTAAATCTTGTATTTGGATAATTTTTACGTTTGTTTACGTTTCCACAATTAATTAAATTAATATTGAAATATTGTCTGTACCTAAATAGTACTGGTAAAGCCGAGTCAATGAGCGTGCACAAATTTCTAAGTGGTCAGACAGGCTGCAACCAAACGCACTGCCAAAACTTGCAAGTTTCGCACAGACATGGTACCAAGGACTTCCTAGTGTCATGTTTTCCTGGTCTGAATGGCAAAACAAACTACGTTCGTCTTTCCCAAGTGACGAGAGTTACGCCTATTTGTTGTCAGATATGCTTGCTCGTACTTTTACGACAAAGCAGTACTAAATAGTGTAATATTGCCGGCAAAAGTGCCATAGACCGCATAGTCCGCAATACTATTTGGTATTGAAGATCGTTCTATACCTAAGAACAAGCTTAGAAGCCGCCTAGTACACCTCTATAAATTATTATTAGTATATTTGAATTGAGTTAAAATTAATTAAAGAGTTGACAAAACTGCAGCAGACAAGCGTAATTTGACAATAAACATAATAGAACCAAAACCAATACGACTCCTTCCACAGCCAAATGTTAGAAGTATAACCGTGGTGAAGGTCACTCGTACTATAAACCAGGGACCGAAAGCGGTTACGGTTAAAGGTTAAGATACCTCAAAAATATACCGGTACCGGTTTAAAATAAAGGTTGAGCTATACCGGTACCTTTATAAATAAAGGTTGCGCTGAACCGTTATTTAACCCTTACACGATTTCGGCACCGAAATGCATGCGAGACGGGGCGCGGCGCGCGTGCGCGCGGTGGAAAACGTTAGTACTTGTGTATTTTGTAGTATAAAATACAATCGGCAAGTGAAGACAGACCGAGTGGCGAGGCGGTGCGTCAAAGAAAACCCCTATATATTAAGGTTTAGGTACCGCTACCGGTACATTAATAACGGTTATAGTACTTCTACCTAAATATACCGGTATGCATTACCAACCTCAAAATTTCGCTACCAAAAAAATAACGTCGAAATATTTCGGTAACCCTTATTTAATGGTATGACGTCATACCGAAATTTAAAGGTACCGTTATTTTTACGTAATTCAGTCCCTGTAAAAACGTAAAGAAACAGTCAAACGGTGTACTGCTTGTAACAAAGTAGCACACTTAGTAAACGACTGTCCCGATAGAAAGGATACAACTCCTTAGGTGATTTTTAGTATTTTCGCAAAACACGAAAATAACTGCGAAAATATTTTAGAAACAGCGTTAGTTAACGAAAAATTAGATTGTTTTATTGACTTTGGAAATAATTGTTCCATGCTGAGAGAGTTGGTTGCCCGTAACTTAAAGGTTTTGGCGAATCTATAGTTAGTTGTTTAGGAAAATGTGACATAAACCTCGAAATAGATTCCGTGAAGGCAATCCTTTAGTCTCTGGTAACTTATTATAAGTTATTTTATTGATGGGTCAAACTTTTATTGAGCAGGAGCACGTAATCATTATTAAAACTAACGAATTGCTGCAAATTAAAAATAAGTCAAAGACTGAGAATTGTATTACGTGTTTCAGCCGATATTAATATGAGTGGTTATACCGATATCGATGTTTCTTTGAAACTAAATAAAGTGATGATGTACCTACTAATAGAACCCCGTTGAAATAATAATAATAAAAACAAAAAAATTAACCTAATAGTGAATACGAAGCTATTCAGAGTTTCAATAAGTTTAATGTATGGTCAAAGCCGAAAGCACTACTCCAATACTATCGCATAGTTACGATATTAGATACCTATAATGCGAAGATTTTATTAACAAAATTAGTTTTACGATGAGCTAAAATATATTATTTTGTTGTTAAATATGGCTATATTGATGAAACGATGGTAAATGAAGCGTTTTAGAATATGATTTGTTTGATTAGGCTTTGGGCTTTTACAGATGATTTATAATATGTTGTTGGATATGGCTATGTAATAAAGAATGATGAGGGGCCTGATACCACTGGTATTCGGGACGTATGGAGCCCGTTGCCAGGGGTACTCAGGACATATTGAGGATTATTACCACTGGTATTCAGGATGTATGAGGCCTGTGGCCAGGGGTTTACAGGATGAATTAAGGCCTGATACCACTGGTATTCGGGACGTATGGAGCCCGTTGCCAGGGGTACTCAGGACATATTGAGGATTATTACCACTGGTATTCAGGATGTATGAGGCCTGTTGCCAGGGGTTTACAGGATGAATTGGGGCCTGTTGCCACTGGGGTTCGGGACGCATGGAGCCCGTTGCCAGGGGTACTCAGGACATATTGAGGATTATTACCACTGGTATTCAGGATGTAAGAGGCCTGTTGCCAGGGGTTTACAGGATGAATTGGGGCCTGTTGCCAGGGGTATTCAAGACATATCCAGACGGCGCCATGAGTGCCATGCAGTCGGCGCCATGAGTGCCATGCAGTCGGCGCCATGAGCGCGATGCAGTCGGCGCAATGAGCGCGATGCAGACCGCGCCATGAGCGCGATGCAGTCGGCGCCATGAGCGCGATGCAGTCGGCGCCATGAGCGCGATGCAGTCGGCGCCATGAGCGCGATGCAGTCGGCGCCATGAGCGCGATGCAGTCGGCGCCATGAGCGCGATGCAGACCGCGCCATGAGCGCGATGCAGTCGGCGCCATGAGCGCGATGCAGTCGGCGCCATGAGCGCGATGCAGACCGCGCCATGAGCGCGATGCAGACGGCGCCATGAGCGCGATGCAGACGGCGCCATGAGCGCGATGCAGTCGGGCCATGAGCGCGATGCAGTCGGCGCCATGAGCGCGATGCAGTCGGCGCCATGAGCGCGATGCAGACGGCGCCATGAGCGCGATGCAGACGGCGCCATGAGCGCGATGCAGTCGGCGCCATGAGCGCGATGCAGTCGGCGCCATGAGCGCGATGCAGTCGGCGCCATGAGCGCGATGCAGTCGGCGCTATGAGCGCGATGCAGTCGGCGCCATGAGCGCGATGCAGTCGGCGCCATGAGCGCGATGCAGTCGGCGCCATGAGCGCGATGCAGTCGGCGCCATGAGCGCGATGCAGACCAAGCGAGTGCTAGTATAGTGAAAGTGAAGTGCTATTATCATGGTTCTAAGTTACTTATACTACTCGTAACACAAATGTTATAAGTTATAATATTGTGATGTTTACCTCTAACATAACTTGTGTAAAATGTAATGTTTAAAGATGAACTAAAACTTAGTCTTTTATAACGAATATTCTAATGTTGGTATTTAATTATATATTGGTAATCTAATCATACTTGTGTACCGTACGGGGACGCACGAGGTTCAGGACGGCCGAATGTTGGCTATTTAAATACATTTATAAATAGTTTTAAGATATTTACAGTATTTTTTATAAATTAGAGAATTGTTTTGTATAAATAAGTTATTTTATTGAGTTGAAATGCTAAAATGGCGCCAACGGTTATTGGAATGACAGTTAACTATTGCAGTCTGTACTACAGACGGTTATAAAAGGTTCAAGGCGCCATTTTAGCGGGGCATTCTTTTCTGAACTTGGAAAGTGAGAGGAGCTCTAAATACCTGTGTAAGTACTGTGCATTTTATAAAAAACTTGTAATGTTATGCTGTAGCTATTTATTCTGTTCCTACTTATTTTGATGTGTTTGATGTGCTGTAGCCATTTATTCTGTACTTATTTTGATGTGTGCTCAGTCTGACCCCTTTGAATTAAAACATGATTGACTGTTCAAATAGAATCTTATTATTTATTTCCCTTCCGCTCTGGCTAGTCCAACAATGGTTATGTTTGTTATTTTTTTTATATACTATATTAAATAAACATTTCCTTTAGTAAAACTATTTGGTACATTTTACGTTTCTAAGTATTTTTTATTTCACATGTCCCTTAGCGTACCCGTTTTAGGCTTACCTCCCCTAACTAGGGGGTTCCCAGGTATGGTCTAGAACAAAAAAATGATCGCAGTGGTGAGGAGAACAAGTGCCCTTCGTTTGCGTTAAGGGTACATTTACACCCTATATACTTAAAAATAAAATAAAAACAGGAATTTTTTCTTCCATCAGGATTTTTTCAGTAGCAAATTGGAGTATGAATTTGTGGGTGAAATGAAAATATATGGCCAAAATAGACATACTGATCAACTTATCTCCAACTCTTCATTGTCATCGGGGGAAAACCTTGATGAGGCTGGCACAGGACTGTGGAGAATGGCATAATAAAAGACAGTACAAATACTCAGCAGTGTTTGAATTTCAGCCTATTGATGATGATGGTGGCAATAGGCTCATCCTGGCGAAATATGCGCGACCTATAGACATCTGCTGCATCTCTGCTTAACCATCTTAAGAATAACAAGCGTGATGTCCACGTAAGAAGAGACCCGTCTTAATCCACCATGCAAGCTCCGAGCAAGATGTCATTTGCCCGGCCGATAGCAATAGAGTTGCCCCCTATTACACGGGACATAACCGGCGAAATGTGGGTGAACTGTTCGGGACATTATGTTATTCACCTAAAGAAGGCAAAACTCAACTCAAATCATGCAACAAAACTCAATTTACTCAAAAAACATAAACCAAAGTACTTTACGACATCACTATACACATTTTTAAAAATATGTAGAATATAAAACAAAATAAAAAGAATCTGTTGTTTTCGTTCCCAAAGGTCAAGGATACGACCATTCGCTTCCTTCTGCAAGCATTTTTATTTTTGTACAATACATGACAATTCGGCAATAATTTTTGGTCGTACTTTTAATATTTTTTTAGTCTCGTTACCACTGGGGAACCGGTTAAAAATGTGAGTTATTGTAATGTTTGAAAATCTGCGTAGGTACGTTGATCTGAGATCAAAAATAAAATTATAAGTACTCCTGCTTAATGTTGTCAATAAAATATTTCTACACAACCCAGAAAATCCTTAGTCAAAAATAGAAAATTATTGTAACACCTCACTATGTTCCTACAATAATAGCATTAAGTTAGCATGTACTTAGTATACCTACAATAGAAAGTGTACACCTGTGTAATGGTTCCCATTTCATTTAATTAGTTTATTTGAGGTTTCGTTTACCAGAAATGGTTAATTTAAGGATCCTAATTGTTGTGATATTACGTAATGTAACATTTTCATCTATATTTGATTTGATTTTTGATCTCGTTAGTCTACTGCTGGTAGGGGTATACCTGAGTTCGAGTCTCAAATCGGGCAGTGTCGTTTTTAATTTATCGGCAGCAGTAATGTAGATCTGCGTGCAGTTGATGGCCTCTTAGTACGTTTGTTTTCTTAGCCACTAACAAGAACAAGATGAAATAACTATACATAATAACTGAAGAATAATAAAGTAACTATTTCAATCTAAATCATTTTCAACGCGACATTTAACCGCAAAGCTAGTTCAATCTTCTATTATTCCAACATAATTTATTAATGGACAAAAAACCCAAATAACTAACAGCACACACGACATTGTTTTTACCCTTTCCTCTAAGCTTATTATAAAAATAATTCTTAATTGCTTCGAAAATGATAATAAAAAACATTGGCCCTTCAGTCTGTCAATTATTCTGGAACTTTTCCTTGTTTTGAAACCAAGTTATTATTACCGAATTCGTCGACATAATTGACCGCATTGATAAGCGTGTTACAAATAAATTTTGGGAGTCAAGCAAGTAGCCATTTTGTTTTTAATTTTACCACAAGCGCTAATAACCTTGAAAGTGTGACTGCACTGGTATAATATTTTGTAAATACACTTAATAGAGGTTCATTATTGAATCTAATATAATTAAATACTTATTCTTTTAAATGTTGGTATACAAATTATTTGTGGTTTCCATTTTCAATAATAACTAAATATAATTTGATATTAAATCTGTCGCTCCAAAAGCTCAAAATGCGTAATACATCGTTTGTAAACAACATTAATATTTAGTCATCATTCTCCTGCCCTTATCCCAATTCATTTGGGGTCGGCGCAAAAGTCTTCTTCTTCCATCATCATCATTTCAGCCAAAAGACATCCACTGCTGGACATAGGCCTCCCCCAGGTGTCGCCACATTGACCGGTCCCGTGCATCTCTCATCCAGCGGGTACCCGCAACCTTGACCAGGTCGTCGGTCCACCTAGTGGGAGGCCTACTTCTATACTTCTCTATTATTTACAGACATCTATGATCTTCTCCTTATCAGACACCTCCTTTCTAGCCATAATTATCAACTTTCCTCTGTCTATACATCGTTTATTTGGTCTTCTTCTACTTCTTATGCCCCTACACATTGACACCTATTCATTACATTAATATTTTTTTATTATTAGCCTATTTCCCCACTGCAGGGTAAAGCCCTCTCTTCCCTCCTTCCACTTTTCGTGATCTAGTGCGATTGTAGGCCATTCCTTTGAGAAGGAGTCCAGCTCATCCCGCCATCTCCTTCTGGTCCTGCTGCGTTATCATTTCCTGCTCTTAGGTATCCACTGAGTGGTAATTTTTAACCATTGCTCCTCCGACGTCCGGTAGCTGTCACCAGCGTAGTTCCATTTTAACCTAGCAGCTGTAAGGCCAGCATCAGCTTTATGAATTTTGGAGCGAAATAAGGTGTTTCTGATGTGGTCTGTAAGCATCAAATTACGAAATGGTTTACTCATAGTAGAGCCTAAACTAAATGGTTATGGGAAACGGAGATCAACAGAAAGATCAGTAGTAGACCTAAACTAAAGTGGACCATGGCTATATCAGCAAGGTTGTAGGTAGAGACAGTTGTCAATCGCTTACAAATATGTTTCGTATTTTCATAGCGTTGACGTTACAAGATTTTCAGCTGCAAAAATCAGTCCAATACACTTTTACTTTTCTGTGATTGTATTTCGATCAACATATAAGGTGTACACGGACCTTCACGATGCCGTCAACCAAGCAATCTGTACTTCAAATTAATTATCTATTGGGAAATTACTGTGTGCCGTGAGTGGCTGTAATATGCCATCGTTTCAGTAGGCATCCATTTTACACCACTTTTCTATCGTTTTCCTGAGCCTTATTCTATAACTAGTCTAATTATTTTCAGCATAATGTTCTTATTTATCTGTGGATGCTGTGGCTTTATACTTTACCTAACATTACGTAAAATTCATAAAATAACAATGAATCTTTGTTTATTTGGACAATCCCGCTAAAGGGACATAACCGCACTAATAACGTGGTAGGCCTGATATATTCAATTAAAATTTAGCATTGTTTGAATAATAACAACACTTGGATAAGAATATACCTATACTTGTGTATCTATCTACCCACATATAGGCATAAAGTCATTATAAATGTCAACAAATATTAAGACATAATAAGTTATTAATTCATTTCTAATATTATACAGCTGAAAAACATTGCTTTGACGAATCATCTACTTTCGAAACTTGGGGTCGTCATCCAGTCTAGCAAGATGTAGCAAATAACAGTGTTTTAAGAGGAAACTCGGTATGTAACGGGTGGTCACTCATCCACGGGCCAACCCAGGCAAGCACGGTTTACCCTGAAGAGCGACCACTTTCAAAATGACTGATGACAAAAAATACTCAGGAGTAATGAATGATGCTGCCTTTCCGAAAAAAATCTAGACTAAACGACTTTATCATAACTTATGATACTTGAACAAATGCACCATGAGAATATCTGTACAGAATGTAGAGCTCACAAATCAAATAGCTTAAGTTCTTTCAAATTAAATTATTTGGGTAAATTCATTTTTTGTTGTAGACATGTTGGATGTGCAGGATGTGGAGTCAAATCGCAAGCGTAATTTTTTCGTCCCTGAAACTACTTCATCACACAGATAGTACTACAGCCAGACTAAATTAGATTACATTTCGCTTTATCAGGGGTTCTTCGACCGATTGCCAACGATATGGGGCAAGCAGACGCTGCGTCACACGTGGTGGGCTGACGATATAAGTAGGTTCCATTCCAAGGGTGGGCAATGTCATCTGTGTACTACACCTGGTTTAAAATGTGTAATCGTGTTGCGAATTTAGTAGGAATTCAATTGTAGAGGGACTCCCCCTTTTTCGATGGAATTACGAGTATGAAAGAACTTTGGTAAGCATTAACTTCTCGTTCTCGGTATCCTACCCGTTTTATTAAACCATAGAGAAAGGGGTCGGTGTGATGTCAGTGAAAGGGTACCTTTATCTACTTATGGGTCTTACTTTTCATATTTGAGGTCACAAATCTATGCCTCGGTTGACCTTCGGCACACCTCGGACACTCCATACTACGCCCGCAAAATAATTACCTATTACTACTACATAAACAAATAACGTTTGTGCACGACGTGCACGTGCAAATGTGTTCGTAAACTCTAGTAGGGTTGTCGTAGCCTAAAAAATGGAGCGGAAAGTGCAACGGTCTGCGTCGCGAAAACCGATCGACGACTAATACGAGCGCGAGCCATTGTTCAAGAGTCGGCGACGACTACCTCGAAGTGCGGGGTGAGGTGCGGTATTTAACATGAGCGCGGGGAAGGGAGTGTCCCTTCTGTACGTAGTACTATTATGTATTCTGTGCCTTCGGGGTCTACGAACATTCATAGAGCCCTGATAGGAGGCAATGGTTTTTAAAGCATATTTATTGTTTTTGCTACAAAGATATGAATGAGCTCTATGTCAATCCAATACCTACATTATATTTTTACATTTTCTTTGTCATTTTATTTAGGACCCCACATTGGCAAACCTTTTGATAATGTGACGAGTTTAGACTTAGGTAATCGTTTTAAATCAGAGTCCAACTTTAAGATAATTAAATGAAGAACTAAGAAAAAATGAGTTAGTATTATTTTAGTAAATGAAAACAGAACAGTATCTAAAAGCGGAATGTCATCCGAATATGATTAAAAGTCAACGGTTTAATAGCACGCCGAACATCTGGGTCAATACCGACTGTTTATTGATTTCGTTCAATAACAACAACTAATATAATATTACTACTATTTAATTATAGATCAGACAGACGCTTCGGAAAAAAAGACAGGACACTATTATTTGGTGAAGGTTGCTGGGACCCGCTGGATGCGAGACGCATGGGACTGGTCAAAGTGGTGACACTTGGGGGAGGCCTATGTCGAGCAGTTGACGTCTTCGACTAAAACTATGATGATAATAATGACTATGATTTGAAAAATTCTGCCTCGTAGGTCTAATGTTCGAAAGCGTGACTGTGATGCATGATGTCTGAGATCCGATTCCTTAAACCTAACCGAGGGACAAACCTAACCCGTCGGGGCTGTGCAGGATTATCGAAAGGATAACGCGGCTCCGACACAAGAGCGAAGAAGGAACATGGGTTTGGTTTTTAGTCAGTAGAAGTCTGACACTCCCCTTCGCTCTGCCCAAGAGCGGGTGGGGGTTATTCGATGATTTTCCACCCACCAAAAAAAAGGGACAAACCTAAGTGGCGAAATCTGAGTGTAGGTACTAATGAGTACCTACTCCTTTGCCTAAGCCTTCGGGTATACCGGTTGGTGATACGGGTGTTACACCAGAAGCTGACCATAACATACTCAATTATAAGGTCTGCTTAATTTCAAAATAAAGCCTTATTCAAGGCAGATGATGAAGATATCGTTTTAACAAATTGACGTCCTTGCCTGTTGGCTCTACTTAATATTAATTTGTGCACAAAAGAAAATGACTAAGTATTAATTTTTCTATCAATTTGCTGGCTCGTGTTCGTAAGGAATTTTAGTAAATAAGGAAAATTATTTCCTAAAAACGGTCCCTTTAATTGGTCCATGAAGGATTGAAGTACTCTTATACAACATAATTGACAAAATAAACAGGAATTTATTAATTTACTTATCTACGCGTATAAACTGGGTCAAGGAAAACCAATTCATAATCATCTACCAACCCTTTTCCAACTAAGCATTTTGGAATCGGGGATTTTTGTAAATCTTTGACAGACGTTACAGGTGGGCCGAAAGTCTGACGACCAGTCGTACCAAGGGGTATCGTATTACCCTGTACTTACTGGGTTGTGGTGGTCAGATAGACAGTCGTTTCATGTAAAATACTGGTCTTCAGCTGCATCCCGTTAGACTGGAACCCGAGCCGAAAAGGCTAGGCAGATAATTGAAGAAAACCACACTGCGTTAATTTGTTCCTTTTTTGTTTCGAACCAGAAAATCCTTGTCTATGCTAAGGATAAATAGTAAACTATAGAAACAAATTAGGCAGTCAATTAACAGTACCTACATATATGGTGATGTATTATTATTTTGTGACCGCATCGTATTTGGGACGACTTAAATACAAGGAAGGAAGTATAAAATAAACTTTCCGGTTACTTATTTGTTTGAATTCGGTTACCTACAAGTTAAAGGGTTCCGGGTAATTTGTCTAAGTAAACAAATTAATTCAATTCCTGTTTCAGTGACGAAGTACTTTATTTAAGTAGACATTATAACAATATGAGATACTTGTTGCTTTAAATAAAGTCAATATACTTATAGATCTTTGGCAGTCGTTACATGTAGTCAGTGGCCTGAAAGCCTAGTCTTACCAAAAGTGCATCGTATTACCCAGTACAAACTGGGCTGTGGAGGTCAGTTAAGCAGTATAGCTGGTCGCTAAAAGCCGACGCCAACATAGTTAGGAAGAGGCTAGGCAGATGACTATTAATAAAGTCAATCTGGGTAGATGACTATGTTCCCTTCGGGGCTAAAGCTGGATGAGGGTGGATCATGAACGCGAGAAATGAATCAAATAACCTTACCTACATCAGCTTTTTAAAAAAAAACTGGCTTTTAAATAAATTATGTGTGTGATGTTATTTGTTAGGTACAATGTTCTTCTTCATGTTTCCCTTCGATTAATACCCAAATCATGGAGATGTACAAAAATCACTAGTCCACTATATTTGGGAGTCCGCCAAATTGTATTTAAGTAGTTCAAAGACATTACTCAGCTGTCATCCAATCTAAACGTGATGCAAAACTTCAGCTCAATCGTTTGTAATAATGGTCATATATCCTGCTCTCAAAAACGTGAAGGAAAACATCGTGAGGAAACCGGCATGTCTTAGAACCGAAAAATTCGAAGACATGTGACGTCTGCCAACCCGCACTGGGCACGCGTGGTGGATTATAGCCCATCCCTCTCCTAGAGAGGACGCCTGAGTCTCTGCAGTGGGAACATTATAGGCTGATGATGATGATCCAGAGAAAAAACAAGGCAATAAGCGAGAACTTAACATAAATATGGACCTACCTGATGATAATGCCATCATTATAATCCACAGCTCTTGTCGTTCATTTACAGGACACTGGTAGAGGTAGGTACTTTCATACAAGTCTACAGGCTTGGCTTGCCCTTACAAACTTCTCTATATGATTTTAGGGTTTCTAAACAGTCTGCTTGCCTTATTGGCTTGACGTATTGTCCCCTAGGCACCCCACTTTACGCCACACCACGTGTCTTCTGTACTTCTTGTCGCAAGTTCGATTCCTATGAATACTACAAAAATCCACATAACACATTTAAAAAGTTAATTATTTTAATGTTTTTATTTATTAAGGAAATCGTCACCGATTTACACTTCTACACCGGTCAAATTTCGTAACAATACTACGGGTTTTTCCGGGAAGTTTAATTATGAATCTATGTTATTTTTATTTTTTTGAATCTCGACGTGGTGGTGGAAATTATCGTTTAAACATAATTTTATTATCTATGTAATTTATCATTAAGTACATACGTATAACTAAAAAGTACACTATATAATTGTTGGAAATAGAACAAAAATAGTATGTAAAACTAAAAGTAAAACCGATATACTAAGTAGGTATGTGTAGGTACAACGATGACAATAAGACACTAAGGCGGCACTTTTTATTTTTTTTTCTGCATGGGTTTTCGCAGGTCTGCCTATGAGGTCGACTCCTGCTTAGCAAGACTATCCTGTGGGTGTCTTGACTGTAAAGCCTCCAGCCAAGGAAGGAATATACTTAATTATATTATTAATTTATTATGTTTTAAGCGTAGGAATATTCTTCTTCTCATCTCTAAGGCCTGGTTCCACTTCGGCGGTTACCCTGTCCTAGTTAGGCTCTAAAAGGTGCAGACATTTGGGCACAACCAGCAGAACAGAGGATGTGGCATGTCTTGAGACAAGGCTCCACATTCACCACACTGTATTTTTAAGAGAAAGGCAGATAATGACTAAGTAGGCATAAAACAGCGCTGCGTAATCAGTTAATTATCAAGTGTCTCATCTGTAATCCAAACCGTTGCATTCCCAAACATTATCGTTTCACAAATAATAACGTGTAAGTATGAATTGCACACAAAAACGTGTTTTTTGACATTGAGGACAAACGTGGAGCCACTAAACTGATTATCTGATATCGGTCAGGATAAAAATATAAATTGGAGTAAAATGATAAGAGGTTGTTGACTCTTCTCGTTGAGCCTTTGTTGTGATAACAGAGGCTTTTAGACTGGGAGGTGAGTAGTGTATTGTGGTAGTATTTTAGTAGGGAGGTAATGGAGTGTCTCATTGGTCTATACTCCATCCTTACATAGTATAAAACAAAGTCGCTATTTTTGTCTGTCTGTTTGTCTGTATGCTTAAATCTTTAAAACTACGCAACGGATTTTGATGCGGTTTTTTTTAATAGATAGAGTGATTCAAGAGGAAGGTTTTAGTATATAATTTGAACGACAACCACGCGGGTGAAGCCGCGGGCATCAGCTAGTTTACTATAAGATTAGAATTTTAAGTTGACCGTTTTTACAGTCCGTTCAACCTATTTTGACTTCTATACCGTACGCATAAGGATGGCATTAAAAGCAAAAAGAATGTTACGATACCGACTGTTTACTGCAGCTGCATTTTGTCTTGCTGTCAACGTAATAGAGTTCACAATCGATTGAACGGACTGTAAAAACGGTTAACTTAAAATTCTAATCTTATGGAGTATAGTGTGCGACTGTGTGCGACTGCTGAGCATGGGGGCCTGCGTTCGATTTCCAGGTCGAGCAAAGTGTTATTTGGTTTTTACACAAGGAATTTCTCAGTCGCAACTATGGAGTCTGGATTTCGCCATCTTGTTTTTAGTCTGCTGTGATCCCACCTCAAACTCAATACTATTTTGGATTAAATTTTCTGCTTCGACAGTTTTAAGTATAGTTTAGACTTCTACCGCCTTATTAATAAAAATAGTTTAACCTGGTTTAACTTTACGCTTGATTTATCTCGCATTGGCATGCGCATCACTTTCTTTTGAATATTTTTGAAGTGATAAACCAAGCGTAAGTTAAACCAGGTTTAACAATTTTTTATTAATAAGGCGGTTAGAGTATATTAGTATTTAATGTACTGCCATTCAGCTGTATCAATTTGTCTAGAAGGCCACCTCAACATTAATTTTCGGAAAAAAACAGACGTAGGTAGGTAGCAGTTGGTTGGCAGCTAGTGTTTCTCAGGTCTTAAAGGATAAGTATGTAGCGAGCAGTACTTAGCCCACAAGACACAACACCTACCTGGGCCCCGAGTCTGCTATTCAATAGTGTCAGAATGGTCTATCATTGATCTCATAATTGTTGATTTTGACAAGTAGACGACAAGCCAAAAAGTACCTTAAGTCGACAGACTTAAGGTACTTTTTGGCTTGTCATCAATCAACAATTATGAGATCAATGATAGACCATTCTGACACTATTGAATAGCAGACTCGGGGCCCTGGTCGGAGAAACCTTTCTTTTTTATGGGGAATGAAGAAGAATGAAAGAAGAACTTACACTCTATTTCTTCATATCCCTACAGGAAAGTCAAGTCAAGTAATATTCTTATAACACATTTTTCCACTAGACTTTCGTAAAATCCCTTGCCCTCTGTCCAAACAAACACAGTGACTAAACCCTTCTAAGAAATATAATGAAACAAATTGGGTAAGCTTACACGTTGAGGAAACTGCGAAAATCTTTTTAGACGAGGACCAATCAAGCTATACAAAACCAAATGAAACTGATCTCGCATTGTACGGAAAGCTCATACAAAACGAAGCCAGATTACACTGGTTGTGTTTAGCTTTCTGTGTCCCCATGTGTGTGACGCATTGTAAGTACTTATGATGTGACAATAATATGATTTTAAAGTTTCCATCTTGTTTGTTTATGGCCCTTTAATGCGTTGTTAATGTTAATTAAGTTTAATAATAAGTTTAGGGGGTAAACCACGAAGTAACGAGGCTAAGTTACGTCATTGACGAATTTAGACGGCTTAATCATTATTTTGTTACATTTAGTTTGCTCTTTCTAGTACATTCTGGTATCTATGTAATACCTAGTGGTTGCAAGCGTAAATAAATTGCTAAGACTAGGATTCATAATTCTCCAACACCAGAGGGCAGGCACCGGGCCAAGTAGCATCTTTATCAGCCATAATACTATTATGGAACAGACAGTGTATTCGACATAAGCTTTTGAAAAAAAAAGCACGCAAAAGTTGACGCAAACACAACCATGGTGGTATATGGTAAGGTTTTTTCAACGAAAAAGAAGGAATGTGATCCCAGATTTGGCCGGCCTTCCAACTAAGGGAAGCCTATTTACCCAGAAACTTTAAACAGACATTTGGAATGGAACCAGCCTTTTTTTTTGAGGGGGTGGGAAATCATCAAATAAGAGGGAGGGGTCCCGCTCTGGGCAGAGCGGAAGGGAATGTCAGACTTCTACTGACTAGAAACCACCCATGTTACTTCTTATAGACTTTGTGTCGAGGCCATGTCAGGTACATTTGAATATTAAATTATGAAATGATAAATAGAATGGACCCCGGCTGCTTCCAAGTTTTGTTTAATTTAAAAGTGCTTGTTTTTTGCTTTTCCGTTTTTACCCGACTACGGCGAAGCCAAAAGGAAGGGTAATGATTTTGGCAGTCTATGTATGTATGTATGTATGTATGTAAGTATGTATATATGTATGTATGTATGTATGTTCCACCGTAGCGCCTAAACTACTGAACGGATTTTAATAAATTAGGTGTCAATAGATTCGTAAGAATAGCCCGGGTGACATAGGCTATATAAATTTTATAAATTCTTTTTATGGCGGAATTTAAATGTCAAAAACTTACCAAATAAAATATTAAATTGAGATAATCATAGCAAATTTGGTATCAAATGAAAGGTCTTGGCGAGCACATTACAAATATGTATTATATTATAGTTTAAGTACACACAAAAATAAAATTCAAATAAAAAAATTAAATTCAAAAATCTAAAACCCGACTACTAACAAAATCGCGGTCTTAAAAGTAGAAAACAAGAAAATAATTCGTGTCTGATATTCTTCGTAGTCGCATGCCACCTTGCTAATGGCAATTAGCAGCAGACTTCTGTATCAATGAGAACGCCATGAAGGAGCATCAGGTATCAGTGGCATGCGACTACGAAGAATATCAGACACGAATTTGTTTTCTACTTTTAAGACCGCGATTTTGTTAGTAGTCGGGTTTTAGATTTTTGAACTTAGGTAATTTTTTTTTCAGTCGGGTTTTTTAGTTTTTTTTTATTTAGAACTAGCTTTTGCCAGCGGCTTCGCCCGCGTGAAAATGACGATTTTCCATACAAACTTTCATCCCCTATTTAACTCCGTTGGGGTTGAATTTCGAAAAATTCTTTTTTCCATATTCCTTGTCTACATTATAAAAGGAACCACTGTGCAAAATTTCAGCTTTCTAGGTCCAAGGTTTTGGGCTAGGCGTTGATGAGTCAGTCAATCAATCAGTCAGGACTTCTCTTTTTATTTAGATAGATAGATAGATATTCTTACGTATCAACAATATTTATAAAATTCATGGCCACACAAAAGATCAAGGAACTTATTTATTTCGTTATCATTTAGGTACATTGAGGTTTATTGTGCTAATCAGTAAATACGTATAAAAAATAAGCCTGTTGGATAAAAAACTCAGCCAAAACAAAAACATGTATCAACAAGTTTGGTGTTGCGTTGGTTAGTTTCGCGATAGTGGCGTTACTAGGAGGTATTCCACATTGGGCACCAGCTTTAACGGCACCTGAGGTATTCCACATATTACGGCACCTGTCAATATTTTTCGCAGGTGCCATTACTGGAATAGTTTATTATTTAAAATTTTATTCCACATACGGCACCTACGGATCAGTTGCCGTTAAAGCGGGTGCCCAATGTGGAATACCTCGTTACTAGGACTGGCAGATCCGTTTTTATCTCAAAACGGATCTTATCCTACTTAGGTCATTTTTTTGGAGGGTGGGAAACCATCAAATGACTCCTCCCGCTCTGGACAGAGCGGTAGGGAGTGTCAGACTTCTACTGACTAAAAACCACCCATGTTCCTACTTCGGCCTTTGTGTCGAAGCCGCGGTATCTCTTTCGAACAACCCGTAGCCCCGACGGGATCCTACTTAGGTCTGAAAGAAGACAAACTAGAGGTTATATCAGTGGTCTCTTGTAAATCCTGTTCCTTGTGTTGAAAGTTTTGGGGGGTATGAGGAACAGGGTGTAAAGTTCCTCATCCCCCGTTGAAAAGGGAGGATCCTCCGACCGGACGGGGGATGAGGAACTTTACACCCTGTTCCTCATACCCCCAAAATGGTGACCCCGACGTGATGCTGCATATTAGCTCCAGTGAGTCGGAGTGATGCAGTGCTGCGTTGTGGCTGGCTGATGCGTCGACCAGGAGAGAAGTGCGTCTCTTGCTGACCGGCCGAAGTGCAGCACTGCATCATACACGACATCGCCTGTAATCCTAAATGAGTTTGGCAGTCAGTGGTGTACTTACCTCATAGTAAACCCACATTTTAATTTAATTTATTTAAATTTCAGATTACAGATATCCATAATGGTTAGTAACAATTGGAACTCATAAACTATGTTAGAAGGTTACAACAATTCAATCACAAAAACAAATACTTAATAAATTATAATTAGAATTAATTTATGAACAAAACAATACATTCAATACAGTTTATTTTACAGTCTCAACCATGATGCTCACCCAGAGCGAGTGATTTTGTCAATTATGTAATGTTTAATCCCACGAAGCCTATTGCCATCAACCGGGCAGAATTCCAGAACTCCTCGCCTCGGAAAGATGTTGGTTACAGGTTCTTCGAAGGCCGAGAGATGACTGCATGGGTAAGTCGATACTTCCTAGTGACCTAGGAAGTATCGACTTACCCATGCTGTCATTGGGTTGTGGAAACTAGACAAGCAGTCACTCTGTGAATTATCAGCGGTAAGATTGCAAGTTTACACTAAATAGTTGGAAATAGTAGCCTAAGTGCAAGTAGTTGTTAAAGTGGAAAAAAGCCAGACAGACACTGATTACAAGAACACCTAAACAAACAAAAACATATTCATGAGACGTGACGTAGTCAGCATTACTTAGCCAAAAACGTGATAACATTGTTATTTAAAAAGCCTTGAGTAAGCCCACGTGTGGACCGATGTGGCGCAACGTTGAGGCGTCATTGTGGAGGTCAGTAACTCTAAAGGCAGCACGAAGACTATCTAAAAGGTCCCATTAAAATAGGTGTACAAATTTTAACACAGCGTTCAGTACGTCTAACCAAACATATCCAAGTAAAAAAAACACTGATTTAAAGTGGTTTTTTTTTACATAAAATATTGGATAACTAATACTTTTAGTGTATTTTCGCTAGCTGTTTTATTTTTTTGTAAGCATCTAATGCGTTTTTCTTAATTTCTTTTTTTTACCATTATCCTTATTTTGGTGGTCTGAATGATTTCTAAAATTTTGTCCACCTATTTGAATGTGACCTTATATAGCTATTTATTTATTTTTTGGAGGGTGGGAAATCATCAAATGACTCCTCCCGCTCTGGGCAGAGCGGACGGGAGTAAGTAAGTAAGTAAGTAAGTAAAGATTTATTTGCATAAATTGTAGGTACATAAAATAAGCTGGAATAACAATATGGATGAGCCTTGTACAATCTACCTAATATTAGGCATACAAATTTTAAATTTTTCTAAAACTAAAATTGAAACAGACTATTAATTAAACAACACTTAAATTATGGTATCTAAATTAAACAAACAATTACATTAAAATTAAAAATGGTATCTAAAATTAAACAAACACAACAATTACATTAAAATTATATAAATCATAATTATATTAAAATTATAGTTGTCAATATATTAATCGGCAAACACACTACTATTACAATTTTTAACAATAAAATAAGATTCAATCAATAAAATAAATAGGTAATAATGTCAATATGTAAAAAGTCAATGTCAATATGTAAAAAGTCAATGTCAAAATGTAAAATATAATAATATCACTAATCAAATTCAAAAGTATAACCAAAAATAAGTCAGAACAGAATTTAATAATAAATAGGTTTTACGTAGTTAAAAACATTATCAACAGATGTCAGTGTCATTCAGAAACTCATTTATGGAATAATAACATTTTTCAATCAACAGTGTTGTTAGTCTTTTTTTAAAATGTTGAATTGTGTTATTTTTAATAATATTGGGAATTTTGTTGAAAATGACTGGGCCCATACCAATAACACTTTTTTTGAATAGAGCAGTATTACATCTCTCAACATTTAATAAGTGTTTATACTGACTTCTCTTCCTATTTTCTGACATTGAAGTAAATAGGTGCATGTTACATTTAACGAAGATTGCGATTTCCAAAATATACATACACGGGAAAGTTAAAAGTTTGAGGGACTTAAACACAGGAACACAACTATCCGTCATTTGCATATTATGCATTGCCCTTATGCAGCGTTTTTGGGCTTTGAACACTTGTTCTCGTAATGTACAATTTCCCCAGAATATTATTCCATATCTTAAGACGGACGCAACTATACCATGGTATGCAACTATTGTTGTGGTGATGTTGACCTTTTTTGTTAGATTATGTAGGACATACGCGGATATGTTCAGTTTTTTACATACTTCTTCTGCTTCAGTCCGACCTCAGAGGTCTGACCCGTGAGTGTCAGACCTCTACTGACTAAAAACTACCCTTCCTTCTTAGCCCTTTGTGTCCGAGGCTGCTGTAACTCTTTCGAACAACCCGCAGCCGCTACAGAAAGATACCTCCAACTGAACCTTAAGCGTTGGCATTACATGTTAGGGATTTGGTTTCTGTCCTATAATAATAATAATAAATTTTATTTCAGTAACTATAAAAACATCTACAATATTTAAACATAACATAGAGGCCTCCTTTTAAGTATAAGAAATACCTGTGTTAGGAGACCCCAATATATGGACCATTATAAGTGAACTATTATAGCCGACTCTATATAACCAGCCCATCTCCCTCCAGAAGCACATCAATCTTCCCAGTCTTCTCAGGACATTCGCAAGGGATCTTGGTGTTCCAACTTCCAAGAGCTTCATTGGATCTCGGTGACGGCGTTTCCTCTGCCTCCATGACACTCTTCATAGAAGACTGTCAGTGGTACCAAGGGTGTGAAAGTGTTATTTTAACATTTAAGTAAGACACAATTTTGTTGACATAACTTTACTTGCCATTTGATACTCCAAGGTGCAAGGGTGGCTATAAGAGAAGAGGAAGACCAAAAAAAAGAGGGATGGACTGCAGTGTGAAGGATGATAATTATGGCTAGAAAAGGGTGAATGAGAGAAGTATGAGAAGAAGATATGCTGAGCTGACCCCAAAATAAATTGGGTTAAGGGAAACAGAAAGATGATAATTATTAGACACTGCACGGCCAAAATGAATTAGCTAGCGAAACATAATAGACGTAACGGCTATCAATATCTAAAAAAATGCTATATTTAGCTTGTAATTAAATACCTTCATAATAAAACCTTGAAACCAGGCCACACGATGTGGCGCAACGTTGAGGCGACATTGCGCAGGTCAGTAACGCGACGGTTTGATAGTGGCTTTATGTAATGGTAGCATGAAAAGTGTCTGGGGCCCAATGTTGTGAAGGTCGTTTCAAAGATCAAGTCAAGTATGTCCACTTGGGCTGCTTCACGGGTTGGTCACAAAGATACCGTGGCCTCAACATGGGTGGTTTTTAGTCAGTGAAGTCTGACACTCCCTTTCGCTCTGCCCAAGAGCGGGAGGGGTAATTTGATGATTCCAAGAGCCCAAATAAAATAAAAAAATTGTCCACTTCGTAAGCATTTGTGCTTACGAAGTGGACAATTTTTTTATTTATATACCTAGGTATGGGAGAAGGATTAAGAGGTTCATCATCTTTTATTTATTTATTTATAACCAACTTATACTAACAGGAACACCACACATATAAGTTATAGGTTGAACAAAAATTACAAAAAATTACACAAACGAAAAAAAAAATTAGAAATAAAAAAATATAATAAAAAAACTAAGAAAAAAAAAAGAATATTACAATACAAATTAACAAAACATATAAAAATTAATCAAATAAAAATTAACAAAAACTGTTATTATCGTACGAAATACACTTATAGTACTGGGAGTCGCAATAGACTCCAGGTATCGGGACGCAGTGTTAAGGAGACTCAGTTCTGTACTTGCGAAAATATCTATTGATTCGTCAAACATTAAAAATCATAGGTACCTACTCTGGTCTTTGTTTCAAGGGTTACCACTGAAAACCAGCGCTGTGCTGTGGGTCCCCATAGCACAGCACCATGCTGAGTGGTAACCTATTTGTCGCAGTTGTTTTTATTATCTTTTATTTTATGTAAACTCAAACTTTTGTTTTTTCTTTTTGTACCTATTTTTATTTATTTTTTTAGTTGTAAGTTGTGTGTTTACTGTTTTTTTTTTTCCATATTTCTGCGACAATAAATATTTTTTCTTTCTTTCTTTTTCTTTCTTTCTTTTTCTTTCTTTCTTTTTCTTTCTTTCTTTTACTCCTGCCCTTATCCCAATTTATTTATGGCCGGCACAGCATGTCTTCTTCTTCCATACTTCTCTATTACTCACCTCAGTAAGCCATAATACTAGGATGAAGGCTTAAAACGCAGGCTGAAAGTGAACCATTGTTGGACACTTTTTTTTTTTTGGTGGCTGGAAAATCATCAAATAACCCCTCCCGCTCTTGGGCAGAGCGAAAGGGAATGTCAGACTTCTACTGACCCTTTATGTTGAGGCCGCGGTATCTTTGTGACCAACCCGCAGTCGCCATTGTTGGAGACCATAATTCTTCTAAGCTTAAAGGCGTGGCAAGGGGAGCTCACTTTATTTTTCCAGAGAATTACCTAATATCACTCGTTATAATGATTCTCTTGCCTTTATCCCAATTCATTTGGGGTCATTGCAGCATGTCTTTCTCTTCCATACCTCTCTGTTTCTCGTGATCTCATGAGACACCTCCTTTCTTACCATTAACACTATATCACTGGAACACCATAAGAACAATCAAATTAAAATCTAAGTAAGTAAGTAGGTACTAGACACGTTTTGGGAAAAATTGGTGCAGGATTTCTTTAGAACTTAAAATAATGAGAGTTAAAAAAAAAAAACAAAAAAAAAACTTTTGGCTTTTGTCACTGGGAGAGTAGGTATAGTCCTTGCTTACATAAATTTGCGAAATAATATTTTCTTTAAAATTATTTTACCAAAACTCCCAAAAAAGAACAAAACCAACAAATTAGCATCACTTAATTGCAAACCATACTACATCTATAAATAAATATACCTACGTCGATGTCTGTATGTATGTGTCACGATGCATCATCAAATCCGAGTTCAATGCACTCGGTTGATTCACGACTCTTTTTGTATGCATCTGTCCCTTGCACACCCATCTTATCACACATATCGCTATCTCTGTCTAGCGTATGACAAATTAGTGTAGACTGAAGAGATTTTGTGATAAAACTGTTTGCATTTTAATTTTATTTTTTTTGTTTGTTTTTACTTTTACAGATGTTTGTCTGAGATTAACTAAGTGAGTTGTCAACGTTGGAAGTAAATTGTAAATAAGCTTGAAATGGTTTATTTATTTTAACAAAGATCAACCTCCTTTTACCTAGTAGGTACTTAGTAGGTAAGTGTAGGTAGTTTTTCAGGTAATTTACTGTTTCTAAAAAATCTGCTTTAAACCTTTATAAACATAGCCTCAAGCTTCCAAGTAAGTCGCCCAACCCAACATACCTATCAAATTTTAATGCTACGGTCAGCTACGGTTCATATCTATTGCTAGACACCTATTACTTAGTCGGAAAAGCACAGGAAAACAACAAGGCTAAATAATATGACAATTAATAGTAATCATGGTTAGTTTTCGATAAGTATTCTAACTAAGTAACTCAATAAACTTACAGATACTTAAATCAAAAAACGCATCAATTCAATTCCTATTATTGTAAGTTTGTATGAACGTTGATCCAAACATTCACAAACTGCTGTCTTTTGCACAGATTTGAATTCCGAAAAGACCAATCCCGCCAAAATAAAAAAAAGAGCGCGTTGGTCTCAGTACCAACTTAACGCACTCATTAATTATTTCCAAACATCTAATTTTAAAACTAGAGCACAACAAAAGGAAAAATGCATCGTTATTCTACGTAGAAGTGGTGTTGAGTTAAAATATTTAGTTTATTAGTTATTGTTGCACAAATATTGCATGTTATCGGCAAGTCAGCGACCCGTTCTGATAAAGGTTTCAGGTATTCCTGTAAATTGTAAATACATATAACAAACGGCTTGTTTTCGAGGCGTTTGGCTGGCATGATTAACTAAGTTAAGTCATTGAACTGAAATAAGTTAAGTATTAACTTTGATAGATTAACTGAATGAAAAACACAATGTGTTGTGAGCTTGTGACTCTGTTGACTGCTAAGGCAAGTATTCTATAGAAAGGTTTCAATAATAATGAAAAATGATCCAAAAAGTGACTGTAAAGAGTCCTTTTTGTGACCTATCCAATTGCATAGGTAATAGAATATTTTCATAAACCCTCTCTGAGAAAGGCACTGGGCCATTTTTCACCACGAGGGCATAGCGCGGGTTAGTTTTGGAAACTTAACATTTCGTAAAAACAAATAGTACTTACTTACTTACTACACTATGATTGTATGACTTTAGTACACACATGCACCCCGAAATTATTATACTTAGGTACTCTATTTTTAAAACAGTCATTAAAAATGCGAATTCAAACAAAAAAGTACTAACCCAAAATATTCTACTCACAATAAAAGAGATTCAACACCAAAATTACAATGTCAAAGAAAAGCCAATTACAAAAAAAAAAAACAAAACGAGCGAACCGCGCTCCGAATGCAACAGATACAAAATTTAAATTACTTTCACCGCCAAAATGCGTATTCCATTTACGAACATCCGTCACAATTTCACAGAACGGGGACAACCGAATTCGCTTCAAGGTCGTTGTGGTAGGTCAGTGTTGTGACGTCAGAGGCGCCCTCCAAAATGCGGGGTCAACGGCCTCGGTACCGCGGAAACTGTGCTGTGCGCGGACCGAATGCGAATTAGGGTGTCTGTGTGTGCGTGAGGCCGGGGACACACGACGGGGTTCCGCGAATTCGGAGTTATTCGGATGTTGTTATAAGCTAGGGTTTTGAATGAAAAAAGTAGCTAATTTGTTTGGGAAGTACTTAGGTTAGATTTGATTCATGTTGGGGTCGGAAATCTAAGTCTCGTAATCGTAATCTGAAAGAGTTTGCCTGTACATTTAATGAGGGTTAGGTTTCATACAGTTCAGTATGTCATTGCTTCTTATTTAAACTTACTGTCAAAGGGCGTTTCAGACGCCTATCGACCTAATTATGGCATAATATTTTTGAATATTCAGTCTTAACAAAGGGTATCGTATTACCCAGTATCAACTGGGTCGTGGAGGTCAGATAGGCCATCATTCCATGTTGTCTATGTCATTAGATGCAACCGGTTGGACTGGAAGCCGACCCTTAAATAGTTGAGAAAAGGTTAGGCAGATGATGATGACTGTGTTACAAATTACAGTCTAGTAAATCGTTTCCTCTTGATTACTACAGGCGCTAAAAATATCTATTATTATAGTGTTTCGTAGAAACGTAGGGGACCCATTTACGAGTGCGTAGGTAACAAATAAGTAGATAATTATTATCGAATTCATACCCCCCAGTGTGTAGAGCACAATGAACGGAAAAAATATCTAAAAAAAACTGGCCAAGTGCGAGTCGGACTCGCACATGAAGGGTTCCGTACCAAAACGACATGCTATAATTTATACTATTTCTTCTACGGGCCAATGAAACTTGACTTCTGGATTGTATAGGCGCTCATACGATTCAGGGACCAAATTATATTGGTTAACTGCTGTTTCCATCTGTTGTTTCCATCCAAGTTCAAAATGATTTTCCTAGAAAGTCCTTATAAAGTTCTACTTTTCAGATTTTTTTCATATTTTCTAAACTTATGGTTCAAAAGTTAGAGGGGGGGACACACATTGTTTTTTACTTTTGGAGCGATTATTTCCGAAATTATTGACATTATCAAAAAATGATTTTAGTAAACCCCTATTCATTTTTAAATACCTTTCCAACAATATATCACACGTTAGAGTAGAAATTAAAAAAAAAATCACTTCCCAATTTACATATAGGGGGGCTACCCTAATAAAACAATTTTTTCCAATTTTTATTTTACCACTTTGTTGGCGTGATTGATACACATATTGGTACCAAATTTCAGCTTTCTAGTGCTAACGGTCACAGAGATTAAGCGAGGACGGACGGACGGACAGACAGACATGGCGAAACTATAAGGGTTCCTAGTTGACTACGGAACCCTAAAAATCATCTTTGTCAAACAGACAAAGGTACCTACCTACACAAAAAAGTTTTAGTACACAATCTTTTTCACTACCAAATTCTCGTCGAGGAGTAACCCCAACGTGTATTGCGTGGCCTCCCCATTATTTAGTGTACAGACACAAATACCAATGTGTGCGTAAAGTCGTCTGGCTACCCTAGTGTGCGTACAATTCGGCTGAACGGACCCACTTGAGTAATTTCTTTATTACGACAACATTTTGGGGTTAATTTTATTCGGTCAGTGGTTTTATGTTGAATGTTTGGTTGGTGGTTTATTTCTGTTACGACTGTGTTTTATGATGTGATAGGTAGTTGTGTCATATACCTTGGCATTTAGATGTTATTATAGCCTTTTTCATTCCTAATAAGCTAGCTATTGCCAATAGAACATACACACACACTATAGTCTACATTTCTTGTTTTCATTTCTCCTTTTGCAGGTGTGCTGGCAGAAATTTCTAAAGAAATAAGCAGTACCTTTGTACTCTAATGTTATATTATGTTGTTTTCCTGTGTTGTCTAGTAATTTTGTGAACATAAATAGTAAATAAATAAATAAATAGAATAATCAGCATTATAATCACTGCTGGGACACAGGCCTCCTCTCCATGAGAGTGAATAGGCTATACTTAATCCACCACGGAGGTTAAGTGCGGGTTGGTAGATGACACATAATATGTCTTCGAATTTAATTATGAATTCAGGGTCATGCCGGTTTCCGCACAATGTTTTTCAGCACCGTATTGAGAGTAGTGGTGATGAAATAAATTACACTAAGTACTTAGGTATGTACAGCGCTTGTCTGGGTTCGAGTCCACGACTCTCGTAAGTGGAGCCACTGGGCCACCGCTGTACCTATCTATTACCAATAACTGTTCTGAGTTAAATCTAAGCTCTGTACTGCCATGCTACCGTAATAATTTAATCAACAAACTAAGTATTTTCTAGGTAATAGATAGACCCGATAAGTAGGTACCTATAACACATTTTCTGGCTCGGGGATCGAACCCAGACGATAATCGGTTGCTCTTGTGACCACTAAACAATGAGGAAATCTTTACTTTTCAAAAGTACCTTATAGGTTTTTTATTGTGACGACATTAAGATTTTTCCTTCCTTAATACTTATTACCCTTTTTTGTTTTATGAGGATAAATAAAATGTGAAATTGTGAGTTTCGGAGAGGCGTGAGTTTAGTAGGCTTATAAATTGTGGTTAATATTCATGTGGTCTGTTACGAATTTATGATAAAAATTGTGGTTTTAATTTTATTGTGTTTAAAATAAATTACCCCCACTTTAGGCCTCTTCGTATTGTTTTAGGTTTTATTAGGTAAGTTAAACAGGAAAGGTTCTTTATAATAATACGTAGCAAATGAAGAAAAACATCCAATTTACTATTTAGTTGCTGCCAGTTAAGAGCGCAATAGCGGTCATTTTCCCATCCTACTTTAATTAAAGTTCTTAACTTGGGAATCCAAATATAAGCCTGTTCGTGTCTTAAATCCTCATCTAAGTATCGTGATCTTCAGAATGTTTTCCGAAAAGCGATACTTACATGGTTCGTTTATTTCGGTTCGTACGAAGAGATATTAGGGAAAGGGCAATGACCGCTATTGCGATTTTTATTATTATTATTATAATAATAATAATAAATATATATATATATATTGGCAACAACTAAGTATTGGCAACAACTAAGTACTTTTAGGTACTACTACCAGTTTTGGTTGAAAATCATTGAAAAAAATATGATGAAACACTGGTTTTATACTTACACAGAGTTTATGGGACATGGGCCATGGGACACCAACCACCGGGATTTCTCTCATTTATTTTCATTCATTCTTTTAATTTCCTTTCTGATGCCTCTGATGGGAAATAATAAAGCGGTTATTGGTTGACTAAAGTAAACCATTTAATACATACTTAGGTAATTTGTTAATTGTTAGTTATTACAAAAGGAAGGTTAAATGATGAAACTAAATGTAATAAGAGAAAAACAAGTACCTACCTACCTAGCTACTTAGCACCTACATTTTAATTGAAAACTTGATTACACACTACTACCTCGAGGTTCAATAACAACAGCCACTTAGGTTGATTTTTAGGTTAAGCCGTGCTTGCCTAGGTTGGTCCGTGGATGGGAGACCATCCATCACTTACAGAGTTTCCTCTGTGCCACGGAAAGCACGTTAAGTCGTTGATCTTGTGGCTGCTAAGTATTTGTAGATCTTTGACAGTCGTTAAAGGTAGTCAGTGACCTGGCAGTGACATCAGTCTTACCAAGGTGTATCGTATTTCCCAGTAGGTACAGTACTAACTGGGTTGTGGAGGTCAGATAGGCAGTCGCTCCATGTACAACACTAGTACCTATTCGGCTGCATCCAGTAGCGGTAAGACTGGAAGCCGACCCCAGCATGGTTGGAAACAGACTAGGCAGGTCAGCAGGTGATGGCTACACACAAGTGAAGTTTAAAAACGCCACAATCAGACCATTTAAACCTCAATTTAATTTCAAAATTAAAACCATCTGCAATAATTCCATTCCTATAAAAATATGAAGCAGCGACGCTCAAACTAATCTTTTATGGCAGCCATCTTAAAATAAAAAGCATAAAAATAAAGAATGTAACGAGTCCGGTCCGTCTAGCAGGTTTTAGTACAAAAAAAATCCAAGATGGCCGCTGGCCAATCGTCTAACGCGGTTCAAATTTCGGATGCGCAAGAGTGGGGTCGAGTACATAATTGTGTTAGACGCACAATAGAAACGTGCGTGGTTTTGAAATTGGGGTCCGTGATTAGATGAACGTCTGTGATTGGATGACGGCGTCCATTTTGGATGTTTAGGATTAGATTTGTGGGATTGGGCCACATTGGGCTTCGGTAGGTATTTGTTTAAATATGTTTTACTAATGTGATTACTTGGTGTTGTAGTTTTTTTTTAATTGTATCGTTTCATTTGACTGATCTACGTTTTCAAGAAATGTTGAAATAAAATTGGGGTCCGTGATTAGATGGAGGTCTGTGATTGGATGACGGAGTCCATTTTGGTTAGTTAGGATTAGATGGCTGTGTGTGTGTGTAGTTAAGTGATTAGTTTTATTGTACCTACACAATTAGTTTTCTTTTTAATTGCATCTGATGACTTTTGTTGTTGTGTTTATTAAACCGTGAGAGTGACCTAGTAGGTTTATTCGACTAGGTAC
Organism: Diarsia dahlii; assembly: GCA_949775195.1. Taxonomy (NCBI): domain Eukaryota; kingdom Metazoa; phylum Arthropoda; class Insecta; order Lepidoptera; family Noctuidae; genus Diarsia; species Diarsia dahlii. The sequence continues at coordinate 15,011,663 of OX459213.1, forward strand.
ATAATAAATAATAATAAATTAATTACCGAAGGTTAATTAATTATAAAACGTTAGTTAAATACCTAAGTACCTACTTACCTATTATTTTTTTGATAAATTCTTAATTTTTATTGTTTCTATTTAGTTTTGCGGGTCCGTACTTAATTTATTACGTTAAATAGGTTAGCCTATTAAAATTCCTAAAGAAGATAAATGAATGTGTAAAAATATTTAAAAAAAAACATTGAAGTGTGTGTGTCAAATAATCTAATAGGTAGATTATAAATTACATGCACACACCTACACACATACAGTTACTAAAATAAAACTACCAATAGACACATCAGTATCTAAAAATAGACCCCCCACCAACAACACCAATTTATCACTTTATCAGTGACAACCAAAAAAATTCGACCAATCACAACGCGTCACTCTGACCTTCTAATTTTTTCTAACACTTCGACAACCAATAGGAAACGCCCAAATTTCGAAGATGCGCCCGAGTGGACGAAATTTTTAAACGGGTTTAGATGCACACATAGACCGACCGTATTCTGAAGGTTTGCGTACACTATCGTGAGTGTAAAGTGAGTGAATGTGTGAGTGAGTGAATGTGTGTAAATGTGTTTGTGTGTGTGCCATTAGCATTTAGTGAATAAGTGTCAAGTGTGAATGGCTGTGAATAATTTATTTTGTTTGGTTTTCGGTAATTAAATATGTATGTCTTTATTCAAATATATTTTATGTAAATTGCTTTGCGTTCAGTGATTATACTTAAGTGTCTTCGTTATTAAGGCACAAGGTCGTATTAATTGATGGTTCTTAATTTTTTTATTCACGGCTTGACGTCAGTAAAGAGTTGTTTAAGTAAGTAGTTATAATGGTGAAGGATAAGAGTACCAGAAAATGGCACCTACAATAATTATTTCAAAATCAAAATTCATTTATTCAAACTAGGCTGATAATCAGCACTTTTCGAAGGTCAAAATTTACTTTACTTTACTACAGTGAAACTTGGTTAACTGGGACTTGGATAAGTGAGAAACCTCTGTAGCTGGAACTCATACTGGGGTCCCATGAGACAGATTTGGATATCTGAGACACATTTAACCAGGTTTCACTATATTTACATTTTTATAAGACAGTCCCCCAAAAACGCCCACCCATCGACACTTCCTAGTGTTTAGCTGGAAAGAAGAAGTGGCGGAACAAACTCCCCAGCACACATCTGTCTGTTACGTTGGTTAGAAGAACCAGACTCGATACAATAGCAAGGTGTCAGTTAAATTTAAGATTTACTAAAGACACAATCAGTAATAAACAAAAGTATATGACAATAAACAATGTAAACATAAAATAATAAATACATACCATAACAGTAAACTAATTTCGGAGAAAGAACATAATTATCAAACATTGTCTTGTGTTCAACTCAGCGACCAACTATTCTTATCATCTAAGTAGTCGTTAATAGAATAGTAAGCTTTTAAACAAAGATTAGATTTAACTTTGGCTTTAAACGCATTAAATGGCAAGTCTAGAAAAGCAGATGGCAGTTTATTATAAAACTAGCTGATGCCCGCGGCTTCACCCGCGTGGATCTCGTTCAAATTATATACTAAAACCTAATAATAATATATAATAATATAATAATAATATTCCACAACTATCACACAACGCCATCTAGTCCCAAGCTAAGCAGAGCTTGTGTTATGGGTACTAGACAACTGATAAACATACTTATATATTTCTAAATACATACATATTATAGATAAATTACACCCAGACACAGAACAAATGATCGTGCTCATCACACAAACATTTGTCCTGGGTGGGAATCGAACCCACGACCTCCGGCATAGCAGTTAGGGTCACTAACCACTAGACCAACAGGCCAGTCAAACCTTCCTCTTGAATCACTCTGTCTATTAAAAAAAACCGCATCAAAATCCGTTGCGTAGTTTTAATGATTTAAGCATACAGACAAACAGACAGACAAAAATAGCTACTTTGTTTTATACTATGTAAGGAAGGAAGGATAAGGATGTTATCCCGAGCCCTACGAATGAATTATGAACTTTGTGAAGCCGGTGAAAAGGAGCACGTAGTTTATGCTTATTTCTAGTGTTGAAGTTGTGTATATCACTGTTTTTAGTGTACAGGTGGATATTATATCTAATATATAAAATGTTGGCAAAGATGTACTGAGAAGCAACCGTGAGAAAACCAATCTCCATAAAAAAATCTCTAAGGGAAACTCGGGCGCCCAGCTGATAAATTGCCCGAACCGCTCGCTTCTGCAGGACAAATATATTTTGAATATCAGCAGCTTTGCCCCACAGCAGAATACCGTAGGACATAACGCTGTGAAAATAACTAAAGTAGACTAACCGTGCTGTATCAACGTCAGTGTATTGTCCTACTTTTCTGACGGCGTATGCGGCCGAACTTAGCCTTCCCGCTAGGCTTGATATGTGTAAACCCCATTGTAATTTTGAATCTACTGTTATGCCCAGAAATACAGCAGAGTCGGCAGTTTCCAGCTCCTGATTGGCGAGGATAATATTGGGACCTAGATTTCTAACATTGGCTAAAGCGAACTTAATTATTTTAGTTTTCTTGGCATTAAGAACAAGGTTGTTTGTTGTGAACCAATCCGTGACCATTGATAGCGCGCTGTTTACGTCGTCAAAATCGTGTCTATTCCTATCTACTTTAAAGATAAGAGAGGTATCATCTGCAAATAATACAACGTCACAAAAACCCTTTAAATAATATGGCAGATCATTAATATAAACCAAGAATAAAAACGGACCCAGTATTGAACCTTGAGGTACACCTAGCCGAACTGGTAGCCCGGAAGATTTCACGCCATTTACGTCTACACATTGGAATCTATTTTGTAAATACGAATCTATCACATTTAGGGCCTCATTTTGAACACCGTAATTACGCAGTTTCCGTAAAAGCGTGTCGTGATGTACGCAATCAAAAGCTTTAGAGAGATCGCAGAAAACACCGATTGCATTTTGCGCTTTCTCCCAAGCGTTAAATATGTGTTTTAGCAAAGCAACACCTGCATCCGCAGTCGAACGACCCTTTGTAAAGCCATATTGATCATTATGAAGGAGTTTATTTAAATTAAAATGTACTAACAACTGTTTGAGAACTAATTTTTCAAAAACTTTACTAAAAGCAGGTAAAATAGAAATTGGTCTAAAGTTACCAATATCATTTTTACTGCCGGATTTAAATAGAGGGTCGACTTTACTGCTCTTCATAAGATCAGGGAAAGTACCCAAATCAACGCATTTATTGAAAGTAACAGCAAGACAGGGGGCTACGATGTCGATTATGTTACTTAAAAGTTTAATAGAAATGCCCCAATAATCACCTGTGTTTTTAGACTTAAGTGAATTAAAAACGTTAACTACATCACTAGGTGTTACATGTTTGAAACTAAATACGTTAACACATTTAGACACGCTGCTATGCAAAAGATCTTCGGCCTTATCCGGCGACGAACTCAGGGAACGAGTCGTCGCTATAGGTATGCTGGCAAAATACTCATTAAAAGCCTCGGCTACGTCGGCTGCTTTATTAACTAATTTGTTACCCACCATGATCTCAAGGTGATTAATGTGATTATCTTGTTTAACAGATTTACCCGTTTCATTGTTAATAATTTTCCAAGTGGCTTTAACTTTATTATTAGAATTTTTAATGGTCTCGCTTAAGAATTTAGATTTTGCAATAATACAAATCTTTTTAAATAATTTGGAATAATTCTTAACATACTCTAGAAAAGTTGTATCAAACCTGTATTGTTTAAGACCATACAACTCGTATAATCGGGCTCGACTTTTGTAAATACCTGGTGTAGCCCATTGGTTGAAGCCAACAGAAGGTCCCTTAATGTTAATAGTTTTAGACTTAAAAATAGATTGGTATTCATTTTGCACAACATCAAAAAGGGCTTTATAAATTTCATTAGGAGTCTCGTGCTCTTTATTTCATTTTATGATGATCAAAACAATGGGTTGGACAATAAAAGAACAGGGGCCCTACTATGACGTCTTAAAACAGTCCTAACTTATTCTTAAATCCAGTGTGGAAAAGAGATGGCGCTAGACACCCTGTATAGTTCTGCGTCACGTTTGCAATAATATTAATTTAGGACTGTTTTAAGACGTCATAGTAGGGCACCAGGATTGATTTCAAGATCGTATTAGTAGGTATGATTCTATTGATATTATTTTCTAACATTTGCATCAATTAAATCCTGAAAGTTGTAAGTGGTTGCGCAGGATAGGCAGGACAGGATGACTCAAACTCGAGAAGGTACCCATTACATATTACTTACCACGTGAATAAAAACATGTTTTTTTATTTTTAAATTGTGTTTAGATATCGATATTTAGGTACCTAGATATATTTTCTCACACTTTTTAGATCTACCTACCTAGAACACTTTGAATAGCTTATTTGCATAACTAAACACCTGTTCAGGCTTACAATAGAATTATGATTGATACTTAATTACCTACCTACTTATTAAGTACCTAAACAATAAGTGAAATGGTCTCCCCGCAGCCAGATAGCTTAGGAACAGACACATTGCAGACCCAGCACAACGGCGAACAATTTAGTGCACTGAAGTGTATACTGGAGGACAAAGTTAAGGGAACAGAATTTTTTTCGCATGATAAGAGTATTGATCAACGAATGCAATGTGATGGCTTTAAGAGTAGAGGAAGCCCAAAGAAACGATGGATAGACGCTGTGAAGTATGATATGGCTAGAAAGGAGGTGTCTGGTGAGATCCTGAGTAAGTACTTAGGTAAGTACCTAATAGAAAATTTTGGAAGAAGATGACATGCTGCGCTGACCCCAAATGAATATATTGAATTGGGATAACTACTTAAGGGCTGGAGAATGATGATGATGATTAACGAATGTAAGGTTCTGTTTAGATTTAGAAGTATTTTTTGACAAGAATAGGGTAGTTGACAAAAAAAGTAATTAGTCCGTCACATAGATTGCCAAAAAATTTTGGTCACGTATTTTTTCTTTTTGCATGTATAACCAAGAATGAAGACGATACAGTGCTTTGAAAACTTGTGTGAAGTCACATCGCACTACATTTTTTACCACGTAGTAACGTCAAAAGCCCCCACTCCTGATCTTTGACGCGTTTTATCTTCGTCATTTTTTATTAATTTGATAAAACAAAAAACACGTATCCAATATTTTTCGATAATCTAACTGACGGACTAAACGGAATCATATTTTTTTTACCCAGGGACACATCCCTTTTCTCTAGATTTGTTGTGTCAAATGAGATTAGCAGTCTACTTGAACCTTGTAATTGAAATGGCCATAACTAGGTATTATAAAAAGTAACGAAACGAAAAAAAAAAGAGAAGTCAAGTCGGTTATATTTTGTTTGTCATTAGTTAGGTATTTTGTTGTTTCAATGACATTTGATGGTTTCGCAATCGCTAAGTTAGAGCTTTTAAAACATCCGCAACAACATTTACTTTCTCGGACAAAACGATGCTGTTCCCTTTAACTTGCCCGCCAGTGCACAAGTACAGTGGGCGCGCAATTTTTAAGACTAATTATCGCCGTACGTCAGTGTCGCTCGGTGACACCACGCATTTTTCGTTGCTGACTGTACTTTTAGTATTAGTTCCCAACTTAGTTTTGTTTTGAGAGCATATTTTCGAGTGTTTTTGACAAAAAGTTTTGTTCCAGCTGAAATTAGACGAGGTTTATTTAGGTAAGTATAAAGAAAGGAATATTTGTGCTGCTGACTCTACTGTATTTTAACAATTTTATTTTATCACTTACTTAGGTACCTACCAATTGGCGGCAATTAATAACTCTTATACCGAAGTACCTAGTCATATTAGTTAGTAGATAACCTAAATAGGCAGCATCCTACTTATTTTCAAATAGCTAGGTACTTATACCAAGGTACCTACTTATTTTCATAACAAAATAATTTTGTAAAAAACGTGACACAACAAAAGTCTGTAAACAGCGCCATCTATCCTCAAATTAACGAAACAGTTTGCACGGTCAAATCAATCAATAAAGTAACTATCATTCTAACCTACTAGTCATTAGTCGTGTATTCAGTTCTAATAAATCTTTAACAGAAACTACCGTGAGACAAAATCACAGATCCCTAATTACCACAAAGAGCCCCTAATGCTAAATTAACAGAATAACGGCCCATTCTCACAATAAAGCCGCACACACTTATATTATCACATTATTTGCCGTTATTATTAATAGTGTGTCAAAGTAAAGCTGTGTGTAGTGTGTCTACGGAATGTCCAGGGGTCACGATTATTGTGTCACCGGGTACTAGTGGCACTATGGTTTTGTGTTATAGGGGACTGTCCCGAATCTTGAAGTTTAGACAATGTGGCGCCATCTGTACAGCGATATACGAACTATAGAGTCATATTTTACATTGCAATAATGGTTTTATTAAATAACACTTTCTGAATTATTTGCGTAAGTATTGTGAGCAGGCGCTGTTAGATGGATTGCGTAGGGATAATATGAATGAAAATTAAGTAAATGATAGCGTGACAACCACGTTTAGCTCACTCTCGGCCCCTCGACCCCTATAAAAAGATTTGTTCATTTGTGTCCACTCGACCCCTAATCATAGTCCACTTTCGACCCCTAGTTCGATTAGAAAGTACCTAACAGAAAAAAATGGAAGAACAAAACATGTTGCACTGATCCGAAGTCATTTGGAGGGGTAGGAAATTTATTAAGGTCTTTGAGAGCTGGTAGGTAATTTATTTCGTGAAATACTTTACCACTGCTACCAAAGGGCCTGTTTCTCCTGTAGGATTAAGCAGAGTATACCACACGTCAGTTTCATGTGATAAGAGGAATTACCAAATTAATAAGTCTGGTATTGCGGGATATCGCCAAGAAGTTTCTCAATTTTTCACGTCACTACTTACCTATTTGACTCCAACGAGCCAATGCTGCCCGCCTTTGTGGCACTTTTCCTGTTGATAGCGATGCGAACGAACTTTTTGACACAAAAACAGTAAGTAAATAATATAATTATTCATTAGGCACCCTAATCAGACACAACACAACCAATTTTATTTGGTTTCTTTGGCTCGATGATACTATTGTCTCAACGTTTTCCTCAACTTAAAGGCCGTACCTTATTTAGAAACCACTTCGACTTGAATTATTAGAATATGTTAGATAGATTAAATTTCTATTGTTCTAAATAACTTAGAGTTTGCAAGTCATGTTTTAATACTAGGCATAGTATGATTAATTTACACAACAAATTATTCATATTATTATGTTTAGGCAATACAAAAAAACAGCAGGTAAAGTTTCTAATTTATTTTTCCTTATTTTGAAACATTGTAAAAGAAGAGAAAACATCCCATTATTAGGTACAAGTATAAAACCCACCAAAAGACATTTAACCACTGAAGCCTTATTCACAACGAATTCTGAAAACTTATCAACAACAAAGTACTTTTAAAAGGATTTTATATATTTGTGAATATTTCAATAACTGTATGCGGAAAGTTAATGCTTTGTACTAATGTAAGTACCTACCTATATCATAATATTCTTGGGACGATAGTCTATAATATTGCCGTATCACTGCTACTTTTGAAAGCCAGAATCTACAGTGCCGACCACCAGAAAAGTGCCGAGATAATGAAGTGACACGAAGTCCCAGAGAAACAATTTAACTGTCTTGTATCCAGCAACGAAATTAATCTGAAAAGAATAGCGGAGGAGAAGGGAAAACATAATTTTTCACTTCCCTTCATATCAGTTGGAAACAAAACAGAGGCCAATAGCCACAAAGAAATTATGTGTACAGTCGAACAAGCTACCTAATAAGTATACCTACAGGTAGAAATCTTTATAATTCTAGTACACGGAAAATATTGATTGCAATTTTGTTTTTTAAAGCGTTTCGCATTAAGCGACTGATGTCAAACGCTGTATCGTTTGACATCAGTCTCTAAATGCATCTGTATAATCTTAAAATTTTAGCTGGCTGTAGGTATACCTATTAGCTTGGTCGACTGTACATAAATAGTTAAATGTATAATAAAAATCTTCCATTTTTTATTAAACAACAGGACAGTCCTGCAGCCTCCGCTGACATGGTCACAGTGCGGGAGAAAGTCGCGACACTAGCGCCCAATTAGTCGCGCGACCGACGCTTCCCGCGCGTTTAACTTGCCTACTTACTTGCGATTTATTATTTTTATAGTGTGTGGAATTCCTATTGTTTACTGTTTCATTCAAGAAAACATATTTTTCATCCCTTCAATTCGAAAAGTGTCGCTTTGTTCCTCTATAAGTGCGAGCAAAGTAGTTCTTTTCTCCATTAGACTTTTTAGCGGGCAGTAATGAGATTTGAATTTGGAACATGAATCGTTCATTGAAATCAAACGCAAATTGTATTGTGTTGGCTGTACGGTGCGAGGAGACGCGGTAACTAAATTTAAAACATACGCGCGCGATTTACTTACTTCCCTGTTCTAATAATCGGTACGGACTTTATTGTATTTTGTGCAAAAAAAATAGCTCTACGTCGAGTTCTGAAAGTGATAGTGCATTAACTCCTGAAACAATAAAAATAGATGCTAATAACGTCATACAAAACTTAATCCCTACGAAATCCCGGGAGAAATATTTAAAGGCATACGACAATTTCTTAATATGGAGTAGAAGGTTGTTTAGTAACGTGTTGTCTTAATAAGGACGTAAAACTGGACACATATTCGTAATTAATATATCTGATGGATTTAAACGTGTCGTCACTCTATTTTTATTAAATAATAATATTACAATACAATATGAGGCGCCTTTTATTTTCTCATAGAGGGTGATGAAAAGTCGAGTGTATCACTCGGGTGCAAAATATATTTTGGGCTCGGGCGACGTACTTTGAATCCCTCGCTACGTTCAGGATTCTACTAAAGAATCCCTCACTACGTTCGGGATTCTACTCTATTAGAATCCCTCACTTTGCTCTGGATTCAAAAAAGCGCCCTCGCCGTAAAAATATTATTTTGCTCCCTTATGATACAATCTACTATTTCATCCCTTCAATTCGAAAAGTGTCGTTTTGTTCCTCTTTAAGTGCGAGCAAAGTAGCTCTTTTCTCCATTAGACTTTTTAGCGGACAGTAATGAGATTTGAATTTAGAACATGAATCGTTCATTGAAATCGAACGCAAATTGTATTTTACTGGCTGTAAGTGTTGGCTGTACCTTAGTTTAAAGGAGGAGGCGCGGTAATTAAAAAAAAACAAAAACGCGCGATTTACTTCCCTGTTCTTAGTTCTTTAATCTACGGACTTTATTGTATTTTGTGCAAAAAAAATAGTTCTACGTCGAGTTCTGAAAGTGACAGTGCATTAACTCCTGAAACAATAAAAATAGAAGCTAATAACGTCATACAAAACTTAATCCCTACGAAATCCCGGGAGAAATATTTAAAGGCATACGACAATTTCATAATAAGGAAAAAAATAGAAAAGGAGCGAAGACATTTTTAGAAAGTGTATTTGGCCTATTTTCAAGAATTAGCCAAAACAAAACAACCTTACTCTACTCTACTCTACTCTTTGGAGTAGAAGGTTGTTTAGTAACGTGTTGTCTTAATAACAACGTAAAACTGGACACATATTCGTAATTAATAGCGTATCTGAAGAGGATGTCTGATGGATTTAAACGTGTCGTTACTTTATGTTTTATTAAATAATAATATTACAATATAATATGAGATGAGGCGCCTTTTATTTTCTCATAGAGCGTGATGAAAAGTAGAGTGTATCACTTGGGAGTAAAATATATTTTTGGCTCGGGCGACGTACTTTGAATCCCTCGCTACGTTCAGGATTCTACTAAAGAATCCCTCACTACGTTCGGGATTCTACTCTAGAATCCCTCACTTCGCTCTGGATTCAAAAAAGCGCCCTCGCCGTAAAAATATTATTTTGCTCCCTTATGATACAATCTACTATTTCTGAGCTAGTGTTGGTCTTAGACGAATAATAAACATAAACCTCATGCCTGAAGATCACCCATTAGGTAGAGGTGTACTGAATAGTACACCCACATTTCAGCAAGTTCCATGTAATAGGTACCTAGGCTAGCCTATTGCCATCAACCAGGCACAAATCTAGACGCTATGGCTGCTACTGAGACATTCCTGATGGAAAAAAACCAAAAACACTTTGCCCGAACCCGAACCGGGAATGGAACCCAAGTTCCCGCGCTCAGCAGTCACGCTCGCGACCATTCGACCAACGAGGCAGTCTATCCATATATATACGTTCTCAATCTCATCTACATTGTTTTGTTCTAGGTAAGCATGCTCCACACTAAGCCACCGCATCATTGCTTTACATCGGACGAGTTACGGTGAAACGCAAACCTAGTTAATGTTAAAAAGTGTAACAAAAATACTCTACGTCACAAAAGTACCTACCTCATTAATCATCACCATTCTCTTGCCTATCCCAATTATTTAGGGGTCGGCGCATGTCATCTTGTTATCTTCCATACATCTCTATTATAATTACTTATTATCTCACCAGACACATCCTTTCTTACCGTGACACCATCCATCCATCGTATCTTTGGCCAAACAACGTAACAAAACCCATCCATCAACATTTGCAATTAAAAACAACACTAAAGTCATTTCGTTGTCGCGTCGAAAGATGATAATAAAACCCTGGATCACACAAGGTTTGCTGCGCTGTATGAGGAATAGGGATAGATTACATAAAACATTAAAACTCTCACCAGATAATGCAACATTAAAAGTAACTTACACCCGCTATAGAAACTTCTGCAACAATATCTTGAAAAAAGTAAAAAAAGCTTATGAAAAAAGTCTTGTTGAATCAGTCCAAAATGATAATAAAAAACTGTGGAAAGTAATAAAAGACGTCACAAACACAAACAAAAACACTAGCTGCTCAAATGAACTACTATCTCTAGTTGATGACCCTAAACAGTCTTTGAACAAAGTAAATAGCAGCTATGTTGATGTGGGTAGATCTCTGGCAGACAAGATCAGGCAAAATAAATCAAACTTATTAGACACTAATGTAGGGACAAACTCGCAGGCGCCGGGGCCACAACTAAACTCTTTCGTATTAGATGATACGGATGAATGTGAAGTGGACCGTCTCATCATTAATTTAAAAGCGAATAGCGCAACTGGTTTTGATGGGATTGGCAGTATTTTTTAAAGAAATACAAAAACTTTCTAGTTGCTCCACTCACCTTTATCTTTAACACCTGCCTCCAAAATGGGATATTCCCTGAATCTTTAAAAAAGTCAGAGGTTTGCCCAATATACAAGGGTGGAGACAGAGATTGCATCACCAACTATAGGCCCATATCTATCCTTCCAGCCATGTCAAAAATCCTTGAGAGAATAATTAACGTTAGACTAATAAGGTATCTAGAAAGTAAAAACTTGCTCTCTCCGAACCAATACGGTTTCCGAAATGATAAATCTACTGAACAAGCTGTAAACAGGCTCACAAGTTACATCAGTGATAAACTGGATGAGAAAAAGAAATGCCTGACCATCTTCTTAGATTTGGCAAAGGCCTTTGATACAATCTCTGTTTCGATACTCTTGGCTAAACTGGAAAGACTGGGCATCAGAGGTACTCAGTTGAAACTCTTCGAAAGTTACCTGAGTAGTCGCCGCCAGTGTGTTCGTGTGGGAAACTTTACTAGTACTGACCTCCCGGTTACACATGGTGTTCCTCAGGGCAGCATCCTAGGACCAACCTTATTTCTTGTTTATATCAACGACCTCACTGATCTAAAACTTACCCAGGGCGAAATCGTTTCCTTTGCTGATGATACTGCTCTCCTTTTCTCAGCCGATAACTGGAATGAAGTCTTTGATGCTGCCCAGTCTGGTTTTGATACTGTCAGGAAGTGGCTAAATGAAAATGTTTTAACGCTAAATACTGATAAAACCAAATACATTTGTTTCAGTATTCGACCAGACTTGGACATTGATCGTACCTATGATATTATTCCACACGAATGTACAGTGCATGGTGATTGCTCTTGTGCCGGGATAGAAAGGGTTAAATCAATTAAATATTTGGGCGTTACGATAGATAGAAACCTTAACTTTAAAGAGCATATACGAATTTTAACGGGACGGATTCGGAAACTGATATACATCTTCAAAAATATACGACATATCGCCGATCCTCCTATCTTGAAACGAATTTACTTTGCCCTCTGCCAATCACTCATAACATACTGTATATCTGTTTGGGGAGGTGCTCCAAAGACGACGCTAAAATCCGTTGAGGTTGCCCAACGTGCAATACTGAAGGTTAGCACCTTCAAGCCGATTCTTTTCCCTACTTCTGCACTCTATCAATTGTGTGGAGTACTAACCGTGAGACAATTATTCATTTTAAAAATAATTTTAATGCAACACTCACAAATAGTTTACAACCCAAAGATTTTGAATAAACGCAGACACTACACGATTTTCAATAAAAAAAGATCAACTTACACTAAATTTGTAACAAAATTCTTTAACTCTCTCGGCCAGTGGCGGATTTGCCCTAAGGCACAGTAGGCCCGGGCCTAGGGCGGCCAGATACTAGGGGCGGCAGAGAGCGAAGTCAGGCAGTGTCAGGTCATGATTATCAGATCTGATAATGACTGTTGTCATGGGGACTATGTTGTAAAAATAAGTACAACCAAGCTGTGGTGTATTTTCCTTACTATAAGCCGCTGCTCTGGGGCGGCTTTTCGAACTAGCTTTACGTATATTTCGGTCTGCCGCATGGCCGCCCCCAAAATCTAGAAACAAGCACTATATTCTTCTAATCTGCCGCAAAATTTTTCTGGATTGCTCAGTCTTCTGAATTGCCCAATCTATCAAATGCTTTCAATACGTTAGTAGTAAAAGTAAGTAAAAAAAAAAATTAATGATAACAAGACAATCAGTTACCTTTCCTAAGTGAGAAGCTAAAATTTTCGAGCTCGCTTCGCTCGCTCTTGCGTTTTAGTACCCTCTTATCTGGGGCTTCATGCATAAATCGTAAAAAAAACTTTTCTAGGCATCTCTATGAAAGCAAAATGTAATTTATCCGATGTGCAAAGTATAACATTTTCAAATAATATAAAACTTGACTTAACTTTGCAAGGAAACATTTTTTAATCGATTTCAATATAAGTTGAGAAAAGGGCGGCACATGGCCTGGGGCCTAGAGCGGCCAAGACTGTAAATCCGCCACTGCTCTCGGCCCTTATATCTATAACAAAATTAATAAAGTCCTTAACATATACCCACTTAATACGGATTGTTGCAGGAGAAAGGTATTGGAATACCTACAAAGTCTCACTTATGAGGAGACCGAGAAGCTTCTAACCGTATTAAGATAGTAAACTATTATATTTTACATACATTATTATTTATACTCACAAAACCGTATCTCAGTCATTAACATGACCACTCATATATTGCCATAATATATCACAATCACACTCAACCACAGACACACCCTCTCTCATTCACTCATTCATCTAGCATAATACACAAAGAGAGGATTACACCACACACCACATCTCTATTATAATAAAGTTTTAGACGAGAGTATGTCAAAGATATTGTAAAATGCAAGCATACAAGAATCACAATATTTATGTTCTGTAACTCGAGGGGGTTGGCGCTGTAAGCCGAAATACAGGTTCTTCCTAGTTCGGCTATAGAGGCTAAAACTTTTGTGTACAAGTACTGCTTTATAAAGCATTTTATTTGTAATTTATAATAAGTACTTTTTTTGTGAAACAATAAATTTATTTATTATTATTATAATTTATTTATTATTATTTACCTACTCAAAGCTCTTTTCCCTCTAAACCATGACCAAAAGCGAACCAAAACAATTGACGGTTTTATCAAGTCGTGACTAAGTTGTGATTCAATAACAAATCAGTCTACTTTCGTATTTGCGTCGGCTCCAATTGGGATAGCGAGATAGTGGGCTGTATGACTGGCGCTTTTATGAGCGAAATCTGATGGAACCACGGATAAGTGACGAATGGAGAGTCAGTTGTCATCTGTTGGGGAAAACCTTGCCATGTTTTACTTATAATTTCATTAGCTCTTTTAATTATTTCTTCACAAAATATTCCTTCAAAAAACATTCAAAAACATAAATATTGTTAGGGTGACAACAAGCTACCGGCAGACCAGACTCCTGAAAGGAACTTCCTAAAAACACGAGTCGTGTACTTATCGCGTTCTGTATTTCTATCAAGCCCTTGATCCAGCTGCCTAACGAGAGCGTCTTCAGGTATAGTATATGAATTCCTGAGGACGCTCTCGTTTGGCTCATTATCTAATTATTATCGATTTTCAATTAACATTTGGATTCAAACAATGGGTGACTAATGAACGTCTGATAAAGGCTCTTTATAACACATCAGTCATGTGACGACATTAACATCACCACATTTATGTATTATGCACCGCACCCACCTCGCAAAATTCACGAAATCAGCCAGATCATAATTATAAAAACCTGACAACAACTCGGACAGACTAGCCCACCAGATTTAACACCTGTCTGGTCGGAGGGCCCCGACTTTTCAACAGACTATAATTAACTCAACACCCTATTCCTCAAACCTCTGAATCCCCATTAGAATCGTCCATATAAGTATCATTCTGTAGTCCGTATTATACCTAGCTACATAGTAGGTACTCCATCTGACTATTCCGTGGTTAGATCTTAATTCTAAGTGGGTTGTCTGTCAGAGAGAAAGTTGTGACTCCAACTATTTTTATGTAACACCATTCACTATCTAAAGTTGTTCCGAAAGAAACCTGAGTTTTTAAAGAAGTGGAACAATGTAGGTTTATACCTAACAGTGGGTGTCGTGGCTGAGATGATGAACAATGACTACCTCGTTGGTCGAGTGGTCGTAAACGCGAGTGGTGAGCAGGCCCTGGGTTCAATTCCCGGGTCGGGCAAAATGTTGGAATTTTTCAGTAGCATGGAGTCTGGATCGTTTTTCCATCACGAATTTCTCAGTCAGGAGTTTTGATTTGTGTCTGGTTGATGGCAATAGGCTCGCTCCTTATTACGTGGGACTTAAGCTTCATAACTAGTGTTTAATGAAGGTGTACTAATGGGTACCCTTCTACCTATCCTTTCGGGGATTAGAGGATGTTATGTTATGTTATGTTGAATAGAAAAGACAGCCGGACTTGTCACTATTATAATTATAGTAGAGCCTACTTACAGTACCTACTTATAAAACAACCAGGTCGCCCTGGGAAGTTCCACTATATACAAACCTGCTGACTGGCTAATCTTTAAACCACGAGGTAATCTTCACTGGGACCTCGATAGCGCCGACAAGACTGAAAAATATCTTGTTGAATGGACACCGTTGTTGTGCGTTCAGAAAATCTAAGGCGTGAGATTCTGAGAATATAAATGTGACTTTAACTTTAAGTAAAGTAAAAATATGTGCCTGCCCCCCGCTGCAGGTTGTTCGAAAGAAATACCGCGGCCGCGGACACAAAGGGCTAAGAAGGAACATGGGTGGTTTTTGACAGTAGAAGCCTGACACTCCCTACCGCTCTGTCCAGAGCGGGAGGAGTCATTTTGATGGCATCTATGGCGCCCAAAAAAACAAAAAATAAAATAATAACAGTCTGCTATCCCGCTTCTGATAGCATTGGGATTCTGAACTGACGAGAAACTATGAATGGATTGTAAAATTTATTTGTATGTAGAAGCTAGGGGGTAGGTTATCCCGTCAGGGCTGTGGTTTGTCGAAAGGTTAACGCGGCTCCGACACATGGGCGAAGAAGGAACATGGGTTTGGTTTTTAGTCAGTAGAAGTCAGACACCAAAAAAAAAAGGGGGGGGTAGGTTATCTTCGAAAGTACTCATCAGATTCCAAAAATTCTTTCACCAAGGACCAGATACGTTATTCCAGAGGCCACATAGGCCACATTAAAAACGTTTCCGTGGGTTAAATTCCGTGCAAAACGGAAGTGAAGCCGCGAGCAAAAGCTGGTATGAAAAAAATAAAATGAAATGGGCTGAATACTGAGGTGATGGTTTTATAGAGATGCATGAAAGCGGGAAACATGCTGTTGAGGTAACAAATAAATAAGAACGGGAAGATGGAAAGACCTACTGAACTTACATTACTACTTAATATATTGATATATTTTTTTTATGGAAGAACTCAATAAAAAATAAGCAACATTGGCTAAGCTGCGTCATTTTTGGTACAAAACTAAAGCGCAATAAATGAGCAATAAAATACATATTTAAGCAATTTAAAAGTAACCAAACCCAAGGCGTCAAGGTAGGAAGTTCCTTGAGAACTAATACGAGCAATTTATATTGCTCGACTAAAAATAGTGTTGTGACGACTCGCCAATTTGGCTGGAATGTTGCGAACGTCTGGCGCCCACATTGCCCTAATAAATAGGGATGGGACGTGGACAAGTCTCGTGTATTAAATTGTCTCTGGTCACCGCTGCGCCATCGCCATTAATTTTGGGGACTTTTTTTTGGGAAAAAGATACTCAGTGGATTGAGCCAAGTTTTGATAGAGCAAAAAAACCACAAGAAATATTGCACTTGGCACTGATCAACTGATACCTGAACCACGCTGGTTTCCTTACAATGTTTTCCTTCACCGAATTAAGTGCTCTACTAAAAACTATAAGAATGCAATTCTTTATTGTTTCTTTGTACTTACTACCAAAAGCTAATCAACATTACAAACATTTTATTTCCCTATCCTATGACTGCAAAGACTAAGTAGGTACTTGAATCTTCTTAGATAGAAAGCAAAGTGTTAAGTATTAGGGTTTTCCTCACGAATTTGTCAGTAGAATCCACGACTGCAAGGAAAAGCTTTGTGTAAACCCTTTGTAAAATTAGGATTCCTTTTTTTGTTCTTTTTGGCGGGTGGGAAATAATCAAATGACTCCTCCCGTCTTGGGCAGAGCGGTAGGGAGTGTCAGATTTCTACTGACTAAAAACCACCCATGTTCCTTCTTAGCCCTTTGTGTCGTGGCTGCGGTAGATATCCAGACTAAAACCTAGGTTCCTATTAGTAAATATACCTTTGCTTAGCGCATCACTACTAATAAACTCGTCTGGTGACACGTGGCTCGAGTATTGGGACAGGATGCCGCGATTTATACACCAAATAGATTTACAACATGTTTCTGTAGCAAATGTTAACATTAACATACATTTTGATGTCATACTTTATATTATTATGATGACAATATGTTGCATCGACCCCGAATAAATTGGGATAGGTAAGGGCAGGAGATTGATGATGACTTTATATTATTAAAATATGAATAAAAATTAAATTCCTGTCTCGACCGGACCGGGCGAGTTCCAGCGGTCGAGTCGCCTACTAAGCCTCATCTTCTTGTCATGTTGACTTAAGCTGCCGAAATCAGCATACAAACTGTACGTAATACACAACACATTGCATAACATCACGCCTGTAGGTAATCCCCCAAAGGTTAAACCTACATTTCGCCAGTTATGTTTACGTTCCTGTAGGTAATAGGAGGCGAGTCTATTGCAACCAACCGGGCACAAATGCAGACTCTTTGGCTGCTAATTCTTGGTAGAAAAGTCCAATAACCCTTTGCCCGACCCAGTATAAGTATAAGTACGACGGGCTGGTATCCGCAACTCCACGTTCGATGCGCGTATTTTGCGTGCAGGTGGGAATATCACTCGATCCACCCTAGCTCCCCGAGAAAAGCCAGCAGTCCCTTGGTGTTACTGGCAATCTCGCGGAGAGTACCTGGGTCACCGAAGTACTTGGTCCTATACCGGGCAACGCCCGGACAGTGCAGAAGCACGTGGGCGGCTGTTTCTTCTTCCTCCATGCAGGCTCGACACAGAGGACTATCTGTGACACCTATAACAAAGAGGTGCTTATTAAAAGTACCGTGTCCAGTGATGGCAGCCGTCACTGTGCGTAGTTGCAGCTTAGTCAGCCGGAGCGCTTGTTTGGTGAGGCGGGTGTCGATGGCGGGTAGCGCCTCCTTGGCCTGCCTGCACTCGCCGTGGTCTAGCCACAGCTTGGCGTGAAGTTCTTTGGTACGTTTCCTTACCAGCGTGCGAAGATAGCCGAACGGGAGTGGCACGATGGGTTCTGGTCCCACCACCGCCATGCTCGAGCCCCTTCGAGCGAGCTCGTCCGCTGCATCATTGCCTCGGGAGCCGCTATGTCCTTTAATCCATTGAATGGTTACATTATTGAGGTTACCAACCTGGTTCAGGCGTTGATGGCACTCGTGTATTAGCCCGGAATTGACCGTGGGGCTCCTTAATGCCAGCAGCACTGCCATGCTGTCTGAGAGTATACGGATGGAGTGATCCTTTACCTCCCAAGCCAAGATGGCAGATGCCGCCAGGGAGATACCCAAGCATTCTGCCTGAAAGACAGTGTTGTGGGCCCCCAGAGGTACGGCGATGTGGATATTGAGATCCTCCGAGAAGACCCCTGCTCCAGTACCAGTACCTGTTTTGGATCCGTCCGTGAAGATCCGTACTTCTGCAGGGTTAAGTCCCTCGCAGCGGTGGTCTTCATGGAGTTGGATTTTGTATTTTTTATCGAATACGTACTGTTTGGGTACTCGATCGTTAACAGCTTTCACCAGGGGGAGCTCACTTTGGATTCCCTCTAGTGCCGCAGTATGTTGCGTGCATTTCTTACCCCAGAGTTGTAGCGTATTGAGGCGCAACGCCGTCATCGTTGCTTCCTGCTGAATGAACAGGTGGAGCGGCGGAATTCCCAGTATGGCTTCGAGAGCTGCGGTCGGGGTTGTCCTCATGCAGCCTGTGATTGCCATGCAGGCGAGCCTTTACATACGCTGCAGCTTGCTTATTGCTGTGATTAATTTGGTACGGGGCCACCAGACCACTGCCCCGTAGGTGATCATGGGTCTGATTACCGCGCAGTAAAGCCAGAGTATAATTTTAGGGGATAGGCCCCACTTCTTACCTATCATTCTCCTGCACTGCCAAAAGGTAAGGCAGGCCCTGCTTAGCTTATTGTCAAGATGACTACTCCAATTTAGCTTGCTGTCCAGGATGACCCCCAGGTATTTGACCTCGTTGGTTAACTGGAGCTCAGTATCAAATAGCTTAGGTAGGCGATGAGGGCCTAGCATTCGTTTTTGGGTAAACATGACTAGTTCAGTTTTTGTGGGGTTCACTGAGAGATCGAACTCAGCACACCATCGTTCAACTATACGTAACGCCTGCTGAGTGAGGTTGCAGATTGTCCCTGTCACCTTCCCTGAGATGAGGATGGCGAGATCGTCTGCGTACCCAATAGTGTAGAAGTGGTTAGCATTGAGCTTCGTGATGAAGTCATTAATCACCATATTCCAGAGAAGGGGCGACAGCACTCCTCCTTGGGGACAGCCCCTGACTATCACTGCTGACTGCTGCTCTTCACCGAGGCGGACGACTCGTTTGCTAAGCATATTGGTAATCCAGTCTATCAGTACCTGTTCCACCCCGTGTCGGGAGAGAGCGGCGCTGATGCTGGAGAAGTTTGTTTTGTCGAAAGCTCCTTCGATATCTATAAAAGTACCCAGGCAGGTGCCCTTCTGATGTATCGCTTCCTCTATCCGGCCAACCACTAGATGAAGAGCGGATTCAGTGGACTTACCCGCACTGTATGCGTGTTGATTTGCGTGAAGAGGTATTGCTTTTAAGACGCCATCCCTCAGCTCTCTCTCGCATATCTTCTCCATGGTTTTCAAGAAAAAGGAGGTCAGGCTGATCGGTCGGTAGGATTTGGCGTTAGTATAGTCACCCTTACCTGGCTTAGGGATGAATATGACTTTCACTTCCCTCCATCCTTTCGGGATGTATCGAATGCCCGACCCAGGAATCGAATCCATGATTTCATGCTCATCAGTCACGTTTGTGAGTACCGTATTTTAAATTCATACTAATATTATAATGCGAAAGTAACTCTGTCTGTCTGTCTGTCGCGTTTTCATGCCAAAACTACTGAACCGATTTAAATGAAGTTTGGTACACACGGCTACACATCAAGCTATACAAAACCAGTATAATCTGATCGTTCATTGTGCGAAAAGATCTAGTAAAGCTAGGCCAAGATTAACTGGTTTTGTATAGCTTGATGTGTAGCCGTGTGTACACAGAAAGTCTAGAGCCTGAAAAAGGACATAGGCTACTTTTTATTGCGAAAAAAGGGTGTAAGAGATTGAAAAGGGACGAAAAGATTACTTTTGGTCGCGATAACCGACGCATCCACGCGGGCGGAGCCGTGGGCATAAGCTAGTTGATTATAAATGATTTTTCTCTGTTCGCCCAAACATACACTCCTTTGCAAAAAAAACGGGCACCTTAGGAAATTTACGTTCTAAGGTCGATTTGAGTTAATTCAATGAAATTTAATTGTTTGACGTAGTCTGTATACTCAAATCGTGTAAATTAATACGCGTGAAGTGAACTGTGGCAATTTAAAAAAAAAATCTATGAATTCTTTAAAACCGATGTACACGGCCAAACAATAAGAAGTGGTCGGCAATAAAGACAAGAAGATTTTTTTACTTTGTTTAATTAAATATAGTTACAAATGTAATAACCTAATAACGAGTGTGACCTCCTCTTGCCAAAATCACAGCTTGAATCCTTCTGGGCATGCTTTCCACGATGTTTTTAATGACGTTTTGAGGAATACGTTCCCACTCTTCTGCAATGACTCTTTTTAGCTCCCTGATGTTTTGTGGAGCATGTTGCACTGATCTTACCCGTCTCTTTAGAACATCCCAGACATGCTCAATTGGATTGAGGTCAGGACTTCGAGCTGGCCAATCTAAACGACGGATCCCAACTTCTTGCATGTACGCTTCCACGTCGCCAGAACGGTGCGGGCGAGCATTGTCGTCCATAAAAATGGAATCTTCCCCAAGTGCAGTCAATGCGGGTTGTGCATATGGAATTAGGACCCGGTGTGCATTTAATGTTCCATTTTCTATGAGAACTAACTCCGTACGCCCCGTCGAATTAATTGCTGCCCAAAACATAACGGAGCCTCCGCCATAAGGAGTGATTTCTTCGAAACACACTTCCGCATAAGCATTCCCGTGGTCTTCGTAGCACTCGCCGGCGTCGGTCCTCTCCACACAAAGAGATTCTAGCTTCATCAGAAAACAATACTTTATTCCAGTCCTCCAGAGTCCATGAAGCACAGTTTCGAGCAAACTGAAGTCGAGCAACACGGTGCTCACGGAGTAATTTAGGTCCCCGAGCCGGGCGGTAACTCCTGATATTGGCAGCCAATTCCTCCTCCTGACGGTCCACAAGCTAACTTCTACTCTTCTTACTTCTTCAAGGCTCTTCTTCAGGTCCACACTTGACGCCTTACGATTCCGCAAGGCCTGACTCACCAAAAAGCGGTCATCTCTTGGTTCTGTGCGTCGTTTTCTTCCCGAACCGGGTCTTCTTTTGACCGAACCGGTCTCTTGATACCGTTGCCAAGTCCTCTGGACAGTTGAACGACTCACATTTAGCCGCTGAGACACGTAAGTTTGCGAACAACCTTCTTCAAGTAGGGCTATAATTTTACCGGCCCTTATCGCTTTATCACTCATGTCAAAAAGTGGTATTTAATGTAAAAAGAAAGATAAAATTGTTTAATTTGCAGAAAATATCCAAAAAGTTTTAAAATTTTAGTAATCAGTAATAAAATCGTTTCAGCAATTCGCGCCATTAGTAATAGTACATTACTGCAGAATCCAGTAAGTAAGCCTTCCTGGCCAAGTATGAGTTAACCGGACCGAACCGCAGGTGAGGTCTGGTTATATACGAGGCCAGGATGGCTTTCTTACTGATTGAGGTTTGTATAATGCTTTTCTCAAAAATTTTATATTGAAGGTTACATTCATATGTGAAAAACTCAATAGCACTTTTTGGCCGACCCGGGAATCGAACCCAGGACCTCACGCTCTGCAGTCGAGCTTGCGACCACTAGACCAACGAGGCAGTTTAGGAAACAACTTTAGAAAAAACTTTTTAATAAACTGAAATTACTAAATACAATCATAAAATCCCACACTATACTTCTACAACATTACTAAGTACAAAACGCAACGTATAAAATGGCTGTTTAAGGTTCCAAAAAATATGTATCTCATAAAATGTCATACCAAAAAGAGAGATAGATATATATTTGGAACCTCCCTTCTTTATCCATGTTATAATGGCTAAACTATAATCTGTGTCTGGTACTATGTTTTTTTTTCTAAACAGATCTAAAGAGGATGACCTAGTGTCCAGTAAGTAAATTACATACTTACTTACTGGACAGTAGGAGATTCCAAGTTTAAAATCTCGCTTCTTACTGGACAGTTGTGAATAAGTCTCCGGTAAAGTTAACTTTCTGGATACTTTTTAGAGATGTTATGGCAACATTACATACCATTTTTGAGAAAAGCAATTTTACAATAATCTACAATAATCATTATTTTCCTTTTGTTAATTTCAATATTTAAATTTGGAACGTACAGAATCATGCCAGGATTCTTCAAATAACATGCCAATACATCGTCAAATTAATAAAACCTCTTACTTGTCCTTCTTCATTGAAGTAGAGAAAAAAATATGAAGTGCCCGTTTTTTTTGCAAAAGAGTTTATTATTTAAATTTAGTTTCTCCGTAAGTGAATTATTGTTAATTTTTGATGAGGAATACCTACCTAATAAAGTTCTTAAACCATATTTTCTTTTATGGCAATCTCCTGAATTTTCACGATAATGCAAAATTTCTCCTTGTAAGAGGTAATGCAACGGCTTGATGACTGAACTTTAACCTTAATTAATTAACGGAAACCTATTCAAAACTAAATAAACTGCAATACTTTTCACCATCCACGTCAGTCAATCCCCTACCAGCACATTAGGTAATGTTTAAGGTAAACAGTGCAGGCATTGCGTTCCTACGGCTTCCACTAAGTCAATTTATTTCGCGACTAACCGAACATTCTAGTAGCTTCACTTCTAGCTAATTACCTGATACGTTCGTGGAAAATAGTTCGGTGAAGTCAAAACGTTTGTTTATTGGGAAACTTTGTGACATAGGTAACAACAAGTCTCTCATCCCCGAAATAATATGTAGAGGTTTTAGGTTAAGCGCAGAAAACTTTATACCTACAAGGTGTAGTTTTCTTTCCGCGTCAAATTTCAGGGGGTTGTGGCGACTAGCGACATCTATCGCAACACCTGCGAACTAGCGACAGAGATTCCTACATCGCGCTATCAACATTATCCGAGACATAAGCCTATATAGGAGTTCCCGACTTACCTACAACTGTCGGGCAGTTAGCCCACCGGACACAACACCCGTCCGGTCGGAGGATCCTCCCTTTTCTATGGGGGATGAGGAACTTTACACCCTGATCCTCATTACCTCCAAAGGGTCATTGTACTCATCCTAACTTTTACTAAAGAAACAACCTAAAATCACGAAAAAAAGCAGCTGGTCCCACATTTGACGTGGACATCTTTAAAATGGCACCTTGTATACCATCATCCTCATTCACAGCCCGACTTTACCCATTGGTAAAGATGGGATTAGTCCTTACTTTGCGTGTGTCAATCTCCCGTTCTTATGCCACCATCGTTATGTGCGTAGCGTTATACTTTTTGTTATAGCGTTCTACCTATTAACCATGTAGGAATTATCTTCCAATTTAACCGTATACAGCTATCAATATTTTACATGAAGCGACTGCTTATCTAGTGTCCACAAGGAATAATCCGAGGTCCCATGCAGTATACCCCTGGGAAAGATATAAGATAAAACTGGGAAACTCCAAAATCCTCAAAAAGGTTTCTTCTCATTCCTCGCTAACACTGAACATTATCATCATTCTCCTAAGCTTATCCCAATTTATTTGGGGACGGCGTAGCATGTCTTCTTCTTCCATACTTCTGTATTACACGTCATCTCAGCAGTCACCTCCTTTCTAGCCATATCATCCTTCACACAGTCCATCCATCGTTTCTTTTATACTTAACACTGAACTTCTACTCCTCAAAACTTAAAATCCCATCTAGAAATCGAACCTGCACACCTCCACCATCTTACCCACTGAGCCCCGAGCGCTCTGTTTAGCAGTATTTTGTGCGACAAATCTTATTAGCAGCCGTGACGTAACAGAGTGCGCGGAACCTTAGCGTGATTCACTTAATCCATAGCCTATTCAGGAATGCGAGTACTCACGGTGGAAGGTACTCGTTTGAGGATCAGTCATCGTTTGGCAAGCCCTTTTAGGTTATCCTTGGGAATGAAATGTCACGTTTATTGGCCGGAAATTGGTCGGTAGAAAAAGCTTGATTATTTCACTTTGCTCTACAAGTTTTTAATTTAAAGGACATGGACATTAATTGAAAACTAATCATGCGGAAATAGATTTTCTGCAATTGTCAAATTAGCACCAATTACTTTGCACAAGCGCGCGGTCCAAACGTAACATAAATACGTCGATAAAACGATTTTATTATCCTAATATAATTATGTTTGATGAATTGTTTGCAACAAGAGCAATCAGCATCATCAACAGATAAGTACATGAATCAATTTAAAACTTAACATGATTTTAATATTATGGTTTATGAAAAAAGTATTTTTAATTTTAAGATTTCCGTAATTACGTTACGTTTCAGATAACCTAAACCATAGAACCCTGAATCAAAACTGAATAGGTGATAAAAAATACTTTGTTACAATAAAGCCTCCTCCTTTTTGGAAGTCGGTTAATAAAACCAGAAGGAACCTTCTGGCAAATGCAGCGAAATCTTATAACAAAGCCGTTTCCTTTCGGAGATTGAAGAACGATTGCATTGAGTCGAATTGAAAAACGAAGATGTAGATGTGGCATAAATTCTGGGCGCTAAATGTAAGTGCCACAAAGACACACAAGAGATGACAAAAATACAATAAATTCGTTGCCTATAGGTAAGTATTATTGCAGATGATGCGGATTGATTGTCACAAGCCATCGTAATATTATTATTATATTTTAAATTATTATTTTTCCATTAAAAAAACAGATGTGAACTTTTCTATCTGAGACCTAGACACCCATCCAATATACATGCAGATTGTATGGTAGACGGATAAAATTTTATATATGAGGAATCATATTTTAATAATCACATAAAGAGCCAAAATCTTAATTCATCATCTGCCTAGCCTTTTCCCAACTATATATTGGGGTCGGCTTCCAGTCTAACCGGATGCAGCTGAATACCAGTATTTTACATGGAGCGACTACCTATATGACCTCCACAACCCAGTTAATAATGGGTAATACGATACCCTTTGTTAAGACTGGTTGCCAAACTTTCGGGCCACTGACTACCTGTTACGACTGTCAAATATCTACAAATGATAAGTAGCCGTTGACAGATTGTAATTTCATGATGTGTTAACCTCTGTACGTAAACCGTTTACCTAAATACTTAATAACAAAATAGAAACCACAGCAACACATGTTACGACAGCCATTAGAAGTAAAAATTAATAAACGCAGCGCTCGCCATTAGAAAGTAAATAGCGCGCAACTTTAAATACGAATGACACAAAGAGACCACACTCGATAGTCATTTAAATGTAACACATATCGACCGGTGAATGGGAAATGTTAGGAATGAAGAAACGTGGATAAGAAATCTGTTTTTGTGAGGTTTTTGCGTCGTATAGAAGCTTCTCAGATTCTCTTTCTTATTTTCTCTATATCATTTTGACTTGTCCTATAAGAGACAAATAATTATTAGGTATTTCTTTTTTTTCGTTCGTTTTTATTCGTTTAACCCTTATGTGAGTGACGAGGTACCTGGGTACCTTTAGCATTTTCAAATATAACGAAAAGTATGTTTTACGCTCTGTAGGTAGCTGTGACTTCCTGAGAGCTCCTAACTATTTACAAATTATGTATTTTTTAATGTTTTGACCCAGTCAACTATTTACAATGTTTTGTGGAAACCAAAACATATTTGAAACTCACAATAGAGTGACAAGGTACCCGGGTACCTCTTTGTGTCTTGAATGACAATGAAAAAAGTATTTATAATTTCGTCCAAAAAATCAAATAATAAACATTTGTTATGATGTTTTATTTCAATCATCATCATCATCAGTCTATAATATTCCTACTGCAGGGACTCAGGCCTCCTCTCTACGAGAGGTATAATCCACCATGCAGACCCAGTACGGGTTGGTAGATGTCACATGTCCTCGAATTTTTTGGTTGTAAGACATGACGGTTTCCTCACGATGTTTTCCTTCACCGCTTTGAGAGCAGCAGTGATGAAATAAATTACACAAAGTAATACTCCTGCCTGGGTTCGAACCGACGACTTACTGTTCGTAAGTCGGGGCTGCCACCACTGGGACACCGCTGCTCTTTATTTTGCTGCTTTTTATTTCTATAAAAATTACAAAATATTTGTTTACGCAGCATTATATTAGAAGCTGGTGTTACATGTTGGACAAGTTACTGCATGTTCATCACAAACTGGTTTTCTGCAGTTAGTGCAAGCTTTTCGTGTTTTTCTTTGCTTGCGTTTAAGTTTTCTGCGTAGCAACTTCCGACGACTGCAACACGCCCAGTAGAATCTCGTCTAGTCTGACTTATCCACAGGACAGATAGATCCAGAAGGAATCGAAAGCCTTAGTTCTTGGCCATGCACGTTCTGTATTGCAGATCCCACATGTAATTTGGATGTCACAATGCAATTTTTTGATCTTTCTTCTATATTTTATTTTTACCACACAGTTGTAGACTCAATAATTTGTTCTGTCACTAGACACAAGTTGTGGTATATTATGTTCCCTGTAAATGATATATGCTGTCAAAGCTGCAATGTCAATAATATTGTAAAATAGTGCTAAAGGCCACCGATTCGTTCTGCGATTTACTGTATGTTCTGCTAACAGCTTTTCCACTATTGGTTTTATCACTATCACTACATATTATAAAACCAATTCCTCTCCGCCGCGTCTGTCTGTCTGTCTGTTCGCGATAAACTCAAAAAGTTCTGCATCGATTTTCATGCTGTATTCACCAATGGCTATAGGGGTTTTTGAGGAAAGTTTTAGTATATAACTAGCTGATGCCCGCGGCTTCACCCGCGTGGATGTCGTTCAAATTATATACTAAAACCTTCCTCTTGAATCACTCTATCTATTAAAAAAACCGCATAAAAATTCGTTGCGTAGTTTTAAAGATTTAAGCATACAGACAAACAAACAGACAAAAATAGCGACTTTGTTTTGTAAGGATTTATCCCTGGAATAGGTTCCCATGGGTTACGGGAACGGGATCAAAAATTCATGATTACTTTTGGTCGCCATAACCGATATCCACGCGGGTGAAGCCGTAGGTATCAGCTGTTTCATAATGAAATAATTATTGACTCACAAAATATCTATACGAACAAAGTAAACAGTCAATATCAAGCATGATGCATTGAATGGATTCAGTGTTCCTTGCGCGCCGAAAACCATGTACCGCACTGCACCCCCCCCCCTCCCCCCCGATTTAATCACCACAAATCATCAATTGTTTAGCTTAACTAAAATAATAATATTCAAAGTGTGGGTAACGTTAAAACATACCTTGATTGTTTAAATTACGTCTTAACTGTATGAAGGTACCCGGGTACCTCGTCACTCTGATAAAGGTGTTTTATTTGTCACTCACATAAGGGTTAAGTGCTTAGGTACTTACCACACGGACATACGCATTGGTAAAGAACTGTGTCAGATTTTTCATGCCTCCCATGCATGGGCCTCTGACTTTGACATTACATGCCGTTGAGAAGTATCTCTCAGGTATGCTGGTTTGCCCGCCGGGGCTGCGGATTATCGGAAGAGATGACGTGGCCTCGGCACAAGGGCGAAGAAGGAGCATGGGATGTCTTTAGCTGATGCTGTCTTATGCCTTTGGAATAGGTTTATTTTTTCAATGGCATAAAAGTAACAACCATGGACTCTGAATTTATGCCAGGCTGTTGTCAATAAGAAGAAGAATTGTCAAACTTAAGTGGCAGTGGGCAGGGCACATTGCTCGCAGAACGGATGGCCGATGGAGCCGAAAAGTTCTGGAGTGGCGACCGCGAACCGGAAGACGTTGCGTTGGAAGGTCTCCCACTAGGTGGACCGATGACCTGGTGAACCTTCACCAGGTCATCGGTCCACCTAGTGGACCCCGGAACCTTCCGGGGACCCGCTGGATGAGAGACGCACGGGACCGGTCAATGAGGCATATGTCCAGCAATGGACGACGTTAGGCTAAAATGATGGTGATGATGATGACGTTGTCAATAGGCTATAATATATAGGCCCCCTATACCTAACATAGGATTTAAAAACACAACCAGCGTAATATAAGTAGGTAGACTACTAAGTACATCTTTGCCTAACCTTTCAGGGACTACTGGTGTGATTTATTATGAATCTTAGTTAATTGGATGCTATTATTATTACTTTTTATAAATTATTTTTGTGATTTCAAATACAATGTTACATATTGCTTGTGGATAAAATTGAATTGAATACTGAACAAACAGTAGAAGAACCTCGTGATCTTTACAGTATTTTACTATCTTTATAAAAATCCCACATAAAAACACCTTACCTATCCAGCTCACACAATCCAAGTACTCGTATTAACAGCATGCCATAGTTTCGCCGTGGATATTTTCGCTGGACACTATCGCTTACTGTCGGATGTCGTCGCGTAACTTCGTGTGTTTCCGTGCGTTGGTGGGTAGGGGAAGGGGGGGGGGCTACCCTGCCTAGTAGGGGGGAGGACTAATAAACGATTATTATTTTTGATATCGGGAAATGGAGGCAGAGATTAGAAATGGGTGCGTTTGCGATGGGAGTGTAGTAAAAGTGTTGTTTGGATCGTTTTCTTGTTGTGAATCGGTTTGTGAGTGTGGTTTATGGTTTTTTGGAAGATAATGTAGGATTATAGATGATATCTTGTAGCTACTGCTTTTTGATAACTTGTTGAAGAGTAATTTTGTGTTTTTATTGGTATATACTCGGTCAGTTAATACTGTCTTTTAGATTTTCATATCCAAACAGGTTATTGTTGAAGGTCTCATTTTATCCCCGAAGGGTAAGGCAGACGTGTACAACCACATACAATCATGTTTAAGTCCCATGTACCCCTAGAGGGCGACCCTATTGCCACCAACGGGGCACAAATCTAGACTCCGTGGCTGCGCCTGCTACTGAAAAAATCCTGATGGAAAACCTCAATAACACTGCTCCACTTGGAAATCGAACCTAGGTCTTCATGCGCTTGTGACCACTAGACCAAAAAGGCAGTCATAGACAACACACACAGATAAACAGACACTCTGCACCAGAAAAAGTTGGGAATCGCCAAATGACCCTCCCGCTCTGGGCAGAGCGGTAGGGAGAGTCAGACTTCTACTGACTAAAATCCACCCATCATCATCTGCATCATCATCATCATTTCAGCCAAAAGACGTCCACTGCTGGACATAGGCCTCCCCCAGGTGTTGCCACATTGACCGGTCCCGTGCGTCTCTCATCCAGCGGGTCCCCGCAACCTTGACCAGGTCGTCGGTCCACCTAGTGGGAGGCCTTCCAACGTAACGTCTTCCGGTTCGCGGTCGCCATTCCAGAACTTTTTGGCCCCATCGGCCATCCGTACTGCGAGCAATGTGCCCAGCGGGCCCTGCCCATTGCCACTTAAGTCTGGCGATTCTTCGGGCTACGTCGGTAACCTTGGTTCTCAAGCGGATGTCCTCGTTTCTGATTCCACCCATGTTCCTTCAAAAACCTTTGTGTTCCGGAGCCACAGTATCTCTTTCAGACAGGCCCGCAACCCGTTATCCATAGATACTGCCTTTTTTTTTAAGGGTGGGACATCATCCCGCTCTTGGCAGAGCGACAGAACATGGGTGGTTTTTAATCAGTAGAGGTCTGACACTCCCTTGTCAGACCTCTACTGATTAAAAACCACCCATGTTTCTTCTTAGCCCTTTGCATTGAGGCTGCGGCGTTCTCTTTCGAACAACCCGTAGCGGGGGACGGGCACCCCAGATACAGCCTAATAATTTCTATCAAGGTCTCACCACATCACCTAGTCTAGAATCTAGATGGATGTACCTAGATATTTCTTCTCACCAACAGCAAGGTATATTGATTCATTTCGGAAAACCTCTAAAAGAGGTTTTAAAATTTTAACACGCCTCGTACACCTGTATACAGGCATACACCACTACTATCCGTTGTCGATTGCTTTTGACATGATCTTTTGAATATGCAGACTAGGTTCAATCACACTTATCACACTAATATTATAAAGGCGAAAGTTTGTGAGTGTGTATGTTTGTTACTTCTTCACGTCTAAACGGCTGGAGCGATTTTAATAAAATTTGGAGTTAGCTGACACCCTGGATTAACACATAGGATATAAGTTTTTATCCCGATTTTATTTTCCCGTGGGATAATTTTCGAGTTGTAGCGGGTGAAGCTACTGGCAATAGCTAGTAAAAGAATATTTTCGTTTCTGCTTTTCTTTGCCTGACTTCTTGGTGTAGTGGTTGCAAGCGCGATTGCTGAGGGCGAGGTCCTGAGCCCGATTCCCTGGGTCGAGCAAAGTGTTAGTGGATTTTTCCATCACGAATTTCGCAGTAGTAGCCACGGAGTTTGCTTTTGGGTCCGGTTGATGGCAATAAGCTCGCTCCCTATTATATGGGACTTAAACTTAACTGGCGAAATGTGGTCCTCCTTTGTAACCTTCGGAGATTGCAGGTGTGAGGTTTTAGTCAAATATTCCCTTTTTTACACGACTGCCCAAAAAAAAGAGTGTTTTAATCATGTGGCAGCACTGGCAGCGTTTAATTGTTTCACTGTCTGCCTAGCCTTTTCCCAACAATGTTGTGGTTGACTTCCAATCTAACCGGATGCAGTTAAATACCAGTATTTTACATGGAACTACTGCCTACCTGACCACAGATTATTCCTAACTTCCGAAATTCCCTGCGAGTGAAAACCTCCCGAGATCCCACAGTACTTCCCTCCGTCTACAGCTAATGCAGGAGGCTGTTACGAGCACTCCCAATTTACGACCCCCATAAACCCACAACGCTCAGTCGCACCTAAGTTCTGTAACCATACACACCATATCGCCCCCTTATTACACGGAGCCAGCAGGATTACATAAAACTGTCATATATTACTTAATTTATCTTTCATGGGTGATGTGATGTACTAAAAATGGTTTGATTTATTTTTGTGGTGAGACTTAACGTCAAGTTTTTAAAGGTAGAGAGAATATTTTCTGAAAGTTCAACACCCAGTTTTGTCATAACAATAGAATTTAAAGACCAGTGAGATCCATGCCCGTACTGGAGTCGCGAGACCATGACTCCACCGAAGTGGAGACGAGACGACAGAAGAGGAGATTAAAGAGCCAATAGAATTTGAATGTCCCACTCACTCTCACAAAGAGTAGTAAAACCCGGATAGTCGTCCCGAGGGTATAAGTTGCCTTGATTGCAATTACTCTAGTTATTTATCTATCGAGAGACTCTGCAGCCACAACTTATAAGTTGTTCGTGTTGCATATCTCTGTGCGACTGCATGCGACGGCTAGGTGCGATCAAAGTTTTTGCTGGATAGCTATGTCCTCTTTCTCGACGGGGCATCTATCCTAAACGTAATTTACATGCATTAGGCAACTATCCCCTACATGGGATAGTAGTCCTGAAATTTATAGGTCCGCAAAAATCGCCAATGCTCTGGAAATATCAAAGATATTGTTCATTCCTTTCATAAGTTTGAAGATAATCAACCAAAGTACCTACTCGTTTCAAATAGAGAATCTTGCTTTTTGGACAAAGAGATAAAAATGTAATTTCAAAAAGTGGGGCAGCTATCCTGGTTTTACCCTAGTCCTGTATCCCACCTGGGGGAACAAGGACAAGGTTGATTGTGCTGTGACTAAGCTAACAAGACAAGACCTATGCAAGGCCAGTTGACAGTTGAAGTGGAAATTATGTTTTTTCCTACTCATCCGCTATTCTTTTCTGATTAATTTCGTTGTGGGATCCAAAACAGTTAAATCACTTCTCTGGGACTTCGTCGAGCTTCATTGTCTCGGCGTTTTTCTTGTGGTCGCCACTGTTGATTCTGGCTAACAGGAGTTACAGTGGTTTGGGAATAGTGTGGCGGGCTTGTCCCAAAAAAATAAAATACTCCTGGATGATTCTCTGATTTGTTTCTTAAGAGTACAAGGTATAGAGCCTTATAAACCGATAAAATTCAGTCGCCTAAGGCCCCTTATTACACCCGAAGGCAGCAGGATTTCATAAAACTGTCATATACTCATATATTACTTACTTATTTTATCTTTCTTGGGTGATGTGCTAAAAGAGAGGTAAGTGTGAAGTCGTGATTTATTTTTGTAGCCAGACTATATTATGTTAGAACCTTTACCTTTAAAGGTGTGTAGTACACCTATAAACGTAACATAACATCACGCCTGTATTCCCCAAAGGGTTAGGCAGAGATGTACCCATTAATACACCTCAGTTCACCAGATCCATGTAATAATAGGGGGCGAGGCTATTGTCATCATCCAGGCACAAATCCGGAGCCCATGACTGCTAAGTACTGAGAAATTCCTGATGGAAAAGCTCAATAATAACATAATCTCGACCTAGGAATCAAACCGGGACCTCATGCTTGATCATAAAGGCAGTTGCTCCATGTAAAATACTGGTATTCAGCTGACTTTGTATTTCCTTTCTTGTCAATTTAGGCTCTAGCCGCCTTATTACAAAACGTAGTTAAACCTGGTTTAACTTAGACTTGGTTTATCTCGCATGACGTTCGGTAAGACTGGAAGAAGTAGGTATATGATGATACTTGTTTTGATAATCTGCAGGAAACTCAGACAAAACAACTACAAAATCCACGACACAGCAATTATCTGTATAATCGTTCAAATTGCAAGCTTTGCCCGTACAACGGCACAATAAAAGTTTTACTAGACGAGACATTTCACGACAATCAGACAGTTTTTACTACTTGTCTAGATTAGCCTTTACACTAATCCTCTTAAATGGGGGACACTTTCAATGTAATTAACTGAACTGCGATTTATTTTAATCTAGGATTCAGTTTTATTGTACCGAATTGTTCACTCTTCATTAAATAGTAGAAAGGGGACGCGAAAGAAAAGATGGATGAGGTAGGAATGAATTTTTTTATAAATAAAACGTGAAGGTAGTTCGAGGTCCATTACCACGGGCCTGTGGACGGTGAGTAATTGGGCTAGCTCACCGCCCGTCCGTCTTATGACGACCACAGGCCGTGTCGACGGCGCGTTCGTTTTCCACGCGCGCTTCAAAGAGATGTCGGCAACATCGTAGGGGCCCGCAAGGACTGACACCTCCCGGGGCTGCGGGTTGTTCGTAAGAGATACCGCGATCCCGGACACAAAGGGCTAGGAAGGAACATGGGTGGTTTAACAACCATAATATTATTTATAAAGTTAAGTCTAATCAACGGGTACCATGCATATTACCCAATACCAATTCTCCATGTCCAAATACTGGTATTCAGCTGCGTTCAGTCGACCCCAACATGGTTGTGAAAATGCTAGGCAGATGATGAATATTTATAAAAATATTATTATTATTATTATTCTAGAATATTCAATTAGTCAAAAACCTATCTAAGCGGAACTTAATTCTAATCACTTTATAAAATACTAGCGGACGTCCCGCGGTTTTACCCGCGTAGATCCCGTTCCCGTGGGTATACTGGGATTAAAAGTAGCCTATGTTACTCAGGGTGAATGTAGCTTTCCAAGGGTGAAAGAATTTTTGAAATCGGCCCAGTACTTTTTGAGCCTATTCATTACAAACATACAAAAATAGGTACAAATCTTTCCTCTTTATAATATTAGTGTAGAAAACAGCTATCCACGTGCTACCACCATCCTTTAATCTAAATCCATTTCCCACACCATGCCCCCTGAAACATGAAACTTTGAGCAATGTTTAGTGAGCCACAAAAATGATAAGGTACACAATTAATGCCGGTCAGTTTGGTCACTAACCCACTGGGCACTAGGATGGGTACCATGGTGCCCGCTTGTGATCATTGCCCGGCAGATATTGCCCAATCGCCACGCTTGCAGCGGTGCGGTGTGGCAATTCATAGCGTCTGCATAATCTGTGTGATTTTGTGATTAAATTATTGTTTTTTGTTTGCGGATTTAGGTTTGCGATCTCTGGATTTTAAGAACCTTGTTAAGTTTCAGAAGTTGAAAACATTTGGGTAGGGAAACTTTTTTTGGAATTTGAACATATTTTTTTTATAAGTCATATGTTGGGGATGTTATATTTAAACATAATTATATTTCGTTCACTTCGGTTACATTAAAGTATGAAATAGTCTCATCTAAGATTCTTAAATCGGCTGCAGGATTATGATATCTCTTTTGATTAATTTGAATTATTGTTCTTTTTAGGTCATTAAAAAAATTTAAATGCCTCCAGTACATTTATATGTTGACCGTTTCCACGGTTATTCTTAGAAACCACTAAATCTATTTCTAAAACAAATAGATTCTAAAAATAACCGTCCCCCACAATTCACACATTTCTGCTGACGCTACCCATCCTAAACTCACGTAAGCGTAAGCCTTCACGCCGCGACACACGGTGACCAGCAGTGCTATGGGTGAATGTCCGCGGAAAAAATATCCCGGCCCTATGTTGATCATCTCTGTTTTATTGAGATCAACGACCTTTTGTGGGCTTTTGAGCGAGCGAAGGAAAAAAAGGTGTCATGTGTTTTTGTTTTGAGTTCAGGAATGTGTGGGTTCGTGGTGATGAAATGGAATTTTAAGGTGAATGAGCCAGAGTAGCCTGCGAATGTAATTTTTTTAAGCTATTGCATAGCTTATATCGCGGGCCTTGAGCGTGGAGAGCGAATCCAGAAATTCTGTAACGAAAATATTCAACCAGGTTGCTATGGGTAACCATAGCAACCTGGTTGAATATTTTATTTGTTATTTTCCGTAAGGAAAATAACAAGGTTGTCAACTGAGGTTGTCAAATTAAATAATTAATTATTTGCATAAGTTGATAAAAAAATGCTATGCAATAGCTTTACCGCGGCAGTCTCCGAGTGCCACATTTAGTTTTTTTAATGATTTTTTTATTAATTAATTAGTTGTACGATGGGAAAAAAATGATAAAATAAAAAAATTAACGTTTTTATGAAATACTCATTGAATGGGATTGAATGAACTTAGGGCGTTGTATTGATGATTTGAATGATTATAATTCTGTAAATACATGCGTGTGACCGTCGCAAATCATAATTATTTTGTTCAACATAAGTAAGCCTGCCACTGACCGGCAAATTGCAAAAAAATTAAGAAAATTTGAATGTGTTATCCAGGCCTTTACATCTATAAAGTTATAATTAACCGTAAATTTTGTATATCTTTGGCTACGTAACATTTGGCTTTGAACTTTCAGAGAATTTTGGCTCACCTATTTTTCGGCCAAAGAATCAGCATTGACAAACCACGTGGCGGTTCTCGGAAAGCACGCTAAGCCGTTGGTCCCGGCTGTCATTTCTAAGATCTTTGTCAGTCGTTACAGGGAGTCAGTGGCCTGAAAGTCTGACAACCAGTCTTTACAAAGGGTATCGTCTAGCCCAATACCTATACTAACTCGGTTGTGGACTTCCGATTGCGATAGGCAAAACTCAAACTCAAACTCAAATCGTTTATTTCAATTAAGCCATTACAGGCACTTTTGAATGTCAGAAGGACGGAAGAAGAACGAAACTACGAGTGCAATGCGCCATTCCGAAAGCCACCACGCCGAACCACACGCCACCGAATGCCCGCAACAACGAACACTGCGAGCACGAAAGCACCCAGCGACGCAAACCGCAACAACGAATGCTCGAGACCCCGAATCACGGAACAACGAATGCACGCCGCAACGTGCAACCGCCGCCCCGCGACCCGGATCCCCGCACACCCACCGCCACGGCACACGCCGCCGCGCGCCCCCGCACCCACACCACTCGCCGCCGGTAACATCCGGCGCCGCGCAGCCCGACGCAGCAACTCCCGAAACGACGCATTGCACTCCTACGCTACAGTCACAATCACAAGGCATAATAACTTGTGAAAGTACTGCAGTTGCCAGTTCCCTAACGTAGATCTCATGAAGAAGAACGGGCAAGAAACTCCATGGACACTCTTTTAAATTAGAATTTGTTACAAAATCTTGGTACATTATATCATTCATGTTGAGATGGTATATTATGTGAGAACTATGTGGCAAGACGTGCAAGTTAAGAGCGTCCAGAGTAAAAAGATATACTTAATAAACAAATCAAAAAGAAAAATATATTTACACCATGGCAACTAAGGAATGACCCCAGTCTCCACTGACAGCGCCCGTTCACGAACATGACGCATGGATCAGCACCATTCAACTCAACCATTTTGAAGGGAACTAAATGATCCGACACACCCGCCACCATCAGCGAGACATTTGAGTGAGCATGACATTCTCTCAGCCACCAGGGCAACGTCACTAAAATATAACTAAATGTAAAAATGTAAAAAGGGGCTTTATAGTACATAGTACTCACACATGTGCCATGCAATTATACAATATTAAGACATTGAATCTATACAATGCAAAGATATTTTTACAATCTTCTGCAGCCTCTACAATAACTTCACATGATAATCGATGTAATTGCCCCTATGGTTGTGGAGCAGGACCAGCATGGAGCCAAGCATTTTTATCATCAATGTAATCCCCCAACTTATAGTATGCTTGCCTACATAGTGTGCGTTTTACACAAGTTTTAAATTTCGTCTCACCCAGTTGAAGAAATCGCTCTAGTTAAAATACTGGTGTTCACCTGCCTCCGATTAAGCTAGAAGCTGACCCCAACATAGTTGGTAAAAGACAGGCAGATGATTCAAATAAAATATTTTACGAACCAAAAACAATATTTCCAATGTTAAATTCTCAATGATAATGAAAGCTATCAAGCGCCCTCTAACGTCCATATACGTCTAAACCAGTTTAGTTCTAAACACATCTGCCAGTCGGCCTGGGGGACAGGTGCTTACTTTATAGCTAGTGCATCTAGATGCCTAGCCTAGGTCGTAGGCATTAGAATCTAGTGTTTGCGTTTGTAGATGGGAATTATTGTGGATAGTGTAATTTCAATTTTCAAATTTTAATGGACGTTTTGTTTTTAAGTAGATAATTTTGCTGTTACATTTGTTTTTAAAGTATTATTATTTGGCAGCTGCTCTAATAACATAATTATAAACAATAACATAGTCTTAAATTATTTTTTCATAGTGATACTTAGTCAGCATAATAATAATTGGAAAATTAAATACTGCGTCGTTGGTCTAGTAGTCGCAATCGCGACTACTGGACACGTGGTGCTGAATTCCATTCCCGGAGCGTACAAATTGTAATTGGGTTTTTCTTTATGGAATTTATCAGTAGCAGCCCCTGAGTTAGAGTCGCTCTATGTAAAATTCTGGGACTATTCAGCTGCATCCGGTTGGACCGAAAGCCGATCCCAACATAGTTACTTTGGGAAAAGTGTAAGCATGTTCAGATCCAGATCGATTACACTTCCCACTACCCTAGACCCCCAAACCCTCGGCCCCTCCCTTCTACTACCCAGACCTCTGCCAATCCCCCCAAGAAAAACAAGCTCAACAATATAATTTAAAAGCTTTAAAATTCAAAATGGAGGTTCCTTTTGAATACAGGATCAAGGCTAGCGATTGTTTAAAATTTTCTTGTACGAAGGCTCCGTTCTTA
Source organism: Diarsia dahlii (assembly GCA_949775195.1). Lineage (NCBI taxonomy): Eukaryota > Metazoa > Arthropoda > Insecta > Lepidoptera > Noctuidae > Diarsia > Diarsia dahlii. The sequence continues at coordinate 15,049,679 of OX459213.1, forward strand.
AATGTCAAGTTATTGCTAAAGCTCACGGAGTCAATGTTTCGAGAGCTGCGCACGCGACGCGCAACTGACATATCTCAGATTTTCGAGATTTTTATCTTCTTGCGGCTGTGTGTGTTGTGGTGTAAGTCGGGTTTTAAGTTTTTAGCTGTGTGCATTGTTGAAACAGATAATGTTGATGTTTTCTTGGGGATATGCTGTTATTCGCAGAAACTGCGATCGTAAACTAGAATACCTATCCTTTCCTCCAGCTAGAGGATGCTTTGCTTAATTTTTATGTCATCATCATTTCCAGCAGAAAGCTACGGACGGACATAGGCCTCCCCAAAGTGTCGCCACATTGGCCGGTCCGGTGTGTATCGCATCCAGTGGATTCCCACAACTTTCATCAGGTCATCGGTCCACTAAGTCAGAACCTTACAACGCAACATCTTCCGGTTCCTATGAACTTAAGTTTTGTCCGAAAAACGTTAAGTTTTTTTGAAGTTCATTTTGTGTTTGGTTTCTTTGCGATTTCTGAAAGATCGCACCCCGACCACCACTTTGCTGACTTTAACGCTCATCATTTTTTGGGGGGGTTTGCCATAATCGCCACGCTTGGCAGGCGGGTTGGCGATCGCAGTATGGTTGTTACAGAGGCACAGAGAACGCTGCTGCCCATTCTCTGGTAAGTCCCTTAGTCGCCTCTTACGACACCCACGGGAAGATATGGGATGGTGCTATTCTTTACGTCCGACACCACACGGTACTTTGCTGACTTAGTAGATAATATTATGTTAATAACAGAAGGTATAAACTATTATCGTTAAATATTCCCGTCGATACGAGCGAAGTTGGAAACATCAGAGCTTGTATTGAAGTTTAAAATTTATAAATGTCTCCGATTTGCTTCGGCAAAATTGTGCTAAATAAAAAAATACTAGCTTTTTAAAATTCATCACTTACCCCTATCATGCTACGACCGCGCTTCGCTTGCGAATTCGACGCGGCCTTGACGCCGGTCGCCGACTCGCCTCAACCGCGAAAATAAGACCAGCAACTAAAATATGACGACTTTTGTAGTTGTAGTATGGACGGTCAACCCTGCGTCAGTGAATATATTGTGAGCTACGGTAACTGACCTTATTGCTATGATTCTGTCCAAGTTCAATTATTGGCATGGACGTGCAGTTGATTTTGAAGAGAACAACATACTTAACGTCACACCCGCGAATGGATAGGCAGTGGTGTACCTAATAATAAACCCACATTTCGCCAGCCATGTTTATGTTAGGGGTATAAGAGTAGAGAAAGACCAAAGACACGATGGATGGACTGTGTAAAGGATGAAATGGCTAAAAAGGAGGTGTCTAATAAGATGACGAGTAAGAAGAAGACATGCTGCCAACCCAAATGAATTTTATTTATTTATTTATTCATTGATTAGCACATACATTTGTTGTAACAGGTAAGACCCAAGCTAACAAAAGTAGTCATACATTGTTAATAGTTCAGTCCCAAGTAACGGGTCTGGGTTAGAAGTACAAGTTACACAGTGGACAACACACTTAGTGTCACCCTCTGGAATTCCGCCAAAGAACAAGTAAATATGTCCAAATGCCGAGACACACTATTTAGTGTTCTCATTGCACGAATCACAGGCGCAAACTTTAATAAGTTTGTACGCGTTGCCGGAACTCTAAACAGCCCCTCCCTCGGCCCCAACCGTAGCCTCCTGTCTGGAACGAGTAATGCCAACGATTCCAATATTTGCGGATTATTTAGCATACCACGAAAAACCATAAAAACATATTTTGCGAGCAAATTGGGAAAAGGGCAAGAGAAGGATGATGTCATCATCAAATATTTAGCCCACGAGCCGACGTGGTTTCCGGGATGTGGCGCTGGGAGCCACTGGAGATGAGTTTGTGGACTGCCGACGGGTTACTTGAACTAAGTCACCTATTACAGGTCGGCTGACATAGAACAACGCAGACAACCCACTACATCCCTATCTTTATCAAATATAACTGGTAAATATAATAGGGGACGATCCTATTGCTATCAGTCAACAGGAGACAAGTCCAGACTCCGTGGCTGATAGTGAGATATTCGTAGGTAATAGAAAACCCAATATATAGGTAACAGTTTGCCCGACTTGTTATTGGTAATCGAAGAGACCTGCAGGACCTCATGACCAGCATCAGACCAACGAGCCAGTGATTTAAAAATATTTAACATTTTAATGTGTTTAATTAAAATCCCTTAGCAGAATTAGCGGTAACAAAATTCAAATACAATAGATAATAAAAGTAAAAATATGCAATGTACCTATGTCCGTTTGGTCTGTACTATTCTACGTAACAGCTGGACACTTCAACATCGTGCTTTTAAAAACGCACCTGCAAGCTCTAAGTTGTCATTTGACATTTTTTATTCATTTATTTTAAAAAAATGTTATAGTTCTAAAATGACTCGAATAGAATCAAGAATATAATTTTTTAAGACGTCTTAACTGGCCGCATAGAATAATTATTTAACAAAAACTCGCCTTAGATTATAATTTATTATTTGTTACGTCAAAAAAATATTATTTAATTCTATTATGGTAATTTTAATACATAAATGACAAGTTTATAGTCTGTATAACAAGTTCGTATGTTCTTTAAATAAATAAAAATAGTTACAAAAAACTTTTCAACCAAACTGAGTCTCCACCCTGAGGGTCAATGGCCTTAGACGCGTCATTCTTATATTGGCCGCGTTTTTGGCCGGACGAAACAACGGAAATATACCTGTCCTGCTCACACCCATTATGAAACATACACATTTTCGTGTGCACAATGAATACCGATTATCTCATTCACGGCGTTCGCTTTTTGAAATTTTGCGTCGATGTGCGTTTTTACTTTTATATGACTGTGTGCGTCACAAAAATTATCTGTCCCGCGTTTTGCGATGCATTCGAATGGCGGTTCGCGCCAAAAATATCTTTTTATTATGAATTTTTATTATATTTTGTATTCAAGAAGCGTGTGGATGCATACGATGTCATATAAGTTTGTGTTTTTAATGTATTTTTCGATATCGTTGTGGTAGGTCACGGATGTTTTGTGTGTGTGTGTCGGCGCGTGATTCGAATTTCGGCATTCTAATATCGAACCGGATTTTGTGTTTGAACGCACCATTCTTGTTTCTCATTGGTTAGAGTTTTTTTTTAAATACGGCAGCACCTTCCCTCCTTATCGTTTTTGAAGTTTTTGAATGAGGTTCTAATTCTTTTTATTACATAGGAAATGGCTAACATTAAAGGATGGAAAAGCAATTACGCATGACATAAATGTATGCACATAAGTCTCTAAACGTCATGCTTGCTGCTTCATTAGAAGCAATGGTAATAACAATAATTATACAGGCAGAATAATATTTTTACAAGTTTTTCAATTATTTTATTACTCTATCATAAAATATTTGTGACTCATGCGTGACCTGTTTTACTCGAAAACTCACAACCAAAAAGGCGTAACTCAAAAATACTTTTTTCTTATATGTATTAGACTATTCAGTCCCACTGCTGGTCAAAGGCCTCTGCTATTCCTTCCCAACCCTCCCAGTGTTTTTCTTCTCTGGCCAAAGTGGCCAATCAGTCAGGAACGAGTCGAAATCGTCACACCAGCGTTTCTTGAACCTGCCTTCGGTGACAAAAATATTTTTTTTTGCAAAAATGTTAACTAACAAAAATTTAATTTCTACAGTACAGAAGCACAAACCATCCCACGTTTCTAATTAAACTCAAACAGCTACAAGAGCTCTAATTAAAAAACAAAAAAAAAAAATGAAAAAAAACTGAGTTCAGTTACGGCCGATCGGTTCGCCATAAAATCTCAATGTATAACGCAACTTGTTCACACAAGGTTCTTGACCGACACCACAATAAGAGGAGTCGGTATCCCGTCACCTGCCGCAACAAAAACACAAACCGACCCGAACCGGTTCGGTCTAGTCCGCTCCGGACCGTCCAGAGTGATTTAATGATAGAAACACGGTTTTTAGGTATGGTCGCACGATTTTTAGATTGTGTTGCTTGATTTATGAGAGACCTCTAATTTAAAAAAAAAACTGTTTTAGGCCTGGGAAAAAGGTCGCTGAAAACAGAAAAATACTTTTCTTCTACCGCAGTTTGTTTCTAATTTTTTTATTATTTTGATGATACGTAAGTACCTACATCCCCAAAAAAAAAACATTACAATGATGAATAAATGAAGATCTAAAAAAAATATAAATGTACCTTTCTAAGTCTGTTTCTGCTGTTTCTGCACAATTTTAAATAGTAAGTAAGCACTCAACAATTAAACTTTTAATATCCCATGCCCTACTAAAATTAAGAAATATTAATACTTCAGCACGCACTTTATTAGATGTCCATCACATTACCATGCATATTATTATCCTAAGTGGATCGATTTATTTATTATCGCTGTCATTTTAACTTCACGACAATTTTACACCCCTTTTCATTAAACCATTATTCACTTAGAAAACTGCACTTTTAATATCTCAAAATTAACGTATCAACATCCATATTTGAGACAAAAAACGCCTTCACCAGTCACCCATTTCAATAATTAATTTAAATGGTGAATTAATTTTATGCAAACCAACCCAGCTATATAAATTTATGCTCAAACGAAGCTGAGTGTAAATTGCAAAAATAGCTATTCAACTTCTCGGTCATTACCCCTTGAAACTAGGACCCTCGCAGATTAGCGGGAAAAAATACTAAAATGGCACATTGTTTTGTTTAAAACCAGTGTTGGCATAAAGGGTGGTATTTTCATGATTTTAGTTAGAAAACCGACGTTGGGGCTCCACCAATAGCCGGCGCCCCTGTCAGCAATAGATAGGGGATGATTTTTCATAAAAAAGCTAAAAGCGCTTCATAGACAAACTGTGAAAGCGCTTTTCGCTTCATTTACAAAAACTCACTTTTTTGCACACACACTCATTCAACACACAAAACAAGAAAAATCTCAAAAAATAGCAAAAACATATTCCAAAAGTCATAACCCTAAACCAAATAAAGCTTTTAAACACACAGCCTGGTCTATAAAGCGCTTTTCGCTGCAAGGGTGGGAACTGCCCCTAGCTTGCATCTAGGTCCCATCCCGGGCGTTTACACACATTATTGCAGTTTGATGAATTGCGCGGCACGCCGTCACTAACGGTCATTCAACTTATGAAACGTATCACTCAGGATATCCCTCGGTGAGCTGGACTGGAGAAATTAAAAAAAAACGTAGAAATAATCTATGTTCGCACAAAAGGTTGATTGACAGCTGGGTATTGAAGCTTCAATTGCTTTTGCGATGAGTCGTAGGAAAGGCTTCTGTTTCAGTTATCAAAAGGGTCTATAAAATTAATTTGGAATATTTCGGAAAGTCAGAAATTGGGAAAATGTAAAAAAAAACTTATGCTACTTTGTCAAGGCAGTTTCTCAAATTAGAGAATACATAATTAGGCGACGACCGAATTTAAAATGTTCAAACAATCTTGATTTTGCTTGGGAAGGCAATTTTTTTAATAAACATTAGGAATCAGGCATCCCAAGCCTCTGCTGAGGCTGTATGCCTTGTTGTCATTTCTATCCTTGAGATTATTAAGCTCCCAATTGAAAAATCTCAGTTTAGTCTTCAACATTCTGGAAGTAATCAAATGTTGTATGACGATCTGGCGCTACCTAGCGCCACCTATCGTATTGACCAAGGCGTAATAACAAACTAGAGTAGTTAGATCAGATTTGTGAAAAACACGAAGTTTTGCGTAAGCATAAGCTACCTACTATGTTCCCCACTGCTGGAACTCAGGCCTCCTCTCTTTGAGCAGAAGTGGCATACCACGTGACGTGGGCCCAGTGCGTGTTGGTAGATGTTAAATGTCACATGTCTTAATATTAATCATCATCATCTGCATAGCCTTTTCCCAACTATATTGGGGTCGGCTTCCAGTCTAACCGGATGCAGCTGAATACCAGTATTTTACATGGAGCGACTGCCTATCAGACCTCCACAACCTAGTTAATACTAGGTAATACGATACCCTTTGGTAAGACTGGATGTCAGAATATCAGGTCACTGACTACCTGTAACGACTGCCAAAGATCTATATATGGCAGCCGGGACCAACAGCTTAACGTGCTTTCCGAGGCACGGAGGAAACTCGGTATGTCAGGCGGTCACCCATCCACAGACCGACCTAGGCAAGCACAGCTTTACCTAAAGATCGACCCGAGTGGCAGTTCTTATTATGCCAGCATATTAATAATTTATAAAAATAAAATTAAGCCACTGGCATCATAGAGGTACATTACCCCGAGCAGTGTAACCTACCCGAAAATCGGAAAATTAATGAGGTTCTTCTCAAATTGACGTAATTGAATCAAATTGCATCAAAGAAGTTTTCGGTAATTCGAAACTGAAAAGAAAGAGATAGAGCCTTCTCGATTGGTACCTACATTATATGAATGGTTAGAAAATTGCACCGATTTTGTCACTTCCGTACTGTTTACCTTACCGGTTAGTAGATTTTGGGAACTTATCACATAAGTTCTCAAAAATTTCAACATAGGCCTATGTTGAAATTTTTATACAATACATAGCCAAAAAGCTATTTATGATCTATCTTATATAAATATGTTGATGTGTTTAAAAGGACCTTGAAATTTTAAGATCACTCCTAACATGAGATGAAATGCTAGCCCGAAAATCTTGAGACTGGGGGAGGGTGAAAGATAACTCTTTAAAATCACAAAAAAAATATTTGAGACACCACCAAATATTACATTGGTCTTCGTAGACAGCATCCTTTTAAAATAATCTCAATTAAATCCTCATTTAAGAGCTACATAATTAATTTAAAATATTCACCTCCAAAAAACCGACTACGAAAATTAAATTCGGAAAAAAAAAGAAATGGCAACCAACCTTAAACTTTACTGGTAAGTGATTGGTATAATTAAAAATCGTTCAATGAACTTGGCATAACATAACTAACCTACGGCAACGTGTCCTGTGTTGTGTGTGTGTGTGCGTTCATTTCGTGAGTTCATTCACCTTGCCAGTTGGGGAAGTTGGGAGTAGGGCGAGTGATGGAGTCGCTGTTGCGTACTAGATTTTTTTTTAAATATTATAGTAACTGAGTTTAGTGAAATTAGCAGCTTCTGTTGCTTCCATTTGTTTGGTAAATTTTAATAAAAATTGCATCTATAAGTCTATCATCATCATATCAGCCCGGAATCACCCACTGCTGGGTATAGGCCTCCTCTTTTTTCTGCCACATACTAATAGAAAAAAACAAACGGATTGAAATCAAATTATTCATTTATTTTGTTAAATATAGATTATGATAAAAAAATACGAGCACTTAGTTTTGCCAATATATTATGGCGTACAAAATTATCATAAACAAGCAATTACAATTAAGGTGGCATCAGTGGCATGTCAATAGCAGCAGCTGCTGCAGTTGCAGTAGTTTTTATCTTCTTAATTGAATTTGTCATGGTTAAAAAGGGTGACATTAGTGAAATAAAAATGTAACCAAATAGATTTCACTTTCGAACAGTCATTTAAAAATACCACAAAAAATATACAAAAAAAAAAACAATTTGATTAATGATCAAAATCAAAACTCCTAACACATGTCCACCGCCCCTCTGTCCGTCCGATATTTAACCAAGTCGCGGAGTTGCATTTTTGCCATACACGCACTAAACGAACGCGTGTGCGTGGCGCATGCACTATGCACATACACACGCTACGCACACGCACACTATACGCACACTCTGTGCGTATGATGGACGCTTTATATTTTTTTTTCTTACACTCAGTACACACTGGCCGAAGGAACTTTTTAAGATTATATTTAAATTTTTTAAGTGATCGGAGATTTATTTTTGTTGCGACACTTTGTTTGTAAAATATCACGCGAGAGAGGTTAAAGGAGGCTATAGGTAATCAGGTCCAATTAAAAATAACGGAATGTTGAGAAAAATGAGTATTAATAAACAGTTGAGATTTCAACTCAACAGGGAACCGAACTGTGGATCACAATTTCATAAGGGCCACTGCACGTCTTCAAACATGTTCTGACAGAAAAGGGCGCCTACCACACGCTCACACTTCCCCACAGTCTTGCCTGCGCGATTACACGGTGCACACAGTAAATCGCGCGTGTGGTTTGTTGGTACAGTTTTACCAACCATACGCGCGATGTACTGTGAAGTGTGAACGAAAAGTGTGGTGAAGCTTGAGCGTGTAGTAGGCCCATAAGGGTCCGAATCCAGGTTTACCGGGGCTGTGGGTTGTTCGAAAGACTTAGGTACCGTAGCCCTGGAACGCAAAGGGCATTAGAAGGAACATGGATGGGTTCTAGTCAGTAAGAGTCTGACACTCCCTTCTGCTCCGCTCAGAGCGTGAGGAATCTTTGATGATTATATAGCCTTCACACTTGGCAGCCAAACTAAACTTACAATTTCTTAGACAGTTAATTCTGTACCTTTAGTGAAAAGTGATACAAGTCACAAATCCTCGTTTTGAGAAAAACAGATAATAAGTTTTGCATTTTTTAAACGGATACAACTTTTTTATTTCTGTATATTTTTTTGATGTATTAACTTTTATCAATTGGTAATTGTTTTTATTATATCGTATATGTTTTGATTTTGTTAAAAAATTATTAGAATTTGAGATATTTAAAAAAAACTAGACTTATATCATTAGCCACATTTATTTTCCTATGTGTATAATGATACAATTTCAATTATATCATTTTACTTAATATAAAATGCACTTGTGTTCAATGTTACAAGTATTTTTGAAACATCTTTTTAATAGTAACGGAGTTATAAATAATAAAACACTGGAACTAATTTTGTTTCGAAAGCATCGAGATTTCATGGGTACCGTGTCTTTTTAGTGTGCTATGACAAAATCTAAATTATATCAATTTACACACAATGAACACAGTAGAAGATGTGGTGTATTTCGATTTATCTTTATTTATATCAAATGAGCTGAGGTGTAAAGTAATATAAGTTTAATTTAATTTCTATTGTGGGGCCTAGTGCCTACTGCCCTTATCATTATCATCATTTCACCCAAAAGACGTCCACTGCTGGACATAGGCCTACACCAGGTGTCGCCACATTGACCGGTCCCGTGCACCTTGCATCCAGCGGTGGCCACCTTCACTAGGTCATCGGTTCAATTAGTGGAAGGCCTTCCAACGCAACAACTTTCGGTTTGCATTCGCCACTCTAGAAGTTTTCAGCCCCATCGGTTGCATTGCCTTTTGGGTGACTTTGAGCTTTCTTATGAGGCCCATTGTGAAGAACCACGCTTCGGTCGAATGGAGCTTGTTTGATTTTCAGCAACCAAATTCCTATCAAGATCTAAGACTCTACACTTGAAGTTGTAGACGATTATGTGTCTACCTGGGACAAACTGTCCAGTTAGGTAGGTTCAACTTTGAGAAAGAGGTCAATCGTCGAATCCGACTCGGCTGGGCAGCGTTTGGAAAGCTGAGTAGTATCTTCTTGTCCAACTTACCTCAGTGTCTCAAGACGAAAGTCAATGACCAGTGTGTTGCCAGTGATTACATAATTATGGGACCGTAACGTGTTTGCTCACGATCAGCCTTATCAGAAGGCAAAAAGTCAAACAAAGGGCAATGGAGAGGGCTATGCTCGGAGTTTCCTTGCGTGATTGAATCAGAAATGAAGACATCCGAATAAAACCAAGGTTACCGTCATAGCCCGAAAAATTGCCAGACTTAAGTGGCAATGGGCAGGGTACATTGCTCGCAGAACAGATGGCCGATGGGGCCGAAAAGTTCTGGAGTGGCGACCACGAACCACAAGACGTTGAATTGGAAGGCCTTCCACTAGGTGGACCGATGACCTGGTGAAGGTTTCGGGGATCCGCTGAATGCGAGACCAACGGGACCGGTCAATATAGCGACACTTAGCCGAAAGACGTCCGCTACTGGACATAAAGTCCAGTAGCGGACGTCTTTCGGCTAAAATGATGAATAATGATGATGAACCAAATAAAGTTAACTTTTGTGATTGTAGACTCGATGAACCAGGTTTGTTTCTCAAATCTTGTTACCGTTTTAGGGTTCCGTAGCCGCATGGCAAAAAAACAGAACCCTTACAAATTCGTCATGTCTGTCTGTCCGTCAGTCCGCCAGTCCGTCAGTCCGTAATTCCGTAATTCCGTCTGCTGTACTGCCACTTTATTCCGAAACTATTAAGACTACACAGTAGAAACTTGGTACAAGGTAGATGTGTTCTGTGAAACGCTTTACGATTTTTATACAAAAATAAAAGATTAAGGGTTTTAGTTTGATTTCCCTTGTATGGGGAGCCCCCCCCCCCATACAAGGAAATTAAACTATAAACAAAGTCAATCCTAAGGGTATGGGGTGTCTATAGATAGATTTTTCAAAATGACATTCAGGTTTCTAAAAACATTATTTCTCAAAGTCAATCGTTTGAACGAAAGACACACACACACAAAAGTTCCCCCCCTCCAACTTTTAAATAGAGTTAAAGAAATACTGTTGTTTAATAGTTTGAACGAGATTAAAAAAAACCGCAAATATAACTTTGTCATTCATATAAACACTATGAAAAACAAAATTATCACAAAATGTGTATTTCTGTTGACACTATAACAACAACAAATACAAATTAAAGGTGATGATACAAACTATTACGATGGTACGGAACCGTTCATGTGGGAGTCGGACTCGCACTTGGTCAGTTTTTTGTTATTTTATGATGGAGTGGATGAAGATTCACTGTCACTTCTAAAATACATTGCTCTATTCACGTTTCAGTCAGTGCAAAAGAAATAAGAAAACAACATAATCATGAGTGCAATATGGACAATAACAAAAAATACACCCAGCGGACATTATCCGTCAACAACTAAAGATGCATTTTAGTGATAAGCTAATGAATCTAGTGATTTGCTAAGTTAATCGTTTGCGACTATTCTTTTCTTTAAATGTTTTTGGTTTGTATTAGCAACATTATTAAATTCTCGTAAAAGGGAGTACGAGTGTTTTTTCTCGCTTCTCGTACAGAGAGTGCTACATCTCGCAAATGTACGAGATTTCTCGTACATCTGGCAACGTAGTTTGAGCGTGATTACATCCCCCGCCATCATGGCTTTTCTCGCTTACTACATAGATCACTGCATAGATCACTTTACACAATAATCACTATCGATCGGTTTCTAAAAATCCTATACTACAGCGATATAAATCAATTTATATTATTGAGAACTAAACGCGTTACTTAAAATATTTCACGTGTAGTTTGATACAGGTTTAGTTGTATCACTTGACACGTTGGTGATGTTTAATGCTGTTTATACTTATGAGATACAATTTGAGTTATATCATCATTCACAATTGATAATTGTAGGGTTTTTTAGTGTCACTTAATACAAATTGTATTGTATTAATACGCACAAAACTCGTGTCATTAATATTAAATGTGTCAAGTAATATAAATCGAGATAGCCTTATTTACACGTACTTGTTTAAATTTAAGCTTTAGTTCAATTTAATATAACTAAAGACATATCAGTATACACAAAAAATATCATCAAAATTTACCAAGAATGCCACTTGTATCATTAAACACGAAACTTATTACCCTTTCTATAAGAGATAGAGTTATACCGATTAGATAGAAAAATCAAATAAAATTCAAGCTTCAAGATTGTATATAGAACTCAAAACTGCTACAAGTCGAGTTATATCACTTTTCACTAAAGGTACAGAATTGTGCTATAGGTTCGTCATTGGAAATTATTAAGATATTTAGGTTTTAATGTCATGTTTCGCGCTTGGAATTACATCGCCATACAATAAAGAGGTAACGGGACTTTTTCTGTACCATATACTCGTTATAACTGACTCACAAATCGAACCCGTGACCTCATCTATAACACAAAAGCGGGCCATTTAAAATTGACACCAATTATACCATGGTGAAGTTGATTTCATCAATAGTTTACTTACTTACAATAAGAATGGCAGAATACTGTATCGCACTGCTGGGCAAAAGCCTTCCCCATAGCTTTCCAAGCTTGTTTATTTGCCTTCTCCGACCAGAATTAAGAATGTGTCCAGATTGTAAGCCGTTTCAGGCACCCACTGTTTGACTATCATCGAACGTACCTATGTCCGGATTCATCCTAAATTAGATAGAATCAATGCGTTTTCATTTATCAGCGTCTCTATGGTAAGTCATCATCATTAATCTCTTGCTCTTACCTATTCCATTTTATTTGAATTTGGAGCAGTAAGTAGGTATGTCTTTTCTTCCATACTACTTCTCTACTACTAATTATTTCAGCAGACACCTCCTTTCTAGCCTTATCATCCTAGCCTAGTCCATCCATCGTTTCTTTGGTCTTCATCATCATCATCAGCATCAGCCTATAATGTTCCCACTGCAGGGACTCAGGCCTCCTCTCTAGGAGAGGGATGTGTTACCACGCGTGCCCAGTGCGGGGAGGTAGATGTCACAGTCTTCAAATTTTTTGGATCTAAGACATGCCGGTTTCCTCACGATGTTTCCTTTCTTGTTTTTTTTATCTTACTTCTATAAATAATCACCAATTCACCAATTGCCATTGGTGTGTGATGATCGATGAGATGTGCTTAACCTAAATTCATTTGAGTAAAACACACAACACCTCTCTCCGGCAGTCGGCTAACACAATGAGCACCACACCTAACGCGTATCAGTTTACGCGTGATGTCCGGTGTCCGGCCGTGCGGTATCGTCCGGTGCCGTCCGGTGGCGCTTCCGTCATCCTATTGTTTTAACATTCTATTTTTATGGCATTTTTCTCATCTCACCGTTAAGTTTTGAGCTTATTCTTGCGACACTACGAGTATGTTGGCCTAGTGGTATGCGACTGTTGAGCATGAGTTCCTATTATCGATTCCCGGGTAGGGCAGTGCTGTTGGGTCCATTAGGATTTTTTCAGAAGCAGCCACGTACCTTGCGTTCCAAGGTACGGAAGAAACTTGGTATGTAATGGGTAACCAAAAATATCTACGGATCAACCTAGACATGTTTTTACCTGAAGATCGACCCGAATGGCTGTTATTATTAAGACACGAGTTATCATTTCAAATGATTAATTTATCACAGCCACGGAGTCTGGAACTCTGCCTGATGCTCTGGTTGATGGTATTGGGCTCTCTCCCTATTACGTGAGACGGTAATTTAACTGGCAAAATGTAAGTGTCCTTAGTATTAGGTACACCTCTGCCCTCTGCCCTAAGCCCTTCGGGGATTACAGGCGTGATGTTGATTTATTATAAATTTACTTACATCATAACCTCAGTAGCAACCGAACTACATAGTAAGTACACACAAACTATAGTACCTACATTAATTGCCAGCTCAGCGTCTGAATCAAAATATAAATAGCGGTATGAATGTCGCTGTTCTCAGTAATTAGAAGTTGTTGAGTCGAGCCCTGTTCCTTACGACTCTTGTTGGTGATGGGGCAAGGTAGAAGATATGAGCGGTTGAGTTTATTTAGGTAGAATATTTGCATAATCTCATGCTTCTTGTAATTCTCAAAGGACTAAGTAGATAAATACTCGTTGTAGCTGTTTTAGCGTCAGTGTCTCTATAACGCTGTATCGCAGATAGAGAAGTTTGTATGAAGGAATATTTTTGAAAAACCAAAAAGTCTGGAAAACCTGAAACCAAAGTTAAGCATTGAAAATGGACAGAATTAGAAGCCTCAAGAATGACGGCAATTCAGTGAGACATCAAATTTAGTGTTTAAATTCGAATAAAGACAGACTATTTCAATAAAACATTAAAGGTTGTCCCCCCAAACCTAATTTGGTACTTGCTGTAACATGATAACATTTTTTTTATTTAAAATACGTTGCCCCACACTAGGAATTTCTCCTGTATCGTGGGTGCGTTCACAAACATAGAAAGTCACATACACAAATGCCCAAACCCGAAACAACTAAGTATCTGCAGGCCATACAAATATTTGTTCCGTGCGGGGATCGAACCTGCGACACGCAGCGCAGCAGTCCAATCGCTTAGCCACTGCGCCAACCGTGCCGTCAAGACAACATTGTTGTCATTTAAATAATTTTAAAGTGTAACAATGGAGTTACTTGCTGTTTCATCTCATTGGAAACGACTAACTCGAACCGCCTTTTCTTGGCGTTAACTACGTATACAAGTTTATGTGAAATAAAATAATTATATTGAATAAATTTTTCGGCGTTCGACTGTCGAGGAGAACACACGTGTACACCGTATTTTAACTTACTTCTGATTTATACTATCTAAAGTACAAACAAAAGTGATACTAAGAACAATAACACTTACGTACAAAATAGCGTGAACTAGAGTGACAGTGCTACTTCAAACGAATTGTATTGAAATTACAACGTGCAGTGCGCGACAGTTGCCGTAACCGCTCTTCACCACCTCGGGGAAAGGAGACGAAACCATAACGCACGCATTTTTTAACTCGTTCGCACACTGACCACGGACCCTGTGAGTGCGTGCTACGTCACTGCCATATTATAAAGATGAGTGCACAACAATCTTCGGCCGAAATAAATATGAACTTATGCAACAAAGGAAGTGGATCACTTACTGATCTACGTACGTTGGTAAAAGAAGATGGCAAAATCTCGCTGCGAAAAAGGAAGCAGAACTTTGAGGGCGAAGTCATGCAAGAAATGTCCGACTTACGATCTGAAATGAAGAACTATTTCCAAGCCTTCAGCGAAAAACTAAACGAAATCTCGAGCAATCTATGTCAAGAAATGGTTGAGGTTAAAAATGAAATAAAAAACATGAAAAACGCGACCAATATTCTTACATCTGAGCAGACTGACATTAAGGAAGAATTGAAAAAGCTGAAAATCCAAAACTGTACTTTCCAAGATGAGATAACCCTTCTCAAAACCGAATTATCTTCCGATAAATATAATAAAACATCGCGCGAAGGAAACAAAAATCAGCCACAGTTCGATTGTGAGTACATGGCCTTAGAAATTCAAGACCGCGCAAAGCGACAGTATAATATTATTATTGGAGGTATATGCGAAATAAGTGACAAAAACTCAACAACAAGGCGTGAATACGACACTAATCAAGTGCTTAGTATAATTCAAACAATTTACAAGGAATGTCCCTCCCCTATGAGATGCATGCGTCTTGGCAAGTATAACTCGAAAAAAACTAGATATCTTAAGGTTACCTTCCAACAGCAAGAAACAGTTATGCACATTCTGCGTAACAAATCGAATCTCAACAATGAGAACGTTCGCATATTACCGGATCAAACGCCAATGCAAATAAAACATATGAAAGATCAACGTGCGGAATTGAAACGACGAACGGAAAGTGGTGAATCAGATCTCACGATAAGGTACATAAATGGAATACCAAAAATAATAAAAAATCCAGCAAAAAACTACTCACAAAACAAATACCTCAACAATGCAACTACGACACTTCCGATTTAGATAACGTGACTTATCAATACGTAGATACCTACCAAAATATATGTACATCCCCAGCCTCGTTAAGAATGTTTTATGCTAATGTGCGTAGTTTGGTAAAACCAGGGAAGCTTGATGAATTAAAATGTATCCTACGCGGCTTTAATCATACCATACACATTGTGTTGTTAACAGAAACATGGATCAAGTCTAAAATTGATGCCGATATGCTGGATATACCCAACTACACACATATATTTAATTTAAGGAAAGATTGTATAGGTGGGGGTATTTCTATGTACATACACAAAAGTTTAAAATTTGATATAAAAGAGGAGAAATATGAAAGCGGTAACAATTTTTTATGGGTAAACTTAGTAAAACACTCTCTTACCATTGGTCTAATTTATAAACCCCCAAATACGAACCTGAGCGACTTTCTTAACATTTACACACAAAGATTGGATAGAATCAAACGCAAGACAATTATTTTTGGGGACTTTAATATCGACCTACTAAGTAGTGAGCGCAAAACAACCGACTACACAGATGCTATACAAGAATCAGGATACTATATAATAAACAATATACACGAAAATTACTGTACTCGACAAACTAAGAACACAAAAACCATAATAGACCATGCATGTACTAATATATGGAACGCTAAGGTACACATGGCAATAATTGAATCAACACTATCAGACCACAAACAAATCTACCTGGAACTCAAACAATACAAACAGACCCTAATACGAAAAGTCCAATATGATGCAATAGATTACAAAGCTCTGTGTGAGAACATGCTAAAATATGTCTCGACAGAAGAAATAAACCGCTATGCCATTCTTGAACAATATATAATAAAGAATATAAATGAATCAAAATTAAAAAAATACAAAATATTAAACCTACCACAAAAGGACTGGATCAATAAAACAGTAATTAACTATATTAATGAACGAAATCAATTATGGCGTGGTTGTTTGATGGATCAAGAAAATGTTCAACTGCAATCTAAATATAAAACTGCTAAAAAAAGAGTAGAATGTAAAATAAAAGAAGATAAAAAGAAATTCTATTATGACGCTTTTTCAAACTGTAGGAAGAACCCCAAACAAATGTGGAAATTGATTAACACCCTAGCTAAAAATAAGACAAACGATGTCTGTACTCTTCCTAAACTGACGGTTGACGGCAAAGACATAACAAACGGTAAAGAAATCTGTAACGCGTTTAATAACTATTTTGCTACTATTGGCTCTCTGTTGGCCCAGAATATAACACAAACTAATTCTAACCCACAAATTACATTAAATACGCCAGATACAGACCTTCAACTAACCACTTTAGAACATTGTACTGAAGATGAGATATCAAAAATAATAGATAATTTGGATAATGCTACCAGCAGTGGGATTGATGGAATCACAACAAAATCTATAAAATGTATTAAGAACCTAATCTTAACTGACCTAACTAATTGCATTAATGTTTGCTTTGATAGTGGCGTGTTTCCGGACAGTCTTAAAATAGCTAAAGTTACCCCTATATACAAGTCGGGAACTAAAACTGACCCCGGAAACTACCGACCAATCTCAGTGCTGCCTGTTATATCCAAGATATTTGAAAAAGTTTTATATACACGCTTATCTAAACATTTAATTGATACTAACTTTCTTTACTCGCACCAATATGGTTTTCGTCCACACTCCAGTACACTTTCGGCTGCTGTTGATTTAATTACTAAAATAAAAGAAAACATAGACAAGAAACAATTAGCTCTAGGTGTCTTCATTGATCTAAAGAAAGCATTCGATACTGTTAGCCATATTATCCTTCTGAAAAAGCTAAAAATCATTGGAATTACTTCTACAGCCTACAAAATGTTTGAGTCTTATCTTGCTAATCGGCAACAGATCGTCAAATTAGATAAATTTACAAGTGACCCGGCCAATGTACAGTGCGGAGTACCTCAGGGATCGGTCCTAGGACCATTGCTTTTCCTCATATTTATTAATGACATTAGTACAGCTGGACTGACTGGACATGTGTCACTGTATGCAGATGACACTTGTCTTTTTT
The DNA here is from genome assembly GCA_949775195.1 of Diarsia dahlii. Lineage (NCBI taxonomy): Eukaryota > Metazoa > Arthropoda > Insecta > Lepidoptera > Noctuidae > Diarsia > Diarsia dahlii. The sequence continues at coordinate 15,067,316 of OX459213.1, forward strand.
ACTTTGGTGATTCCATCACTGATGTCATCTCAGATGCACAGAAAGATCTTGATATTTTGAATATATGGCTTAGTCAAAACCTCCTAACTATGAATGTTAGTAAAACTGCCTACATAATTTTTTCAGCAAAGAATAAAAAAATACCATCATTTCCAAATCTTATAATAAATAATCAACCGTTACGAAAGTCAACGCATGAAAAGTATTTGGGCCTAATAGTGGACAGTAAGTTGACATTCAGACCGCATATTGACTACATAAAATCTCGAATACTCCCACTAACCGGAGCCATACGTAACATTGCAAAATGTGTACCCTACAAGCTAAGACATACTATTTACAATACGCTAGTCAAACCACATCTGGAATATCTGATCCAAGTATGGGGACAAGCTGCAAAAACAAATCAACAACACCTACAACGAACACAAAATAAAATCATCAAAGCCCTCTTCAATTATAACTACGCTACTCCTACAGAATTACTCTACAAAAAAACCAAATTATTTAACCTACAACAATTGTATACATACCATACATGCATGACTATCCGAAAGATCCTTAAGACCAACATACACACAAATATTTCATTCACACAAAAGACTCGTAGATATAATACCCGTAATCAAGATGACCTAGAAGTACCAAGAGTGAGAACCCTGTGTGGCAGAAAAACTATACAGTACGAGGGGGTTCGGCTATACAATAAATTACCCAAAAAAATCAGAGAGTGTACAAGCATACCAACATTTAAAAAAGGCCTAAGAAATTTTATATTAGACACATAAGTTTAGCTTTTTATATCGGCGTTGTAACGCCCTTTAACCTACCTACCTACTACCTACCTACCTACTACCTACCTACCTACTACCTACCTACCTACTACCTACCTACCTACTACCTACCTACCTACTACCTACCTACCTACTACCTACCTACCTACTACCTACCTACCTACTACCTACCTACCTACTACCTACCTACCTACTACCTACCTACCTACTACCTACCTACCTACTACCTACCTACCTACTACCTACCTACCTACTACCTACCTACCTACTACCTACCTACCTACTACCTACCTACCTACTACCTACCTACCTACCTACTACCTACCTACCTACTACCTACCTACTACCTACCTACTACCTACCTACCTACTACCTACCTACCTACCTACTACCTATCTACCACCTACCTACCTACTTCTACCTACCTGCCTACCCAATTACCTGCTAAAAAAAATAAAAAGAAATTGTGTGATGCCATATCTTGTCACATCTAGCACTTTAATTTTGTTTCCATGTTTGCTTGGTAAGTGTTTGGCAGCTGGACTTGTTTGTTTTGTAAATTGTGATCGCTTACCCTCATATTTTGTTATTTTTTACTATGAACTTAAATTTCTGTACCTTCAGATTATGTTATTTTTTAGTATACCAGTAAGTGAATTATTAGTAATTCTTGTTATGGAATATATGTTCATAAACCATATGTTATTTTATATAGATAAACCTTGGTGTTTACCGTTCGGTCTCTTGGATGGCTTGAACGTCGTATCTAATGTAAACCTACTTATTGTTAATTTTAGTTAAGTTTCTCTTTTAAGTGAACTGTAAATGTTCTTTGAGAAATAAATGTCTTTAAACCGAAAAAACAAGTTGAAATCGCTGCCTCCCGTAACTTACCTCTATCTAATATTCGGCTGTGCCCCTTATTTCGGTAGCTCCTCCAATTATCCCGGAGTCCGTTCACGTGTGAGTAATTTTAACGAATTCAGCACTTCTTTTGATCTAGTTATATGTAGTTTTAGAATAGTTTCCCGCTCTCAAAACTAAATTATTCTGAAGGGTTCACACAAAGGCATAGGGCATGCTTTGTGAAGTAATTGTTATGATTGTCACCCTTAGGAATTAAAAGGAAGATGTATCTGATCTATAAATATAGGTAGGAGTATAAAGCAAATGCCTAGGGTCAGGTTTTACGATAATGTTAGCCTGCATCAGTAATTTGTATTTTTGAGCGCAGTGTCGTGATGCGCATTATTTTGGTCGGTTAGTTTAACGCCTAGGATACTGCGCGTTGGCAAACCTTGAGCTTGGACTTTTGAATGTTTGTCTTAGGCCAAGTTTGGGATCCATAAGTCAAAGTAATAAGAATGCTCATGACCATGATTTTTCATTTGAGTGATAATGTAAGATTTCCTTTCATAAATTCGTACTCTCTTGGTACGGTTCCGATTGATTTCATGCCTCCGTTAAAATCCACGAATTCATTAATTCGAGGCGTTGAAGCGTTGGCCGAAAAAGAGGTGGAACGAAAATCATTAATTTAGAAGGGAGTTGGATTAGAAAAACGAGGTCAGTTAAATTTTCATATTTCGTATTGTAAAAAAGGTGTTAAATATAAAGGCCTTATAGCTAGGTAAACAAATATGTGAGGGCAAGTAAAGTAGAGTATAGGAAGAGGTCTAGAGATCTTCCAAGAATATCTGCAGTAGGTAGTTTAAATTTTTAACTTATTATTATTTGACTGGGACTGGGCAGGACATGTCTGTCGCATGCCGAACGAGCTGTGGGCCCGTAAAGCTCAGGATAGGTGCCCTGAAACAGTTACACGAGGTCGTGGCAGACCACGAAGGAGATGGCGGGACGAACCTGATGGCTTCCTTGAGAATTGGAGAGACGTCGCACAGAGTCGTGACCGTTAAAAGGAATGGAGGGAGGTCTTTGCTCAGCAATGGGACAACATAGGCTAGCTATAATAATAAAAAAATAATAATAATGTAGGTAATTATTATTTTATTTTATTATGGACATTTTAGTTGAAAAATATTGTCACCGTCATTCTCCTGCTTTATGATTATATGTTTTTAATTTATTTGGGATAGGCGCAGCGTGTCTTCTTCTTCCATACTTCTCTGTTAGTCGTCGTAGAAAAATGTACGAAGGCAGTGGCAAGGCTTCTTGTGGACTTCCACACTTCCACAGGGACAAAAAGTTCCTGAAATTATTCCACGTGGGCGACATATCCTACTAGATATATACTACTACCTACTACATACCTTTAGGTACTACTAGATATTATATACTACATGTAAGTCTACAACAAGTAGGAACGTAGGAAAATCACTTTTCATCGTTTATATTTGAATACCAAATAGGTAAGTAGGTTTTACTCAACTTCGCACCTCTTTGTTAAGCTTTGAAATGACTTTGACAGAAGAAAATATGTCAAAATCAAATTGACATTTCGCTGAGCCTCTAAAAATAGGAAAAAGAGCAATTTCCCCATAATTTCCCTTTGGTAAAACTATTCTACTCGTAGAAAAGAGATAGAAAACCAAAATGTCTTCTGCCCACACAGAGAATAAACATGTGGCGTCGTTGAACAAACTCCTGTCAGAAACCGTGTTGCAGTGCATTCAGACACCTGTGGAGTCTACTGAGTCCTCGGTCAGCTCTGGAGCCACTGAGGAACAGGGTAGGTATCATCATCATCAGCCTGTAATGTTCCCACTGCAGGGACTCAGGCTTTAGGAGAGGGATGGGCTATATATAATCCACCACGCGTGCCCAGTCCGAGTTGGTAGATGTGACATGTTTTGGTTCTAAGACATGCCGGTTTCCTCACGATGTATTCCTTCACCGTCACTAATCCACCGCTGCACGCTGCTCTCCCGAGTAGGTGTACCATCAAGCAATTATGAAAATAGTAACAGGCATATCTTTACGCACATGCAGAACGGAGAGGAGAAGCAATAGAAAGTGAACTGTGCTACTGAGAAATTCCTGATGGAAAAACCCAATATCACATTGCGTAACCTGAGAATCAAACCCACTACCCAGAACGTCATGCTCAGGAGTCGCACTTGCGTCCACTAAACCAACGAGGTAATTACTTTTTCACTTCTACTTAAAAAAATATCTTAAACCAGGTCCAACTGAGGTCGAAGAAGAGCATGAGCCAGAAGTGATTCCAGAAGAGGAACCGAAGCCTGTCATCAAAGAATCGGAGCTAGAGTATATGCCAGAGATATTCCCCACGCCTTCCCTTCGTCTCGTCCTGCCTGACCATATCAGGGTTATCGAGAAACAGAACAGGTAAATCATCATATTCTGCCTAACCGTTTCCCCAACTATGTTGGGGTCGGCTTCCAGACTAACCTGATGCAGCTGAATACTAGTATTTTAAATGGAGTTACTGCCTATTTGACCATGACTCCAAATTCATCCACTGACTGTCCTAAGCAAGTGCTGCTTAACCTTAGATCCACCCGTGTGAACGTGATTATTAAATCCAAAACCCCTCAATACAGTTCCGTTTACATACTTAGGTTTCTTTTTGGAAAATCTATCCACACAATTGTAACACCACTGCAACTTCTGTTCGCCAAAATCAACAGTGGTGATACCACGGGTGATACTCTCTGATCTACCAGAAAAGCGCAAAGACACTGAAGCTTGACGGAGTCCTAGAGAAACATTCACTGTACTTACTTGACCTAATTGTAGTACCTAGATATTACGATTTTCGACCTCCTCCACTATTCTTTTCTGCGATATCCAAGACCTAACATTTAATATTAAAATTTACAGGATCCACGTCCTCCCCGAGGAATTTAATACCGACATCAACCCTAACCTGATCCCGAAGATCCTAAACACGCCCCAGCAGAGGTACATCGATATTCTGGCAGAACTGACGGGGTGCACCAGGTATAAGAGCAGCAAGGCCGAGTTCTGGTTTCTGGATACGCTAGCCAATCTTCTGAGGAGGGCCCAGGAGGACGGATTAGATAGACGTAAGTTTTCAAGTAATTAGAACCTTCTTTGTCGTATAGTAAGTGACTTTTTTTTTGGACTGTGGGGAAATCATCAAATGACTCCTCCCGCTCTGGGCAGAGCGGTAGGGAGTGTCCGACTTCTACTGACTAAAAAACAGCCATGTTCCTTCTTAGCCCTTTGTGTCGAGGCCACGGTATCTCTTTCGAACAACTCGCAGCCCCGACGGGACAGTTAGTGCCTAACCTGTAGGTCTAATCAAGCATGAAATCCGTAATTTTGGCCGAAGTTACGGTATTCCTACTAGGTTTGCCTTACGGTCATAAGTTAGGGGCCCGAATACCAGTATTGTACATGGAGCTACTGCATACCTGATCTCCACAACCCAGTAAGTAAGTACCTACTGGGAAATACGATAACCCTTTGGTAAGACCGGTTGTCAGACTTTCAGGCCACTGACTACCTGTAACGACTGACAAGGAAATACAAATGACAGTCGGGACCAACTGCTGAAAGGTACAAGTTGGTAGCCGACTGCACGCAGCAGCAGCAGACGACATTTCGTCGCTTCATACAAAATAATAAATTATTATTATTAAATTTCATAGAACTATAGTAGACACCAGTATTAGTGTCGCTGCGACATGTCGTCTGCTGCTGCTGCGTGCAGTCGGCTACCAACTTGTAGGTACCTTAAAGTAATTTCCGAGGCACGGGGGAAATTCGGTATGTAAATTATTGGAAGTCCGAGCATATACAGAGTTGCTACGAACTAGTACCTACCTATAATAAAAAAAACACATAGTCGGAGCCCGAACGAGCTGCTACAGATTCTTCGGGCCCTTTTTTTTTGGAGATTGGGTATGATCATTAAATGACTCCTCCTGCTCTAGGCAGAGCGGTAGGTAGGGTCAGACTTCTACTGACTAAAAATCACCCATATTCCTTCTTAACCCTTTGTGTCGAGGCCGCGGTATCTCTTTCTTTCGGGCCTCAATTTACAACTGACATGATTTCATTACAGCAACACAGGCAATTCTTATCCTATGGTTCTGCGAGTGGATGAAAGAAATACAACATTTCGATGCTGCTGACAGGAAACGTATGATGAGGAGGTTCCAGGTATTTCTTATACCAATTAATGTACCTACCTATTAGCCTATTGAACTCCGGGGGCCTAGTCGCATCTTTCACTCTCGTCCGTTCGATAGCACCTACTTTAGCCTGGTTCCAGAAATGGCTGGACGCTGTTGACAAGCACTGTAATCAGTCATAAAGTATGCACACTGTGCACTTTTCTTATCACTAACTTAAACAACCGGATATTTACCATGTTTAGGAACTATTTGTTTCGAGTTCCCGCCATTTCGGCGCTGTCTGTGTGAACGGACCCTAATGCTTTGTTGTTCAACGAACACTGCCAAATCGGACGTGCCAGCCCTAACATCAACAACAAATATGTCATGTAGCATATATTCTAGAAAATTATGTACTTACATGCTCATAATACCTTCTTATTGATTCCCCAATCTTCTCAGGACAACATGCTAGCAGCTTCAAAGTACATAGTCGAGAAGGACCAGCTACCCACCCCCGCGCAGGCCGGGGTCTACTACAAGGCACAAGGACCCTCGAAACACGAGCACATCATCCCAGTTTCTTCTTCAGCGTCTAAACCTTCAAACACTAATGTCGGACCACACTACGAATGTTGTATCCGAAATCTTGCGAAGATAATTCACTATATTTTTGATCTGTTAGTCTGTTTATTTTCCATTTTCTGGCAATTTGAACACTATGCCTTGCTTATTTTCAAATAATTGTACGCAGGTAGATAAAACAATGAGGCATGAAGAAATGTGGCCTCGTGTGTCGTCACTGCGAAAATTCCTAAGTCTTTGATTCAAGGGTATTCAAAAGTGCGAATGATTATCAGTCTAGAATGTTCCCAATGCAGGGACTCAGGCCTCCTCTCTCGGAAAGGGATCCCAGTACGGGTTGTCTTCAAATTTTTTAGTTCTAAGACATGCCGGTTTCCTCGACACGATGCTTGCCTTCACCGTTTTGAGAGCAGTGATGATGAAATAAATCAGGTACTTATAGGAAGTAATGCGCCTGACTGAAAGATGGATAGATTGTGTGAGGAATGATATAAAAGAGAAAGGAGTAAATGCCACCGTGACGTCTAACAGGAAATAATGGAAAAAGAAAACGTGTTGCGCCGACCCCAAATAGAATGATGGTGATTTTCAGTTTCAACACCGACTACCAGTACAACCTCGTTCGTTCGGTGTTCACATTCACCCCTGAATACTCGCTGATTGAAGCACCCAACCAGATACAGAACCCTAAAGTAGGCTATGTGCCCATGAAACCTATGAAACCTAGCAAACCTGAGACCGTAAAGAAAGAAAGTCCCGGAAAGAAAGGCCGGAAGACCGGAGAACCTAATCCAGTCTATGAGGAGTTTCTCCAGGTAAGGGTTAACCCCCCAAAATAGCCTGCGAAATTCAAATGTTCTTACGACTTTTCTTCATTTAATCACATTGAATGACAATCATGAAAAGTTATTAAGACAGCATAATACTATTTGGCTTTCGCGGGCTACCCTTTTTTTGTGGAGGGTGGAAAATCATCATCGCACCATCTTAGAACCAAAAAATTCGAAGACATGTGATATCTGCCAACACGCACTGGGCCCGCGTGGTGGATTATAGCCCATCCCTCTCCTAGAGAGGCTGAGTCCCTGCAGCAGTGGGAACATTATAGGCTGATGATACTCTATCTTAACCCACAGAAAAAAGCCACTGCTGAACGTAGACAAGCAGAACAGGAGCTACAAGACATGGAGCAATGGCTCCGCAAGAGTCATATTCTACCGCTGGGCTTTGCAGCCACCGAGGCTATCTTCGACAAGTATTGGCCGCCACCCCCTCCTCCACCGGTGGTGGTTGATGCTAAACCTTCGAGTCCTTCAGTGAAAGGGAAGGGAAAGGGTAAAAAGTAAAAGAGGGTAAAAGGTAAGAAGAAATCGAAGTATTAGTTCCAAATATTACCACCTACTTACAAGCAAGTTTCACTACTTTACACATTAGTATAGATTTAGAAATAAACTTTTAATTCTACGGAGTGTTATTATACCTAACTCAGATAGGAATCACCCAAATGGGTACTCACGAATTGCAGACCAGCATAGCTATTCACAAATAATCGAATCGAAAATGTCGTTTGTCTATCTTTTTTTGACGTTACGAAAGTGAGCGAGATAGACAGACGATTTACCGAAACGAAGTCGAATTGTTTGTGACTAAGGGCCTGCTGCTGAAGTTTCATTGTTACGCATTGACTCGCAAGGGGATAGCTACCCGTCTGGGTTGCGGCCTTGCGGGTCCCGTCGGGGCTGGGGGTTGTTCGCAAGAGATACCGCGGCCTCGGCACAAAGGGCTAAGAAGAAACACGGGTGGTTTTTTGTCAGGAGAAGTTCTGACACTCCCTACCGCTCTGCCGCAGCCCCGACGGGCGTCGGCCCTTGCGGGATCTGAGGCGCGCGTCGAACACGATCGCGCCGTCGACACGGCCTGTCGTCGTCATAAGAGGGACGGACGATGAGCTACTGCATTACTCACCGTCCACAGGCCCGCGACGCTCCTCCTCCTTGCGTCGTATTCCTCAGTGATGAGGGTCGTGACCTCCCTTCGATATCACTTTCTCCCGTACGATTTTCCTCCATTTATTTCTGTCTCGGGCGGTGTGGAGGGCATTATGAAACGTAGAGTTGAGCGCGGTGCGGATCTGGTCGGACCAACGTATTGGGCTGCGTCCACGAGGCCTTTTCCCGTCTACTTTGCCGGTCACGATGAGTTTCTCGAGGTTGCCACTGTCTTTTCTTGCAATGTGACCGCGACGCTAGCAGACCTTAAGTTGATGACTGATAGAAATACAAATAAAAACAAAAAACTTAATACAGGTTACAGTTTATTTAATTTTCTATATTTTACATCACTGACAACTGGTATTCAATGTACAAGAATAATGTATTTTTATCAGTTCCCATTGTTTACGCAAAATACTTTCATTTTTATATGAATTGTGCTTTATACTAACTGATATAGGCAAGGCGATATGCTTGAGCTTTTGACCTGTGATCTTACATTGACTGAAAGGAAAATAAATATAAATAAAATGTTTCATAAAAATATTTGAATACTATAGCATCTTTTTCTGGCAAAAAAAAACTGTTTAATCCGTTAGTTAGACTATCAAAAAATATTGGATAAGTTCCTGTTTTTGTTGAAGATAAAACGCGTTAAAGATCATGAGTGGGGGCTTGTGACGTCAGACGTCGTTTTTCGGTAATACTAACCGACGGACTAAATAGTTTTTTTTTGTCAGGAAACTTCCCTATTAAAGCATAGGTAGGTACATTTAGCGTAAGTTAATATTTCTGTCTTTAATGTAATTAGTAGCATTTTAGAAATAAAAAAAATCTAAACTGCTTGTTTGCTAGTTTATATCAATCGTGATTAACAAACCGAAAGTTCACAAAGTTAAGTAAATGCAACTTATAATACTGTAGAGTTGAGTTTGAGACTAGAAATTAATTTCTTAAACATAAATGTAACGAAAAAAATATGTATAGATTGCTAAATTCTCAAGCATTTCGCCAAGCAAACATAATTGAATAAAATTGGCTTTAATACATAAACTAGAATTCCTAATACATATGTACATCGATAAGTTTAAACTTATTCACTATCATACGACATGTAGATTATATTTGGTTAAAATCGAGTTTTGTTCTCTGTTATTTTACCTTTGATTTTGGCCTTTATATCTGTTAGAATAAGATTGCTATTAAGGTGGAAGCGCCCGGATAGCCCGGGAAATTAATTTTTTTTTAGATCTGTGTCAGGCTGTATGTTGAACAAAATATGATTTGCAAGCGTAACACATAATTATGTAGTTACTTGCTTTTGCCCGCGACTTCGTCCGCGTGGAATAGTACATTGCGTGATGGTATATAGCCTAAAGCCTTTCTGGATAAATGGACTATTCTACACAAAAATATTTTTTCAATTCGAGCCAGTAGTTCCTGAGATTAGCGCGTTCAACCTGACGAACCGACCGACTGCTACACACTAATACTAATATTATTATGATTTAGGAAAAACGAAAATTTTATCAGCCTAGGGTTATTTAGGAACAGTTACATGGACACTGACCGGTAAATTGCAAAAAAAACACAATAAAATATTAATTTCGCGGGCTACCCTAGCGCTTCCCCTTAAGTTGCCATCATTGACAAGCCTGAGCCTGTCAAAATGATCCTAAGGCTGCGTTTCCACCAGAGATGTGCGAGGATGTGCAGCGAGAGATGTGCATAAAACTAACCAATCATATAGCTAGCGTAGCTCAAAATGTGAAAAAGAAGCTTTACCATTGGTTAATTTCACACACATCCCTCGCTACACATCCTCGCTCATCTTTGGTGGAAACGCATCCTTAATCCACTTACAATAAGGTTGTTTTTTGTGTCAGAGATAAAATAATAGAGAAAGTAATAATATTTTACTTGTTTAACTATCTTACGATATATTACAGATACTGCAGTCAATAACAAGACAAGATTTTAATAACCTCTTCTTTTTCTGTAGTCGGTTAAAGATAAAGTTGGCAATTAGAACAATATTTATCCATAGCACTCATAATTCGACGAGATAAATTGAACTTAAGTGATGCTATACCTATACTCCGCAACACGAGAAGATATAATTTTTGCAAATAAATACGACAACTCAATGACGACACGGTTGGCGTAGGGGCTGAGCGATTGGACTGCTGCGCCGCGTGTCGCGGGTTCGATCCCCGCACGGAACAAATATTTGTATGACCTACAGATAGTTGTTTCGGGTCTGGGTGTTTGTGTATGTGAGTTTAAATGTTTGTAAACGCACCCACGATACAGGAGAAATTCCTAGTGTTCCAACGTTTAAAAAAAAAAAAAATGAACAACAAATAATTCCAAAGTCAAAGTAACATGGATGCGAGACACACGGGACCGGTCAATGTGGCGACACCTCGGGGAGGCCTATGTCCAGCAGTGGACGTCTTTTGGCTGAAATGATGAAAGTAACATACGTATAATACTAACGAGCATTTTCACTTGGTCGGATTATATTTTAGCGATATCAAGTGCTGTCGTCTAATGTTTTGTGCATCAGATGTATCAGACGCGTTCGTGCGTTGAGATGTCGCTACGTATAGTTCGGTTCAGACTTTATGGCGGCTCGGAAGTTAGCTGCGAGTAGTGATGTGCCTGGTGGGAATATTGGGAAAATACCAAAATTGCCAGCAGCATTGGAAATATTGCCAAAGTTGCCGGTCAATGTAGATTATATTAATTAATTAATTATATTAATAAATTAATTATATTATTATATTAATGCTAATTATAAGTGTATTACATAGTTTCCGTACTTAATTTGACTTATAATTAACAAATACTCTGCGAATATTCCCCCACTCCCGGCAATATTCCCGGGAATTTTGCCAATTTTGCCGGCAACGGCACATCTCTAGCTGCGAGTCAATGTCTGGGCATAATACAGTCGAGACGATGCGTCCTCTGTGCCCCTCCGATATTTAAAATTGTGTTATGCGCAGCTTTACTTTAGAATTTTCGAGCCGGATTATTGTTTGAAACATCGTACCAGCAGGGCTATTGCGTATCTTTTAATGACAGTGGATAACTTATAGTGTCTATCAAATAACTGTCAAATGGTGAGTTTTTAAGAAAAAAATGTACCAAACCATAACCAATTTACAGTTAATCTGTGGACACTTATGATAGCCACTGACATTAAAAAGATACGCCCTACTGAGCAGACCATCACTTGCAACTAACTTCCGAGCCGCCATTAAGTTTGAACCGAACTATAACTTAATAGAAGTTCATAGTTAAAAAAAATTATAGCGTCTCGTGGCGCGAAGTATGGAGTTAGACACCCTTAAATAATTTTGAAAATTCCTAATTAACAATTAATTTAACACAAATAATCACATGTTCATGGAATTATTGAATAACTTTCAGTCTACAGTAAACATTGAGTACAATGAAATAAGTGCAATCAACAATACAACGAGGTACACTTTTTAAATAAAGTAGTACTCGATAATGAACTCTATGCCATAGAGATTACAATATAAGAAATTAGCACTTTTCTTAATAATAAAAACTCATTGTTTAAAGAGGGTAAATTAAATAATGAATGATGAATTTGTCCAAATAGGTATATCTTGTGTATCCTCCAAAAATAAATACATTTTACAGAAATACAATTTTTACTAAACTGACACTTAGTATTATACAGTGTATTTATGTATCCTTACATAGTATAAAACAAAGTCGCTATTTTTGTCTGTTTGTCTGTATGCTTAAATCTTTAAAACTACGCAACGGATTTTGATGCGGTTTTTTTTAATAGATAGAGTGATTCAAGAGGAAGGTTTTAGTATATAATTTGAACGACATCCACGCGGGTGAAGCCGCGGACATCGGCTAGTTTATTATAAAATATTGCACCTATTAAGTGAAAGTTTTAGAAATGTGGTCAGCGGTAATTTGAAAAAACGGTATTGTATACGGTCAAATTGTATTATAGTCCAAGATCCCAGGGCCGCCAGACGTCACGTATTTTCTGACGAAGTAAATGTGGGCGATTGAGTAGTGTTAGTATGAACTAAGAACACACTACTACCAGCTAGCTTGCTTGGACGGCCAATTTTCAGGTATCAGGTCATCAAGGTACACAAAAAAATTACTTACTTCACGTATTTTCTACAAGCTGATTTTTACGTATATTGTAGGCAATATCCTTAAAAATAAGTTGCCAGTACTCGCAAACACTTCCTAGCGGCCGTTTTGCTTAACAGACGGTTGTATTGGTAATTTTAATCATTATTACTCAGTAAATAAACATTTGTTATTGCGGCGAATTTCATTTTATTTAACATACGACTTGATACTGACCGGCAAATTGCAAAAAAACGTAAAACAACTCGAATTTCACGGAGTACCTTGTCGCATCAACCTTAAACAGTTTTGATCCATTCATCCCATATGCCAACAAATACCAATACTATTAATATTGTGTATTGCAGTGATTGTAGTGTTTACAGTGCGATCAAATTATCTTGGCAGGTCCGAACTTCGTGCAGGTCATTTTGTTACAACTAATGTATAAAAGTGTTATGATATTTATTTTATTTGTATTTCTCACTGTTTAAATTAGATATTTTCTGATCGTTTAAGCATTGGTTTATCTGGCAATAACAGTTTTCTTCACAAGTTTACATGCGTAAAAGTTCGCAGAGCCTATGTTCAGAGCTGCCAAGATTATTTGATCGCACTGTATGTATAAATGCTAAATTATTAATATTATTACATATTATTAACTATTGATCAACCAGTGACTTTGATCCGAGTTTACTAATGAACCTTTAATGGCAGTTTAAGAGTTTTTATAATATTGCTTATTTATAAAACTAGGGAATTTAAATTAATAATATTTGTATTGATAATGCTTGTTATTTAAAATGATGAAAAGATTTTACTGTTGGTTTGTGATGAAAGTAATTTGACACAATAGAACTTTTATAATAAACATAAGGGTTAGGATATACCTAGACCTACTTAGTAGAACACCCACATTTCTGCAGTTTAATAGGGGGTGAGCTTTTTGCCATCAACCGGGCACAAATTCAGACTTCATGGCTGCTACTGAGAAATTTCTGATGGAAAAACTCAATAACACTTTGCCCGACCCGGGAATCAAACCCAGGACCTCATGCTCACCAGTCGCGCTGTCGGCCACTAGACCAACGAGGCATTTTTATCAGTCAAATAAACAATTTTAAACTACAAGAAAATTGAGCGGACAACAAAATTATGAGCACTCGCGTGCAATGGGACGATTAAAATAGAATTTTATATTAATAATTAACTTTTTTACCAATGATATAGAAATCAACAATTTTCTAATTTTTGTATTTAGGTACATTAATTTGGTCAATTTTAATTTTTTAACAATATTTTTAGACCGAAATCTCATATTATTTTGTATGTGATGTCTTTTTTCTTGTACAAAAAATACAGGGTACCTCAAATCAAAATTTCAAATTAACTAAAATCTTAGTTCAGAATTATTGTTTTAAACAAATATGTTGAAAATAAATTGAGTTTCAACGAATTTCGGAAAAAATATGGTACTACCGCGCGCCGCGTTCACTGACGGTCCACCATTAGTCAACCTTATAACTAAGGCAATAAGTGTGAAAACTGCTCAACCGTCAGTTAACAGTCGCCATCAAGCTACTCGAAACTGTAAAAAAATCCCAAACAATCTTGAACCTTATTCTTCAACGATAAAGTTCAAAATCTATTAAAGAAATTTGACAGATTTAGTAACTTGATAAGCCCGCGTAACATTCATAAACATTGTTGTTTTATTCTAATAAAAATTAAATCAGTCTACTTTAAACAGTGGAAAAATCAACACCTTTTAGTCTTGTATGTGGAATTTATAATTTTGAAAAAAATTGAGCATAAGTATGACCCATTTTTAGGCAAATTGGAATAAAAACGTATCACAATTCAGATATTTTTCCTACTTAAATATTAATAAAGGGAGATTTTTTGTTCGTGAGACAATAATAATAATATGAATAATTATTAAAATTATTACACTATTTTCATTAATAATTATTTAAACATAACATTCATAATTGCACCGATACCGATTTTTGAGCTACGTATATTTTAGACATCAAATTATATGAATTTAAACAGTCACGAGCAAAATTAAAAATTAAAAATGAGACATTTTCTTAATAGTATGGCTTTCCACTATGTTCGTAAAAAATTTAAACGTTAATCTACAGTGTAGGCTAACATTTTACACTTTATGGTCGAATTATTCTCTCAAATTGACCTAAAGTTGCATCCACATCACAGTTGCTTTTGTAGAACAACATTGCCAAGTGTTACGAGCAACATCAAATAGCAAAAAAATATTTATTGTTAGTATATTGCCATGTTGCATAGTGTAACTCCACAAAAGTGAACTGAGTTGTGGATGCAACTTTACATCTATAATTTGTAGCGATAACGCTAGGGAATGGGCAACTACAATACTTTCACAAGTTATTATGCCTTGTGACTGTGACTGTAGCTTTGTTTTATGTATTGTTTTTCTGACATTCAAAAGTCCCTGTAATGGTTTAATTGAAATAAATGCTTTGAGTTTAATTTTGTACAAAGTAATCGGTATCGGTACCAAAACGTTACTAACATTAAAGATTATTGAGAATTAAATTCATAATATTCACAGGATATTATACCCTATGATTACATGTAGACGCCGTATATACAGTCCGTTATAAATGCAAGATTAACTAACATATTGTGAAATACATGGGTTATACAGATTTTTTTTAAGGTAAGTTAACTTTTGGCAATATTTCTTCATTATGTTCCCACTGCAGGGACTCAGGCCTCCTCTCTAGGAGAAGGACGGGCTATAAATCTACCACGCGGGCCCAGTGCGGATTGGTAGATGTCACATGTCTTCGAATTTTTGGTTCTAAGACATGCCGGTTTCCTCACGATGTTTTCCTTCACCGTTTTGAGAGCAGTGGTGATGAAATAAATTACACAAAGTAATGCGCCTGACTGGGTTCGAACCCACGACTCACTGTGCGTAAGTCGGGGCCGCTACCACTGGGCCACCACTGCTCTTAGCCTGCATAGCTTTTCACAATCATCGAATCGAATATGTCGTATGTCTATCTTTGTATGGCATTAGGAGAGCGACCGAGATAGAAATTCGACATATTCGATTATTTGTTTGTGAATAGTTATGCTACTGTCACTATTTAAGCCAAGTTAGAGGCCATGGGCCTCTAACTTGGCTTTACATGCCGTCTAGAAATATTTCCCAGGCATGTTGGTTTCCGTCAGCCGAAGCAAGTGTAGCCGTGTCTTCTAAATAGCAACGACAATAGCTAGCTCGTGGCTTAATAAGAACTGCCACTCAGGTCGATCTTTAGGTAAAGCTGTGCTTGCCTAGGTCGGTCTGTGGATGGGTGACCGCCCGACATACCGAGTTTCCTCCGTGCCTCGGAAAACACGTTAAGCTGTTGGTCCCGGCTGCCATATATATAGTCTTTGGCAGTCGTTACAGGTAGTCAGTGACCTGAAATTCTGACATCCAGTCTTACCAAAGGGTATTTGTATTACCTAGTATTAACTGGGTTGTGGGGGTCAGAAAGGCAGTCGCTCCATGTAAAATACTGGTATTCAGCTGCGTCCGGTTAGACTGGAAGCCGACCCCAATATAGTTGGGAAAAGGCTAGGCAGATGAATAGCTACTTTAATTAATTAAAGTTGTTAGTTGAAATGTGGATTAGATTTGAATTCATTCAAGCTCATTGAAGTCATATTAAAGGTATTTTGTGTTTATACTGTCGACCAAATTCAATGAAATCCGTTCACCATTATTTTTGCTCAAGTTCTACTTACCCCAAAACGAAAAAATACGAACAATACACATAAAGATACATCTTAAAAGCTACAGATATTACCACCATTAATTGGCAAACATACATAAATTACATCTATAATTCTATATTACAGTTAATATGCACAATAATGCCACTTAAATAAGAAAGCTCGCAGAGATCTGCCAACTCCCTATGGGGCCGGCGTGATGATACGAAATACAATTCCGAACTGACCTGAGATTCTTCTCGTAAATGCTGTTTTTTTTGTTGGTCAATTTTACTTATTTTTTAGGCATGGCAACAATGTTTCAGTGAAAAATGTTGCTAGTATTTTTTTACAGGCAATACTTGAAAGGATGAAGTTCAAACATCATATTTTGTTGTTTTAATATATTATTTCTGTTTTTAAAATATTATTTCTATTGGTGTCAAAGAAATCTACCTTTCATCCTTTCCGAACAACAATTGATTTGGTGTAAATAATTGATGAGAAACTAGAAATACACAGCTGTATCAGAATTTGAGTTTACTATTATCCTACACTTTTTAGATACATGCTGCATGGAACGTGTTTTTATATAGATATTGCAAATCAGCAACGGCCATTAAAAAATAAGTAAAATTCTCAACGAAGCGAAATCTTAGTAAAAAAACTCGATGGCACATCTATGCATTTGTTAGTTTACGACTCCAATGGCACATAGCAAAGTCGCAAGTTTCTAGTCCTGTTCCACACAATTTTGCACCCTTTCAACCACGAATTAGAGTTCAGAATCCACAAAATAAATTGCAAATTTTGTTCACACACAATTTTGTACCCTATTTTTTAAGAAATAGGTTTGAAAATCCACAGAATGGCACATTAAATGTGTCAAAAATCACTGAGGAATCTTTTAAAGTCGATGGCACAGTAGCCGCGTTCGATTCCTTTATAGTCAATTCACACTTCACATACCGTGGTTATGTCCCAGTGGTGGTTCACATGTGAAGTGCTGCGGGCGCGGGTTCGAGTCCCGTGCGAGGCTCTGAGTGCTACAGAAGCGCTCGTCGACACTCGTCGCGGTATGCGCCCATTGTGCCCCTGTTTCAGGTTTGCCATCTGTAATGGGGGTGAAAATTTATTAGTTTCAGAGTACAAAAAAGTAGAATCAGGATTCTTACGAATCAGGTTTCCTACAAATCGGGATTCTTACGAATCAGGTTTCTTACAAATCAGGATTCTTACGAATCAGAAAGAGGTTTTTTTTTTTAATTATAAATGGGCTTGCTCTTGACTTCAATCTTGCCCTAAGGGAGAGAGATGATGTCGACGATGGAACGAGCTTACCCAGAAGAAGCCTGTTTACTCGCGACTTAAACAGATTAGGGTTATATGAACTCGGAAAAACCGACGCAGGCAGGGAATTCCACTCCTTGGCTGTGCGCATAATAAAGGACCCAGCAAAGCGCTTCGTTCGAATGTGTGGAATGTCGACTAGGTATCGATGATACCCTGCAGTACGTCTAGTCTCCCGATGGAAGAAGGGAGATGGTGGGATCAGCTCGTGGAGCTCTTGCGCACACTCTCCGAAGTACAGTCTGTAGAAGACCGACAGACATGCGACTTTGCGACGGTGGGCCAGGCTATGTAGCTTGATAACCAGCTTATCAGGTTTGAATTAAATGGCCTGCCTTTTCTGCCTTCACAGCCCAGTTGCCACGGAGGGTAATACTACACCGCTTGTCAAGCCTGGCTGTCAGACTTTCAAAACTTCTGACTAACCTGTAGCGACTACCAAAATAAATGACAGCTGGGCCTAACTCCCGTCGGGGCTGTGGGTTGTTCACAAGAGAAACCGCGGCCTCGACACAAGGGCGAAGAAGGAACATGGGTGGTTTTTAGTCAGTAGAAGTCTGACACTCCCTTTCGCTCTTACCCAAGAGCGGGAGGGGTTATTTGATGATTTTCCATCCACCAAAAAAAAACCCGGGACTAACTGCTTAACGTGCATTCCAAGACGTGGACAGGTCTCGGTATGTAATAGATGTTACCCATTACAGACCAAGTTCGGCAAGAATAGGGGATCGGACTGACTCAAAAAAATATGATTCTGTTTAGTACGTCAGTTAGATTATCGAAAAATATTGAATACGTGTTTTTTGTTTTATCAAATCAATAAAAAATTACGAAGATAAAGCGCTTCAAAGATCATGGAGTGGGGCTTGAAACGTCACTTGAAGGTGCAAAATGTACTAGCATATGACGTCACACGAGTTTTCGAAGCACTGTATCTTCTTCATTTTTTGTTTACGTAAAAAAAGAAAAAATATGTGGTCAATATTTTTTGAAAATCTATCTGACGGACTAATTAGTTTTTTTTTTGTCCGATCCCCTATTGTTTGACCCAGAGGCACACCTCGGACACTCCATACAACGCCCGCAAAATAATTACCTATTACTACTACATAAACAAATAACGTTTGTGCACGACGTGCACGTGCAAATGTGTGCGTAAACTCTAGTAGGGTTATCGTAGCCTAAAAAATGGCGCGGAAAGTGCAACGGTCTGCGTCGCGAAAACCGAACGACGACTAATACGAGCGCGAGCCATTGCTCAAGTGTCGACGACGAATACCTCGAAGTGCGGGGTGAGGTGCGGTATTTAATATGAGCGCGGGGAGGTGAGTGTCCCTTCTGTACGTAGTACTATTATGTATTCTGTGCCAGAGGTTTGACCCGTGCAGTATTATTTAGCCAAGAATCCCTATTATCAACATCATATTCATTTTATTAAACAGAATTAAAATAGCACAGAATGAAACGACACGGTTGGCGCAGTGGCTAAGCGATTGGACAGCTGCGCTACGTGTCGCGGGTTCGATCCCCGCACGGAACAAGTATTTGTATGGCCTACAGATAGTTGTTTCGGGTCTGGGTGTTTGTGTATGTGAGTTTCAATGTTTGTAAACGCACCCACGATACAGGAGAAATTCCTAGTGTGGGGCAATGAATGGTTAGTTACTTCCTGCAGAACTTTTTATTTTATTATTACTAGCCATTTGTTTCCCATTGCAGAGCAAAGGCCTCCCTTCCCTCTTTCCACTTATCTTTATCCAACGCTGTTAATTGCCAATACTATAATGACCTGCGTCGGCAATTTGAGTTTTGGAACGCAGTATCGAGTTTCTTATTTGGTAAGTAAGCTTGACTCCAAGGACACTACGCTCCATTGCTCGCTGACAGAACTTCTTATCCGGTTTAAATTTTGCAGCGGTATTGTATTATGTGGCAGCGGTGGCCCAGTGGGGGCGGCCTCGACTTACGAACAGCAGGTCGTGGGTTCGAACCCAGGCAGGCGCATTACTTTGTGTAATTTATTTCATCACCGCTGCTCTCAAAACGGTGAAGGAAAACATCGTGAGGAAACCGGCATGTCCTAGAATCAAAAATTCGCGTGGTGGATCCATAGCCCATTCCCTCTCATATAGAGGAGACCTGTCCCAGCAGTGGGAACATTACAGGCTGATGATGATGATGAATAAAAATAGCACAGAATGAAACCTCTAATAGCCGGTCTTGTTAGGTACTTCTTGCAGAACTCCATATGCAGTTTAAGTTTCAGCATTGGTAACATATAATTATGTTACCCAACTGACTCCCAATACTATACCTGTACATTCTAACATAAACATCCACTTAAATATCCACATTACCTCATCCTCAACACAATCCTAAGTCCGTGCGTGGGCCGCAGCCGGCAGTCTGACTCCTACCTGGCTTTCTGCAACTCAATCTGCCCCTCCAGGGTCTTGGCGAGGTAGATCACGAACAGCTGCGAGAGCGCCACGCCGAGCGCGACGGACGCGATGGTGTAGAGGTTGCGTTCTGCCCACGAACGGACTATTTCGATGCAGCCGCTCGTCCACACCCGTTTGCTGGCTTCGGCCACCTGGAGTTTGGGGAAGTGTGATGAGAAATTCGTTGGAAAGCCGTTAAAACCAGGGGCGGAGTTTTTTATATAGCATAATGGTGGCTAGTCAATCAGCGCCACTATCGCCTAGCAATAATATGGTAGTTGAAAAAAAAAATCTAATTAGTCCGTCAAATAGATTTAAAAAAACTAAATGTGGCACTCGGAGACTGCCGCGGTAAAGCTATTGCATAGCATTTTTTATCAACAGCAAATAATTAATTATTTAATTTGACAACCTCAGTTGACAACCTTATTTTCCGTAACCATAGCAACCTGGTTGAATACTGAATCTTGAATATTTTTGTGAGGGAATTTCTGGATTCGCTCTCCACGCTCAAGGCCCGCGATAGAAGCTATGCAATAGCTTAAAATATTGGACACGTATTTTTTCACGTAAACAAAAGATGAAGACGATACAGTGCTTCGAAAAGTCGTATCAAGTCGTGTGACGATACAAGGTTAATACTTTCTTACCCAGAAAGTGACGTCACATGCCCCCACCCCACTCATGATCTTTGACAGTTTTGTTTTCGCAATTTTTATAAATTTGATAAAACAAAAAACACGTATCCAATATTTTTCGATAATCTAACAGACGGACTAATTAGATTTTTTTGGTGAAGTACCCTATTCTATCTCGTCGCATTGGTATGCTGTGCTGATTGGATTCAGCCTGTGTAAAAAATAAAAAGACAATTATATCTCTCCATAAGTTGTATGTTATTTACTTATTTTTACGAACAAATAATTGTTAGTACTCTGTAGCATTTTAAGATGCTTTATTACAGTATAAACTGATTGAAAACGCTTTGTATACAATGAGGAAGAAAACAAACAAAATATTTGTGTATAGATGGCGCTAATTGTTTGCTACGTACCGTACATTCATTCCATCAGCTAAGTACCTTCCTTTGCCACGAGATGGCGCTTAGTGTTTTACCTGGTTGCTTTTCAGACACTATGTAACTTCAACCACATGCAGTGAAGTTACCTCGACGGATCAGCGACTTTGTCGAGCTTTATTGTCTCGGCATTTTTCTGGTGGTCGCCACAGTTGATTTTGGCGCACACAGGAGTTGCAGTGGTTTGGAAAAAGACACTTAATTGATACCTGTTTTTCCATCACCGAGTTGTCATGGGTCTGTCTCCACCGATCCCGGGATCCGATTTGACGTAACACGGATCCCGGCGATTTGTCTCCACGGATCTCGGGATCCGTTTCC
Source organism: Diarsia dahlii (assembly GCA_949775195.1). Taxonomy (NCBI): domain Eukaryota; kingdom Metazoa; phylum Arthropoda; class Insecta; order Lepidoptera; family Noctuidae; genus Diarsia; species Diarsia dahlii. Next base: position 15,088,835 of record OX459213.1, read on the forward strand.
ACAAAGAAAAATACTAAATTTTTTGTCCACGGATCCCGGGATCCGTGGCTACAAGAAATAAAAAATAAAAATGTAGAAACGGATCCCGCGTACAGAGTCAAGAAGTTAAGCATAATATTTTTCGAAACTGGTTTTCTATTTTCTACTTTCAAACGAAAAGAAGTTATAATTTAAAATTATAAGGATTGGTGTAATACAGTCTCACAAACTACCAGGAATCCAGAAACATGAAGGAGGTATGTCATTACTCAGAATGTGAGTGTGGTAACACAGGATATGCTACACCTCCTCTCGTGCTGGTCTTGCACAACTAACTGCACGCTCAAAGACTTGTGTATCGACTAGCGACATCTATCGCAACACCTGCGTACTAACAAACGATCGACAGAAGTTCCTACATCGCGCTATCAACATTATCCGCGACATAAGCCTATATAGGGAGTTCCCGACTTACAACTGTCGGGCAGTTAGCCCGCCGGACACAACGCCCGTCCGGTTGGAGGATCCTCCCTTTTCTATGGGGGATGAGGAACTTTACACCCTGTTCCTCATACCCCCAAACTAGTATGAAGCAAATGATAGAGCCGTCCAGGTTGCCACGTTCTGGGTGGCCAGAGTTTAGTAATCGACTCGAAAAGAAGAAGAATATTACTCACCGGATAGTTCTGCACGCCATACCCGCACATGATATTGACCAGCCCGGAGGAAATGTCAGTAGCATTGATGCAGCATGAGAAGGGCACCCCACATCGCTCCACGGAAGGGGAGGAACAGTTGAAGTACTCGTTCTTCGACCAGTCCATGTAGCCGTCTGAGGTCAGGCCGCAGCAGTGGAACTGGAAAATCAAGACAACACATTTAACATCACGCCTTGTCATCTCCGAAGGGCAGAGGAGTCCCATGTAATTGGGGGCGAGCCTATTGCCACCATCCGAGCACAATAACATTGTTCCCGGCCCCGGAATCGAACCCAAGTCCTCATGCTCAACAGTCAACGAGGCAGTAGATTGAGAGTAATAGGGTAGTTGACAAAAAAACTAATTAAGCCGTCAGATAGATTTCCAAAAAATATTGGACACATATTTTTTCTTTTTTCACGTAAACAAAAAATGAAGAAGATACAGTGCTTCGAAAAGTCGTGTGACGTCACAGCTTGGTACATTTTTTACCACAAAGTGACGTCACAAACCCAAATTCATGATTCTTGACACGTATCCAATATTTTTCGATAATCTAACAGACGGAGTAAACAGAATCATATTTCTTTTGGTCAGGAAACATCCCTATTGTATAAGTTTTTAGAAGGGTGGCCGCGATCTCTGGTTTTCCAGAAATAGTTAAGTAATGAAGAGGAATGTATATCATAAGAAAACATGTGTATTATAAATATGTCAGATACTTTTAAAGCGTATTTTTATGAAGGTGTACGCATCCACAATGTCTCCGTACCGGATTGGCTGAACCATTCCGGATTGAATTAGTAATTTTCTTCATGCTTAATTCTATCGCAAAGCGAATTTGTTATCGTCTATTAATAACCAAAGAAGAAATCGTAAGTCAATAATTTTCCTGATTTAGGCAATTTTACCATTTAATCACGTCCTACAAAACACCAAACACGTCTAAACCATAAAAGGAATTAATTAAATAACTGTAAACAGGAAAAATTAAGTAAAAGCGGTAAGAACAGCCAAAATAACATAACATCACGCCTGTAATCCCCGAAGGGTTAAACAGAGTAGCACCTAATAGGGATGTTAACTAGAAAAATCTAATTAGTCCGTCAGATAGATTTCCAAAAAATATTGGACACATTTTTTTTTTCACGTAAACAAACAATGAAGACGATACAGCAGTGCAAGTACGAACTTTGCATCGATAAGACATCGAGATCGTTATCGTTGTCAGTTTTATCGAGCTTGTTATCGAATTTGGAAGTACGTAACACGCGTCGATAAGATTTATCGTGGGCGGAATCGAATTGCTAAGGATCGACAGTCAATTGGCAACACTGATGACGTCCAAAGACAAAACCACAGATTACTATATTAGTACTACGACAGAACATTTAAGGTGGGATTTCAGTGGCACGACTAATATCTGAGAAATCTATAAAATCCTTTTTTTCATAGATGTTCGGCATTGTAAACAATGTTTAAGGGTTTATTTCAGAGAACCTACTAGTATTTACCAAAATTGCCGTTTATTTTAGTAAAAATACAGAATATATTCCATCTTCTTAGCGTCGTCGTGTTTACCTTAGCCAAAAAAAAATTTAATTGTCGTTGACACTGTTGACAGATGACATTACTTTCTAGTTTCTTGAGAAAGATCTAAATAAAGTCGTGTTTAATCACAATACAATTTTATTTTTAGCTTTTAAAACCTTAATTATTAGTGTTCTTGGGTTCTCCGAGATGGCTGAATCAGCAAGGTACGTATTTTTATAGGTTCATTCAATAAGATTTAAGTTTCTCTAGATTTGTCATTAAAATCTTGGGACTACTCTGTAACTAAGAAAACCGTCATTCATAGGTCAGTTAATTTTGCTGAAAAACCAGCAAATCAAGGATTCCAGTGCTAAATTCAATTCAACCAACTACAATATTTTATTATCATCTTTTAGCATTCCACATCACAGTGGTATGTTCGCTACTGGAAATTGGTTTTGGTCAGTGTCACTGTCTGGGCACTATGAAAGTTCCTAGTTTGTGAGAAGACCATATTATAATTGTGTTCTGGAGAGCCAACTTCTGGTGTGGGCAAAGTAGGTGTCAGCAAATAGGGTTCTATTACATATACGGAATCACCTGAAACAAAAAACTAATAAATAATATTATTTTTCAGAAAACAGCAGACTGGATACTCAGTGTCTGAAGAGGTGGAGGGTGAAGATGATAATTTGTAAACTCAAACGCATTTATTTCAATCAGACCATCGGCCCTTTTGAATGGCAAAAAAAGCTAAGCTACAGTCACAGTCACGAGGCATAATAACTTGAGAAAGTACTGTGGTTGGTTGGTTATACTTTTCTTTTAATAATAAAACAAATGTTTTTTAATGTGTTGTTGTCATTTATTTGTAATTTACCATTTCAAAATACTATGTATACCCGTATGAGGGGTCATCAGGATTGTTGTTACAGGGTGTAAGTAACAATTGCAATATGGGTGCAATCAACACAACCAAGGCAATCTGGTATTCCGAATTTGTGCTGGAATCCTTCCACGATGGCCCTCCTTTCAGCTGCAGTTCCTAGGAAGTTCACGTAGGTGTGGAAGAGGCGGCGAACTATTGCCCTCGACACTTCTCGCACAACTTTGCTTACGGTTTTTTGGCCAAGGGCAAGAAAATACTAGGTACTTACCACAATATGGACAGGGAGTCCAGTGGATCGTGTCCTCCGTACGTCTACCTCTATTCCTTGAATTAAAATTACTGCCACTTCTCGAGTCACCCAAAAGAGACGAACAAAACAGTCCTCTGGAAGTTCCAGAGGATTGTTTGTATCGTAGACGTCGCCTCCGAATACGCATCACGTTGTGATGGTGCTGCCGTTCTTCCTCATCACCCAGCAATAAAAGTTCTAAATCCATTCAAAAAATAAGTAGTGTTCGATAGGCTTAACGGGCTTTTACAAAGTGTCGATAAATTATCGAGATCGACAGCGTAAATTGTCGATCTCAACTGTCAAAATGTCGTTTCGTACTTGCATTTTCGATAAAATCGTTTAAATTTTAGAGTATAACTACCGATCGTTATAATATTATTTACGTACTTGCGACATCGATTCGATTCGATAAAAGCTCATTTTATCGAGAATAACTGTCAGATTTATCGAATCGAGTGCTACGTACTTGCACTGCAGTGCTTTGAAAACTCGTGTGACGTCATATTCTAAGACATTAGTATGACACTTCTTAGCGAGCAGTGACGTCACAACCTCTCAAATCTTTAACGCGTTTTATCTTCGTCAATTTTTATTGATTTGATAAAACAAAAAATACGTATCCAATATTTTTCGATAATCTAACAGACGGACTAATTAGAATCATGATTTTTGTAGGCAGTAAACATCCCTATTGTACACACACTTCGCTAGTTATGTTTATGTCCCATTTAATAGGAGGCGAGCCTACTGGGCCTCCGTGCTGCCATCAACCGGGCACAAAACCAGACTTCCTGGTACAAAAAAAAATCCTTATGGAAAAACCCAATAACACATTGATGGGAATCAAACCCGGACCTCATGCTCAGCAGTCGCGCTTGCGACCACTAGATCAACGAGGCAGTTAACGAAGAATTAATTAAAATAACTTATTAACAGGAAAAAAATAACCGAAAGCAGAAAAAAACAGCCAAAAATATAAACGACAAAATAAAAAAATATAAACAAAAATATAAAGGAATATAGACTTCTACTGACTAAAAACCACCCATCTTCCTTCTTAGCTCTTTGTGCCGAGGCCGCGGTATTTTTTTCGAACAACCTGCAACTCCGACGGGATATAATAGGGGATCGGACAAAAAAAAACTAATTAGTCCGTCAGATAGATTTCCAAAAAATATTGGACACGTATTTTTTCTTTTTTCACGTAAACTTAAAATGAAGACGATACAGTGCTTCGAAAACTCGTGTGACGTCATATGATAGTACATTTTAACGACACAAGTGACGTTTCAAGCCCACTCCAAGATCTTTGACGCGTTTTATCTTCGTAATTTTTTATTGATTTGATAAAACAAAAAACACGTATTCAATATTTTTTGATAATCTAACTTACGGACTAAACAGAATCATATTATTTTGACCCAGTCCGATCCCCTATTATGGAAACCTAAGAACAGTCGAAAATTATCGATTCGGAATACTCACATCACTCTGAGCGAAATCGATGAAGTTCTGCAGATCAGGGTCGTCCCTGTACGCGTGGACCACTCGCTCAGTGAAGCTCAGCTCCAACAGACCGTGGAGGGAGCGAGGGAACACGAACCCGCAGACAGCGCCGCCCATCTCAACTAGGAATAGTATGAGCAGGCATAGCGAGTACTGTGGATGAAAAATGGTTAGAACATTAATGTTAAGCTACACGCTATAGACTGAAGGAACTAAATTAAATATTATTCGTTCATATTCAAATTATGTCTTTCATTGGTCTAATAACCTAATAGGTTATGTATAAATGCTAGATAACATAGATGATGAAGCTAGATTATGGACATTTATAGTGAATGCGACAAGGTTAAATACAACAGGATTCGCGACCGTAACAAATGTAACTATATTGAGTAATAATTATTAAAGTCACCAATACAACCGTCTCAGTTCATTTATGTCTTTTGAGTGACTGTTTAAAATTCCAATTCATTTGGGGTCGCGGTCGGTGCAGCAGCAGCAGTTAAATATCTTTTTTAAATTTTCCATCTACATCATAAACTACTGATTGTTTGAAATTAACGACGTTCAGGATGTTATAGGTCGCGCCATGTAAAAAGAACGCTGACAGTTATGTCAAACATGACTATTTTTTTCAAATTTCAGCTTATTCCAAAGTACTAAGGAGCTAGTGAAAGGGGTTTGAACTTTTTTGTATGGGAGCTGGCATATCGACCCACCGCCATTTTGATTTTTTTTCGAAATTGCGGCCCACGATGAAAGTGGTATGTATGGATAGAGGACATACAGACGAGCAAAAAATGTCAAGCAACACGGTACTCAAAGTGTCACGTTACCGAGATATTTGAAGGTAAAGATGGACAAATCAGTACAATGACCACATAAAAATTAGACCTTTTATGTGTCTATAGGCGTTGATTATTATTATTACTGGTTATTGAAAGAGAGTAGATACATTACATACTACTAGGAGCACGAGAAAACTATTTTTTGACATTACATAGCGTTTCAATGAGATGCGAAGCGATTTCAATGTGCGTATAACAATAATCAACCTGGGAACTATTATTTGGATATAATTTAACGCCCAAACACGTAAAAAGGCTATTTAAAAAAAAATATAATGAATGTCGTTGTACTCGTTTGTCGATCTTTAACTTCAAATATCTCGGTAACGTGACACTTTGGGTACCATGTTACTGGACATTTTTTGTTCGTCTATATGTCCTCTATCCATACATACCAGTTTCACCGTGGGCCGCGATTTCGAAAAAAAATCAAAATGGCGGACAGGTTGATATGCCACATTGGTTCTATCCCCTTTGAATTAGGATTCTAACAATATTACAATTACACTTAACACAGTCACAGTAGCCTAGTACTTCAGAACGCGACTGTATAACGTGCGCAACAGCCCCTCCACTGCGCTCAGCGCTCTTTTTACGTGGCGCGAGGTATACTAAACTTTCGGGGAATTCAGGCGTGATGTTGTTATTTTGATGTCTCATATTAATAACAGCTGTGTTTTCCTCAGACTAAATAACTGCCATTCTTTATCAGGTAATACAACTACAAATTAAATTAAATTCCAACTAATACGATGATTCACTGTAATTGAACTAATTTGAACAGACAGGAGGAAAAGGTTATAAATCAAATTTAATATTAAGTATAAAAATGAGGTTTATTTTGAAATAAGCTATGCTTTTGTACTCAAGTTATGTTATGATGTTTCCTTATTGTGTACCTTAATGATCAAATAAATAATTAATTCATCACTCAGGTCAATATTTTCCTGAAAGGCTAGACAGAGGTCTCTATAGTAGGTACACATACATAAAACCCAGTAACACTTTTACCCGACCAAGGAATCGAAACCAGAACCCCGCTCGGCAGTCACCAGTACCTACACCTTTTGCCTTGTCCTTGTTCATACATCTCGCGCCGGTTGCGAGTACTACGCACCTGTCCTTTCTGAAGAACCTCACCAATAAGCTCAGTGTATGTCTTTCTAGAATATATTTCGACGGCACGGTTGGCGCAGTGGCTCAAGCAATGGACTGCTGCGCTGCGTGTCGCGGGTTCGATCCCCGCACGGAACAAATATTTGTACGGCCTACGGATAGTTGTTTCGGGACTGGGTATTTGTGTACGTGAGTTTAAATATTTGTGAACGCACCCACGATACAGGAGAAATTCCTAGTGTGGGGCAACGTTAAAAAAAATTAATAAAAAAAAAACGGTATTTTTCGAACAAATACCGCAAAAAAAAAATTCTACAAAAATAAAAACGGCACCCACATAATGTTTTCGTCAACAACAGCCTCGTAAATATGCACTATAACTACTGCTACATATAGAGAGACGTGTTGATAACAATACAAGCTGCTACTGCTAGCTGCACTGATAAGGGAGAGATAACAGACTCGTCATGCTAATAAATAATACGGTAGACATTTTGGGTTTCTTGCTAAAACATTTTGTTGAATGTTATGCAAGAATCTATATTAATTAATAATTTAATTTAAGCGGAATGCATGATTCTCCTGCCCTTTTTTTTGGGGGATGGTAAATCCTCAAATAATCCCTCTCGCTCTGGGCCCAAGGAGTGGAGTCTGCGGAAGGGAGTGTCAGACTTCTGCTGACTAAAAACCATCCATATTCCTTCTTACCTTTGTGTCGAGGCCGCGGTATCTCTTTCGAACAACCCGTAGCCCCGACGGGATGATTGTCCCGTCTTTATCCCAATTTAGTTGGGCTCGGCACATCATGTCCTTGTCTTTCATCATAATTTCAGCAGAAAGACTTCGACTGCTGGACATACGGCACGCCCAAGTGTCGCCACATTAACCGGTATTCTTCTTCCATACCTCTCTATTACGCGTCATACAAGTAACATAACCGACAGAATCAAATTCATTTATTTACCTTATACATCGTACAACAAACAAACATTGAGTTAAATTAGAACTAATAGTCCGGGAGGTAGCATTGCATTTTTAACCGACTTCCAAAAAGGCCCGCGCATATTATGATATTTCTCCGTCAATTGTGAAGCGATTTTTAGGTAGTGTTTTTACGCCGATTTCGAATGACTAATAGTGACCAAAGTGTCAGCTGACGCACCCTGCGTGGGTGTAAGATTTAGGTTATGGAAATTCTAAAAAAAACCTAGTTGACTGAAACTTTTTTCATAAATAGTTGACATCATATTATTACCATACTGAGCTAAAAAAAACTGGCCAACTGCGAGTCGGACTCGCACATGAAGGGTTCCGTACCAAAACGGTATGCTATAATAATTTATACAATTTCTTCTATGGGCCAATGAAACTTGACCTCTAGATTGTATAGGCGCTCATACGATTCAGGGACCAAATAATATTGGTTAACTGCTGTTTCCATCTGTTGTTTCCATCCAAGTTCAAAATGATTTTCCTAGAAAGTCCCTAAAAAGTTCTACTTTTCAGATTTTTTTCATATTTTCTAAACTTATGGTTCAAAAGTTAGAGGACGCATTGTTTTTTACTTTTGGAGCGATTATTTCCGAAATTATTGACATTATCAAAAAATGATTTTAGTAAACCCCTATTCATTTTTAAATACCTTTCCAACAATATATCACACGTTAGGGTTGAAATTAAAAAAAAAATCACTTCCCACTTTACATATATCTTAATAAAACATTTTTTTCAAATTTTTATTTTACCACTTTGTCGGTGTGATTGATACACATATTGGTACCAAATTTCAGCTTTCTAGTGCTAACGGTCACAGAGATTAAGCGAGGACGGACGGACGGACAGACAGACATGGCGAAACTATAAGGGTTCCTAGTTGACTACGGAACCCTAAAAAGGTTGCAGGAATCCAATGGATGCAACACGCACGGGACCGGTCAATGTGGCGACACTTGGAGGAGGCCTATGTCCAGCAGTGGACGTTTTTCCGCTGAAATGATGATAAAGCGCAGAAAAATGGTTGAATGATGTTACTTACAAACTTGAGCAAACACGTGTTTTCTCTGAGAGCACCGACGCAGCCAGCGAAGCTCACGACGAAGACCACGGCACCAAGCAGAGCGATCAGCAGACTTATATTCAGCATTACATCGTAAAAGTTGTCCAGCTGTAAAGGAAACAGAAAATATTACATTATCTGTAGATTAAAATGGTGTAGGGGGTTCCGGACAGGTCTTTTAAGAGAAAACTGAGCCTCCTCTATGCAAAGAATAGCACCATCCCATTTCTTCCCGTGGGTGTCGTAAGAGGCGACTAAGGGATGTACCAGAGTATGGGCAGCAGCGTTCTCTGTGCTTTTTGTATCGACCGTACTGCGATCGCCAACCCGCCTGCCAAGCGTGGCGATTATGGCAAACCCCCCTAAGCAAAAATTACACTTAGGGGAGGCCTATGTCCAGCAGTGGACGTCTTTTGGCTGAAATGATGATGATGATGATGAGCCTCCTCTCATGTGCGGATTGTAACCACCGGGGTGGTTTTAGTGAGGTAAATTCCTACACTATCTGGTCTTTTCCCTAAAGGCCGTCTTCTTTTGAAGAATTCCCCCTCTGTCTGTTCGCGATAAACTCAAAAACTTCTGCACCGATTGTCATGCTGTTTTCACCAATGAAGAAGGAAGGTTTTAGTATATAATTTGATTGATCAAATTATATAGGTACTAAAACCTTCCTTCTGTGGCTTCTGTGCACAAGCTAGTAAAATATAAATTAGTATCAACATGTAAAATTGTAAACCCATTATTGCTCTGTTGACATTTATATTTTCGTCGTGTTGCCAAGCGTTCCAAATCCAATACAGAATTTTTATTACTTTATACAAGAGAACTAACGTCTATGGATGTTGGTTCTCTTGTATTTAAAGTATACAACATGAGGATAACAATTGTATACCTAAGTAGCGAATTACTAGTTGCAATGCAACGGGTAAACCGTAAACATGATAAAAGAGCATAAGTACATAAGGTGTCGCGTAGTCCGGAGCTGGGCACTGTTCGAAAGAGATACCGCAGCCCCGGAACACTAAGGGCTAAGAAGGAACATGGGTGGGGTCATTAAAATTTGATGATTTGCCATCCAAACACAAAAAAGTTATGTTAGCCAAGTTTACTACCTACAAAGAAATATCTGGAAAGTTTTGCTAATTTACTCAAATAGGCCCCTGGCGCCTGTAATATAACAATTTCCGAAAGGTTAAAGGTTTAGCGCGTGTAGTCTTAATAATTACACATTATTCGTTCAAAACTTTAACAAAAGGCCTGTTTAAAGTACCAACTTTGTACTAATTTAAGCATAGCATATAAAGTTAATTTCAGAATGACTTCTACTAAAAAAGGCATAAAGAATACTAAAGTTATACCGCAAACTGAATTCTACTATTTTACTAAATCGCGACCAAAGAAGTGAGCGTTGACAGCACAATGTACAAATTAGGGCCAGTCGCATCTGTTGCTAAAATGACGTTATATAATATACGTGTTGCTGCTTGTATAACAGTCTTAAACGACATCATGTTATATAAGTGAATGAGGCATCTTTGTATTTTGTCTGCATATCCTTTTGCAACATTTTGAGAGATACGTGCTGGCTTGACGTTGCAAAAGTATGGAGCTGATGCCCCCGGCTTCGTCCGTGTGGATGTCGGTTATCACGACAAAAACAAAAAGTAAATCAAATCAAAATATTTTATTTGTTAGAATATGGTTGTTACAGTAATTTTATTTCAGCATAATATCCTGCCATAACATGGCGTGCAAATGTTTTAAGAATAAGAGAAGTTACTTAATCTAACTTCTCCTTTTGACCGCCACAGACGTCACAGACGACCAGCCAAAAAGTACCTTAAGTCTACAGACTTAAGGTACTTTTTTGCTTGTCGTCTATATGTGACTGTGGCGCTCAAAAGGTTAATTATAGGCATCTAATATTTTCATACCCCCCCCCCCCCCCCTTTCAACCCCTTACAACCCTTTTTTCGCATATAAAATAGCATAATATGTCTTTTCTCAGGCTCTATATTTAGACTATCTGTGTATCAAAATTCATTAGTAGTAGTTTTGGCGTAAAAGCGCGACAGACAGACAGAAATAGTTAATTTCGCATATAATATTTTTAAGGAAATAAGGATGATACAGACTAATTTGAATAAATTAAGTACCTACTTTTGATTTAAAATTGAATTTGAGAATGTTGTGGTGAAGTCTGGTATGACAAGAATGGATAAGGAAAGAAACGAGTATTTTAGAAGACGTTTAAAAGTTGCGCCACTTACAGAAAAGTTGAAAGGGAATCGACTGTCTTGGTAATGGTGACTAACGCCCGAATACTCGAACGTCACTCAATTATAAGTAGCCCTCAAAACTCGTGCTATCTCTGTCACTCTGCGTTAAAGTAACAAAGACAGCACGAGATTTAAGTGCAACTTAAAATTGAGTGACGTTCGAGTATTCGGGCGTAAGAGTGATAAATATATGTAAATGTTGACCGGTAGTGAGGTGGACGAAGACCAAGGAAACGAGGGAAGGATATGAAAGAAAAAGGAGTACTTAAATGACAGCGTAAGGCCGTATACAGAAAGAAAGCTGGTAGCCAGCGCCGATCTACCAGCGCTTATCGGCGCTGGTCCATGCTGGTAACCGGCGCTTGTACATATAAATGCCAGCGCCGGTTACCTGCATGGACAGGTTCCTATAAGCGCTGGTAGATCGGCGCCGGCTACCAGCTTTTTTTCTGTATAGGTACGGCCTAACGGTTGACAGAGGAGCCTGAAAGAAAGAAACATGCTGCGCCGACCCCAAATACGAATAACATCAGCATCTGCCTAGCTTTTTTAACCCGACTGCGGCGAAGCCCAAAAGGAGGGTTATGTGTTTGACGTGTATGTATGTATGTATGTATGTCCGTTTCTTTGTTCCCTCATAACTCCTAAACGGATGAAGGGATTTGAATGAAATATACGTCGTTAGATTCGTCTTGATGGCGCGAGTGTTATAGGCTACATTAAAATTAAAAACAAAGAAAAATTGCGGATTTTGGGGGCCAAATCGCGGAGTTCAAAAAAATTTTTTTTCCAATACCATCGAGTAGGGTATCAAAATAAAGGGTTTTAAAAGGAGATTACAAACATATATATCACTTGTATGTTTAAAAGAAATTCAAAGTGACAAATCTTATAAACAAGCACAAAAGTTAATTCATCTGCGAAGAAGTTTACGCGACCAACGAAAGAACAAACACAAAAGAACTAAAAAGTTAGAAATAAAAAAAGTAGTTAAAAAACTAAAAAACCCGACTGAAAAAACTGAAAACCAAAAAACAAGCACATTTTAAATTAAACAAAACTTGGAAGCAGGCGGGGTTCATTTGAATATTAAATAATGAAATGAAAAAATAGAACTAAATAAAATAGAACCCCGCCTGCTTCCAAGTTTTGTTTAATTTAAAATGTGCTTGTTTTTTGGTTTTCAGTTTTTTCAGTCGGGTTTTTTAGTTTTTTAACTACTTTTTTTTTCAATTAAGTATGCTGAGCTCGGCTTCCAGTCTAACCGGATGCAGTCGAAAACCAGTATTTTACATAGATCGACAGCCAATCCGATTACTGCTTTCCGAGGCACGGAAGAAACTTCGTAAATTGGATGATCACCCACCCTAGCACGGGCTGCTTAGCCTGAATACGATCCGTGCGGCTATTATTTTATCAAAGAATAATATTATCAAACCAAATTTTGCATAAACAACTGGGCCAGATAACATTTTCCTTGTTCTCCAAAAAAACAGAAAATAATCAAATTATAATAGGGGATCGGACAAAAAAAAACTAATTAGTCCGTCAGATAGATTTCCAAAAATTATTGGACACGTATTTTTTCTTTTTTCACGTAAACTTAAAATGAAGACGAAACAGTGCTTCGAAAACTCGTGTGACGTCATATGATAGTACATTTTGACGACACAAGTGACGTTTCAAGCCCCACTCCAAGATCTTTGACGCGTTTTATCTTCGTCATTTTTTATTGATTTGATAAAACAAAAAACACGTATTCAATATTTTTTGATAATCTAACTTACGGACTAAACAGAATCATATTATTTTGACCCAGTCCGATCCCCTATTGTACCTTTCCTTGTCTCTGGCTCGTCAATGAAATTGTGGTACATAATAAGAATTAAGGAAAAATCTGAACCCACATCCGTTATAGATTTGGTTTTTTTAATCAAGACTATTTCAATTGAGTGGAAATAAGGTCAATCTTCGGGTTAAGTTGCGCTGTCCTAGGTTGGTTTGTGGATAGGTGACAGGTGGACAGGTGTTTCGGAAAGCACGTTAAGCCATTGGTCCAGGGCTCCAGGCTTTCAATCGCAGATCTTTGACAGTCATTAAGTAGGTAGTTAGGCATCGTTCACACCAAGTTCACACCAAACGTATTGTCCGCCGCTGACTGTGAGCACGCGTTACGCAGTTTATCGCTTTTCAATATATATTTAATTTCTTGTTCACACCGAACCGACAATACTCTATTACGTAGATCCATAAAGACAGTGAGCATACTCACAGTCGACGGCGAACAACACGTTTGGTGTGAACGATGCCTTAGGGTTACTTAGTTTGATGCATATAATGCTTGACTGACGGCTCCGTGAAGGGTCTGTCCCCTCGGGGCTGCGGGTTGTTCGAAAGAGATACCGCGACCTCGGCACAAAGGGCTAAGAAGGAACATGGGTGGTTTTTAGTCAGTAGAAGTCTGACACTGCCCAGAGCGGGAGGAGTCATTTGATGATTTCCCAACACCAAAAAAAAAAAGGTCTGTGTACGTTTCGCAAAATAACGTGGTCTTCTGCAGTGTGACTGTCAACCACTCAGTCTTCATCTGCCTAGCCTTTTCCCAACTATATTGGGGTCGGCTTCCAGTCTAACCGGATGCAGCTGAATACAAGTATTTTACATGGAGCGACTGCCTATCTGACCCCCACAACCTAGTTAATACTAGGTATACGATACCCTTTGGTAAGACTGGATGTCAAAATTTCAGGTCACTGACTACCTGTAACGACTGCCAAAGATCTATATATATGGCAGCCGGGACCAACAGCTTAACGTGTTTTCCGAGGCACGGAGGAAACTCGGTATGTCGGGCGGTCACCCATCCACAGACCGACCTAGGCAAGCACAGCTTTACCTAAAGATCGACCCGAGTGGCAGTTCATAATAAGCCACGAGCTCCTCAACCACTCATTAAATGTAATAAATAAAACTTACTTTTATTAGTCCTGTGGCTTGCCATTTGTCTATGAATGCATAGAGGCCTACTGCGATCATTAGACCTCCAAGTAACTGAAAATAAAATACATTCATTTTAGGTATATATAATTCTACTTAACCCCTCTAAGAAACAGGCATGATCTGGCAGTGACCTTTTAAACCAGTTAATGTTCTCAATTCATCAGAATCTTTTGTTATGAAAAATATTAATAGGGTATTTCACCAAAAAAATCTAATTAGTCCGTCTGATAGATTTCCAAAAAATAATGGACACGTGTTTTTTCTTTTTTCACGTAAACAAAAGATGAAGACGATACAGTGCTATGAAAAGTCGTGTCAAGTCGTGTGACGTCACAAGGTTAGTAGGTACTTTTTTACCCACTAAGTGACGCCAAAAGCCCCCACTCATGATCTTTGACACGTTTTATTTTCGTCAATTTTTATTAATTTGATAAAACAAAAAACACGTATCCAATATTTTTCGATAATCTAACAGACGGACTAATTAGATTTTTTTGGTGAAATACCCTATTGTATCTCAGGGAAGAGGTAGGATATAGGTATTGATTACATGCAACCGAAGCATCAATATGTGTAGCTGCTATTTTAAAAATCAAAATAAAATAGAGGCATTTTATTAAGGCAGCCCAAGTACTTCAACCTTTTTTTGAGACAGAACAGCTAAGGAGGCCTCTGCCCTGGCGAAATTTTAGGTCAATAAATTTAATGACCTTAAAATGTTCATGCCAATGACTTCAAAATAAATAAAGAAGTCGGTTAAAAAGAAACAACATTTTTCACAATAGGCCTACATGTGCACATTGGGCATTTATAAAATGTCTAGAAATGGGGACCAGTTCAGCTAGGTTGTTTCTTATGCGAAAGAACCTCCATGATTGTGCTTTTAAAATAATATTATTGTGTTACAGCATTCATTAGTCTTAAAAATAGGAGATACAAAATACAAAATTGCAGTATGAAAATAATTTACAGTTGCATATAGTTACTAAGTTACAGAATTCTAGATGGCAGACGGCATTCCATAGTTTCCACGTACTGTACATGCATAGGAAAACCATAGGACTTTTTGTATAGATTATAATTAGTGCCTTTTTACTGTTAATCTGTATAATTGACAGGAAAAGGAAACACAGAGATACACACATACATTTTTTATTTAAAAAAAATCCATGTAATGCATATTTCGAGGAAATCTGTATTACAATCAAATACTCAACTCAAATCCAGTTCATTGCATGAAGGAAAAAAATATTTAAATGTTATCTCTTAATTTTTCCTTCTAATATAAAAAATGAGACTGTTTACGATTTGATACTCTATAACTTCCTGATATTATGCGGAATAGATTGTTATCAGTCTGTACAAGATACTACCTTTGGCAAGTTAAAGTTTTATAAGGAAGACTGATATTTAACATTGTCAGGGAAATATTAAATGCATATTAATAAATTGACGAACTAGGTAATTTTAGACTAATTAATTATGAGGAAAAATTAAGCTTCAAATAAATTAATGAAATGAGAATCGCCTTGTTTTTCCTGTATCATTTTATGTATCATGTAAAGGAGTGCAATGCAAACACAGGTTACTAAATGACAAATAACAACACTTTGTGATTTAAGGTCATTCTAAATAATATTCAATGTAGCTGGCGAAATATGGGTGTGCTGAAAGTACAGACGTCCCTAACCCTTCAGAAATTGTATTATATTAACGGGTTGATGTCCGCAACTCAACATCCAAAGCTACAAATTATTATGGTGCCTCTACAAAATATTTCTCTTCAGAGATTTTGTGATAAAATTGTGAGAAATAAAGATGTATAAAGCAGCACAATGATTATGTTCCAGGGTAGCCCACAAAATTCAAATTTTTGTTACGTTTTTAGCGATTTGCAGGCCAGTGCTAGGTTGTATGTTAGTGAAAATATGATTTGCGGCTGTAAGACGTATGCAGTTACAGAATTAAAATCATCATTACAACCCTCCAAGTTCATGTAACTGTCAAGAATGACCTCAAAAGGTCATTCTTCATCGGGCTACCCTGGAACATCCACCTTAATATCTTTAATCAGAATATCCTATGTAGGGGGGAAATATGACTGTAGTTTTATATGGCACTCCTCTGCCTAATCCTTTGGGTATAACAGGGACAGTACAGGTCAACATTATTCTGAATGGCAAATCTGTATTTTCAAGTTTGCGAATATCCTAGTCTTTAACTTTTGGCCATCATCATCATTGTCTTGCCTTCCTCCCAATTCATTTGGGATCATTCTTCCATACTTCTTTATTACTCGTCATCTTATCAGACACCTCCTTTCTTGTCAGAGTATCCTATACACAGTCCATCAATTTCTTTTGTTTTTTCTCTAACTTGTGACTGCAGAAGATAAATGTTGGAGTTACTGTCAATAGGAGTCCATTCAACTCTCCATTTTGAGTGGGCAGAGAGTAGGTACATCATCCCAGTAAGGATGAAAAAGCAAGAAAAAAAAACTTTCCAAGAATAAACTATGACATCACAGCTGACATTTTTCTGAGAATTCAACACTGATGCACTCTGAAGATATTTTTCATTGTTATCTTGAATAACGGACAGTTTAATATTCCTTTACCTTCCCGTTATCAAACATGATTGTATTGATCTCTCGATTATTATGACTTCTCTCGAATTGTTTACGAAAGTCTTTTGTCTTCAACAGATACACATCAGAGAGTGGTAAAAATGTTGCTTTTTAGTTTATATAATATCAAACAATAGCCAGATTATTAAACGGTTTTATCACATCGCCACAAAGGCCGGAACAAAAGAGGACGGATGCGGTCGAGAAGCAATCGACACTGTTTAACAGATTTCCCATGGCTACATGTATCACCGAAAACAATGATTCACACAAACAATCATGAATGAAATCTCGCAATTTTTTACTCTCTAACATTGAAAATAAGCCAAATTTCACTGAAAATTAAAATTAAAATATCAAACTTTTAAATAATCAAATTACAAACAAGAAATAACTCACCCAGAATATAAAATTCAATACAAAAATCATGTATTTCACACATCCGCTCACGTATGTGAAGTTCGGTCCTCGGCGTCGATGCATTTTGATTTGATTATCCATTAAACAAGCACAATTTAAAACAATACACGAGCCAGTGTTTATTTTTGTTGTTAAAATTAATTAACTTAGAAAAAACTCCACATTATTGACGAATGAGTAATCAACGTCCACCTCCGATTGTTCTACTGTCACTTCTGACCATAGAGATTTTTTTTTTTTTTTTTTAATTTGTTCCTGTCGGAACAGGCTAAGGTCTGAGACCATGCTGCCTAGTCATCAGTTACATTTTTCTTGAGTAGAGTAAATCCAGTTAAATTCATCAGTGTAAATTCATAATAAATTGGAAAACCAGTAAAATTCATTAGTTTTATATCGATCCATAGATAAGTAATTCCAATTTAAGTCATCAGTATTTATCCTTAGGTAATCAAATCCAGGCAAATTCATCAGTATCTTCATTTCCATGTAAAGTTAATCCGTTTAAAGTCTTCAGTTTATTTCAATAAAATCCATGTTTAAGATTTGAGAGTCCACAAAATCTTGGGTCAAGTCCAATTATTTTCCATTCAATGTAAAGAGCCAAGTGCTAAGTCCTTATTATCGTATTTCAAATCCATATAGAGGATTTGTTAGTCCACAAAATCTTGAGTCAAATCCAATTATTTTTCAATTCAATGTAAAAAGCCAAGTGTCAAGTCCTTAATATTATTATTATTAATTTTTTTTTTTTTTTTAGCCCCGACTGACGGGAAGCAATCAAGCAACTTTCTTTAAGAGTTGTTTTTTAGTTCCTAGCCAACACAGAGTACTTTTTGCTAGCCAATTCCTAGCATTCATTTAAAATATGTACAAAAAGTAAGTCAATGAAAATAATTTTACATATTATATACACATGACAACCAAAACTTTAGCTATTAACTTTTTACCATGTAGTTAAATTTGTCCAACTGTATTATTAACAAAATTAAACAAAGAAAAATACGTCGAGCTATTTACAAGAAGGGCCTGAATGGAGCGCGGTACCAAATCAGGACTACCATAAATTTCAATTAGCTCATCCATCAGCACAAGGCGCTGGATGCCAAAAGATGAGCACTCAAAGAAAATGTGAGCAATAGATTGCTCTGCTTGAGAATTACAATGATCACAGAGAGGACTGTGAACAATTTTCAGACGAGACAAATGATAATTCAGTCGACAGTGACCAAAACGAAGCCTGAGAATGGTGGAGTAAAACTTCCTGTTCATGAAAGTATTGGTTTTACAGAACCAAGGCGTGGTTCCTATGGGAATATTATATACTGCATACCACATACCTTTATTTTCAATTTGAACTGTATGATTCCAGTGTCTTTTCCATATATCAGTGGACCTTTTTTTCAATAGAGAAACTAAGTCTGTACAGGGAACAGAAATGTTAAGGAAACTACTTGAATCTGGGACATCATCAGAATTTGTTATAGCTCTAGCTAGAAAATCAACCCTTTCGTTGCCCATCACACCAACATGCGAAGGAACCCACATGAACAAAACCTTAATGTTGTGAAAAGACAAATGCAACCAAGATTCTTTTATCAATAAAATAAAATAGTTTGTGTTAGCATTCAACCTATTATTTTTGAGATTTTCAAGAACGCTCATGCTGTCACTTACTATTACCCATTGACAACATCCCTCATTTGTATGCCTAATGTGCTTTAGGGCAGCAAGTATAGCCACAGCCTCAGCTGTGAATATACTTGTGTTTGAGTTTATTTTATAGCCAGTACCAGAATTCAGTAGCTCATCAAAAATAGCAAATGACACCGCTGACTCAGTTTTAGACCCATCAGTGTACACAAATCTATGATCAGTAAACTCATGAAATTTACCATATACATCTTCTTTAGTGGATAAATTGTGATCAATAATGATGTCAATTGCAGGAAATTTGCTGTCAAAATCCCCCTGATAACATGGAAGGAGAGATGACTTATGAATTTGCAGAGTTTCAAGAAAATTGACATATTGAGGAAAGCCCTGAAGTAGATATAATAAATTACAAATGGATGATGTACACAATTGTTTCAAATTGGAAAACAAGTGATTGTTATTTTTACTATAAAGTTTTAATAGAAACCTTTCCTTCAAGTAAGAGAATCTTATACTTAATGGAGGAAGTTGGCATTCAACTTGCATAGCATTGATTGGAGTGCTTTTAAATGCTCCGGTAATAAGTCTCAAACTTTTATTTTGTATTTTATCAAGAATATCTACTAACCTTTTATCACCAGCAAAACAGAGAAAACCATATTCAAAATGACTACGGATCAGAGATTTATATAATAACAACAATATTTTTGGGTCAGCTCCCCAGGAGGTTCTACACAATGTCTTTAAAACATTAAAAACTCTGTTAGCTCTAGAACTAATCAATTCAACATACTTTTTCCAAGCTAAATTATGAGTGAAGGTGACACCTAAAAACTTAGCCTCATGAAAAATAGGTATAGAAACTTGATTGTAATATACAGAAGGACTGGAATTGCTAGTTCTACCAAATACTACTAGTTTAGATTTAAGTGCATTTATATCTAGATTTAAATAAGAAAAGTATGTGGACAATCCTTCCAATGCCTTATTAAGGCTTAGTGTCATATCTTTTAAATTTTTTCCAGACAAATACACAACTAAATCATCAGCAAATTGAAGATTTTTGACTTTGGAACCTAGAATCAAATTTAAACGACGTATGTACAAAATGAATATTAATGGAGACAGAATTCCACCTTGACAAACTCCTACCGAAGCAAATCTTGGCCCATGTAATTTATCATTATATCTAACATAAACTTTCCTTTCAGTCAAGAATTGATGGACCCAGTGGACTATTTTGTTTGGAATTCCGATGAGAAGTAATTCAGAACAAAGGACATCAATATTAACACTGTTAAAGGCTCCAGCAACATCAAAGAATACTGACAATAAGCAATCCTGGTTATATAAACTATTTTGGATATCAAGCTGTAACTGACAAATACTTTCACGAGCTGATGTTCCCCTACGAAAACCAAATTGATTAGCAGGTAGAATATTGTTTTGTTCTATGTAAAATTCTAACCTTTGTTTTATTAATTGTTCAAAAATTTTTCCAACACAGGATGTTAGAGCAATAGGACGATAGGAATCTGGATTAGACCGAGGCTTATCTGGCTTCAAAATGGGTACCAAACAATCAGACTTCCATGAATGAGGTATATCATTGTTCAACCACAAATTATTCAATATTTTGAGAAAAATGTGCATACCCTTATCACTAAGCTTTTTTATCAAAATGTATGGAATACAATCTAGTCCAAAAGCACTGTCCTTTCTAGAATTAACAGCTGACTTCAATTCTTGTATTGAAAAAGGCTTTACTAAAGAGATATTATCTGAGTTTGACTCACTGGCAATGGGGAAATTTGACTTATTATTTACATAATCTGGGGTAAATTTTTCCAGAAAATCCTGAACCCAATTGACATCGTCATTGTTGCAAGAATATGTTTTATTAAATTTCCGCATATATTTCCAGATTCTGGACAAGGGAGTACATCGATTAAAGGAGCTGCAAAGTTCAACCCAACTATTTGATCTTTCTGATTTCAAAGTGAGTTTTTTGAGGGCTTGTAATCTTTTAAACTCTATGAATGTTTTATCTGATGGATTGTTTTTAAAATTTATATAAGCTGACTTAGACTTCTGAACTGCATCTGAACATTTTTTATTCCACCAAGGAAGAGGAGGGGCTTTTATCAAATTCCTATTAGAGTTGCGAATAGAATAATCAGCTGAGAAAGAAGTGGGCTTATTCTGATAAGGAAGGGACTTATTAATTGCAGAATGCAAAATTTGACAAAATTCTCTGTATCTTTCCAATGGAGCAACATGCTGATCCTGAAAAGTAGATAGTTGTAAATCTACATTTTGTTCATAGATCTTCCAATCTACCATTCTAAAATTAGGATAAGTGGGCAAATTTGTGTTATTACTAGTGTTTTCTACATTACTACTATTGATAAAAACTTTCATAATTACAGGAAGGTGATAGCTGCCAAGAGGATCACCATGAACAGACCAATCACAAGAAAGAGCCAATGATGGAGAAACTATAGACAAATCTAAGGCATTTGGGCGCCACGTTAAAGAACCGACTGTTGTCACTTCACCACTATTCATTAACACCAAATTATTATCATCTACAATTTCTAAAATATCCCTGCCTCTTGGATTTGTGGAATTACATCCCCATGATGTGTGATGGGCATTGAAATCCCCTGCAAATATCATTGGTTCAGGCACAGATTTTATTAAAGATTCAAATTTAAGTTTGTCAAATGATGGAGTGCAATTTGTTGGACAGTAGAAACTTACAATACTTATTTCTGTATTATTTACAGTAATTCTTACACAAATATTTTGTAGAGAATTATCAGAATATGTAATTATTTTTCTGTAATTTATATTATTGCGAATTAAAATAGCTACACCATTGTGTTTATTACCAATATCATGTCTTTCTATTTTATATCTTCTAATGTTAAAATGTTTGATGGGTGTTAACCATGTTTCTGATATAATTGCAACATGTATGTTATGCTCATAAAGAAATTGAGTTAATAAAAGTTTGTTACTTAAAATACTTTGTGCATTCCACTGCATTATATTAAGATCCATTATTATATGTGGAAGTACTGGTACGGAAAGTTTGTTGCAGAATTTCTTTTATGGAGTTAGAATTAATGGGAATATCTTTTTGATTTAATATAATTTTAGTTATAGCATTTGTTAGAGTGTTCATAAAAAAATCTGATTTAGACAAATTAATAATCTGTGTTTCAATATTCTTCTGTGTTATTTTTGGAAAAGAATGTTCATTAAATAAATCGGAATATTTAGCAGCTCTGGACTTGACTTTATTTTCTTCTATTTTCATTTTTTTCTGTGGACAGGTGTTTGAGATGGAAACATGGTTACCACCACAATTGACGCATTTAGCGTTTTTAGGATCTTCTTTACATATTTTAAAACTATGCTTGTCCGTGCATATGGAGCATACAATTTCATTCTTACAATATTTTGCAATATGTCCAAACTTCATACAACGCAAACACTGCTTGACAGGGGGAACGTAACAGTTTACCTCATGCCTCCAGGAGTCCAGGTATACATATTGCGGTAACTCAGTAGAGGCGAAAGTAACCGCAACAGTTTGAGTGGGGTCGTACTTGACCGCGCCACCCTCACCCTGTACTCGGCGCATGAAGCGCCTCACCTGAATCACATTTCTTGAACTGCCAATCAGAGCAAATATTCTTTTATTTGATAAGTCCATAGGGACTGAAGTAAGGACCCCAGTCACTTCAGTGTCGACAGCCGGTATAGTAGCGTTTAGGCCCATTTCATCAAGAAGTTTTTTATTTTGTAAGAATACATTAGCATTGTTGGATAATTCGAATGTTATTCCTATTTTGTACTTATTTATGGATTTTAAATGTAAAATGCCAGTGATGCAATATTTGCGTATAGCGTGTGAAATAGCCAGTCTGTCTTTGTCCGTGAATGGGCGCTCAGTTTGATGAGATAAGAATACTATAAATTCTGTTTTATTGCTGTTTTCGGGATACTTTCTTGAGTATCCGGGGACTTTAAATATTTGGTACTTCCTGCTGTTGTCGGCTGCATCATCGGAGTCGGAAGAGGTCTCCGTGATGTCCTGAACTGCTCCATCAGGGGGCTCCGGTTTTTTTCTTTTTTTTCCACTTCCCCCCATTGTTTATTTACACTATTTATATGTATTAATTATTATTTTACAATTAAAACTAATTTTTTGACACTATTACAATAATTAACAAATTAACTTTAAAATAATATAAATTTTGGCGCCTTGTACGTTTCAAGGTTCCCGCGTTTTTTTTTCTGACCCTGACCATAGAGAGAAGGAAGAATCATCGGAACATCGGTCGGACATTGACGTTTTACACAGATTATAAAAGATTTCTTTATGGCTTGTCGCGCAGTATGTTATGGTTGATGTTCCAGGGTAGCCCGCGAAATTCAAATTTTCTTACGTTTTTAGCGATTTGCAGGCCAGTGCTAGGTTGTATGTTAGTGAAAGTATGATTCGCGGGTGTAAGACGTATGCAGTTACAGAATTATAATCATCAAAATCATCATTACAACCCTCCAAATTCATGTAACTTTCAAGAATGACTTTTTGATGAAATACTCATTCTTGAAAGTTACATGAACTTGGAGGGTTCATCCACCAGAAAGTCTTTGTTGGTACGTAGATTATAAAACTAAAAATGTTAACAACTTATGTTTATGTACCTTTCTATTCTATTATTCCTATTATTCTAAGCAAATAAAGATTCTATTCTATTCTAAAACATTTTATTATGATGTTCCAGGGTAGCCCGCAAAATTCAAATTGTCTTACGTTTTTAGCGATTTGCAGGCCAGTGCTATGACCTTTATGATGAACTAGCTGAACCATGCCTTGCAATTAGTTGCAATGCCCTTTTTCCTACCTACTACCTACCTACTACCTACCACCTACCTACCACCTACCTACCACCTACCTACCACCTACCTACCACCTACCTACCACCTACCTACCACCTACCTACCACCTACCTACCACCTACCTACTACCTACCTACTACCTACCTACTACCTACCTACTACCTACCTACTACCTACCTACTACCTACCTACTACCTACCTACTACCTACCTACTACCTACCTACTACCTACCTACTACCTACCTACTACCTACCTACTACCTACCTACTACCTACCTACTACCTACCTACTACCTACCTACTACCTACCTACTACCTACCTACTACCTACCTACTACCTACCTACTACCTACCTACTACCTACCTACTACCTACCTACTACCTACCTACTACCTACCTACTACCTACCTACTACCTACCTACTACCTACCTACTACCTACCTACTACCTACCTACTACCTACCTACTACCTACCTACTACCTACCTACTACCTACCTACTACCTACCTACTACCTACCTACTACCTACCTACTACCTACCTACTACCTACCTACTACCTACCTACTACCTACCTACTACCTACCTACTACCTACCTACTACCTACCTACTACCTACCTACTACCTACCTACTACCTACCTACTACCTACCTACTACCTACCTACTACCTACCTACTACCTACCTACTACCTACCTACTACCTACCTACTACCTACCTACTACCTACCTACTACCTACCTACTACCTACCTACTACCTACCTACTACCTACCTACTACCTACCTACTACCTACCTACTACCTACCTACTACCTACCTACTACCTACCTACTACCTACCTACTACCTACCTACTACCTACCTACTACCTACCTACTACCTACCTACTACCTACCTACTACCTACCTACTACCTACCTACTACCTACCTACTACCTACCTACTACCTACCTACTACCTACCTACTACCTACCTACTACCTACCTACTACCTACCTACTACCTACCTACTACCTACCTACTACCTACCTACTACCTACCTACTACCTACCTACTACCTACCTACTACCTACCTACTACCTACCTACTACCTACCTACTACCTACCTACTACCTACCTACTACCTACCTACTACCTACCTACTACCTACCTACTACCTACCTACTACCTACCTACTACCTACCTACTACCTACCTACTACCTACCTACTACCTACCTACTACCTACCTACTACCTACCTACTACCTACCTACTACCTACCTACTACCTACCTACTACCTACCTACTACCTACCTACTACCTACCTACTACCTACCTACTACTATCTATAAAAAAAAAAAAGCTATAAACCTCACGGAGCCCGAGACCTTTCCAACGAATGCAAAACCGTGGAAATCGGTTCGTGCGTTCTGAAGTTATAGCGTCAGGAAGGAAAACCCGACTTATTTTTATATACAACATCAAAAGTGTCTAGGGATCAAGCATTTTTATGCGGATTTCTTGAGATTGAGATGTGGCTTTGTAATAAATTTATGATTTTATAAATTTATATGGATCCTTTTTGGTGCATTTCATAATTTGAATCAGGAACTGTGAATCAAATTCGAGTAAAAGATGAAAATCAGCTGTCAATATTTTCCCTATAAAAACATACAATGCATTGAAGACATTATTAGTGCTACTGTTTCCCTACTACTGATTAAACCAACGTTATTATGGAGCGGCGACGTCATTTAAGCAGGAGATAAATGCTCAGAGCCGTGGGAATGATAGAAGCTGGTTCCCGGCAACGTACTGTGGCTTTAGCTCTGAATACAAGTCAGAGTGTTATCAGTCGACTATGGACACGTTACCGAAGCACTGGTACCGTGGCTGAGCGCCATGGAGGACGGTATCGCTGCACCACACGGAGACAAGACCGATACATTCAAATCTTAACTTGAAGAGCTCCAACAAAAACCGCCATGATGTTAGCCGTGAGGCTTCATCACTCTTCAGGGAACTTAATTAGCGACCAAACAGTCAGAAACCGCTTGCATGAAGTGAACCTTCATTCCCGAAGACCGCTACGGGTACCACCTATAGCAATGCACAATCGTAGGATTCGATATCAATGGGCTCTTGAACACAGAAATTGGGCAGAAGAACAATGGCGTTTCGTGTGCTTTTCTGATGAGTCTCGTTTTGGAATGAGACCGGATACAAGACGTATACGACACTGGAGAACCCCTGGACGCCAACAGCGATTAAAATCCTGCCAGGAAGTCCATCCTTATAGTGGTGGAACCATCATGGTATGGGCGGGTATTTGGATCGGCGGAAGAACTGAGTTGATTTGGATCAGAGGCAACCTCAACGCTCAAATTTATGCTGAGACGATTGTATCAGACGTCATCGTTCCTCTACAAGTGCAAATCGGTCCCTTATTTCAGTTAATGCATGATAATATGCACGACCGCACACCGCAAGAGTTGTAAGACAGACTCTCGCCGCAGCTAACATCAATGTCCTGCCGGCCTGCTCAGTCGCCAGACTTGAACCCGATTGAGCATGCATGGGATATGCTACAGAGAAGAGCTCTGCCGAATATGGAGGGTATCCAGTCGCAAGAAGACCTTTTTTTGTTGTTGCAACGAACATGGGCGGCCATTCCACAGCGTGATTTGGATGAACTCATTTTGAGTATGCCAAACCGATGTTCTTGTGTTGTTAGTGTTCGCGGCAGAAACACGGATTATTAATTGTTAAGTTACCCAATAAAATTTTAAAGAAAACTGTTATTTCAGTCTTTTTTTCGAACTTTAATGTTAGTGGTTCAAATGTCAAAAATCCCTTTATTAGGAAAATGGCAAATTTCTTTATTAATGCAAAGGTGACTTGGTTTATCGTTACTGTGACAAACGAAAACACTTTATTTGATGAATCCTTAAAGAAAATTTTAATTAATATCAATCAGGAGAAAAGTTATTGCAAAAATATATGTTGATCCCTAGACACTTTTGATGTGTGTAGTAGAAGATGACCTTTTTTTGCAATAATCATTCTTGAAAGTTACATGAACTTGGAGGGTTGTAATGATGATTTTGATGATTATAATTCTGTAACTGCATACGTCTTACAGCCGCGAATCATATTTTCACTAACACAACCTAGCACTGGCCTGCA
This sequence comes from Diarsia dahlii, assembly GCA_949775195.1. Classification (NCBI taxonomy): domain Eukaryota; kingdom Metazoa; phylum Arthropoda; class Insecta; order Lepidoptera; family Noctuidae; genus Diarsia; species Diarsia dahlii. Next base: position 15,115,807 of record OX459213.1, read on the forward strand.
AATCGCTAAAAACGTAAGAAAGTTTGAATTTCGCGGGCTACCCTGGAACATCCACCTGGGTGGGAAAAATAAATCTCGTACTTAGTTATTTTTTTCCTGTTTGTTTCTTTCTTCTTGATTTTCTTATATAAGTGCTATATAGGTTTAATAACCAATTTCATTTTCACTCCAAACACGAATGTCCTTATCGATTGTAGAAACTAAACTGCTCAAGACGAGACTAGGCGCGTGGTGCCGTAGCTGCCGGCTTCTGCCGTTCCGGCCGGTGTGAAATAACCCTAAAGTTACAGACGCCAGCACATTATGGTACCCGAAGCTTTACCATTTTCTTAATCAACCTTGAACCTACTATCATCGATCAAGTTGAAAATTGACAAGACTGTATTAGCTTTTTTTTTGGTGGGAAATCATCAAATATCTCCCGCTCTGGGCAGAGCGGAAGAGAGTGTCAGACTTCTACTGACTAAAAACCATCCATGTTCCTTCGTAGCCCTTTGTGTCGAGGCCGCGGTATCTCTTTCGAACAACCCGCAGCCCCGACGGGAGACTGTAGTAGTTTGATGTGAAATGAAGTGCTGGCGTCTGTAGGGTCTGTACTACCACTGACCACTGACGAGCCGAGCGGCTAGGGCTGTCACTCAAATTATTAATTTATTGTAAACCAGTGACCCGCCCCGGCTTCGCACGGGTGCAAAAAAGATACAACAACCTTCCTTCAAGAGGAAGGTTTTTGTCTCTTTTTGGCCCCATCACCATCACTCTATTAACTCTATCTATTAAAAAAACCCGCATCAAAATCTCTTGCGTAGTTTTAAAGATCTAAGCATACATAGGGACAGACAGCGGGAAGCGACTTTGTTTTCTATGAGCTATGTAGTGAAGTTTCGTTGCTTGACGGCCCGTAAGATAAAAAAAAACTACAACAAAACTTTTTAATTGTCTTTTAACAAGTACAACGCAAAATAAACACTGCCTTCATTAGTGTCCTTCATCGATAGTCATGGTCATAGACTCTGGTTCATATTCGTAGTCAACGTAACGGTTCTTGATGATGTGCTTGTACACAAACGCGGACTTTCTAGGAGTGCGTGTGCGCGCGGGGTCTTCGTAATCCACGTGGTAAAGGCCGAAACAAGCTCTGCGAAAAAAGAAAACGATAAAAATGTATTCGGTAGGTCTCAGAGTCCCTCGATAGCTATTTTTATTTTCACCGGGAACCATGTAGCCATGACATGATAGCGCTTTAGAGTAAAGACTCATACACTTGTACTTTAATTTCATAGTGTGCCTTCAGCAGTCATAGGCGGATCTATTGTGTCTGAGGTGTCATGCCTCTGACTTGGCATAAGATGCCGTTGAGTAATATATCTCAAGTGTGCTGATTACCTCCTAGTAATGGCAGGCCACAAAAAGGATGAACTAGATGTCTTCCTTGAGTATTGGAAAGAAGTTTCACAGAATCGTGACCGTTGAAAGGAATGGAGGGAGGCCTTTGCCCAGCAGTGACACCATAAAAACCATACTCACATGTAACCTTCCAACCACTCCATGTTATCCAAAAGACTCCACGCCATGTATCCCTTCAGGTTCACTCCAGCATCCAGGGCGTTCAACATGCTCTCCATCGAAGCTCTGTAGTACGTGATCCTGTCATCATCTATCAGTCCACTGTCAGGTAACGTGGCCCAGCCGTTCTCTGTGATGTAGATCTTTGGGTTGTTGTATTTTTCCTTCAGGTGGGTTAGGGCGTGGTAGATGCTGTTTGGAGCCAGCTGTAAAAGAAATTGGAAAGTTTTCAATACTTCTGGTTCTTCTAGATTCTAGAGGGAATCAGTAAGAGTACTGAAGGCTGCAGCATACAAGTTAGAAGGGACGCCGGCGCACAAACGTATGGACTCAATATCGATGAGAAAGTTCGCAAACCCCACTTCTTGACGCTTCCAGTGACAGGGCTGGCATACAACGTGGCAACAGCGCCATTCTCTTGGGCAGATTATCAGCTTACAGCGTTGACGAAGAGTTATTCGAAGCCTTTGAGCCACACACGGCTTTAGTGATCTCCAGTATTGATAACATAAGATCAAGTACACTTCGCAGATTATCTCGTCGGCACCAGATTGTGAATAAGTCGCATAAGAAACAACGGCAGATAAGATATTTACTATAAGACTAGCGGACGTCCCGCGGTTTCACCCGCGTAGATCCCGTTCCCGTGGGAATACAGGGATAAAAAGTAGCCTATGTTACTCAGGGTGAATGTAGCTTTCCAAGGGTGAAAGAATTTTTGAAATCGGCCCAGTACTTTTTGAGCCTATTCATTACAAACATACAAACATACAAAAATAGGTACAAATCTTTCCTCTTTATAATATTAGTGTAGATATTAGTGTAGATGTAGATAAGATGATACAAAAATAATAGGATTTTGGGTTCAAAATTCCCATGCAGCCTTTTCTCAACTATGTTGAAATCGGTTTCGAGATTTTGATTACAAGATTTTGGTCCCGTACCCAATCGGTATCATAAAAAGTTTTTGTGTAAACTGGTAATTTTCTTGTTGACGGTACTAACACTTTTCCGAAATCTGTAAATGAAGCTCAAAATTTCGTCTAACGCTAACGGTTTTCTGCCCCATCTCTGCCTTATTGTGCAGTGCCCACCTACATTTAATATGCAGAACTTACCTATTCAATTTCAAATGACAGAAACCAAAAATCACTTACAACAAGCCAAGGTGAAGCAGACTTTGGCCAGTCCTCATGATAATAGACCCCAACATCAGTATCATCCATCATGGAGGGAGCAGCATAGACTTCTTTGTGTTCAGTCGCTGACACTAGGAGAGTGGTATAGTGGTTCACACCGAAGAAATCATATGCTCCTCTGACGAAAGCCTTCTCTTCTTCAGTAAACTCTGGCAGGCGGGAACGGGAGAACCCTTGTGCAGCGCTCTTTGCAGCGATTCGCTCTGACAGCTCCTTTGGCCAACCTCCTTCGGCTGAGAATATGGGTTCGGCGTATATGCCCCACTGGAAAGACAAGAAAATCAGTTTTTATTATAATCAAAGCAAAAAAATTGCAGGACATAATAGAAGTTTTTTTTAACTAATCCGTTAAGAATGTGTCCAGGTCATTACGCCAGCGTTTCTTAGGCCTGCGTCGGTTACGACAGCCGTCTTCAGGCACCCACTGTGTGACTATCTTCGCCCATCTATCTGATCTATCCGGCATTATCCTAAAACCGTGGATTGCCCAGTTCCGTTTTAACCTGGCAGATTTAACGCCGACATCGCGATTCCATTCGGTCGGAGAATCTAATATTGTGAAGATTGCAAAAGAATAATTCACGTTCTCTGGATTAAGTTACTATAATAATATCTCCTACAATGTTATAAGTAATTTTCACACCTGGGTTTGGCGCATAGCTTCAGCAGCAAGATGATCCTCAGCAGAATCAGTACTCGGTCCAAACCAGTTCACACTGATTGTGATACCACACTGCCCGTTCTGCGTCTCCCTGAACTCTTTGTCGTACAAGTGGTAGGCTTTAGCGTGGGCTACCACCAGGTTCTTGGCACACAAGTATACACCAACACCCGAGGTATTCAAGTAAGGAGCCTTGTTCAAGTCTTCAAGGCCTTCGAAGCAGATTTCTCTAGGCTCGTTGAAAGTGATGAAAGTCTTGACTCTGTCTCCGAAATTCTCGAACACAACCCTCGCGTAATCCTCAAACCACTCGGTGAAAAGTGGGTTCATCATACCTCCAAGTTCTTGCAGTTTTTGAGGAAGATCCCAGTGGTATAGAGTAGCCATTGGAGTGATGTTGTATTTCAACAATTCGTCGATTAAGTTGTTGTAGTATGCAATGCCAGCTGGATTGATCTCGTTAGCCATGCCTGTAGGTAAGATTCGAGTCCATGCGAAAGAGAACCGGTAAGCGTCCAGCCCTATCTCCCTCATCATCTCGACATCACGCTTGTAGTTGTGATAGGAGTCGGCAGCGACATCGCCGGTACTCAAGTCTTGAATTATGGTAGGGTTTGTGTGGACTAGGTGGTCCCAGATGCTTTCGCCTTTGCCTGAAAAGATGAAGAAATATTTTGTCATCTTACAACACTAGACATGTGATGCGGAGGAATAAAAAAAATGTTGTGAGGAAAGAATTGTGCATTAATGTAGAAGGTTATAAGAGTAGAGGACGCCTAAATAAACGATGGATGGACTGAGTGAAGGTATGATATGGCTAGAAAAGAGGTGACTGCTGAGATGAAGAGTAGGTAATAGAGAAGTACAGAAGAAGAAGACATGCTGCCGACCCCATATAAGTTGGGATAATAAATAACAGAATGACGCTGATGACTTTATATACGATTCCTATACTTGGATGGTGATTTTAGATGTACTGGGTCAAATTAAACCTCAATGATATACTATAGGTACTCTTTATATCCGAGTTTTAATATTGCAAAAAATAGATCTGCTCACCATCTTCATTCCAGCCCCCCTCAATCTGGTAGGCAGCAGTAGCTGCTCCGAAGACGAAGTCATCCGGGAACCTTCGCTGCTGTCTCACGGTCGAGCCGTAGCAGGCTACCACAAACAAACTGAAACCACGGGTTTATTTTAAGAAAACAATGCTAACTTTTCCTACTACTGCGCTATTCTTTTCTGATTAATTTTGTTGGGGGATTCAAGACAGATTGGTCTCGGCGCTTTTCTGGTGGTCGCCACTGTTGTTTCTGGTTTTCCTTCTCGTCCACTATTCTTTTCTGATCAACTATGTTACGGGATTCAAGACAGTTAAATTGTTTCTCTGGGACTTCGTCGAGCTTCATTGTCTCGACGCTGTTCTGGTGGTCATCACTGTTGATTCCGGGTTTCAGGAGTTGCAGTGGTTTAGGAATAGTGAGGCGGGCTTGTCCCAATAAAATAAAATAACTTGATGGACTTGATGAATTATTTTTTCCACTGGATGAGTGTGTTATAAAATGAGGATCTTCAAGGACGTTACGTAAACGTTAACAAAATAAAGAACCTATAAGAGCAAGGTTAAAAATATTCGGTTACGGTTAGAAACAATTTAAGAAACCGACATACCATAACACCAGTAACTTCATCTCGACAGTTCAACCACTCAGCTGGCAATGCACCGAGTTATCGACCATAGTTACATCTTACCTTTATCTCAAAATTGGACCACTTCACCTATCTTAAGATCTGCCGGATTCTGCGAAGATTACAATGCGTTATGTAATTTATCGCTATCTAAAGTTAGGTACGTGTTATTTGTAAGTAACTAGGTATACAATATAGTACACGTAACTATTAACAATGGGTGCTAAATTAAATTACTAAGGCTAGTTATTACACATACCAAAATAAATAATACCTAGGTATAATAATTATGTATATCAAAACACAAAATTACACTTACATCATGGTTAGGTCATAAACTAACTGCCTGTCGAACTGTATGGTACGCCAGTAGTACAGTTTGCCAGGCGAACCAGGCGAGGGAACCGCCAGTAGTACAGTTTGCAAGCCGAACCAGGCGAGGGAACCGCCAGGAACCAGGCGAGCCAGGGCTAAAACTTATAACTCTAAGCTTGTTATTAGCAATTTAGATATATATATGATTGTTATAATTATAGTTATTAGTCTGTAAGCTTTCCTAAAATAAATAAAATAAAATAAATAAATAAATAAAAGCAGTATTGTTTTAATGTCTCTCCAATGTTGGAGAGACAGAGATGGTTGCGACCCCGACTTGCGAACTGTAAGTCGTGGGTTCCAACCCAGGCAGGCGCATTACTTTGTGTAATTTATTTCGCCACCACTGCTCTCAAAAACGGTGAAGGAAAACATCGTCAGGAAACCGGCATGTCTTAGAACCAAAAAAAACGAAGTCATGTGACATCTACCAACCAGCACTGGGCCCGCGTGGTGGACTAGTGGATTATAGCCCATCCCTCTCATAGAGAGGAGGCCTGAGTCCTTGCAGTGGAAACATTATAGACTGATGATGACTGATGATAGTTAAGTACGTGTTACTTGTAACTTGACGGCACGGTTGGCGTAGTGGCTCAAGCAATGGACTGCTGCGCTGCGTGTCGCGGGTTCGATCCCCGCACGGAACAAAAATTTGAACGGCCTACGGATAGTTGTTTCGGGTCTGGGTATTTGTATAAGTGAGTTTAAATGTTTGTGAACGCACCCACGATACAGGAGAAATTCCTAATGTGGGGCAACGTATTAAAAAAAAAAAAACTATACAATATTGTAGAGGTTACTATTAACAATGGGTGCTAATTTAAATTACGAAGGATAGTAACTAGATATATTGTAGGTACCTAGATAATTAATAAAAAACAAAATGGCACTTACCTACATCATTGTCACAGGCTATAACCTAATGGCTTGGCAAACTATACGCTATTCACTCAAGTGGCTTAATTAGGTGGTTTTTGTGGGGGGTAGGAATCATCAAAATGACTCCTCCCGCGCTGGGCAGAGCGGCAGGGAGTGTCAGACTTCAAAGGTGTCTTAAAACCACCGAATTATGTTCCTTCCTTTCCTTCCCTTTGACTCGAGGCCGCGGTATCTCTTTCGAACAACTCGCAGCCCCGACGGGACCCGCAGCCAATCTTATTCCAGTGTGGGAAGGAGACAAAGATATAGAGCCATCTCTTTCCCTCTCTGGAATAAGAATAAAACAACACTGCTTTAAAATATCGTGGTAAACCACCAGGTCCAAACTCCATCAAAGAGGAGATGAGCGGAGCGGAGAAGCGACGTGCGGAAATCGACCAATCACATTCGTAGAAATCCACATCACGTCTGTCGTCTCTCCTATGATTGGTTGAATATTGCACATGTCTTCCCCGTTATGTTCGTCTCCTCTTCTCGGGCTATGACTGCTGGGAAAGAAGAAGGGGCAAAACGTCCCTACCCTTGTAACACTTTCTACTATATATCAAATGAAAGAGCGTTAAAAGTACATCATTTTATTGTATGACAGTAAATGTGTAAATAATGGGAGAAAAAAGTTATTCACCGATAAAGATAGAAAACAATTTTTTTTTTTTCATCGAACTTACTTGAGTGGGGTGTCTATTGATAGGTATTTTAAAATGAAACTGAGGTTTCTAAAACCATTTTTTCTCAAAGTCAATTGTTTGAAAGATAGACACTTCCAAAGTGCTAAAAGGTGTCCCCCAACCCCTCTAACTTTTAAAATAAGGGAGTGAAAAATCTAATAAAAATATATGATCTAGATCGCAATAAAAACTTACAACTAAAATTAGTTTGAACGAGATATAGTTAGCAGTTTTTGAGATAGAGAACATTCAAAAAACCGAAAATGTAACTTTGTCATTCATACAAACACTATGAAAAACAAACTTATCACAAAGTGTGTATATCTGTTGCCGCTTTAACAACAAATAATACAAATTAAAGGGCAGACCCTACGACGATGGTACGGATTTTTTTTTTTTAAACCCAGATTTTAGTCAGACTTGTACTGACTAAAAACCACCCATGTTCCTTCTTAGCCCTTTATGTCGAGGCCGCTCTATCTCTTTCGAACAACCCGCAGCCCCGACGGGCGTCGACCCTTGCGGGCCCCTTCCATATTGCTGACATCTCTTTGAGGCGCGCGTGGAACACGAACTCGACGTCGACACGCCTGTCGTCCTCCTAAGACGGACGGCGCGGCGGCGAGCTAGCCCAACGACTCACCGTCCTCAGGTCCGCGTCTATGGTTGTTGGAAGCCATCACGTGGCCCCCGACGCCCGGAGCGTCTCCCGCGGCGGCTGCGACGAGAGGTTCTCTTCCTCTCACGTTCTACCACCTCCTTCGCTAGTATCATTGCTTCGCAGAAGTAGGCGACGGCTTCCCATTCCCTCTCGCCCCGGACCATGGCTTGCACCAGAGCTTGGACGCGAGAGGTCACCGCCGCCAATCGCCGATCACGGCGGGGCTCCGCCCAAGCGAGGCAGGCCTCCACGTTGTGCTCCACCGTATCCTCCGGCTGATCCTCGCAATAGTAGCATTCAGGTGTTTCCACCCGCCTGATTCGGTGCAGATACCTCCCGAAACAACCGTGTCCGCTGAAGAGGGCGCCCGTGGTGCCTCTTCAGCCACTCCTCAATGAGCGGACTTACCGCCGCTATCGTGGCGTGCCCTATGGTACGGAACCTTTCATGTACGAGTCCTGTTGCGCTCATGTATTAGAGTGTGATGTGATGTTGTGTGGAGCAGGTTTGCTGGCGGGATGTCGACTGGAGACTGTTGGAGAGGGTGCAGTGGCAGAGTAAATAACAAGACTTCTTCAGGAGTACTTTCTTCTTGGTTTATTCTTCAAACCATAGTTTTTTACTTAGTCGCAGTCGGATTTGGAATGTTTTACCATCGAAATGTTCCCATATTTATATCAAATTGCTTAAGGCACTGACCAATCACGACCCGTCGTGTGCGCATGCGCGGAGGCGTTTTGCACATTTTTGGCGCCGAAAAATTAACACTTTTGCCAGAGGAAACGCGGGAAAACCAACCTTGCCATTTTTTACTGGTAAAACATCCCTTACATGGTTTTTCTTATTTTCCTAATCTTAGGACTAACTTATTTTATGAAAACAAAACAAAATTCAATATAAAAAACCTTAATTAACACTTAAAAAATACAAAAAACTGAAACGGCTCTCGTTAAAGTCAAGTATCACAGTAGTTAAGCTTCATGACCTATAAATATGAACACTAGCGCCGCCAGGCGGCAGGAATGCACAACTTAAGATTACGCTTCTGTAATTCCTAAGGGGTGAGCTGTGAAGCGGCTCTCACTAAAGTAAAGTAACGCGGTACTTAAGCTACACTAGCGCCGCCAGGCGGCAGGAATGTGGAAACATAACATCAAGCCTGATGGGCTTAGACAGAGCTAATGCTAACTTATAAAACACTTAAAACATCTAAATTTAACTCTAATCGAAATAATCTTAATATTTACATATATCGTCGCTAACATTCTCCCCCACGGTGCGCAGCACATCGTCCTCTGGAGGCGACGATGCAGCAGGAACCAGCACGATGATCCGTCGAGTGGGGCGGCGAAGTACTCCTCCCGATGTCCGCACGTCCAGCACTCTGGTTCTCCCGTCTGGTCCGGGATACGTCTTGATAACTTCTCCACGGGGCCATGAATTTCGTGGTAGCGTAGCGTCCACTATTAGCACGATATCGCCTTCTTTTGGATCTTTGGTTTCCTTTCCTTCGAGCTTCCTTGGCATTAAGAGAGGTAGGTACTCTTTGACCCATCTCTTCCAAAAATGGTCTGCGAGTCTTTGAGAGGTTCTCCAATTTGCCTTCCCTATCAGCTCCGTGTCGTCGAATTCTCCCGGCGCCATTGCTCCGCAGGATCTCCCCAGCAGGAAGTGGTTCGGGGTCAGACCTTCTTCATCTTCAGGGTCCATGCTGACTGAGGTGAGGGGTCTAGAGTTGACGATGTGCTCGACCTCAGTCATTAGTGTATGGAGGACTTCTTCGGGTGGACTTCTTTCATTGAGAACCACTGCCAGCGCCGTCTTGACTGTTCGCACAAGTCTCTCCCAGGCGCCCCCCATGTTCGGGGCTCCTGGGGGAATGAACTTCCACTTGATGCCTTTCTCTTGCGCGGCCTCTTCAAGCTCCCTGTTTGCCCCGACGAGGTTTGTTCCGTTGTCGCTGAATATGGTCTTCGGGTTTCCTCTTCTGGCTGCCATTCTTCGAAGTGCCATAATCATTGAGCTTGTGCTAAGAGAGGGCACTAACTCTAGATGTACGGCTCTGGTGGTGAGACAGGTAAACAATGCCCCCCAGCGCTTCTCAGTTCTTCTCCCGACGGTGACTTGCATTGGGCCGAAGTAGTCTACGGCTGCGCAAGAGAATGGAAACTGATGATGCTGTAGTCTCTCGCTCGGTAGGTCTCCCGTGGGGGGTATTGCTGGTAGACTCTTTCTTGTCTTGCACCATTGACAGCTGTGTGCGACCGCCTTTAAAGTCGCTCTTAGGCCCAAGATCCAATATTTTTGACGAATCTCGTTCATTACTGTAGCGGTATTTCCGTGAAGAAACTTCTTGTGATAATGTTGTATGATGAGACGCGTTATCTTCTGTTTTCCATCTAGGATGATGGGATTCATTCTTCTTTCGTTGTTTCCATTGAACTTTGACGTCCTGCTTCTTAACTTGATGATTCCGTCGTCTCCAATGTAAACGTCGATCTTCTTAAGTCGACTTGCGCTTTCAATGGGTTTTTCCGCTTTCAGATTCTTTATCTCTGACGCGAAACTGTCGTTCTGACTCATTTTTATGAGTAATTCTTCAGCCTTTTTCAAGTTTTCTTCTTCTAGGGGGAGGTACAGCCGCTTATTATTGTTAAGGGTGGCGGGTTGATTGGAGGTCGGCGTGTTTTTCTTCTGGGTTTTTCTTTGAGGTTTCCAGGGCTCGTCCTTCTGTCGCGCGGCGGCGGTGGTCGCTCTACGGACCTTCTTTAGTAAGTGGTATGTGAAGGTAACCACTCTGGCCGTAGTGCGTAGTAGACGCTCCCAGCTTGAGAACCTCTCTGGGTCCAGAAGGTTGTCTTCTGTAGCCTTGATCGCCATCACCTTCTGTTTGTTTTTCTCTTCTGGCATGATACTCTCTGGTTTGAAGTCGTGAAAGGGCCACTCTTCTTCTGGATGACGGAGAAATGATGGACCTTTGAACCATCTGGCGTTGTGGTCAAATTCTATTGGAGTTCCCCTTGTGGCGTCGTCTGCTGGATTTTCTTTCGTCGGTACCCATCTCCACTCTTCTGGCTTGGTCTTTTCTTCGATTTCTGCTAGGCGATTGGCCACGAAAGTTTTGAATTTTCGTGGTTCTGCTTTTATCCATTGCAGTACTGTGCTAGAGTCCGTCCAATAAGTCTTCTTTGATATTTCCAGCTCAGACTCTTCTTCAATCGTGGCGGCTAGTCTGCTACCGAGCAAGGCAGCTTGTAGCTCTAACCTCGGAATTGAGACTGGTTTCGTCGGCGTTACTCTTGCTTTGCCGGCGATCATGGAGACATGGACTCTGCCGCTGGGTTCGACTGTCCTCCAGTATACAACTGCAGCGTAGGCCTCTTCACTCGCATCGGTGAACGTATGTAGTTGGCCTCTTCTGCCGCGGGGTGAGATGCATCTTGGAATCTTTAGTTTTGTCAACGCTGATACTTCTTCTAGGTAGTTCAACCAGGTTTCTCTTTGTGGTTTGTTGATTGGTTCGTCCCAGTCTATCTTCGTTCGCCAAATGTCTTGAATTAATTTCTTTCCTTGTATCAAGACAGGTGTTGCGAAGCCCATTGGATCGAAGGTGGACATCACGGCGCTTGTGACTTCTCTTTTTGTTGGAGTTCTTCTACCATTTTGCAGGTCTTCTGACGTGTTACGCAGCCCAACATTGAAGGCTAGTGTGTCTTCTTTTACCAGCCATCTTAGCCCCAGAGTCTTCTCTTCTTTTGTTAATTGCAGAGAATCTTCTTTATTTGTGTCTTCTACTTCTGATAGTACCCCCGAATTGTTACTGGCCCAACCCTTTAGATGGAAGTTTGCTGTTGCGTGAATATCTTTGACTTCTTTTGAAATCTTCTTTGCTTCAGCTGCAGACTCGAAACTCTGCAGATAGTCGTCCATGTAGTGGTTTCTATTTATCGCTTTTACTGCTTCGGGATGAGTGTTCTTGAACTCTTCTGCGTTCTTGTTCATCACGTATATAGCTGTTGCTGGTGATGACGCTGCTCCGAAGATGATTGACGACATTCTGTACTCTTCAGGCTTGCCGGTTCTTCTGTTTCCACGCCACAGGAACCTGAGGCTGTCCCGGTCATCTTCTCTTACTTTGACCCGAAGGAACATATCTTGGATGTCAGCCATGACAGCCACTGGCCCTTCTCTGAAGCGCAGCAGTACGCCAAATAGTGACTGCAATAGGTCTGGGCCTGAGAGCAAGGCGTCGTTGAGGCTCTTCCCTTCAAACTTGGCAGCAGCGTCGAATACTATTCTCAGCTTCTTCTTAATGGGATGCACGACGGCGAAGTGGGGTAAGTAGAATGTTCTTCCTTTGTTTGATGTTTTCGTAGCTTTCTCTGCATAACCCTTTTCAATAAGGCTCTGGATCTGCTTCTCGTAGTCTTCTTTAGCTTCTTGGTCCCGATCTAACTTCTTTTCAATGTTGATCAGGCGTCGATTTGCTAAGTTATAGTTGTTGGGCAGAGTTTCATCTTCTTTTTTCCACAGAAGTCCTGTTTCATATTGACCGCTTGACAGTTTCTTCGTAGTTTTCTCGAGGACTTCTAATGCTCTTCTGTCGCTGTCATTGGTTGGCGACCGATCTTGAATACCGAGAGATTCTAATTGAAAATGTTCGCGGACGATTTCTTCGATACTTTCTTCTTCAGTGGTCGATCTGCCGTAGTGAGTGAAGTTTACTAAGGCAGTCGCCCCTGTTTCGCATCCGTGTAACACCCACCCTAGGTTAGTGAGTGAGGCTACAGGATCGGATGGTTTGCCCTTCTTCAGTCTTCTTGTGACTATCAGCCCCCAGTTGTCTTGACCTATCAGCAGCTTGGGTCTTTCGGTGACGTAGAGGAGTTGACTTTCAATTGCTCTTAGATGCTCGCAGTTCCTCACGGTGTCCTTGTTTATACATTGCTCGGACAGCTTCAGGTCGTCGATGGTTCTTGCTATGATAGATCTCTTCTCCCTTTTGTGAGCCCCTTTTATTTTGAACTCGATCTTCTGAGAGCTATCTTTTCTTAGCACTTTCCCGCCGACTGTTTCGATTGTGAGTTTTTCTTGCTTCCCTTCGACTCCAATCTTCTCAGCGACTGATGCGTCTAAGAGTGTGACTGTAGAGCCCTCGTCCAATAATGCTAGGACTCGGACTTGGCCTTTTGGACCAAAAAGGTCCACTGGGATGATCTTCAGGTATGCCTTTTCTTCTCCTCTTGCGTTGTGGATTGAGGCAACCTTTTCTTCTGACGTGCTTTTCTTGTCTTCTTTGTTCGCTTCTTTTTCAACTGGAACTGGCGGTTTGTCAGAGTGCAGGATGGTATGATGCCATCTTTTGCACACCTTGCAGACTGGAGCTTTACAGTTGATTCTTGAGTGCTTGAACCGAAGGCATTTGAAGCATACTTTAGCTTTCTTGATCATATCCCATTTTTCATTTAGGTTGGCTTCTTTAAACTGCTTGCATTCTAGTGTAAAATGCTCTTCTTCGCAGAATGCACACGACTTCTTGTAGTTTTCTTTAGATGTTTCTTGTACCGAATGTACAGGTCTTCTTATTCCCTTCTTTTGCTCCGAGGGCGCTTCAGGTGGAGCAAAGTCCCCACACATATCCGCTTCTGTTTCTAAGAACGCTTCGACTAGTAGTAGCTCTTGAATGTCTTCATCTCTTATGCTTCTGTGGTAGGCGAACCAACGAAACTTCATGGATGTTGGCATTTTTTCGACGATAACTCTCAGTGTTTCAGGAGAACTGAGATATTGTGGTTTCTTCAATGCTTTGATTGTCTCGACGGCGTTCTTTATTTTGCTTGCAAATACGCAAATGTCGGTTGGGGTTTCGCCGACTTTTGACAGGTTCTTCATCTTCTCTAGTTCTGCTAATGCCAGTGCTCCAGGTCTTCCAAATCTTGCTTCAAGTCCCTTGATTACTTCACGTGGATCTTCGGCAGTGAACAGCAGGCTTTGGACGGCTTCTCTAGCTTTTCCTTGAATTGCTATTCGAAGGCGCGCTAAGTTCTGGTTGTTGCTGAACGAAGCGGCCATATCTTCGTATGATCTCTTGAAGGCTAACCATTCTTCACAGGTCCCGCTGAAGTGAGGGAGCTCGACGTGCTTCGATGAACCAGTGTCACGTGACTTCTCAGATAGCTTGAGTATGACTGAAGCTAATTCCTGGATGTCGCTCTTCTTTTCTTCTGTCTCAGTCGGCTTCTGATTCTTGTTAGGTCGGTCCCCGGTCGTAATGAACCAGTGTTCAACCTCTTGAGTTCGTTCATACAGCTCTTCTCTGGCACCATCTTCCTCTTCTGATTCTGCGGCCAGAAGTTCTAGTTCGGCTTGAGCAACTCTTGATCGTGCTTCGGCCAGTTCCAATTCCCTTAGCGCCACGGTCATTTTTGCTTGCGCTTCTGCTCTCTTCCTATGCGACGAGCGAACAGAATGGGTGTCTAGATCGCGGGTCGTCTTCTTAGGGTGAGGCCGCTGCAGACTCTCTTCTCTGGACGTTGGTATGCTTCCATCGTTCAGACGCATTTTCACTGCGACACTTCTTTCTTGAATCTGCGGCGTTGGATGACTCTCTTCTTGGCGAACGGGAATCGACGCTTCACTGGTGCAGGTCGGGGGGGTGGTATGAGTCACTTCCCCCGATGTTGATTCCTCTCCGGCGCTGTCCTTGGGATGAAGTACGGGTTGTTGACGTTCTTGTACGCTGCTCGGCGTCGATCGATTGGAATTCGACGTGTCGGTAGTCGTCTTTGCTTCACTCGGCGTATTCATGCTCCAGTCCGTCGAACCGGTACCCGTAGTACCTGAAGTGGCGTTACTTTCACTCGTAGCTGTTGTAGTCTTCGACTGCACCGATTTTGATCTCGTATTCGTAGGCATCTTCCCAGTTTTCTTGAACCCAGTCCGGCTTCTCGAAGGACCAAATGTTGCGCTCATGTATTAGAGTGTGATGTGATGTTGTGTGGAGCAGGTTTGCTGGCGGGATGTCGACTGGAGACTGTTGGAGAGGGTGCAGTGGCAGAGTAAATAACAAGACTTCTTCAGGAGTACTTTCTTCTTGGTTTATTCTTCAAACCATAGTTTTTTACTTAGTCGCAGTCGGATTTGGAATGTTTTACCATCGAAATGTTCCCATATTTATATCAAATTGCTTAAGGCACTGACCAATCACGACCCGTCGTGTGCGCATGCGCGGAGGCGTTTTGCACATTTTTGGCGCCGAAAAATTAACACTTTTGCCAGAGGAAACGCGGGAAAACCAACCTTGCCATTTTTTACTGGTAAAACATCCCTTACATGGTTTTTCTTATTTTCCTAATCTTAGGACTAACTTATTTTATGAAAACAAAACAAAATTCAATATAAAAAACCTTAATTAACACTTAAAAAATACAAAAAACTGAAACGGCTCTCGTTAAAGTCAAGTATCACAGTAGTTAAGCTTCATGACCTATAAATATGAACACTAGCGCCGCCAGGCGGCAGGAATGCACAACTTAAGATTACGCTTCTGTAATTCCTAAGGGGTGAGCTGTGAAGCGGCTCTCACTAAAGTAAAGTAACGCGGTACTTAAGCTACACTAGCGCCGCCAGGCGGCAGGAATGTGGAAACATAACATCAAGCCTGATGGGCTTAGACAGAGCTAATGCTAACTTATAAAACACTTAAAACATCTAAATTTAACTCTAATCGAAATAATCTTAATATTTACATATATCGTCGCTAACAAGTCCGACTAGGCAAAGTTTTAATCCAATTCATTTTTTTCCAATTATTCGCAAGGTTACTGTGTGAATAATTGGGGAAAAAAGTTATTCACCGATAAAGAATTGAATTTATTCTTTATTTTTTTACTAGTTAACGACCCGCTCCGGCTACGCACGGGTGCAATGTGCTACATATAAACCTTCCTCTTGAATCACTGTCTATTGCTGAAAACTGCCCCAAGCTAACTACACTCTGCGTTAGGATTGAACAAAATATGAGTTTTTTTTTATATGTGCCACGATAAAATGCGGCCTCTCAGCAACACGGATCCGTCGATTCTGATTTCTTAGTCAGTCATTCTTGGACTTTAATTTAGACATACTTCTATGGTGTATACACCATAGAAGTATTCCATTTCCTCAATTCAATTCTTCAATTATTCACACGGTTCAGTAACCGTGTGAATAATTGAAAAAAAAAATGAATTGGGTAAAAAAAACTTGCTAAGTGTGAGTCGGACTCGACTTTTCTTTCTTTATCGGTGAATAACTTTTTTCCCCCATTATTCACACATTTACTGTCATACAATAAAATGATGTATTTTTAACGCTCTTTCATTTGATATATAGGAGAAAGTGTTACAAGGAAAGGGACGTGGTCTATACTAAAATACCCATTCTTCTTTAATTAAAGAACTTGTTTAGGCGAGCCACCGCGACACATTTGCTGAGTGCGCGATAATTTATTAACTTAAAAAAGGTACGCCAGCTACATACAAGTTAGGGTTATTTATGTAGGTAGGGTTAGCAACAGAAGTAGCATAACATTTCGGAATTTTAATTATTTGATTTACAGGACCCTAGAGCTATTATTTTCAGGTTGCAGCAGGTTATTTAAAAAAAAAATCCTTACTCTTCTTCAATAAATTGTTAGTAACGAATTAAGTATATCTAACATTTTGTAATTAAAAAACAAGCTTTGAAAGAGTAGTGATGAGCTACTTCTGTTGTTAACCGTGCACACAACTCTATTAATAAACCTAAGAATCTTCGCCTTTGAATTTTTAATACTTTTGCTCGTGGCTGTACATATATAGCTATAACAGAATGGAAAATAATTTATTTAATACATAATTATTACTACTACACTAATAATATTACATAATAAAAATCTAATCTTCAATGTCCCTCATCGATAGTCATGGTCATAGACTCAGGTTCATATTCATAGTCAACGTAGCGGTTTTTGATGATGTGTTTGTACACAAATGCTGACTTTCTAGGAGTACGAGTGCGCGCGGTGTCTTCGAAGTCCACGTGGTAAAGGCCGAAACGTTCTCTGTGAAAAAGAAATAAAGAAACATCGATTATTTGACTGCCTACTGGTGGTTGGGCCCTTTCAGAATACCAGCGCTATCGCTATGGTATTCTTTTTAAATTTTAGAGCACTATGCTGAGATATATACGTTTATGCCTCGAACAGGGCCCCGAGTCTGCTATTCAATAGTGTCAGAATGGTCAATCGTTGATCTCATAATTGTTGATTTTGACAAGTTTGGTGTTGTCAAAATCAACAAATATGAGATCAATAATTGACCATTCACTAATGAATAGCGGACTACCCTGGTATGATGTGAGTGACCATTTTAATTCATATTATTTTCCTATTATGGTCTATTTTTACCCGACTACGGCAAAGCCAAAGGAGGGTTATGATTTTGACTGGCTATGTATGTATGTATGTATGTATGTTTGTATGTATGTATGTATGTTTGTATGTATGTATGTATGTGTGTATCTTCATCTGTTCCCTCATAGCTTCTAATCTACTTATCGGAACTCGACGTATGAGGTATCGTTAGAACCGTCTTAATTTTCCGCTGAACATAGGCTACGTGACGTGTCACAAAAAGCGATTTGGCGCCCTCTAGCGGACAAAAAGTAAGGCTTAAAAAATAAAAATGGAGACAAATACGCCGTGTTTGGTATCATTTAAAAGGGCCTCACTTGTACATTTCCAAAATATTGCTCAAATTTAAAATCACGCCCTCTAGTGGACAAAAAGTCAAGAGTAAAAAAAAATATTTAACACCAAAATTGTTTAAAAAAAAAAAGTAAAAAACTAAAACCCGACTACGACAAAAAAAACACGACTCTGAAAAAGTATGAAACAAGATTTTCAGGATAGAACAAAAAGAAAAGCCGTAGTCACACGTTATAGGTACCAACCTAAACACTTTAATACCGTGTGACTACGGCTTTTCTTTTTGTTCTATCCTGAAAATCTTGTTTCATACTTTTTCAGAGTCGTGTTTTTTTTGTCGTAGTCAGGTTTTAGTTTTTTACTTTTTTTTTCCTAAATGGAAACAGACGCAGTTACTATTATGAAAGGTCCATTTTACGCTTTTTAACGCAATTCATATTATGATCTGTTATGGTGGCCATTTTAGACCCCCAGGACCAATTCAGGTGAGACTGATTCACTTTTTTCTCACGATTACTTTTATATTTCACTTTAGTTCATTGTTATTTTAACACCTTTTTGGTCTGCCTGTGGAAGACAAATAAAAACTTTTTCTTTCTTTCTTTAGGTAGAGAGTCTACTGTCAGACTACTGTCAAGCAGCCTGCAGCTTAAGCCTTCGCTTTTTGTTTTGTAGTGATGTCGCCATAAACGATAATTAACGGAGACAAACTGGCAATAAATTCCATGGATATTTTCCGTAATCAGACCATCATAAATCCAACAAGCACTGTTAAAGACCTCCCCCAATGACATCCAAATCTTTTGATCCAGGGCCAATGCGGACCACTGCGAGTTCTACCGCGTAAAACAACGTAAAGCTGTATAAATCCACAATAAGTAAAATATAAAAGTAAAATAATGTAAAATAATAAACTAGCCAACACTTCTCGTAACTCTGAAAACAAATCAAGGACAGCAGCAATCAAGCACGTAATTGATACGCTTTCGTTTGATCACTACCTCGCCGCACGCAATCCTAAACGGTAAATTACGACCAAAAAAACACACTTTTTAATCGAATTTAAAAGAAAGAAAAAGTATTTATTGATTTCACACTAGCCTTTTCCTAACTATATTGGGGAATACCAGTATTTTACATGGAGCGACTATCTACTTGATCTCCAGACCCAAGTTAGCTTACTGGGTAATAAATAATGATAAAAAATCTGAAATAAACAAAAAAGTAAAACAAGTAAACATAAAATGCTTAAAATAAGACATACATAAAATTAATTTTGCCCTGTACAACGCCAAAAAGGACTAAGTAACATAACAAAATGTTGCAGCGCTGGTTTAATGATAGCCCAAAATGACGTCTCGGTCAGATTGATATACATTGACCTACATTGTAACACAAGGGCCTAAAATGACCCATTATATACGAGGTAGTTTTACTACCGAGCTTTAGCGAGGTAGTAAATAGGAACCGAGTTATAATGGGATTTTAGCGCTGTGTGTTACACTGTACTTTTCACTACGATTGCGAGAAAATAAAATAACCATGTTCAATATGATTTAATACATTTTATCGTTGTAAAATATTACGGTCACCAATAAATTCAATTTAATAATACAATTCCATAAATTTCACGCCAATGCCTTTGTTTATTTCTTCTGTAGCTGCAATGCAACGCACACATTCTACCAAAGAGTTCGGCATTCAGCGCGTTTAGTTCCATTTTTTTTTAAAAAGTTGATGTGGCACTCGGAGACTGCCGCGGTAAAGCTATTGCATAGCATTTTTTATCAACTTATGCAAATAATTATTTATTTATTTTATTTATGCAGTATTTTTTAAAAAGAATTTAAATTATATAAGTAAATCAAAAGTAACCTTCATAGACTAAGCTAGTAAGAAACTCTATGACAGAAAATTTAAAAGAAAAAGTATTGACAGCTTGTCAGCCTGACGTAAGTGTCATGACATTGAAAAATATGAAAATTATTTATTTTATTTTAGATATTTTATAAGAAAACGAATCGTTTTCTAAGACCGATTCGCCGAATAGTAATGAGTACTCGAGGAGTACTCACTCATTATCTTTCACTATTTTTTCGTGACTTTCTTCATTAATAAATGCACTTTGTTTATTCATATTTAAAACACTTTGTACACAAATTATACGAGTAAGAATATTTTAGAAGGAGGAAGCAGAGAGACAAAACAGAAAAACTTTACACCTTTACAACGTGAGGTTATAAATTATTTAATTTGACAACCTCAGTTGACAACCTTGTTATTTTCCGTAACCATAGCAATCTGGTTGAATACTGAATCTTGAATATTTTCGTTAGGGAATTTCTGGATTCGCTCTCCACGCTCAAGGCCCGCGATAGAAGCTATGCAATAGCTTAAAAACATCAACAAACAATAGGAATTTTACGGTCTACATTGGCACTTTCAAAAAATTAGAAAACAGAAAATTCATTGACAGATCTGTGGCTCACAAGCATAGCATCATCGGATAATAAAATTCCCGCTGCTAGATCACATTATATCTTTTCTTTGTGAGAGGGAGTGACATAGGCCTACCACAGGTGTCGCCACATTGGCCGGTCTCGTGCGTTTCGCATCCAGTGGATCCCCGCAACCTTCACCAGATCATCGGTCCACCTAGTGGGAGGCATTCCAACGCAACGTCTTCTGATTCGCGGTCGCTACTCCAGAACTTTTCGGCCCCATCGGCCATCCATTCTGCAAGCAATTCGCCCTTCCCACTGCCACTTAAGTTTGGCAATTCTTTGAGCTATGTTGGTTACCTTGGTTCTCTTGCGGATGTCTTCATTAATCGGTCTAAAACGTTTTCAACGAATTATACCTACCGTTGCAAAAAAAATAATATCCTTCCACTTTACGAAAGGCGGAAAATATCAGATCTTGTGTTACTTTTCAAGATCGCCAATCAAATGGAACAACTGGTACCGAGTTGCTGCACAAAATCGGTTTGCGAGTCCCATTTGTGTTCCTGCGTAGACCTCAGTTATTGCATACCTCAGTGGTAGCACGGTAAATATTATATACTGTGGTGGTAGCCACTACGTACAGAAGTAACTCGTACATGGTGAGAGCGAATCGTATGTATAACGCAACCTGCCGGGAAGCTGAGATCGACATTTTCAATACTAGTTTAGCTAAATTGAAGAAAACTTTATCAAATAGCTTCTTCGAGCGTATTTAGTATTTTTTATATGTTTTATAAGTTTCTTTTTGGTTTTACTAAAGGTACTTTTCTTTTTCGTCTTATTGTTTATAAACTACATGTGGAAACTTGTAATTAGCCATATTTTGTTTAAATTATCACTCACTGTCTGTTTAGCTGTAAGTTTTTCTAAAAGTATAATAAATAAATATCTAGATACACCTTAAACAGCTGGATCAATGGCAAATATTAAAAATGTAAGAATTATGTAACAAAATGACTAAACATAATAATACCTATCTTATGCCAGTACCGATAAAATAAAAGTATGTACTTCTGTTAAATCTCTCTGTTTTCATACCAACCTATCCAAGTGGTCCTCTTATCTTAAAACTTTTCCTCTAAATTCTAGGTGTGGTCCACGGTCAGGCAAAACCTTAATATTTTGTTAGAGCTCCGTACATTATTTTATTTTCAACAATAAAAAGCTGCAGTTGCAGTGGACGTGTCAGGTCTGTCTTAGGTTCCATGATCACCAGTGACAGTCCTGGAGTAAAGTCCGTAAATCAGAAAAACAAAACAATAGAACAACCACAATGTGCTTGAGCTTTGGCGCAGTCGTCAGGTACATTTACTTTTTTTTTCTTTGTCTCTTCTCTGTTTATCTTGCAGAATGTAACCCTGCACCCTTCACCAAGACATCGGTCCACCTCGTCGGAGGCCTTCTAATGCAACATCTTCTGGTTAACGGTTGACACTCCGGAACTTTTCAGCCCCATCGGCCATCCGTTCTGTGAGCAATGTGCCCTGCCTACTGACAGTTAAGTTTGGCAATTCTTCGGGCTATGTCGGCAACCTTAATGTACTTATGCCTCATCATCATCTTCCTGCCCTTATCCAATTCTATTTGGGGTCGGCGCAACACGTTTCCTTTTTCCATTCTTCACTGTTAGACGCCATGGTGGCATTTACTCCTTTCTCTTTCCTCACACAACCCACCCATCTTTTCCACGATTTGATGTTTGTCTTAATGAACGTATTTTATTTTCTTTCTTACATTGTATGAGTGGCGGAGACAATGCCTGACAAAGTTCTGTCTGTGACGGAACCCTCAAGATTCAAGACCCTCAAGACTTCTTATGTAATTCTGTCCGAATTTATGTGATAAGATAATTTTGTTTTGTATTTTTTAGTAAATAAATACATATGTATGGAAAACAAGATGGTGTCTTATGTCAATATCTTTATTTATTTATTTATTTATGCACACACAAAATACAAAAAAAAAGAATAAAAACATAACAAATAGAAGAGCACAAAGGTACTGCTTATTTCAAAAGAAATTTCTTCCAGCAGACCTGCGAGAGGAAAGGTATGGTAAGGTATGTTCTTATTTGCTATTTATTTATATAGTAGCCTAGTCCCCCAATGCTGGGCAAAGGCCTCCTCCTATTCCTTAGAACCAGCCTTCGCAGTGCGCGTCCAGGATCGTTGCACTATCTCTTTCGGGACCAGCCTCGGTGGCGCCGTTTTGTCCAGCGATCATCGGGGATACGGTTGACACCATGACGTAACCCGCCTTATCCCATTTTAGCCTAGCAGCTTTCTTGCCTATACTAGACCATAGTGCAATCTAATTCGACGCTAACGCCATCTATCGAGCACTCAACACAGAACGGTACGGCAACTCAGGACGCTCATTCATTCCGATTAGAGATTTCATCATATATTTTCTATCTTTTTAAATACTAAAATTCCGCAGAAGCGCATCCAGCCGGAATAACTAGTTTTATTTGAAAAAAAAAAAAACATGAAGTTGCAGATTATAAACAGGTGATATGATAATAAACACTTGAAGTGGTCCTATTCAAAAGATTTAAGATAAAATATGTCACGCAGATGTCCACGGTATATAAATGTAACTAGATTGTGTGAGCCGCTTAGTGCTTCAATAATATCGCTGATATGAAGCTACTAGTGGTCCTAAGGTACGGAATTTCCATAACTGTTTATATATTTTACTAAAAATAACTACTAAGTATTATAACTGATGTCTTACCGAACTGTTTTTTTTTTGCTGATTTCAAATCTGCGTTGGTCATAGCTAAGTAAAATTAATTATAATCTAAGTGATTCTCTTTTTTAACCGACTTCCAAAAAGAGGAGGTTCTCTTTTCGTGTGTATGTATTTTTTTTATGTATGTCCACATATATCTCCGTCAATTGTGGACCGATTTTCAAAATTCTATTTATATTCAAAACAATATACTCCCGAGGATTGTGGCCCATTGTCACTAAATCAGGAACTAATGATGGGATCCCAGAGAAATCGAGGGTTACCCTCAAATTGTGTAGGCACACACTACGTTTTCCATACATTTTTTGGGAATCTCATCGTTGTCTTTTTTTGTGTAGTTTGGTGGTAGCAGCCGTCTATGGCTCGACCGTGAGGCAGTCACGAAAGTTCCCGGATGACTTCCTCTTCGGGACAGCTACTGCTTCCTACCAGATCGAGGGAGGCTGGAATGATGATGGTGAGTTACACATGACATAGGTATCATAATTATCATATTACATATCGAATAATTATCTACCTTCTTTTTGTCTTTCAATATATGAAACACCAAAAAATCACAACTAATTAAGGAAGGTTTTCCACCTGCTTGAAGACTCTGATAATTTTCGAATGAATTTATGGAACTCTGATCCATTCTGGTTTGAACTATGAAGGCCATAAAACATAAACAAAACTTCTAAACTTTATCTCTGCGTGGTGTTATCGTCAGCGCGTGACCTAGAACGTATAGTACGGTGTCAATCGGAAAAGACAATGCTATTATGACAGATTGATCTCGACCCACTCTGTGTTTTCTAGGCAAGGGAGAAAGTATCTGGGACTACATGGTCCATAACACCCCCGAAGTCGTCAGAGGCCTCACCAACGGCGACGTCGCTGCCGACTCCTATCACAACTACAAGCGTGATGTCGAGATGATGAGGGAATTAGGCCTGGACGCTTACAGGTTCTCTCTCTCCTGGTCTAGAATCCTGCCTACAGGCATGGCCAATGAAGTCAACCCAGCTGGCATCGAATTCTATAACAACTACATCAATGAGATGTTGAAATACAACATCCAGCCACTGATAACTCTATACCACTGGGATCTCCCCCAAAAGCTCCAAGAATTAGGAGGATTTGCGAACCCTCTTTTCAGCGGTTGGTTTGAAGACTACGCGAGGGTTGTGTTCGAGAATTTCGGAGACAGGGTCAAACTTTTCATCACTTTCAACGAGCCTAGAGAAATCTGCTTTGAAGGCTATGGAGCCAGTACCAAGGCTCCGATCCTAAACTCCACAGCTATTGGAACTTATCTGTGTGCCAAGCACTTGGTCACTGCCCATGCTAAGGCCTACAAATTATACGACACCGAATTCAGGGCGACACAAGGAGGACAGTGCGGTATCACCATCAGTGTCAACTGGTTTGCTCCAGCCACTGATACTCCTGAGGACGAAGTTGCTGCTGAACTAAGGAGACAAGGCGAGGTATAATTGTCATTTCTTAGCATGTTTATGTATGTATGCCTTTAGTCTTTGTCTTTGCCAATTAACTCGCTTAAGGCCAAAAATAGTCAATCAGAAACTTAGGTCGTTCTAGACTTTGTATATTCCAAGATCCTAATCATGTTTTCCAATTACAGTGGGGAATCTACGCTCATCCCATCTTCTCCACCGAAGGAGGTTTCCCGCAGGAGTTAGCCCAGAAAATCGCCGAAAACAGCGAGAAACAAGGGTACGCCCGTTCCCGTCTGCCAGAATTCACTGAAGAAGAGAAGGCTTTCGTCAGAGGCACTTCAGATTTCTTTGGCGTGAACCATTACACGGCTTACCTTGTATCGGCTACTGAGCGCAAGTCTGCGGTCCCAGTGCCATCTCTGCAGGATGATATGGATAATGCCTCCTTTTCTGATGATGATTGGGTTAAATCTGCGTCTGCTTGGCTGACCGTAAGTCACTGTGTTTTTTAATCTTTTTTTCCGTTACTTTCTGAAAGGACAATTGTAACGTCTTAAGGTTTGTTCGAAGCTCAATTTAGGAAAGTTTACTCCACTTTTGCTCCGTGTGGTGTCGGACGTAAAGAATAGCACCATCCCATATCTTCTCGTGGGTGTCGTAAGAGGCGACTAAGGGACTTACCAGAGAATGGGCAGCAGCGTTCTCTGTGTCTTTGTAACAACCATACTGCGATCGCCAACCCGCCTGCCAAGCGTGGCGATTATGGCAAACCCCCCCAAAAATGCCTGGGGGAGGCCTATGTCCAGCAGTGGACGTCTTTTGGCTGAAATGATGATGATGACTCCACTTTTAAGGAACAGATCTTTCTTCAAAATATTTTTTAAGTTTCTTTTGAGGTGAAATAAAAATAATTGTGAATTTTTCCGCAGTTGGCGCCAGATAGCATCTTCAAAGCCTTCAGCCACTTGAGGGAGAAATACAACGACCCTATCTTCTACTTGACTGAGAACGGCTGGTCTACATGGGAGGGCAAAGACCTGATTGATGATGACAGGATCACGTACTACAGGGCTTCGATGGAGAGCATGCTTAACGCCCTGGATGCTGGCATCAAGCTGAAGGGATACATGGCGTGGAGTTTGATGGATAACTTCGAATGGATGGAGGGATATATGTAAGGCTTTGAAGTTTTTTGTCCAACTTTTACACCAACATTTTTTGCCAGGAGTACAACGAGAATATTAACTTATGCCGAAGTAAAATATATTAAATAATATGGTTCAAAATAATTGAACAGTTGACTGGAAAGATAAATTACTTATCCTAGATGCTTTGGGGAAGTCTTTGTCCCTGTGTTTGTTGTCAGAGGACATCTTCGATAATGATTTTGAAGAGGTAGCATTAACCTTAAAACAGAGATCTTAGTAAACGGCACGGAAACCTTTCATCTACATGTTTGTGAGACTTATTATTTTCTTTCTGTTCACAGTGAGCGTTTCGGCCTATACGAAGTTGACTTCGAAGACCCCGCACGTAAGCGTACTCCTAGAAAGTCCGCGTTTGTGTACAAGCACATCATCAAGAACCGTTACGTTGACTACGAATATGAACCTGAGTCTTTGACCATGACCATCGATGAAGGACATTAAAGTGTCATCATTATCTGATATACTCGTATTTATTACTGTTTATGGCGTTTTATTAAAAGTATTTATTTGCTGTAAAGTTCAAAGTTTTATTTTTACCTTGATCTGCAGTTACCATTCAAAAAGCCAAAGACCTGTTTAAAAACTTTGGAGTTCACAAATTATAGGAATGGTTTTGGGCAACGCATTATGAATTGTTTTTTTGCTAATACACACAGAAATACTACTAGATATTTTGGATTAATGTGTTCCACAATCGCTGAGAAGGCTAAAATCTAAAGTAGTAGAATATGCTAGATAGGCTAGAATATGCTGAAACTTAGTTGGGTTTAAGTAGGTAAAAGTCTAGAATAATAAACATAATGACATAAAGTACTGCTTCGTTGACCTAGTGGTCCCAAACGCTACTACCGAGCAGCTTGGTTCTGGGTTTGATACAACTGGGTTTTCTCATTTAATATGTTATTGTATATTTGGGCCTTGTCTAAGGCAACAGGCTCGACCCTATACACAGGACTAAACAAGATTTTCAGGATAGAACAAAAAGAAAAGCCGTAGTCACACGGTATTAAAGTGTTTAGGTTGGTACCTATAACGTGTGACTACGGCTTTTCTTTTTGTTCTATCCTGAAAATCTTGTTTCATACTTTTTCAGAGTCGTTTTTTTTGTCGTAGTCGGGATTTAGTTTTTTACTTTTTTTTATTTAAACAATTTTGGTGTTAAATATTTTTTTTTACTCTTGACTTTTTGTCCGCTAGAGGGCGTGATTTTAAATTTGAGCAATATTTTAGAAATTTACAAGTGAGGCCCTTTCAAATGATACCAAACACGGCGTATTTGTCTCCATTTTTATTTTTTAAGCCTTACTTTTTGTCCGCTAGAGGGCGCCAAATCGCTTTTTGTGACACGTCACGTAGCCTATGTTCAGCGGAAAATTAAGACGGTTCTAACGATACCTCATACGTCGAGTTCCGATAAGTAGATTAGAAGCTATGAGGGAACAGATGAAGATACACACATACATACATACATACAAACAAACATACATACAAACATACATACATACATAGCCAGTCAAAATCATAACCCTCCTTTGGCTTTGCCGTAGTCGGGTAAATATAACTGGCGAGATGTGGGTGTACCTACTATTAGGTACTACACCTCTGCCTAACGCACAACCAATTTTGTTGGATAGTGTAGGTACAGGTTACATGTGAAGTTATTTACTAATCGGACCTTGCACATACCAAATGAACTATAAAACAAGTTTATAGAACAAGTTTCCGTGCGTTCCATACTTATTATTCACAACTTAGGACCTATTAATATTAATGGTAATGTTCAATCCGTGGTGCTAGGCAAAAAGGCAACAGGGCCTTTCCCAGTTCTATACGTCCCTTTGTGCCTTTTTTTCTGTCTTCTGCTGAGATAAAGGAAAATGAAAATTAAGTTTATGTTTTAGGAGTAGGAAAAACATAGTTTTCAAAATATTTTTCTGATTAATTTGATTGCGGGATTCAAAACAGTTTAATAATAATAATCAATTTATTTTCAGGCATCTAAGGCCCATAGATAATTGCCCTGCCCTGTTTAATTGTTTCTCTGGGACTTCGTTAAGCTTCTATGTCTCAGCGCTGGTCCAGTGGTCGCCACTGTTAGAAGTTACAGTGCTTAGAGATTAGTGTGGCGGGCTTACCCCAAAAAAAGCACGATCAGTAGGTAGGTATCATTCATAGATATTATGATAAAAAGTCTTAAAATTATGAAATTAATATTCGTCAAACGAGTATTTTAAAATTGACGTAATAACATTACGAAAAACGTCAAAACTCTAGCACCTCAATTACCTACCGCTGAAAAGCAGTAGGTATCTAAGTACTGCTTTCCAGCACAATACGTTGGCAGCTGCCATCATCATCAGCCTATAATGTCCCCACCGCAGGGACTCAGGCCTCCTCTCTAGGAGAGGGGTGGGCTATAATCTACCGTGCGGATTGGCAGGTGTCTTAATCATAACGAATGTTGTACAAAACCAATATATCAACAGTACCTACGTGCTTAGTGTAGTGTACAAGATGTAGGGACTAGAAAATGTCACTGCGACTTTAGATAAAATCTTTTTTTTCAGCAACAACACGAATGTCAAAATATCCGCCGATCCATCTTTATCAAAGATTTTATGCCTCCCCACGAGGCATGAAGGCGTTAATCATGAAATTAAAGTTTTGTAGGGGTTCCGTCCGTATGATGTGGTATTGTATTATAATTTTAATTACTACGCTAAATAATAAAGCAGATGAGTGATTTTTTAACCCTTTTTTTTGGAGGGTGGGAGAGCGGTGTCAGACTTCTACTGACTAAAAACCACTCATGTTCCTTCTAAGCCCTTTGTGTCGAGGCGTTATTACTGTTAAAGGTGTGGAATTGAGATAAATAAGATACTTCTCTCTTTTTACCCGACTGCGGCGAAACCCAAAAGGAGGGTTATGTGTTTGACGTTTATGTATGTCTGTCCCTTCATCCGTTTAGGAGTTAAGAAAACTCCTAAACGGATGAAGGGTTTTGAATAAATTATTCGTCGTTAGATTCGTCTTGTGGCGCGAGTGTCACTGGTTACATTAAAATTACGCGGCGATAAGAGGAGTTAAAAAAAACCGTTACCATGGAGTAGGGTATCAAAATGAATGGTTTTAAAAGGAGATTACAAAATATGAAACACTTATGGGTTTAAAAGAAATTCAAAGTGAAATCCTATAAACAAACACAAAAGTTTTTTGCTAAACCGACACATTTGCTAAACCGACCAACGAAAGAACAAACACAAAAGAACTAAAAAGTTGGAAATAAAAACAAGTAGTTAGAAAACTAAAAAACCCGACTTAAAAAACTGAAAAGCAAAAAACAAACATGTTTTAAATTAAACAAAACTTGGAAGCTGGCGGGGTCCATTCTATTTTCATTTTCAGTTTTTTCAGTCGTGTTTTTTTGTTTTTTATTTATTCAACTTACGGTGTACCGTGTACTAGAAACCTCATCGGCTATCCTTTTGAGTTTATGTGGAATTATTATGCATGGACTGCGTTTTGTCTTGAGGAAAGCCTTCCACATATCAATGCCTGTGGACGGTTGGTAATTATGGGCTAGCCCACCGTCGGTCGACAAGATATGGCAGCAACTCAGCAACAGCAAGGGCCGACGCCTACCGGACACAAAGGGCTAAGAACATGGGAGACTTCTACTGACTAAGAAGTCTGACACTCCCTTCCGCTCCGCCCTGAGCGGTAGGAGTCATTTGATGAATTGATTGAAAAAAAAACTTTCTTGCCTATTTTGAGCGCAGCATAGTGTTGCATATTTTATTTATCAGTTCTCTTTATACCCAGAATGCTGCGCTATATTGCTCTTTCTTGGCAGACTCCAAGGCGAAACATTTGCAATTCGGTGAGGGCAGTATGGCTATTCACAAACAATCGAATCCAAACCGAATCGAATATGATATATTTGATTCGGTTTAGATATACATACGACATTGTCAAATGTATGTCTATCTTGCTGACTTTCGTAATGCGAAAAAAAAGATAGAAGAATGGCTACCATGCTGAGTACTTTAGGTTGCGATAGGCAGCATAAAAAAATATCGATGAGTATTCAATGCTGACCTGCCTATTTCCTTGAAGCGCATCAAGGAGATCGGCAGGTCAGCATTGAATCACTATTCTATGAAATAATTTGCAACAGGTTACGGAACCCTAAAGCAACGTGTTACTTAATGTGATCTGTCTACTTGACTCTTGATAACCGACAAGTGGCTACGTAAACAAACATCTATGTTTGTCATCTATGAGGGATAAAACATTATTTTTGTTTATTAACTATTTATTTATTACCCACGACGGAACGGAGACGGTATATGCGTTTGGGGTGAGAGGTTGTTTGTTTGTTTGTGCAAATCAAAGTTGCCATTTTTCTCCAAAACTACAAGTCCGATTTTGATTCAGTTTTCAGTTATGGGTTTATGTTTGATTGGTGCATGCTCTTAGATAAAAAAATAAAAATAAAAAGTTTAAAAAAAGTTTAAATAAAAAGCAAAATTAAAAATTTTGAAAAAACCTACGACTGTTAAAAATTAATTGAAAAAAGGATAAAATAACATAAAACACTTAAACACCCACCTTAAAAAAACCCAAGAATGTCCGTCGGGAGCTGAACATTGCAAAACTAGTTCATTTAATGGCAGCCCCCGACGGACATTCTTGGGTTTTTTTAAGGTGGGTGTTTAAGTGTTTTATGTTATTTTATCCTTTTTTCAATTAATTTTTAACAGTCGTGGGTTTTTTCAAAATTTTTAATTTTGCTTTTTATATCACATAATGCATCACATCATCATCATCTGCCTAGCCTTTTCCCAATTATATTGGGGTCGGCTTCCAGTCTAACCGGATGCCCCAAAAAAAAAAGGTCTAGTTGGTTAAAAGAATTGGGGAAGACCTATGTAACGGTGGATGGACCCTTTAGGTATATTTTTTGTGTACAAATATATGTTTTTGTATTTAATTAAGTACCTAAGTATTACATAGGCAAGCATAACCGCGAACTATTCAAGTTTATCTAAAAATTCCAATTGTACATTGAACGTTAAGAATTGAGATAAAGTCAGTACCTACCTACCTAACAAAACTGAGATAGTAGACAGTTTAAGCTATCCCTTTAGATAGATGTGTCCGTTTGTATAAAATGTAATACATAATAATAAACTGCTTAGTGCTTCAAAGTGCCGACATGAAGCTGCTTGTGGTCCTAAGGTAAGGAAGTCGATAAAATAATATCTAACTAGGTACGTAATAAGTCACAATACTTACCTTAATAATTAACCACAACACAGATCGATTTATCGAGGTTAAGCAGCGTTTGCCAAGGTGGGTCCGTGGATGGATGACCATCTATTACATGAGTTGCCTCCGTGCTGCGGAAAGCCGTTGTTAATTCCAGCTGTTATTTGTGAACCCGCCTGAAAGTCCTTATACAAGTCTTTGGTCTACCCTTCCTTTTGGCTTCGCCGCAGTCGGGTAAAAATAGAGAAAATTGTTTTATCTTTTACCTGCACAACAGCAGTTACGGATTCTATATATAGCAAAGTGTCCAGATTATAATACCGTATCTGTTGTCCGGATTGGGCGGGCCATGTCTGTAGGATGGATCAAGACCGATGGGCGAAAGTCGTCACGCAGTGGATGCCAGAAGACGGGCGTCGTCGCCGAGGGAGGCCTAGAAAACGCTGGACCAATTGGACGGAGAAAACCGCACAGAGGGATGAGTGGAAGGCTATGGGGGAGGCTTTTGCCCAGCAGTGGGACAATAGAGGCTAAAAAAAAAAAAAAAAAAAAAAAAAAAAAAAAAATTAAATCTGCGAACTATCGTTCATATTGGCAGTCACGAGAATCAAACGCATCCCCATTTTCAACCTTATTTGTTTAGGCGATGAGTTAAACGCGCGCTCAAGGGCGCGGGCAGTTAATGTCGCCTTAAGACGCTGATAAGAGCCAAATAGGCTAGTATTGAACAATTTTTTAGCCAAATCTATACAGTTTGGACACGGCGGAAAAAATATATATTAATCTTGAACATATTTCTGATAATTTCGTTGTATTCAAAATACGTTTTTGAAAAGTTTTCTCGATACAAAAAAATGGTAAACTAACCTCTTAAAATGATCTTCCAACAAAAATATCTGCATTACTTATCAACGTACGTTGGTAAAATTTATAACAATAACGTATCATATTTAAATACAAAATTTGGTTGTTTTTAATTTTTGATTATTTAATAAATTATTTTTATGTAATTAATCAATATATGGTTTGTAAGAAGTTGTCTCTTTCTTACGTATGCAATCCGACAGTGACCGCTTAGGCGCGGTGCTAGACGGACGTATGTCACTTTGCGCCCCACTGACAGCTATACGTTCATCTATAAATTATTATTGACCGCGTCACACTGTTAGTCCAGGATCCACGGTCCATTTTTGCACTTGATTACTATCAAGCTAATTTTCCGTTAGCAGCTTCATTTTGATGAGACCACAGAACATAAAAAACACGGATGAGACGGCGAGACGCCCAACAATAGGGTATTTCACCAAAAAAATCTAATTACTCCGTCAGATAGATTTCCAAAAAATAATGGACACGTATTTTTTCTTTTTTCACGTAAACAAAAAATAAAGACGATACAGTGCTTCGAAAAGTCGTGTCAAGTCGTGTGACGTCACAAGGATAGTACTTTTTTACCCACAACGTGACGTGAAAAACCCCCACTCTTGATCTTTGACAGGTTTCATCTTCGTCAATTTTTATTAATTTGAGAAAACAAAAACACGTATCCGATATTTTTCGATAATCTAACAGACGGACTAATTAGATTTTTTTGGTAAAATACCCTATTTCCTGCACGAAAACTTTCGAATTCTCGATTGTGGTAGGTAATAGGGGTATCAGGGATAAAATATGTTGGTTTGATGATTCTCAAAAGTGTTTGTACTAGCACGATTTTACGAGAAGCTATTTTTCGCTCGTTACTTTAAAATGGAGCGTTTGTTGCGGTGGACCCGTCTCTCAGTAAATTAATAAAAAAACACGAGACGAGCCTTCTGCACGCACCTTCTAAACGAGCCCTAACAGTGTGTTTTATCTCCAGTTTGGTGGTGGCAGCCTGCCACGGCTCCACCGTGAGGCAGCAGCGAAGGTTTCCAGATGACTTCCTCTTCGGGACAGCCACCGCATCCTACCAGATAGAGGGTGCATGGAATGAAGATGGTGAGTCAATTGTTTCATCACTACTAAGCTGAAGGGAATGCTATATAGAGCATTGCAGTAAGACGAAAACGTCGTGGTTTAAAGGAAGATGTATTAACAATTTATAGTATGTATGCTCAGTTGGTTTGGTCACGTTCAGAGGATGTCAGAACGGCGACTAAGAGGTAGGTATTTACAAAACAGATGTGAGTGGCTGGGACCTCTCCCAGTCACTTACATCTGCCCCTGGAACGCCCTAGAAGACCATAGTCCCTAAACTTATTGGTGATATTCATTAAAAATGTGAAAGGTGGCATTTTGTCTTATCCAAGTTTTCAAGTAATCTACGTAAGGATTGCTTGCACAAAAATGCAAAACGTGTGTAGAGCATATCCACTTGAATAAATTTATTCAGTGTAGGGGTCGAATATGCTCTCATCATACTGATGACTTTTAAATATCTGTCACCAATACTAGTGCTTTGATCTAATCTATAAATATTGTATATTTTTCAGGCAAAGGAGAAAATATTTGGGACTACATGACCCACACCAACCCGACCGCAATCAGAGATTCGACCAACGGCGACGTCGCTGCTGACTCCTATCGTAACTACAAGCGTGATGTCGAGATGATGAGGGAGTTAGGCCTGGACGCTTACCGGTTCTCCCTTTCCTGGCCCCGGATCCTGCCAACAGGCATGGCCAATGAGGTCAACCCAGCGGGTATCAAATTCTACAATAACTACATCAATGAAATGTTGAAATACAACATCACACCAATGGCGACTCTATACCATTGGGATCTGCCCCAAAAACTGCAAGAACTTGGTGGATTTGCGAACCCTCTGTTCAGCGACTGGTTTGAGGACTATGCGAGGGTTGTATTCGAGAATTTCGGAGACAGAGTCAAGCTGTTCATCACATTCAACGAGCCCAGAGAAATCTGCTATCAAGGCTACGGAGGTGATTTAAAGGCTCCTATTCTAAATTCCACTGCTTTTGGAACTTACTTATGTGGTAAGCACCTGGTGGTAGCTCACGCAAAGGCCTACCACGTGTATGACAAAGAGTTCAGGGCGACGCAGAATGGACAGTGCGGTATCACGATCAGTGTGAACTGGTTTGGTGCTGCTACTGACTCTGCTGAGGATCTGATAGCTGCTGAGCTGAAGAGACAAGGCGAGGTAATACAAGAACAATGCTTATGCAATTTTAATTTTAATTCCAGACCTAAAATGACTCCTTTTTCAGTGGGGTATCTACGCGCATCCCATCTTCTCGTCCGAAGGAGGTTTCCCAAAAGAGTTTTCTGAAAGACTGGCTGAAAAGAGCGCTCAGCAGGGTTACTCCCGCTCACGGTTGCCGACGTTCACTGATGAAGAGGAGGCGTTAGTCAGAGGAGCTTCCGATTTCTTCGGCGTGAACCATTACACTGCACGATTGGTGTCAGCGAATGATCATAAAGACGTGTTTCCCGTGCCTTCTCTGTTGGATGATATGGATGTTGGACACTATGTGCCTGATGACTGGCTTACATCCTCTTCGGCATGGCTTGTGGTAAGGATGACCACTGTTATATTGTTAAGAATTCTTATTCTTTATTCTTATTCTTTATTGCACACATAAAATAACAAATATAAACAAAAATTATACTATATAAAGCTAAATTACCACTGACTGACTCACTGATTGACAGAATTGTTCTCCCAGATGGTGGATGGGGAGGTGGGTATATTTTGACAGATTCGTAAACAAGCAACTTTCGTGAGTATGGAAAAATTCCCAAACCCCCCCTTTCCCCCCCCTTCTTCCCCCTCCCTATCGTATCTCGGAAAAAAAGAGACTTTACTTGTTTTTTTTTAGGGATTCGTATAGAAGGGGCTCGGTAAAGTAAAAATATTTTTTTAAAGTGGTAGGTGCCTTTTCCCCCTTCTCCCCCCCTTTAGGCGGATCTCGGAAATAAAGAGATTTTACGTTTTTTTTTTAGGGATTCGTATAGAGTATGCTCGGAAAAGTAAAAACCATTTTTCAAATTTGACCCCCTTGCCCCCCTTCACCCCCCCTTTAGGCGGATCTCGGAAATAAAGAGATTTTACGTGTTTTTTTTTAGGGATTCGTATAGAAAAAGCTCGGTGAAGTAAAAAACATTTTTCAAAATTGACCCCCTTGCCCCCCTTCACCCCCCCTTTAGGCGGATCTCGGAAGTTAAGAGACTTGGCACATTTTTTTTTCAGATTCATTAAAAGGGGCAATGCGTGAGTCGAAATCGTTTTTCAAAGTTCCCCCCTCTCCCCCCTTTAACGCCCCCCCCCCTCTTCACCCCTTTTTTTAAACTTGTGTTCTGTTTTGTTTACGGATTCGTATAGAGGAGGCTCGGGGAAGTAAAATCCATTTTTAAAATTTGACCCCCTTGCCCCCCTTCTCCCCCCTTTTAGGCGGATCTCGAAAGTTAAGAGACTTGGAACGTATTTTTTTTCAGATTCATCTATAGGGGCATTGCGTTAGTCGAAATCATTTTTAGAAACTCCACCCTCTCCCCCCCTTCACCCCCCCCTCTTCACCTCTTTTTTTACTCCTGAAAAATTTTTTGATTCTTACCCTAATCTATTTGAGGGGCGTTGAAATTTGCATACCCTCCCCTCCCCAACCTCCCCTAAAATTAAAAGGGCTGTAACTTCATAACGGTTAGAGATAGCCATTAGGTGTTTGAACAAATATTATAGTAGGCGTCGAAACCTGTCCGGTGGTGGTACAGCGGTAAAGCGAAGGGGGGAGCGGGCGAGCGAAGCGAGCCGGCGACCCCCGTAGCGTAGGGATAATGTCATGATAGCTTTCCGGTGGTAGGTAGGTCCTGAGTGGAGCGAACCTGCGAGACCGAGTGGAGCGAAGGGGGAAGGTGGCCAGCGAAGCGAGCCGGCGACCTCCTTAGCGTAACGAAGGTTGAGTGGGTGAAGCGTAACTCAGGGGCGACGACAAGCAAACTTTAGGGTTATGTTTTTTAGTGGTAGCAGGAGGTAGTAGGTAGGTGATAGGTAGGTAGTAGGTAGGTGTAGGTAGGTAGTAGGTAGGTGTAGGTAGGTAGCAGGTAGGTGTAGGTAGGTAGTAGGTAGGTGATAGGTAGTAGGTAGGTAGTAGGTAGGTGTAGGTAGGTAGGTAGTAGGTAGGTGTAGGTAGGTAGTAGGTAGGTAGTAGGTAGGTAGTAGGTAGGTAGGTAGTAGGTAGGTAGTAGGTAGGTAGTAGGTAGGTAGTAGGTAGGTAGTAGGTAGGTAGTAGGTAGGTAGTAGGTAGGTAGTAGGTAGGTAGTAGGTAGGTAGTAGGTAGGTAGTAGGTAGGTAGTAGGTAGGTAGTAGGTAGGTAGTAGGTAGGTAGTAGGTAGGGAGTAGGTAGGTAGTAGGTAGGCAGTAGGTAGGGAGTAGGTAGGTAGTAGGTAGGTAGTAGGTAGGTAGTAGGTAGGTAGTAGGTAGGTAGTAGGTAGGTAGTAGGTAGGTAGTAGGTAGGTAGTAGGTAGGTAGTAGGTAGGTAGTAGGTAGGTAGTAGGTAGGTAGTAGGTAGGTAGTAGGTAGGTAGTAGGTAGGTAGTAGGTAGGTAGTAGGTAGGTAGTAGGTAGGTAGTAGGTAGGTAGTAGGTAGGTAGTAGGTAGGTAGTAGGTAGGTAGTAGGTAGGTAGTAGGTAGGTAGTAGGTAGGTAGTAGGTAGGTAGTAGGTAGGTAGTAGGTAGGTAGTAGGTAGGTAGTAGGTAGGTAGTAGGTAGGTAGTAGGTAGGTAGTAGGTAGGTAGTAGGTAGGTAGTAGGTAGGTAGTAGGTAGGTAGTAGGTAGGTAGTAGGTAGGTAGTAGGTAGGTAGTAGGTAGGTAGTAGGTAGGTAGTAGGTAGGTAGTAGGTAGGTAGTAGGTAGGTAGTAGGTAGGTAGTAGGTAGGCAGTAGGTAGGCAGTAGGTAGGCAGTAGGTAGGCAGTAGGTAGGCAGTAGGTAGGCAGTAGGTAGGCAGTAGGTAGGCAGTAGGTAGGTAGTAGGTAGGTAGTAGGTAGGTAGTAGGTAGGTACTAGGTAGGTAGTAGGTAGGTAGTAGGTAGGTAGTAGGTAGGTAGTAGGTAGGTAGTAGGTAGGTAGTAGGTAGGTAGTAGGTAGGTAGTAGGTAGGTAGTAGGTAGGTAGTAGGTAGGTAGTAGGTAGGTAGTAGGTAGGTAGTAGGTAGGTAGTAGGTAGGTAGTAGGTAGGTAGTAGGTAGGTAGTAGGTAGGTAGTAGGTAGGTAGTAGGTAGGTAGTAGGTAGGTAGTAGGTAGGTAGTAGGTAGGTAGTAGGTAGGTAGTAGGTAGGTAGTAGGTAGGTAGTAGGTAGGTAGTAGGTAGGTAGTAGGTAGGTAGTAGGTAGGTAGTAGGTAGGTAGTAGGTAGGTAGTAGGTAGGTAGTAGGTAGGTAGTAGGTAGGTAGTAGGTAGGTAGTAGGTAGGTAGTAGGTAGGTAGTAGGTAGGTAGTAGGTAGGTAGTAGGTAGGTAGTAGGTAGGTAGTAGGTAGGTAGTAGGTAGGTAGTAGGTAGGTAGTAGGTAGGTAGTAGGTAGGTAGTAGGTAGGTAGTAGGTAGGTAGTAGGTAGGTAGTAGGTAGGTAGTAGGTAGGTAGTAGGTAGGTAGTAGGTAGGTAGTAGGTAGGTAGTAGGTAGGTAGTAGGTAGGTAGTAGGTAGGTAGTAGGTAGGTAGTAGGTAGGTAGTAGGTAGGTAGTAGGTAGGTAGTAGGTAGGTAGTAGGTAGGTAGTAGGTAGGTAGTAGGTAGGTAGTAGGTAGGTAGTAGGTAGGTAGTAGGTAGGTAGTAGGTAGGTAGTAGGTAGGTAGTAGGTAGGTAGTAGGTAGGTAGTAGGTAGGTAGTAGGTAGGTAGTAGGTAGGTAGTAGGTAGGTAGTAGGTAGGTAGTAGGTAGGTAGTAGGTAGGTAGTAGGTAGGTAGTAGGTAGGTAGTAGGTAGGTAGTAGGTAGGTGTAGGTAGGTAGTAGGTAGGTGTGGGTAGGTAGTAGGTAGGTGTAGGTAGGTAGTACCGCGAGCTGCATTGGAACATTTTTTTTTTCAGATTCATTGAGAGGTGCAATGCGTTATTTGAAATCATTTTTTAAACCTCCCCCTCTCCCCACCTTCACGCCCCGCGAGCTGCGCGCAGCTCGCGCAGCCACGCAAATACTAGTTACAATTATAAAGCTTATGTACAAAGGACAACTAACAATTTGACCGATGACCGAATTGTTCAAAAGGCGGCTGGTGTTTGGGGAGAAGACCGGGGAGTCTGATTTTTACATCACTAAAACCATCCAAGCAGTAATGACCCAGTGGTGGCGGCCCCGACTTTCGAACAGTGAGTCGTGGGTTCAAACCCAGTCAGGCGCATTACTTTGTGTAACTTTTTGATCACCACTGCTCACAAAACGGTGAAGGAAAACATCGTGAGGAAACCAAAATGTCTTAGAACCAAAAAAGTTGTAGCCATGTGACATCTACCAACCTGCACTGGGCCCGTGTGGTGGATTATAGCCTATCCCTCTCTTATAGAGAAGGCTCAGACCCCTGCAGTGGGAACATTATAGGCTGACGATGGTGATGATGAAAACACACGCTGAAAAGACTTGCTTGCAGCCATAAGTTAACTAATCTCTCATTGTTCCTTAAAAGACTAAACCCTCTGCACCAGACCTCAAAATTGGTCCTCCCTTTACAGTTGGCTCCAAACAGCATCTACAACACCTTATCCCATCTGAAGGAAAGATACAATAATCCAATCTTCTACATCACCGAGAACGGCTGGTCATCAGACCCTGATGGTGGCCTGATAGATGATAACAGGGTCACGTACTACAGAGCTTCGATGGAGAGTCTTCTGAACTGCTTGGAGGATGGAGTGAATCTCAAGGGTTACATGGCTTGGAGTCTGATGGATAACTTCGAGTGGATGCAGGGTTATCAGT
Source organism: Diarsia dahlii (assembly GCA_949775195.1). Taxonomy (NCBI): domain Eukaryota; kingdom Metazoa; phylum Arthropoda; class Insecta; order Lepidoptera; family Noctuidae; genus Diarsia; species Diarsia dahlii. Next base: position 15,154,366 of record OX459213.1, read on the forward strand.
AAGTATGGTTTTACAATTATATTTTACTAGCGGACGTCCCGCGGTTTCACCCGCGTAGATCCCGTTCCCGTGGGAATACAGGGATAAAAAGTAGCCTATGTTACTCAGGGTGAATGTAGCTTTCCAAGGGTGATAGAATTTTTGAAATCGGCCGAGTACTTTTTGAGCCTATTCATTACAAACATACAAACATACAAAAATAGGTACAAATCTTTCCTCTTTATAATATTATTAAATTAAATTAAATAATAAATAATAAAAATAAATAATAAATAAAAAATAAATAAATAAATAAATAATTGAACGTTCGTTATTATAACAAATATATATAACAAATATATATATATCGGAGAATACGGTATTCTCCATTATGACGATGATAAGACAGGATGGATATCTCAAAATAACAGTCAGTGGTTCATGATAAACGATGAAGTCAACCACATGGAATGCAGTGAGGTTAGTAGGAAACACGACCACGACCAACTGCAGCGCCGTCCGCCCTGGAAGCCCCTGCTGGCTCGGGCTCCTCTAAATTGACGAGCGCCTCCGTCATCATTCATCTGACAGTTGTCGTTATAAATCGTGCCAGAACTAAACACACCCAAGCAACTACTAAAGAGGTTGAACTACACGACAATAGTTGCTCGACATTCCAGTAGTTCTGATTTTATCCACGTTCAGAGACTTTAATCTCCGACACGGCCAGAACTGACTATCACACGTCCTCGTGTGGTGGTGATATGGTATCTGTACCGAGGAGAACACAAACTTGAACTAGACTATCGACTCGGCCTACCTGACCAAGATTAATGCCTCTGTCAATAGAGTCATAAAATCATGAAAGCAAATCTAATTCAAAGGTCCAATCGCATTAATTCAAAACAATCAAAACTCGCGTCGTACTGTGCATAATCAATTAAAGCAATACTTCACTAATTGCACACACTCTTGTAACCCAGCTGCCCCAGGCAGCTTATTCTAGTGACACTGTCACCCTGGCTTAACCAAGCCCAAATTCACATTCCTAGTGACAACCTGTCACCCTGGGTTGACCAAGCCCAAATTCACAGTCCTAGTGACAGCCCGTCACTCGGGGTTGACTGTTAGCCCACATTCATAGTACTAGAGTGACAAACTGTCACCCGGGGTTGACCAAGCCCACATTCACAGTCTAGTGACACGTGCCACCCAGGGCTGACCAAGCCCTTAGCAAAAAGTCACACATACAGTCTAGTGGCACATGCCACCCTGGGCTGACCAAACCCTTAATTCACGGTCTAGTGACACATGCCACCCAGGGGTGACCAAGCCCTTCACACACACAAAGTCTAGTGACACATGCCGCCCGGGGCAAACCAGGCCCAAACACTTACAGTCTAGTGACCCATGTCACCCAGGGCAAACCAGGCCCAAACACTTACAGTCAGTGGCATATGTCACCCAGGGCTGACCAGGCCCAAAACTCACAGTCTATCTAGTGGCATATGTCACCCTGGGCCAACCAAGCCCTAAAGTCCTCGTGACTTCCTGGTCCGTCCAAGTCGGCCAAACTTATCTAGTCTCTACAAGACCCTGGCCCCCGCCACAACGTCTACCGCCGCTCACCGCCGCTGTCCAGCTTCGAACTGCAGTTACAGATATTACGACAAGACGTGCAGTGCGGCCAAATAGTTACAAGTGTGCATACAACCAAATAAAAGAGATTTCTTTAGTCTTCATTGCTCTCGCTATAATAGGATTAAGCTCAGAGGAAACTCCACTTGGCGGCAGTTTTTGAATGCAGTCATGAGCGTACTTGTACGTTCTATTTCCTGTCAGTGATTTTAAAACATAGCGATCATTTTCAAGTGACTCTACAACTTTAAATTTGGGTTCTAATTTGGTTTGGTTTCTCTCTTAATTGACCAAATCACCAACACTGAAATTAACCACTTTGGCCTTATTTTTGTACGAGGTCAACTCTCTACCGACAAAGCAACGACCTTGGTCAGTGATAATAGTGCAAACCAAATAGAGCAACACAACACTGGAACTCAAAGCTTTAATAGTGCAGGCTGCATAGAGACGTAGACAATGGTACAATAACACAAACTTCGTAAACGCGTCTATGAAAACTATTACATTCTCTTTCACGTAATTATTCTCAGTCAACTTTCCTGAGTAACATGCACCGTGTGCCATAGGACATTCACTTTTGGGATTGGATGCAACTCATCTTGCACCAGACCGGAAGAAGACTTTAGGACTCTACGTCTAATACAATTTTCCACGAACTGACAATATTTGGTCATGTGCTCGAACCAATAACTTTCATAGAGCTTCTCCAAACTCTTTTCCCAACTAAGATGCATGAGGGCTTCATGAACAAGATTCACCAAGGACCAACGAAAAGCTCAAGGTATGATAAAATAACAGAACTTTACGAAGTAACACACCTTTCGTAACACATAAGTTTTCACTACTTCCGCTAAAAGCTATAACCGTTTTTGAACTTAGGGACGATGTCCTGAATTTCTGAGTCTTGGAACTGTTCAGCGAAATGCCAATTTTCAGATAGAATCGCAAACTCTACACGCCTTTCCTCTGTCTTTTAGATGGAAACTTTAAGAATAGGAGCCTTGTTAAGCTCAGCAAAATGGTGTCAATACTCAATGTCGAAATAGAAAGTCTGAAGGAAAGCCCACCAGCGTGACAATAGTAAAACAATAACCTTGTAGGATAATGTGGAAAGTGATTCACAACGTTCACGACCGCTAGAGTTACTAATTCGAGGATTGGTACTTTGACTCCGCCCGCGGTTCACCTGCTGAAATACTCGACAACATGCAATCACCATCACCATTTGCCATCGAGAGAGCTTTTGGAAAGGATCACCACAAGCACAACCCTCAGCGCTCGCGTCAGTATGAAGTTCGATTGGAAGCTCTGCGTTGTATATCATGAGGACGGGTTTACTCGTTTTATTCGAAATCACGTTATCTGACAACTTCGTGCTCAGCTTTACATTCAAACTTTTTACTGTTGATGAGAATGAACAATGGAACACGTCTTATTCTTGAGAAATCTGTAAAGATCTGAACTCAGACTCGCTAAAGTAGACTCATCCCCTATGGGGCACCACTTGAGACACCATAATCAAATTCTACACACACCATTCTTCTCCAGAGAGTATTTTGAAGATTTCAAAGAAAAGCCTGCTTTTGTGAACGCCGCAAGAACTTCCTGCAACCGAGTCAGACTTTCCTCTTTATCACGTGACAGAAATAAATTACTGTCGTTCATGAAAAGTGCAGCATACGATGAGAAAGTTCACCAAGTGCTTTAGACACGCACGCTGAAATACGCTCGGAGCGTTACGAGGACCAGACGGCATCACTAGGTACTCTCACTGCCCGTGAGGGGTGACGAATGCAGCAATAATACTATCTTCACTGACGGCACTCTGATGAAAGCCACTCGCGCAATCAAGACAGGTGTAATAGTAAACGCCTGATAATCGTGCAATCTGATCGCCCATCAACGGCAGAGGGAATAGATCAGACACTATGTTAAGATGTAGTAGTTCACGGTAGTCTTTACACATACACTTGTCTCCGTCCTACTTATCGCCCAATAAAATGAATGAAGTTATCTCTCAATATCTCACTGACTTTTTCGCTTACACTTGCTGTTCACCTTACCATACGAGCTAGATTCACTAATCGAATGTTTAATTAACCAGTAGTCATTCAAGCTAACGGTAAACCAACGATAAAAGTATTCGAAAACGCGTTCAGAAAGGACGTCAACCGGTATTTGTTTTCGTTTGTAATATCAGAATCAACATTGTAAAACTCAAATAAAGGAAGTAAATCGCAACAATTTACATTTTCATTTCACGAAATTGGTAGGGTTGATTCAGTGAAATGTACCGAATAGCCAAGTGGCCAGATAACGCGTGCGATCATAACGTCGTATTTCACACAGTCGTCAGGTAGTACGCAAGATAAAATCGTCAAATCGTTATTTATTATCAATCACAACAACGTTAAGAATTTGTTCGGTGTTATAAACGCTCGAATTATTACCAATACCAATTTACTTGCACGGTTGAAAGTGCACGTTTACCCGAGAATTTAGAAGCTACACTGTTCAACAAGAGAACACTCTGCGCCAGAATCAAACAACATGAGTACGACTCACCGGGTTGCTGTAGCTGTCCAAGGACGCTGCGAACTTCACAGAGCCGCTGTCCACACGTCGCCGTCGGGCTTGTTGCAATACTTACCCAATAATGGATTTGATTGTGTACCGATACCGTTATTTGTTCCGCATGCGATACATGCGACCACCAGGTCGACGTGATACCTTTCAGCGCCTTGCTTAGGGCAATGATTAAGACTCCACCTTCCAATGGCTGCTCAGTCAAACAAATGTCGACAGTTGAGCACCAAGCACGTGGATAAGGTTCTATGCCACTTCTGATATCGGAGAATACGGTATTCTCCATTATGACGATGATAAGACAGGATGGATATCTCAAAATAACAGTCAGTGGTTCATGATAAACGATGAAGTCAACCACATGGAATGCAGTGAGGTTAGTAGGAAACACGACCACGACCAACTGCAGCGCCGTCCGCCCTGGAAGCCCCTGCTGGCTCGGGCTCCTCTAAATTGACGAGCGCCTCCGTCATCATTCATCTGACAGTTGTCGTTATAAATCGTGCCAGAACTAAACACACCCAAGCAACTACTAAAGAGGTTGAACTACACGACAATAGTTGCTCGACATTCCAGTAGTTCTGATTTTATCCACGTTCAGAGACTTTAATCTCCGACATATAATAATTCCATAACAAAGCCGACAGGTACATAATTCTCCCGTCGGGGCTGCGGGTTGTTCTAAAGAGATACCGCGGCCTCGACACAAGTCTGACACCCCCTACCGCACTGCCCGGAACGGGAGAAGTCATTTGATGATTTCCAACCTCCAAAAAAGGTACACAATTCTCTTCGTCATTGCAGTATTATTTTTGTTCTGGACCATACCTGGGAACCTTATAATTACGAAGATATTGGTCAAAGTTACCAATTGCTCACAAGTTTTTTTTTTAAATCTTGTTTTTAAGTTTAGGTATTTGGTTTGATGTAGTAGGTACCTACATAGTGCTAAATCGACAGCTTTGTGGAGGTTCGGTTGACACCCTGTATTAAATTTTATTTATTTTTTTCCACAGAGAACGTTTCGGTCTGTACCACGTGGACTTCGAAGACCCCGCGCGCACACGCACTCCTAGAAAGTCCGCGTTTGTCTACAAGCACATCATCAAGAACCGCTACGTTGACTATGACTATGTACCTGAGTCTATGACCATGACTATCGACGAAGGACACTGAAGCATTTAAGAACTTGATATTATATAATTGAAATTAAAAGCATTAATTGTGTTTGAGCATGTTTTTTAATTATTACATTACGATTCATATTATGACTCGTAGATATCACGATCCGTGTTATGATACATATTATTATGATTCATATTTCAATGGAAAAGTAATTACGTTTGCCGATGACACTGCGTTGCTATTCCATGGTGACACTTGGGATGAAGTTTACATGCACGCCCAAAATGGTTATAATAAAGTTTCTAGATGGCTAAATGAAAACATCCTCACAATAAATGTAGACAAAACTAAGTTCATGACCTACACAATCAGGAAACAAGACGAACCAAATCATACAATTATCTCACATCAGTGTGAACATCCATTCAACAGCTCTTGTAAGTGTCCACCTGTCCACGTTTGTCAAAAACTAACACCATTAGGTAAATATCTGGGTGTTGTAATTGACAACCGACTGAACTTCCAACATCACATTGAGGCCTTGGTTCCCAGGATTCGTAAGCTTATTTATATATTCAAATCTCTGCGACACATTGCTGACACCTCTATAATCAAATCAGTTTAACTCTCATTGTGTCAATCTTTGCTGTCCTATTACATTACTTCCTGGAGGGGAAGCGCTAAAACCCACCTTTTAATGTTGGAGAGAGCCCAGAGAGCCGTATTAAAAGTCAGTTCTTTTTTTCCCATGAGATATCCTACAGTGGATTTGTATCAACACTGTAAGGTACTTACAGTTCGACAAATTTTTATTTTAGCCACTGTTATTAAGAAACATGCTGAACTTCCTTACGACCCTAAAAATTTCGCAGGGAAAAGGAGAAATACTACTGTCTGCGAAACAACCAGATATAAGACCAGTCTGGCAAACAATTTTTATGGTTTCGTGAATAAAACTTTGTCCATCTATCCCCTTTCCAGGGTAGAGTGCAAAAAAAGTGCTCTCGTGGCTTCAAGGACTTGATTACTATGCAACGGAACGTTTACTGAAACCCTTGAGCTAAGGTATGGAACGATATAGGTATACTTTCACACACACACACACACTCATACACAATTTATTCCTCACACTATTTGGTTATGGTGTGAAGAATGAATTCACTCACACTCCCACACACACACGCTCTACCAAGCCTAAAACAACCCACTCTAGTGATCTGAAAGTTTTCTCTAAAAATTTTATATAAATTTTATTTTACCTTTTTCAGAATGTTTTATGTGATTTGTAAAATTCTTATTCTATCTCTAATTGAAAATGTAATTGATTTAATTTATTTTGCAATTTAATTTATTCGTAATTTGATATAATTATTAATTTAATTTATTCGCAATTTAATTTATTTGCAGTTTGACATTTTGTAATTTGATTTATTTGTAATTTAATTTATCTTTAATTTAATTAATTTGTATTTACTTATTTTAATTGCTTAAACTCATTTAATTTTGTTCATTTAATTATAATTATTATGTCTTATGAGAAATGTCCGACGGAGGGTTAGCCTGGTGATCTGTAATACAGGTTCTACCTAAAACAGACACCAGTCTCTATGTAGATATTTGAAAAAAAAAAAAAAATGTTACGATTCATATTACAATTCATTATTATGATTATGATTCATATCATGATTCATAATATGATTCATATTATGATTTATATAATGATAACATAGTATGAGTCATATAATGATTCATATTATGATTCAAATAATGATACATGTTATGATAAATATTATGATCCACATTCAGTTTCAAATTATGATTCATATTACGATTCATATTACAATTCATATTGCAATTCATGTTACGATTCATATTACAATTCATATTAAGATTCATGTTACGATTCGTATAACGATTCATATTATGATTCATATAACAATTCATATTACGAGTCATATTACAATTAATATTACGATTCATATTACGATTTATATTACGATTCATATTACGATTCATATTACGATTCATATTACAATTAATATTACGATTCATATTATGATTCATATTACAATTCATATTACAATAATTCATTTTATATAAGGTCCCATTAAAATAGGTGGACAAAATTTCAGGAATCATTCAGACCACCAAAATAAGGACGATGGTAAAAAAAATAATAAGAAAAACGCATTTAAGTACCTACTCTTATAGTCTTATAGGATGCGTTTGTTCTAGAGTGCCAGCAATTTATTATTTTAAATAAAAAAAAATACTTCATTTAATGTTTTTTTTTTGTTTCGATATCTTTGGTTAGACCTACTGAACGCTGTGTTAAAATTTGTCCACCTATTTTGATGGGACCTTATATATTTGAAACCTGCAAATTTGTAAGAAACAATTACTCGCTTTTTAAAAAGGATGAAAAGGCTATGTCGAAGAGATAAAAAAAACCACAAAAACCACTAATAGTCCCTCGTAATAGACTAAAACTTGGTGATAAAAACTGTTACACCATGGCGGTGAAAATTAATAACCATTTAGCTGAAAAAATTAGAAGTGCTACAGAATTAGAATTTAATAAAAAGCTATATAAATATAACTGGTTGTGTGAGAGATGTTTTTATTCCATCGATGAATATTTTGAATGCAAAATGTAAAATTTATTAACTGTGATTATTAACACATCTAGGTAGGTATAATTATATTGACATTATTTAAATATTTCATTATTCTTTTATTTATTGACGTGACATAATTATTGACTGCTATTTTAAACACAGTTGATTAATATCTTGTATGATTGGAATTATTGTATTTAATTTTAATCTTATTAAGTAATTGCATAATAATCTAAATTTCAATTGATAACAGTATTTCTTTATTCTAATGTTTTTGCTATTTAACAATATGTGTGTACTGCATGCTACAAGTACTGACAACATTTTGATATTATTTAAATATTTCAATTTCTACTATTCCTTTTGTTTTTTATTAACATGACATCACTAATAATGATTGCTATCTAATGTAATTGCCAATAATTGTATTTTATTGTATCAAGTAATTGCATTGTAATTTAAATTGATATTAGTATTTTTATGCTGTTGCTATTTAAGAAATGTGTATTGCATGCTACAAGTATGAATAGAATTGTATTTAACTTTATTAAGTGATTCCATTGTAATCGAAATGTTAATGATTGTCAGCGTACTGATTGATAAATGTATGATGCATGTCAAAGTATAACCAAAATAGGTAAATCTAAATATTTGTATGGCAGAAATGCCGAATGTAGTGAAACCCATATTTATATATGTATATCAAGAACTTGTAAAAAACCTATATTCTGCAAATAAATAATTCATTCATTCATTCATTCATATTACGATTTATATTACGATTCAAATTACGATTCATATTACGATTCATGTTACGATTCATATTACAATTCACATAAGGATTCATATTACGATTCATATTACAAGTCATATTACAATTCATATTACGATTCATATTACAATTCATATAACAATTCATATTAGGATTCATATTAGGATTCGTATTACGATTCATATTTGGATTCATATTACAATTCATATTACGATTCATACCTATTACGATTCATATAACAATTCATATTACGATTCATATTACGATTCATATAACAATTCAATTCAATTCAATTCTTTTATTGCATCAAATATGGTAGGTAGATGAAGTTCTTATACAAAATATTTAGTAACACATATTTGGCCAATATAAAATAGCATGCAATAGTACAAGTTTTTACACTTAAGATACAGTTAAATATGTCTGTGCTCTAATGTATAGAATTTACAGGGACACTTTTGAAAAAACTCATCTAGCGAATAAAAACACTCATGCAACAACCATTTCCGCAACGCAACACAAAACTTATTGAAGGGTAGTTAAGTAATTGACCTCGGCAAAGCATTGTAAATTAGGGGAGCCATATAAACGCAGCTCCGTCGAAAAAGTTCTAGTTTTGGAACGGGCATTTCAAAATCTAAATGTGTAGGTTTCCTTTTATTTGTGTAATCTTTCCGTTCAAATAATTCAAGATTGGATCTCACAAACCTGGCAACTTCGTAAATATAAATACATGGAACCGTCAACAGATTGTGCGATTTGAATATAAGTCTGCATGAGTCAGACCACTGCATTTTGAATATTGCACGAATACACTTCTTTTGGGCGATAAAGATCTTCGCCATGTCGGAAGAATTTCCCCACACAACTATACCGTACCTATCGTATTACCGAGCAGACGTAAGCGTGGTACACCATTATGGCAGTACGTAAAGATGTAATAATTTTAATTCTTTTTAAAGCAAATACAAATTGATTTATTTTTTTTGAAATTATTTCTATGTGATTCTTCCAAGTAAAATGCACACCCAGGAATTTTGTATTACTTACCTGTTCTATATTTTTATTGTTAATTGAAACATTCAGGCGTACAGGTTTACTTTTAAATGTTTTGCAATGAAGCACATTAGTTTTAGAAATATTTAATTTTAATTTATTTATATCTAGCCATTGTATAATGTCATTTAATGTTTTTTTAATTTCAATGTCAAAGTTTTGTACATTTTTACATTTAATAATAATTGTGGTATCATCAGCGAACAATACACACTGATGTTTTATTGACTGAGGCAAGTCATTTATGTCATATAATAATAAATGGAAGAAACAATTCATATTACAATTATGGTTTAAGACATTTATTTCTCAAAAACAGAATACAATTATTCACTTGGATGAGAAACACTGGTTACATAAATAAACGTTCATTGGAACGAGTATCGGAACGGTACACACGGCTACACATCAAGCTATACAAAACCAGTATAATCTGATCGTTCATTGCGAAAAGATCTAGTAAAGTGAGGCCAAGGGGTGCGCCAAAGTTCACCTAAAATTTCAACTCCGATAATTGGAAATCCGAAAATGTTCTTCCTAACATTTTTCATCCTAACAATCGCAATTCCTAACTTCTCTGTCTCTAATGTTTTAATTCCGAAGCATTCAACTTCATAATGTCTGTAGCAATAAACATCTATTACACTATTATTTGTTTTCCTATATTTTCTCAACATAACCATCTTTTACACTATTATTCAAAGTCATATCTTTTTTTTGTTTATATTACTTTTTATTCATAATAATCAGTATTATAAAAGGTCCCATTAAAATAGGTGGACAAAATTTTAGAAATCATTCAGACCGCTAAAATAAGGACAATAGCAAAAACAAATATAAGAATAAGAAATAAAATACCTACTTTTATAGGATGAGTTTGTTCTAGAGTGCCGGCAATTTATTATTTTAAGTCAAAATAAAATCACTTTATAAATAAATAGTGTTTTTTTTTTGTTTAGATGTCTTTAGTTAGGCTTACTAAACGCTGTGTTAAAATTTGTCCACCTATTTTAATGGGACCTTATATACTATGCAAAGATATCCATAGGTTAGGTTAGGTTAGAACTGTGACCAACTACGCGCGAGCCGAGCGAGCGAAGCGAGCGGTGCCGCGGCAGCGGCCGGCGAGCGCTACCTCGAAATTGGTCGCGAAATTTTTCTAAGTATTTTTTTCATAGTGCCCCCAAGACGACACTCTGACCTGAATTTCATTCATTTATTTTATTTGAAGACAAAAATCAGTGAAACGACCTTTAATCATTCTAAACAGTTGTATGAGTGAAAATATTATGGTAATTATGTTTAGGAATAAAAGCGTTAGGATAAAAAACAGTAGGAGTTTAAATATATTTACACTAATGATATTATGAATTCCAATTTTCGGAAACATGAGTGTTATGAACATCGTCGGTAGGACTACAAATAGTATGAATGAAAACTTTAGGATGAAAAATTTTAGGAAGAGTGATCATTTGGATTACAAATCGTTAGGAAGAACAATTTCGGATAAAAAACTTTAGGTGAGCCAATATGGACCCGAGGCCAAGATTAACTGGTTTTGTATAGCTTGATGTGTAGCCGTGTGTACCTATTACAATATTGTTAATCATTAACTTATCACTATGTTAGTAAAATAAAGTAAAAATAACAATGCTAAAAAAGAACGACATTCGAAGGTAGATTTTTTAATATTTTTTCTTGATCTAGGGTAATCTGCAAAAATGTTGAGGCTATGAGTCCATATTACGTGTCGAAACGCACTTTCTATCATAGTTGCTATTGAAAGCGTTATTACTGTTTATTGTTTTGATTTTTTTTTGTTTTGTTTTTTTTTTGTTTTGACTTAAGTTTTATTTTGTGTTAATCGTTTTAATAATAATGTTTATGTTAATGATTTTTTGTGTTTTTTATTGCTAGTTTTTTTTTTTGTTTTAAATCATTTTAGGAGATAGGTAGATAGTAAGTAGGTAGGTAGTAGGTAAGAAAACGGTCATTACAATGCCGGGTACAGCTAGTTATGAAATATTTTTAAGACTAATACAATTGAAAACTTTTCATTATGTGGAATTTTAATTTCCTTTTGAATAGGGGAAAAGATTGTATTTCCTTAATATCTTTTGGCAATTCGTTATACATTTTGGCACCCTCATACTTAATGTTTCTAGTACCATAATTGGTCCGTGGTCTACTGTATAGGCAGATATCATTAGCATTTCTCAGTAACCGGGTCTGAATTTGCGATTTTTTGGTGAAAATTATTTGAGAATGTGTATCTTTTGTAATTATCTTTCGTATAAGAATGCAGGTCTGGAATTTATATAACTGGGCAAGTGTCATTAATTTGGTTTTATGAAAAACAGTTTCGGTTGGCGTTAAGTAATTTAGATGAAAGAGTAATTTAATAATTTTATTTTGTGTAATTTGTAAATTTTGTATGTTGGTTTTGGCTGCAGAGCCCCAAACTTCGATCAAGTAGGTCAAGTGAGATTTTATGAGGGAATTATAAATAATATACTTTACTGATTTGGGAAAGCAACGGACGGTACCTCGTAGTGTGCCCATCAATGATGATAATTTGGATCGCATTTTGTCCAAATGAGGCTTCCAAGTTAGGTGTTTATCTAAGATTAGACCCAACGACCATACAGCCACTAGACGCCTAATACTTGATAGAACGCACGAAACAAATTCTGTCAACTCGCTGAGGTGCGGGGGAACGGGGTACTGCATTCTGATTGGCCCTTTCAAGGTCATTGCATTTCAGTAGGGATGAGACAGGTTTAAATCAAACAAGTACGTATCGATAATTTTTTAATTGTATTTAATAAAATGTGTATTTACATTTTACATACATAACTTGCATTTAAGTACCTTCTTTATTCTGAATATGATTGAATCATGTAAGTACATTCAAAAATCGCTTGGTTGCAATTGCCCATTTTTTTTTAAATCTGGATCGTGTGGGTATCTAAAATTAATCGTTAAAGTTTCACAATTTGTTAGCTGTATCCTGTTGTAATTTTTAATTACTAATAATATATTTTTTACTTAAATAGTTATAGGTTTATTTGCTTTATCGATAACAGGGGTGGTCATGCGATTTGGAGCATCACTAATTATTTTTACTTAAAATCGAGGAAAAGAGATGGCAAAAAAAATACTTTCAAAAGAAAGAGATGCAATCTTAAAAGACATCAACGCGCGCTCCAAGATTGTGCACTGCATACAAGTATGACCAGTATAAGATGAACTCCGAAAAATAATGTCAGAAAATTAATTTTATTTAGATTATGGAACCATTAACTTACCGATGAAATATGATACCGTCTTTCAGGAAACTTGAAGTCCGGCTTTCCTTATCACACCAACGTACTGTACACGGGGCCATATTATGTTTATTTTCTCGAATTTTCAAAGGTGTAGTGCGGAAGTGTTTACGGCTCACAGGTGTGGTCGAAACTAGTACGAACTTTGTGAGTGACGACGGCTATAAGATTTATAGCCCTAATGTGTTGACAGACATTGGTCGCCTGATATTAGGCGTCTAGTGGCTGTATGGTCGTTGATTAGACCACTTCGATCAATAATAGTACTAGATTAAGCATCAGGAACAAAACTAAGTCGCTCAAGTGGCCACGTTTGCACACACGTAAACATCTACATAACATCTTAGAAAAAAGTTCAATATTATTAACAACTTCAGATGATTATAAACCTTAACACTTAAACATAACGTTTAATTTTCATTGTAAAGTATATTTATTTAAGCCCTTTCATCGGAGAAAGATTAGAAGCAAAACATTTTAAATGTCGCTCCAAAATAAAAAGTCATCAGTACAAAAATATTCATTCTAAAATGATACTTACACTCTAAGCAATACGGTTAGAAGCTTTTTGTGTACAATGTCGTGCTTATTCTATTGTGGAACTAGCGTTCCCTGTTCAAGAACATGATACAATAGTTGGTGCGTTGTAGCAAACATCGGCCAAACAATTATAATATTCGCTGATTTAATTATATTTACAGTTTATTTATGTTTAAATATTATGAAAAAGCACATAATGATATTAAATTACCGAAAAAAAGATATTCCTGCCAAAACCTTGGTGTTACGGTGGTTATTTACGCAGTTTTTGAACGCATACTGCGGTATTTTGACGTCTTAATGTTGGCTATGATTGGACCATACTAATTTGAAATAAGACCACAAATACGTTTGTGGTCTTATATTTCGGGCCGTTTTTGAAGCGCTTATCGGGAATCTAGTACATTATTGATCGAAATTAGACCAAGATATTTTTCTGATTCTACTTCAGTTAACGGTTCATTATTGACATGTAATTGTTGAAAATTTGAAACATTTTTATTTTTAGCACTAAATATCATAAAGTTGGTCTTAGCGACATTAATGGTAAGTAAATTATATTGAAACCAAGCAAATAACGTATTAAGGTCCTCTTGGGCTCGACTAACGATTGCTTGAATTTCATTGCCAAAGTAGAAGAGACAGGTGTCATCTGCATATAGTGTTACATCTGCAGCTAAGTTAAGGTCTTTTATATTATTGATATATATATCAAGAAGAGCAAGGGCCCCAGAAGGGAACCTTGTGGAACCCCGTAAGTTATTAGTTCAGGAGTGCTTTTGGCCCCACTAATTCTAACCATCTGGTATCGATTAGAGAGGTATGACTCAATCATTTTATGTGCTGATTCCCGTATGCCAATATCATGTAGTTTTTGAAGGAGAAGTTTATGGCTTATCGTATCGAATGCCTTTTTTAAATCTATAAATATACCAAGTGCTATTTGTTTTTTGTCTATTTTACATTTTAAGTTAGTTACAAGGTCGATACAGGCTGATAGTGTATTTGATTTAGAGCGAAAGCCATACTGTTTATTGTAAAGAAGATTGTTAGAGCTCAAATATTTGTCCAAACGATTATATATTATTTTTTCGAAAATTTTGGAAATGATAGGTAATACCGAGATAGGACGATAATTACTCGGGTCAGTTTTGCTGCCGGATTTAAAAATTGGGCTTACTTTAGCTATCTTGAGGGAATCAGGAAAACATCCAGATTTAAGGCAATTATTAATGCATGTAGTTAACTTCTCGAGTACTAAATTTTTAACACATTTAAGAGACTTGCATGAGATGCCATCGAGACCAGTTGTTGTATTCGTATTTAGGTTATCGATTATCTTACTAACTTCAGATAAGGAAGCAGGAGCAAATTCTGATAGTTCAGTATATGTGGATTCTAATTTATTGCTGTACAACTGTTTGTATACTTCACTATCGTGATATTTAGGTGGTATTTTATTAGCTAGTACAGCGCCTATATTGGCAAAGAATGAGTTAAAGCAGTTGCATACATCAGTCACTTCGGTGAAACAGCCTGAAGGTGTCTCCAGTTTGGATGGAGGAATGCTATTTTTTGTGTTTTTGTTGATGCTCAAAGAGTTTATTAATTGCCACATTTTGAGTGGTTTTTTGGTGCAGTTTCTAAAAGCTTTGTAGTAGTATCTACTTTTAGCATCTTGTATGTTTTCTCGGACTTCCTTTCTTGCTTTTAGTAATTCTGTCTCTATGTTTTCTTCCTTTTCTTCTAATGCTGTCATATTGCGGGCACATAATATTTGGTTTCTTCTGCTTATTAAATCGATAATAGTTTTGTTGATCCAGTCCGACTTTGGTGGGTTTTGTATTTTTGATTTCGTTATCCTGCTTTTCATTAAAGCTCCTATAAGTTTTTGCTCAAGTTGTTCATATTTCAGATCATCGTCCAGGAAAAGAACCTGATCGACTGTCTTGTATAGTTTATCATAATTCATTGTAGTGTATGTGATTTTTTTCTTCTTTTCTGGTTTGTATTTGTGTATTTCCAGGTATAAATGTTTGTGGTCCGACATCGCGGAATTTACAACGGCTAGGTGGAATTTATTATTCTTGAGATTGGTGCTGACATGGTCAAGGATTGTTTTAGTACTTTGTGTCTCTCTTGTGCAGAATGTAGGTTTTATTTTATTTAGAATTTTGAATCCATTTTCTTGTAGTGTCATTTTGTAGTTAGTGGTTGCTTGGCTCATTTTCAGTAAGTTGTAGTTGAAATCCACAAATACGACTCCTCGTTTTTGTTTGTGCAGCTGTTGCGAGAAGGTTTCTAGAAATTTTTCATTGTTAGTTCTCTCTGGCTTGTAAATAACACCAATGTCTAAGGAAAATCTGTTGAGATGAATCCATAGAAAATGGTTATCATCTTCACATAGGTCCTCAATGAGATTGTGCTGAAGACTGGTATGTACATAAATTGAGACGCCCCCTCCTCTTCCCCTGGTGCGGTAATTATAGTAGTGAGTGTAGTCCGGTAGCATAACACTCTCAGCTTCAGAGTCACTTTTTATCCAAGTTTCCGTCAGTAATATTAGGTGTAGAGTGCACGGAACAGATTGGATTATACAATTCAGTTCATCTAGTTTCCCTGGGCTGACTACACTGCGTACGTTAGCGTATAAACATTTTAGGGATTTCTTATCGTTGATAACATTAGCATGGGTATTCGATAGTTGGTACGTAGGATTACTTATTGTTGCATCTTTTAGGTCAACTCCTGTTTCCCTCAATTCATATTACTATTCATATTACGATTCATATTACGATTCATATTTCGATTCATATTACGATTCATATTACAATTCATATTAGGATTCATATTATGATTCATATTATGATTCATATTATGATTAATATAATGATTCATATTACGATTTATGTTACGATTCATATTACAATTCATATTACGATTCATATTACAAGTCATATTACAATTCATATTACGATTCAAATTACGATTCATATTACGATTCATATTACAATTCATATTAGGATTTATATAAATTATGATTCACATAATGATTCCTATTATGATTCATATTATGATTCATATTATGATTCATATTATGATTCATATTATGATTCATATTATGATTCATATTATGATTCTTATTATGCTTCATATTATGATTAATATAATGATTCATATTACGATTCATGTTACGATTCATATTATAATTCATATTACAATTCATATAATCCATAATCTATACTAATATTATAAATGCGAAAGTAACTCTGTCTGTCTGTTACTCAATCACGCCTAAACTA
Organism: Diarsia dahlii; assembly: GCA_949775195.1. Classification (NCBI taxonomy): domain Eukaryota; kingdom Metazoa; phylum Arthropoda; class Insecta; order Lepidoptera; family Noctuidae; genus Diarsia; species Diarsia dahlii. The sequence continues at coordinate 15,171,311 of OX459213.1, forward strand.
CTGATCCAATTTGCATGAAATTTGGTATGGAGATATTTTGATACCCGAGAAAGGACATAGGCTACTTTTTAATAAAAAAAAAATAAACAAATACATAAGGGGTTGAAAGGGGGGTACGAAAATATTACTTTTGGTCGCGATAACCGGCATCGGTAGCGATAACCGACATCCGCGCGGTTGAAACCGCGGGCGGGCCTCAGCTAGTAATTCATAATTCTTCGAGGATAGGTAACGTATTCTCCTAAACGTGGTTTTCTCAATATTCGCCTTTAGAGTACAACATTTCGTATCTAGATATAGACAAAACAACGTTGTAAATCCGATTATTTTGGTGGTTGACAGTTAACTTTATTTAACACGCTTGGCTCATATTACCAATGCCATCTTAAGGTTATTCGGAAGAAATCAATATATTATTTATGTCATTACCCGACGCTAAAATTGTGTGGCGGGACAATTCTCGGAACAAAAAATATTGACTCCTTTATCGTCACAATAGCAATTTATCATACATACAAAAAAAATCGTGATGAGTGTTTTAGCGTCGGTGTTCCTTCACACTTTTTCCTCCTTGGCCGTGTTCTTTTGCAAGTTACGTAGATCGCGCTTATCTAAGAAAATAAACAACGAAATATTGCCAAGACTTTAGTATAGATGGCGCTCAGGGGCGGGAAAAAGAAAATGTTAATCTACATTTTCCAACCTTATGATATTTCTGTGATGATTATACTTATTTTAACAAAGTTCTATAATTTGCACTTCTTACTAATCAATCATCACGATTAGTTTATTGCTATCTATCGATAGGAGAAAATTTAAATTTAATCTGGATAAGCACATAAAATACCTACTACTAACATTATAAAGAGGTAAAGTTTTTAAGTTTCCATCATCTGCCTAGCCTTTTCCCAACCATGTTGGGGTCGGCTTCCAGTCTAACCGGATGCAGCTGAATACCAGTATTTTACATAGAGCGACTGCCTATCTGACCTCCACAACCCAGTTTATACTGGGTAATACGATACCCTTTGGTAAGACTGGTTGTCAGATTTCCAGGTCATTGACTACCTGTAACGACTGCCAAAGAATCAAAGATCTATATATGACAGCCGGGACCAACAGCTTAACGTGCTTTCCGAGGCACGGAGAAAACTCGGACCAACCTAGGCAAGCGCCGCTTAACCTAAAGATTGACCCGAAGAAGTTTTTAAGTTTCCGATTCCGCAAATACATTCACTAATGGGAAGGTATTTTATCCCAGTGTCATCATCTGCTTAGCATTATCACATCCATATAGGGTCGACTTCCAGTCTAACCGAGTGCAGCTGAGTCACAGTATTTTACATGGAGCGACCACCTATCTGACCTCTAACACCCAGTTCAGGCCAACTGGGTAGACATCCCTTGTTAAGACTGGTTGTCAGACTTTCAGGGGGTCTAAAACGGCCACTTTGGCAGATCATAATATGAATTGCGTTAAAAATCGTAAAATGAACCATTCATTCATAACTGCTTCTGTGCCTATTTAGGAAAATAGATCATGATAGGAAAATAATATGAATTGCGTAAAAAATCGTAAAATAGTCACAGACGCAATTACTATTATGAATGGTTCATTTTACGATTTTTAACGCAATTCATATTATGATCTGCTAAAGTGGCCGTTTTAGATGCCCAGGTCACTGTCTAGGTCTACCCGTAGAATTACAATTGCCCGCTTTCCGAGGCACGAAGAAATGCGCCGAGACAAGGAGGCTACCATGACGTCTTCAAACAGTATCGTTTAAATGTCATTCCAGTGTGTAAAAGAGACAGAGCTATGCAGAATGTCTAGCGCCATCTCTTTTCCACACTGGAATAAGACAAACAATACTGCTTTAAGACGTCATGGTAGGTTATAAGAACGGAAGCAAATTTAATCATTTGCACGCAACAATTACATAGCAAAAACAAAGTCCTTGACATCAAAATCCATATCAAACTAATTAAAAGAACACGTAAGTAATGAACAAAATTGATAAAGTCTAACTGATATTATTATCTTATCCTATGATAATATAACGAAGACTTATGTAAAACGATTCAGTTTTAATTTGCACAATGCGCGTCGTGGTACTGTGTTTGTTGAAGTAAGAATTTCTGTTTTTAACCCCTGACGCAAAAATGACGGGGTGTTACACGTTTGACGTGTCTGTGTGTGTGTTTGTGGCTTCGTAGCTCTCGAACGGATGAAATTATGATTTTGTTTTTTTTTTTATTGAAGGTGATTTCGTCGGACGTATTCTTAGCTATTTGTGTTACTAATTATGTGATGTGTGAGATATTTGATAACCACCAACCCGCACTGGGTCCGCGTGGTGGATTATAGCCCATTCCTCTCATCTGTCCCAGTAGTGGGAACATTATAGGCTGATTATGCTTATGCTTGTGATGTGTGTGAAAATTATTGGTTTTCTGTCATGAGAAAAGGTGGTATTACAAATTTATCTCGGTACTTGTATCCCTCGCTCCGCTCAGGATTCTATTCTAGAATCCCTCGCCACGCTCGTGATTCTACTCTAGAATCCTTCGCTGCTCTCGGGATCCAACTTCGTACCTCGAATTAAATTCCCTTTTTATTCACTTGTTGTATAATCTACTATTATAGTTTGTAGTACCTTGATGTGCTGGCTGTACCTACCTAGCTAAATAATCATGTTGACCTTGGCAATGATATTCTTATTGCTAGAGGTCTAATAAGTCTAATAAACAAACGCAGTCATGTTTATTTATAACAACCTGTAGGAATGAAGTCTGGACAAACAAAAAACATCATTAATCGATTCAATGAATACGTATTTAAGCAATAACTGGCGCACGCTTGCCGAAGTCGGTCTGTAGATGGGTGACCAATTAACATACTAGCTTTCGCCAGCGGTTTCGCCCGCGTGAAAATGACGATTTTTTTTGACGATAAAAACTTTCATCCCCGAATTAACTCTCTTAGGGGTTGAATTTCGAAAAACACTTCCATTCCTTGTTTACATTATAAAGAGAACCTCTGTGCAAAATTACAGCTTTCTAGCTCCACGGGCTTGAGCTGGGCCTTGATGAGACAGCCAGTCAGTCAGATTTTTCTCTTTATTTATATAGATTGAGATCCAGGTTGGTCGCGCCAAACTAGGAGCTTAGCTCTGGGCCGACACAATTTAGATTGCCGTCGACAATCGAAGAATCGAATAATATTGAGAATACTCTGTGCCGCGGACCACTAAGACATTGGTCCTGGCTGTCTTTTTAGATCTTTAACAGTCGTTACTCATAATCTTGCAATCAGCCTTACCAATAGATACCACTCTATATTTCAGTCTCCTCATAGTCATCGGTTCCGATGGCTGGACCGACAACAGGGTACGGAAGTTTCCAACCAACTTCCTGTTTGGAGCTGCCACGTCTGCGTACCAGGTGGAAGGTGGCTGGGATGCTGATGGTAAGGATATGTCTCTTTTTACCCGACTGCGGCGAAGCCCAAAAGGAGGGGTTATGTGTTTGACGTGTATGTATGTATGTCTGTTTCTTTGTTACCCGACTGCGGCGAAGCCCAAAAGGAGGGGTTATGTGTTTGACGTGTATGTATGTATGTCTGTTTCTTTGTTCCCTCATAACTCCTAAACGGATGAAGGGATTTGAATGAAACATACGTCGTTAGATTTGTCTTGATGGCCCGAGTGTTATAGGCTACATTAAAATAAAAAAACAAGGAAAAATTGCGGATTTTGGGGGCAAAATCGCGGAGTTCAAAAAAATTTTTTTTCCTATACCATCGAGTAGGGTATCAAAATGAAGGGTTTTAAAAGGAGATTACAAAAATATAACACTTATATGTTTAAAATAAATTCAAAGTGACAAATTCTATAAACAAGCCCAAAAGTTAAATCATCTGCGAAGAATTTTATACGCGACCAACGAAAGAACAAACACAAAAGAACTAAAAAGTTGGAAATAAAAAAAGTAGTTAAAAAACTAAAAAATCCGACTGAAAAAACTGAAAAGCAAAAAAACAAGCACATTTTAAATCAAACCAAAATTGAAAGCAGGCGGGGTTCATTTGAATATTAAATTATGAAATGAAATGAAAATAAAATGGACCCCGCCTGCTTTCAAGTTTTGTTTGATTTAAAATGTGCTTGTTTTTTTGCTTTTCAGTTTTTTTTAGACTAAAGAAAGGAAGAAGTAGAAGAAAGTTTAGAGGAAAACTGGTGATGGTGAATAACCTCTTGGATTCTTCCAATAGGGGATCGGCCTGACTCAAAAAAATATGATTCTGTTTAGTCCGTCAGTTAGATTATCGAAAAATATTGGATACATGTTTTTTGTTTTATCAAATCAATAAAAATTTACGAAGATATAGCGCGTCAAAGATCATGGAGGGAGTGGGGCTAGAAACGTCACTTGAAGGTACAAAATGTACTATCATATGACGTCACACGAGTTTTTGAAGCACTGTATCGTCTTCATTTTTTGTTTAGGTGAAAAAAGAAAAAATACGTGTCCAATATTTTTTGAAAATCTATCTGACGGACTAATTAGTTTTTTTTTTGTCCGATCCCCTATTGATGGGGCAATGACGGCCTTGTTGGTCTAACGACTACTGTGCTTGAGGTATTGTTTGTTTCCCATGCAGGTCGGGCAAAGTGTTATTCCGTTTTTCCATCACGGATTTCTCAGTAAGTAACTGCTACGGAGTTTGGATTTGTGCCGGATTTATGGCAATAGGCTCGCCCCTAATTACATGGGACTTAAACATAACTGGCAAAATATGGGTGTATCTAATGCGTGATGCTGTATCTGTGCTCATCCGATGATGAAATTGAGACTGCGACCAGAATTTTAATTATTTAAGAACGAGAATAAGCGTTCTATTTGCTGATGAATGGCACAGCACGTTAGTTGTCCAGTTAAGATTTTTTGGACATATTTTAGTAGACGCTTATTTAATTCATGTTGTCTGTTACGATACCGTAACCATGTTCTGCTGTATCATTATAATATATATTATATTAGCGTAAAATCATGCATGGTTGACGTAATGTCAGCAAAACACACGATAATACGTAATAATTTTAACATACATCGTAATAACTGTGTAATCAGACATTCACACATAAGTAAGATGTTGTTTACAAATGTTGTTTGTAACCAGTAAAGTTTATAAGCAACTAGCTTTTGCCAGCGGCTTCGCCCGCGTGAAAATGACGGTTTTCCATACAATCTTTCATCCCCTATTTAACTCCCTTAGGGGTTGAATTTCGAAAAATCCTTCCTTATTCCTTGTCTACATTATAAAGAGAACCTCTGTGCAAAATTGCAGCTTTCTAGGACCAAGGGTTTGGGCTGGGCGTTGATGAGTCAGTCAGTCAGTCAGTCAGTACTCAGGACTTCTCTTTTTATTTATAAGCAATATTATCGTTTACAGACTGATGTACAACTAGAACTTGTTTTTTTTTTCTGATATAGAAAACGTCTCTGCAATCAGAAGGTTAGCTGTAAAGATTTTTTTAATAGCTGCACGGCAAAGGCCTCCACAATTCCTGACGAAAACACTTTTCCCGTGTCTCCTAGAACCAACCCTCGCAGTATGCGTTCAGATCCGTCCGTCTTCCAGCAACCATCGTGTGGAGATTTGCAAACGGTCATTGTGCATGCGCATGACGTGACCCACCCAATCTCATTTTAGCCTGCCAGCTAAAAAGATTATCAACAAACACATAACCCTACTTTTGGGCTTCGCCGCAGTCGGGTAAAAAGAAAAATTAACTCTATGGTTGTCTATGGGGAGGCCTATGTCCAGCAGTGGACGTCTTTTGGCTGAAATGATGATGATGAACTCTATGGTGTAAAGTAATTTCGTGAACGCATTTTATCTTCGTTTCACAATAATTCCCTACAAAATAGATAGTAACGCGGAACGCTGCATATTATGATAACTTTTTAAATTTAATTATTCTGTAAATAAACATAATAAGTTAATTTGTTAATCTCTTGATATTATAATGATAACATTACCTGTCTTATCTTTGAAAAAATACGTGTAGATGTGTACCCACCAGCTAACTTTGAATTACGTGGTGGCCTTATGATAGTGTCAGACGTTACAGGTAGGTAAACAGTGGCCCAAAATATATATATAGGTATGTATGTATTCTTATATTTTAGATATATATCTCAAACACTGTTTTAAGCTTTCACGGTTCATAACTTTAATTAAAATGTCACTTACGGGATATCTTCCGTGATTGTTATTTGTTTTGAGTTCCCGATAAGAACAACCCGCGATCATGGCGCTTGCAACAGCGTCGAAATATCGGGAACTCAAAACAAATAACAATCACGGAAGATATCCCGTAAGTGACATTTTAATTATAGATATATTATATCTTTTCTAATTTGTTTTTTCTGTTTTGCACCTACTGTGTATTGTCTCTGCATCACCCTAAGGTAGACTGGTAGAAAATGCCCAAGGCATTAAGTCCGCCTTTGTACGATTTTGTTGTGCATAAAGTTTTAATAAAATAAATAATAAAAGTCTGATAGCCAGTCCTAACCATGGGGTCTCGTATAATCCTGTACTACTAAATCAAGAATCCGTAATAAAACAAAGCTATAGTTTCACCAATTCAAGAGATACTTTTATACCTATATACGTATTTGACATGATTATACTTACTATCTACGCCGATAAAACCCTACCCTTAGATCTTAATGTATTAGCTAGAAGAAGGAAACATAATAATTAAAAATTTAATAAAAAAAAAATAAAAAAAAAAATATCCTTTTTTGTATTTTGTGTGTACATAAATAAATAAATAAATAATAAATAAATAATATTGCTCCCACCACTTTTGTAAGAACAGAATTTGCAAATATTCAGTACCTACGACAAACGCTCGTCTTTCATAAAATAAAATAAATAAACAAATAGATATACATACAAAACCGTTTAAAGAATGCAAATCGTTGCTGATTAAGTGGTTAAACAATTTATGTTACGATGAAGTTGAGAATTTTCTAGTAAATATAAGGTAAAACCCTTTCCATATAATACAACCACACACACACACACACACACACACACACACACACACATAAAAAACATGCACGCACGCACACATATACACATACACACCAACAGACTAAATAGAAATAATAAATTCATAAACTTTTTACTTTCTGTTTAATAACATGTTACACTAATAGTAAGATATAAAAGAGCGGCGCCTCCTGGCACAGGCATCTATATGCTTAAAAGGAGACGCCACCAACTGTATAATATATGTACACACGGCTACACATCAAGCTATACATTTCCAGTTTACGCTGATCTCGCACTGTACGGAAGTCCTATACAATGTGAGACCAGCTTATACTGGAAATGTATAGCTTGATGTGTAGCCGTGTGTAGGTACAACGTGTAATAAAGAAATAAAACATTTTGTATTTGTGTCAATACAAAAGTATTGTATAAAGTAGTAAAATAAACATAACATCACGCCTGTAATCCCCGAAGGGTTTAGCAGTACATTCACATTTTGCGAGTTATGTTAAAGTCCCATGTAATAGGGGGCGAGCCTATTTCCATGAACTGGACGCGAATCTATACTCCGCGTGGCTGCTACTGAGAAATCCCTGATTAAAACACCCAAAAACAGCTTGCGCGAACTGGAAATCGTACCTCATCAAGAAGATCTTGAAAATCCTTTTTTGGTTTACATGTTAAGTGACGTTTTTGTTTACTAGACTATATTCTATTCCATTGTTATTTTCCAGGCAAAGGCGAGAGCATATGGGACAGATTCGTCCACGAGAAGCCGGAGGTGGTAGCGGACGGCAGGAACGGGGACGTTGGGAGCGACTCCTACCACCACTGGCAGAGAGACGTGCAGATGTTGCGGGAGCTGGGGGTAGACTTCTACAGGTTCTCTATATCCTGGAGCAGGGTACTGCCTACTGGTAAGGATGAGAGAGATAACTTTTTATTTCTGATTGTCATAATTAGGCCCTCAGCTATAACATAGATACAAACATCAACTCATGCCCATTTCCCATTGGGGTAGGCAAAAACCTGCACAGAACGCCACCTGCTACGGTCATTACATACTCCTTTAGCCTCGTCCACGTTCATACATCTGGTCATACACGTCAAGACGTTCTAATTAATTTGGTTCTGGGATCTAGACAGTTAAATTGTTTCTCTGGCACTTCTCTGGCGTGGTGGCTTTCGGAATGGCGCATTGCACTCGTAGTTTCGTTCTTCTTCCGTCCTTCTGACATTCAAAAGTGCCTGTAATGGCTTAATTGAAATAAACGATTTGAGTTTGAGTTTGAGTTTGACTTCGTCGAGCTGTATTCGTACAGCCAAGGAGTGGAACTCCCTGCCTGCATCGGTTTTCCCGAGTTCATATAACCCCAATCTATTTAAGTCGCGAGTAAATAGGCTTCTTCTGGGTAAGCTCATTCCATCGTCGACCTCATCTCTGCCCTTAGGGCAAGATTGAGGTCAAGAGTAAGCCCATATAAAAAAAGAGCTTATTGTGTCGGCGATTTTCTGGTGGTCGCCACTCTTGATTCTAGCGCACAGGAGTTGCAGTGGTTTGATAATATATTTAGTGTGACGGGCGTGTCCCGTAATGAGAGGCGTAATAATAATATTAGGTTCGTAAACAAAGACCAGACGATGCCCCACTTGGTGGAGTGTTAAAATTGTCCCCAAATCAGCACTTTATAATAAAAGACCTAAAAAAGCTACTGACGCCGGAATTATCAAATATTAATTTAAAAGACGCGTACAGTTTACCTAAGAGTTTTGCAAACATAATCCGGAAAAATATAATTATCTACAATGAATTAACGTCTATTTTTGGATAGTCCAGTCGGTCTAACCTTGGCCCACCCCATGGCACCTCAGGTTATCACTTGATAACCCACTGCGTGATTCCGCTACAAATCTATATCGTAGTTTGCGATAATACTTATAAATAAATCACAAGCCACTCATTACAAATATTGTAATGATTACAACCACAGCAACGTTTGGCAAATAGCAATGGTATCAGAACAATAATAACCAATACGGCCACTACTACGACTTGTCGCATTTAAACCGGTCGCAAAACTGAGGGTCTATAATGTCTAAGTCCGTAAACGAAAAATCGGGCACGTCCGAAAGTAACTCGAAACTTCGATATGAACCCTACTCATTATTTTCAGATTTATGAGTTGTGTAAACAACTGTGTAACAAACTGTGGAATCGTCGTAGTTTTATTGGGTTTTAATTTATAAATTTCGGGCTGTCGATGGCAATAAATTTGCGCAAAAGTGGGTGTACTATTCTCTTCCTAAATCTTAAGGGACTACAATGTGCGATTTACTGTATAAAAGAAACCTTGATATCAGACTTGTATCACCATTTCATTTAGCTTATTTTTTGTGTATGACGAGTTCGTAATTGACACCGTTTTCTTATTTACAAAATCCAATGTTTTAATCTCATTTCTTTTCAAAATAATAAAACACATTGTCCCCCCTTTCACAGGCTTCGTAAACGAAATCAACGAAGCAGGCTTCAAGTACTACGACGACCTAATAGACGAACTCCTCAAATACAACATCCAGCCAATGGTGACCCTCTACCATTTCGACCTACCCCAAGAGTTACAGGACCTGGGGGGCTGGACCAACCCCCTCTCCATCACCTGGTTCGAGGACTACGCTGGACTGGTTTTCAAAAGATATGCGGATAAAGTGAAGTTCTGGATAACGATGAACCAGCCGAATACTATCTGTTTTGAGGGGTATGGCAGTAAAGCTATGGCTCCAGGGCTTAATATTAAGGATGGAGGGGCGTATGAGTGTGTCAAGAATGTGTTGCTGGCTCATGCGAAGGCTTATCGGCTTTATGAGAAGGAGTATGAGAACGTGCATGAAGGTAAGGAAGGACGTTTATGATAGACTAATAAAATTATAGGTACTTTAAGAGAGCACAACTGCATATATATGACGGATCGTCAAGGTATTTTGTTTTTTTTAATTATGGGTTTAGTGATCCAAGTTGCTGCGTATGCGGTGTTCCACTGGCTAATTTATTTTACTCCTGTGTGATATAGATATGAAAAACACGTAAAGAGGGAACTACAGGCGCCTGCCAATAATTGTCCAGCAGAAGATAGCCCACCACACATAATTACTGTATTATAGATAGGTTTTTTTTATATGTGTAGTATATACTTTTTTTGTTTATTAAAGTTGATATTGTTTTTTTAGTTATTTTGTACCCTACCACAATGTTGTCTTGTTTAACCCTAATATTGACTGGTAGAGAATGCCTTGTGGCATTAAGTCCGCCTATGTATCACTATTGTGCATAAAGTTTAAATAAATAAATAAAAAAAACCACCTTGAAATTAAAAACTATTTACTTTTGGAAGCCTAGGTTTAAGTGTCTTTATCACCGAGGAAAGATGTCCTCATAATATCTCAGTAACTATTATTTTGTTTATTGGCAAACAAAAACACGTACAGATTTATTGCAACAATACAATTAGCGGCTAAAACATAACTTTTCAGGCAACGTCGGTATCAGTATCGCAGTGAACTGGTACGACCCGCTGAACAACTCGACGGAGAATGTGGAGGCTACTGAGAGAGCAAGGGCATTTGAGGTGAGTCAAAACGAATAATAATATACTTTCTGACGGTCTATCTGTCATGGTGGCAAACAGAAGAAGCTAGCAGTATAACATAATGTTACGCCTGTAAGCCCTGAAGGATTAAGCGGAGTTATAATACCAGTACCTTACACTATGCCACATTTCGCCAGTTGGGTTTAGGTCCGAGCATCCAGTGCCCCAGCAGTGGGAACATTCTTTTTCTTTTTTTCTTTCGTTTTTTAAAAAACGTTGCCCCACACTAGGATTTTCTCCTGTGTCGTGGGTGCGTTTACAAACATTTAAAGCCACACACAAATACCCAGACCTGGAACAACTATGTAGGTCATACAAATATTTGTTCCATGCGGGGATCGAATCCGCGACACGCAGCGCAGCAGTCCGTTGCTTGAGTCACTGCGACAATCATGCCGTCAAAATTCCATCTATTATTTGTGTAGTAGAGTACACTATTTACGAATTTAGTTACAGAGCATTTCTGTAAAAGTGTGTTTCAAGTCTTTAAAATCTGCACCCACCCTGTCTTTCAGTGAAGTAATATCAAAATTCTACTCAATTCCAGTTTGGCATCTACTTACAACCGATATGGGGTAAAGAGGGAGACTTCCCGGCTCTCATCAAGACTATTGTGGACAAGAAGAGTAAGGAGCAAGGTTACAAGACTTCCAGATTACCCACACTTTCTGCTGCTGAAATTAAACTTCTTAAAGGTATGTTTCACTTTTTTTTTAAATTATAAATGGGCTTGCTCTTGACTTCAATCTTGCCCTAAGGCCAGAGATTATGTCGACGATGGAACGAGCTTACCCAGAAGAAGCCTGTTTACTCGCGACTTAAAAATAGATTAGGGTTGAACTCGGAAAAACCGACGCAGGCAGGGAATTCCACTCCTTGGCTGTGCGCATAATAAAGGACTTAGCAAAGCGCTTCGTTCGAATGTGTGGAACATTGACTAGGTATCGGTGATAACCTGCAGTACGTCTAGTCTCCCGATGGAAGAAGGGAGATGGTGGAATCAGCTCGTGGAGCTCCTGCGCACACTCTCCGAAGTACAGTCTGTAGAAGACCGACAGACATGCGACTTTGCGACGGTGGGCCAGGCTATGTAGCTTGACAACCAGCTTATCGTCACCAATTAGCCTCCTGGCTCTGCGCTCTACATTACCTTTTTAAGTCAAAGAAAATTAATTATTTAGACTAGTCTGTAGTCCTGGGAAAAAGTAGTTGGAATTCATGACACAAGGAGGTATCAGGATTTCGAATTATCCGCCGGTTGCCCGATTGAAAGATTGCTCCTTTTAACTTAATTAGAGTTTCTAACATGAAAGAGAAAGGAGTAAATGCCACCGCGAGTCTAACAGGGAATAATGAAAGAAGTAAACGTATTGCACCGACCTCAAATAGAATGGGATAAGTATGGGCAGGAAGATGATGAGTTAGTTTCTAACAGGTCTGAAATAAATATTTTATAAGTGTCTGAATAAAGCTAAAAGTAAGTAATAAAATAAAACGTCTTTGATCTCTAATCTTTGAGCTGCTACAAATATTTTTTTTCCATTTAACAGGCTCCGCAGACTTCTTAGGAATGAACCACTACACCACATTCCTGACGCAGCCCAGTAAGACGAAGTACGAAGCTCCCTCGTTCGAAGATGATCGCGACGTGGAGTACACGCAGGGTGACCAGTGGAAGCCTGCCAAGTCGCCGTGGTTGAAGGTAAGCTACTGCCCATATAACTTACAAGTTGGTGCCAGCGACTTCGCCCGCTACAACTCTAAAATTATCCCACGGGAAGATAAAATCGAGATAAAAACTATCCTATGTGTTAATCCAGGTTATAAACTACCTGTGTACCAAATTTTATCCGAATCCGTTCAGTAGTTTTTGCGTGAAACAGTAACAAACATCCATCCATCCATACATACTTACAAACTTTCGCGTTTATAATATAATATTAGTAGGATCACCTGCCTTGTCTTGTGTTATGGTAACTTTGTTTGGATCGGCTTTCAGTCAAACTGCAACTGAGTACCAGTATTTTACATAAAGCGACTGCCAGTCTGACCTCCACAGCCCAGTTAGCACTGGGTTATATGATACCCCTTGGTGAGACTAATGGTTAGACTTTAGGGCTACTAATCTATAGGTACAGTCGAACAAGCTAATAAGTATACAGGGTAGAGATCTTTATAATTCTATAACACTGAAAATATTGATTGTAATTTTGTTTTATCAAGTGTTTCGCATTAAGTGACTGATGTCAAACGCTGTATCGTTTGACATCAGTCTCTAAATGTATCTGTATAATCTTAAAAGTAAATACAAGTTAGCTGGCTGTATACTTATTAGCTTGTTCGACTGTACTAATGTGATTAAATGTTTAAGTTTATAAGTTTGGATTCATGGAGAAATCTTGGGAACTATTGTTTTACTTTGTGGCTACCTTATCCCTGAAGCATAAGATACATATAGGACGTTCCTTTACAACCGTTGACGTCTCCAAATCACAACTACGGAATCCTTTATTCTAGCTTTCAGGAATTGTAGTAGTTTGGGAAAACTGGGCGTTGTCCCAATTAAAAGTTCGTTCCCTAGGGTTAACTTCAGACAAAATACGCGTGCGAAACCGCATGCAGTATAAACTAATATGAGGAAAGATTTGTGTTTTTGTATGTTACGAATAAACTTAAAACCTACTAGACAGATTTGAAAAATTCTTTCAGCGTTTGGAAGCTACACTATCCCCGGGTGACCTAAGCTACTTTTAATCCCTGTATTTTCACGGGCACGAGAACTACGCGGGTGAAATCACGTGAAGTCCGCTAGTGTCGAATAAAAAAAACAATATCCCTCTTACAATGAATCTCATGATCACCAATCTTCTACTTACAGAGCGCCCCCTACGGCATCTACAAAGCCTGTATCCACTTGAATCTGAACTACGACTACCCCCCCATCATCATCACGGAACACGGCTGGTCTTCCGACCCTGGGCTACGCGACACGTCCAGGGTGGAGAACCTGAGGGCCTACCTCGGAGCCCTACTGCTGGCCTTGGAAGACGGGACGCAAGTCAAGGGGTACACCGTGTGGAGTCTTATGGATAATGTGGAGTGGACTGCTGGGACCAGGTTGGTTGGTAGATTTAAAGGTGGAAGTTTGAAAAAACGGCATCGTTGATCTAGTTGTTGCAAGCACGATTGCAGAGCTTGAGCTCTCCGGTTTTATTCTCGTGTCGGGCAAAGTGTCACCATCAGGAATTTTTCAGTTGCAGCCACGCAGTCTGGATTTGTGCCCAGTTGATGGAAATAGGCTGGAAATAGGAGAATTTCCTTACCTACTCGATATCTCTTTGCCCGAACCTCGGACCACATGTTGGCGAGTCATAGGGCCGTCGCTGAAAACATTAGAGGACATACAATGCTCCCGTCAGGGCTGCGGGGGCTGCGGGTTGTTCAAAAGAGATACCGTGGCCTCGACACAAAGGGCTAAGAAGGAACATGGGTTGTTTTTTTCCAGAGCGGGAGGAGTTATTTTATGATTTCCCACTCTACAAAAAAAGGACATCCAATGCCCAACATAATTGAATATGTCATAGACACAACACTTTTGTCTGGTTCGGTCTTCCAGTATTTTATCATATTTATATTAGGCTGTAACTTACAGCCTGTAAGGTGATATACCTTATGGGCGAAAGTAGCCTGAAAATAAATGATTGTTGTTGTTGTTTTCTATAGATAAGTGACTTGTTTCTCAAGACTCTATATATCCGCCTTTTACTGCTGCAAACCATTCTCCACTGAATCATCTACCTTTCCTTACAGCGAACGTTTCGGCATCTACGAGGTAGATTTCGAGTCGGAATCAAAGAAGAGAACAGCCCGTCTCTCTGCGCTGGTCTATAAGCATATCATCGAGAGCAGAGTGGTGGAAGATAACTGGAGTCCCGCTAATTTGAGGATAGAGATCACTAAGAACGAGAAGAAGAATAACTATAAGAATGAGTTGTGAGCCTAGGCTAGATTCAAGAGTAGACAGATGGTCAGGCACTAAACCTAGGGTCAATATGGGGTCAATAGGTTGACAAAAAATGTCCATAGTGCGGTCACAATAACTTGACGCATCTCTGCGTCTAGTGTCAAGCGTCTCTGTGACCGAGTAGTAATTAGTCCGTCAGATAGATTTCCAAAAAATATTGGACACATATTTTTTCTTTCAAACTCGTGTGACGTACAAATTGCATGACATTTTTACCAGAAAGTGACGTCACGTCACGTCTCATGATCTTTGACGCGTTTTATCTTCTTAATATTTTATTAATTTGATAAAACAAAATGACGTATCCAATATTTTTCGACGGACTAAACATAATCATATTTTTTTTAATCAGGACACATCCCTATTCATAGTTCAGAGAGAACAATGTTTAAAATAAGTGATTTGTCTTGCAAGTTAGCAATGCAATGCAATGCTTGTTTAATTGTTCCGTGTGTGTATTATCTGTAGTTTTATAAAATGTACTTAAATAAACAAATACTTAGTCAATTAACTTTGAGCATTTTATTATCATTATTATCATTTCAGTCGTACGTCGACTGCTGGACATAGACCTCCCCCAAGTGCCACATTGACCGGTCCTAGCAGATTCCCCCAACCTTCACCAGGTCATCAGTCTACCTAGTGGGAGGCCACTGCAGAACTTTTTTTGACCCCATTGGCCATCTGTGATGCGAGCAATGTGCCTTGCCCACTGCCATTTAAGTTTGAAATTTCTTGGAGCTACGTCGTAACCTTGGTTCTCTTGTCTTCATTTCTATAATTCATTCGATCACGCAAGGAACTTCAAGCATAGTCCTCTCCCTTTGGGTATCCTACCGAGCTACCTTTGAGCTTTCTGATGAGGCCCATTGTGAGCGACCACGTTTTAGTTCCGTATGTAATCACTGGCAACACACACTGGCCATAGACTTTCGTCTTGAGCCACTGCGGATTTAATAACATCTGTCCCAAAAAAAAAAAACAATGATTCTGTTGCTGTTGTGAAAATCGGTTTTAATTCCATGACATCTACCGGGAATTGCAAGAACTTCGTGATGTCACGTTTCGTAGTTTTTCAGTGGGGTCAGTAGTATTTACTTACTCTAACAGATGGCGCTGCTTACTTTAGTTTGAGAATATTGATCGCAGATGGCGTTACTTGTAATTATTTTCTAGCTATTTTATAAAATATATAATCCATTTCTTGTTTATGGTATATACCTTCTTTAAATAACAATTTGCATTATTACATTGCAGGTACCTACTTAATTAATATGAGATACCTATTATATATAATATAATACTTATAATACAAATAACAACATCCACTCGGGTCGATCTTCAAAGTTAACCCTCGCTAGCCTGGGTTGGTCCGTGAATGGGTGACCTCCAATAGGTAGACTTGGTATGTTATTTCACATACCAAGTTTCCTTCATGCCCCGAAAGCACGTTAAGCCTTAGAGTTCATAGAACCAAAAAATTAGAAGACATCTACCTTCTGACATCTACCAACCCACCCCTGGACACGCGTGATGGATTATAGCACATCCCACTTCTAGACTAGAGAGTTAGCCAGGGTCCCAGCACAGGGAACATTCTAAGATGATGATGATGAAAACAAAAAACATATTTTTTGTAATTTGTCTGTCTGTTTTCTGGCTAGTCTCCGAATGAACTGGACCGACTGGCATTTATGATTTATCGGTCTGTTTGCATACTATCCGATCAAAAACCTCTTCAAACAGCAACTTTTAATCTTTAAAACTCAAATGGAGCTCTCCTACTCGTATCCTCTTACATACCATAACAAATCAAAACGACCAGATTTTGAAACACTCAAGTACCATACACTACTTTACTTACCGAATAAATAGGTAGCCGCCACGAATCAGCAAGCATTTTAGGGGTTAACTTTGGGAAACACAACTTATTTACAACGTAATCTGGTGGGCTATAAAGTTGGTTTTACTCTGTCTCTGTCTCCGAATATAATATTTGCCACCCGCAGAGCTTGTTTGGGAATAGTTTTTTTAACCCTATTGTTGCGATTTTTTTATTTTTATTGTAAGTAAACTAAATACCGCATGTAATATGTGTTCAAATTGGATCGAGGGCCTGTCCTGTATAATCTTTTGTGTGCTTTGTTCAAATATTTAGTTTTTTTGTTGTTGTTATAGTATGTATTTATTTTTATAAATAAAATGCGATTAGTGTGTTGAGAGATAAAAGAAAATGAAAGTAATGCCGATTTAATTTTTTTATTGAGTTTTTTTTTTAAGATGGAAAATAAGAAAGAAAAAAAGCAAAGAAAAAGATAGAGATAGAGAGATAGATAAAGATTTTATTATAATTTGGCAAGTTATATGGATGGTTTCCCGCGTTTATAACATTTATGTACGAATCTACAGAACCTTAGTACTCATGCAGTTGAAACATAACCTAGGTATCTCGTAAAAGTATGTGTCCTTGCGCGACTACTGAGCGTAGCGTTCGATTACCAGATCGGGCAAAGTGTGTATGGGTTTTTCCTTCAGGAATTCCTGTCCAAATCTGGATTTGTAGCGGATGATGGCATAAGATTCGCCCCATATTAAATGGAACTTAAAACTGGCAACATGTAGGTCTACCAACAGCTATTAGGGACACCTCTGCTAAACCCTTCGGTGAATATAACAGTCGTAATGTTAAGTTCCAGGTCATAATATCGAGTGTAGATTACTTTCTTACGAAGTCTTCGCATCTTAAACACAGTTCTCCCACACCTCATGAATAAAAGGTAGACATCTACCTACGCTGCTTACCCCCGTACAGTTATACGCACATATCATACTGGGGGAACCTTTTATTATATTTGTAGGATTGCGTCAAAAATGTATGGGATGCGACGCGTGCGTAATATATATATTTATATGATAATGGAGGCCGGTAAGGGTGGAGACGGATTCTGATAGGAAAAAGATTTAAATTGTGTCAAATATATGATAACTAGCTGAACCCGCGCATGCGTTGCAATGCGTTTTTCCTACCTACCTATCTACTACCCTACCTACTACCCTACCTACTACCCTACCTACTACCCTACCTACTACCCTACCTACTACCCTACCTACTACCCTACCTACTACCCTACCTACTACCCTACCTACTACCCTACCTACTACCCTACCTACTACCCTACCTACTACCCTACCTACTACCCTACCTACTACCCTACCTACTACCCTACCTACTACCCTACCTACTACCCTACCTACTACCCTACCTACTACCCTACCTACTACCCTACCTACTACCCTACCTACTACCCTACCTACTACCCTACCTACTACCCTACCTACTACCCTACCTACTACCCTACCTACTACCCTACCTACTACCCTACCTACTACCCTACCTACTACCCTACCTACTACCCTACCTACTACCCTACCTACTACCCTACCTACTACCCTACCTACTACCCTACCTACTACCCTACCTACTACCCTACCTACTACCCTACCTACTACCCTACCTACTACCCTACCTACTACCCTACCTACTACCCTACCTACTACCCTACCTACTACCCTACCTACTACCCTACCTACTACCCTACCTACTACCCTACCTACTACCCTACCTACTACCCTACCTACTACCCTACCTACTACCCTACCTACTACCCTACCTACTACCCTACCTACTACCCTACCTACTACCCTACCTACTACCCTACCTACTACCCTACCTACTACCCTACCTACTACCCTACCTACTACCCTACCTACTACCCTACCTACTACCCTACCTACTACCCTACCTACTACCCTACCTACTACCCTACCTACTACCCTACCTACTACCCTACCTACTACCCTACCTACTACCCTACCTACTACCCTACCTACTACCCTACCTACTACCCTACCTACTACCCTACCTACTACCCTACCTACTACCCTACCTACTACCCTACCTACTACCCTACCTACTACCCTACCTACTACCCTACCTACTACCCTACCTACTACCCTACCTACTACCCTACCTACTACCCTACCTACTACCCTACCTACTACCCTACCTACTACCCTACCTACTACCCTACCTACTACCCTACCTACTACCCTACCTACTACCCTACCTACTACCCTACCTACCTACTACCCTACCTACCTACTACCCTACCTACCTACTACCCTACCTACCTACTACCCTACCTACCTACTACCCTACCTACCTACTACCCTACCTACCTACTACCCTACCTACCTACTACCCTACCTACCTACTACCCTACCTACCTACTACCCTACCTACCTACTACCCTACCTACCTACTACCCTACCTACCTACTACCCTACCTACCTACTACCCTACCTACCTACTACCCTACCTACCTACTACCCTACCTACCTACTACCCTACCTACCTACTACCCTACCTACCTACTACCCTACCTACCTACTACCCTACCTACCTACTACCCTACCTACCTACTACCCTACCTACCTACTACCCTACCTACCTACGACCCTACCTACCTACTACCTTACCTACCTACTACCCTACCTACCTACTACCCTACCTACCTACTACCCTACCTACCTACTACCCTACCTACCTACTACCCTACCTACCTACTACCCTACCTACCTACTACCCTACCTACCTACTACCCTACCTACCTACTACCCTACCTACCTACCTACTACCCTACCTACCTACCTACTACCCTACCTACCTACCTACTACCCTACCTACCTACATACTACCCTACCTAAAGCTAAATCCGTCCAGCCGTTCTTGAGTTATAAATGGAGTAACTAACACGACTTTCTTTTATATAGATATGAAAGATACAAAATTCATGTTTACTTTGGCTATGTAATTAGAAGAGGGATCGACTGAACTTTACTAACTTTAAAAATACGACGGATGGATTGTGTAAAGCACAATATATGGCAAGAAAGGAGGTGTCGCTGGGGCACATTTTGCAATGCGCTAATTCTGCAAAATACTCATTTTGACAATTGCCCGTTATAAGAATTAGGTACCTAGTACCTACACCAATTTGAAAAGCGCACGTTTTTGTCCAGTGCACATTTCACGACGCCACACTATTAAAGTACCTCCACTAGTCATCTGGGCATACACGCACGTCAATTACGAGTACAGCACATTTAACCTAACCACAAAATTCCTTACCAAGAAATCCGTCTCCACACCATCAGACGTCCATCCATCGTACCAGATACAATGATACACCTACTCTGCCGCGCCCTCAATCCCTCTAAACTTCAACCATAAGAAATCCTGTGAGTAGCTCTCCTTATTACATTACGGTATTATATCACCGTCTTTTTGTTTGTGCGTATATTTTTGACGGAATTAGGCGTTTAGGGGAGGGGAGCGCAGATTATGTGATGGTGGTTGTGTGGCTTGTAGACGTAGTGAAGACAATTATGCGTTTTGTCTTATACAGGGTGACTGGACTTCTGGTAACTTGACGTATTCCTTGCAAGACGTCATAGTGCGTGCATCTACAAAAGGTGATTATTCGGAAAATCAAATTAAAATATTTCTTGAAAATTATGAGTTAAGTGCAATCAAACTAAACAATTTCTTGAACATTATGAGTTACCAGAAATCCTGTATATTATACCTCTGTTTACAAAATGTAATTCCTGGATATTCGTTTTATGTTAAAGTAAAACTAAATAAGTGGTTGTAGTAGAAGACTGAAAGAGAGAAAAAGACTTAATTCTGACTGTGAACTGTGTTAGGACGGACAATCACGTAGAGTTTAATGATCTTTTTCAAATTTCTAAAGTGCCGAACGTCAGGTTACCTATCTGTGAAAACTTTGTAACCACATAGCAAATAATACTAAAAGACTTACAACAACACCTTTGTTATAAGATGTGAACTAAAAATTAATCATTCATATCCCCACACAAATCATTCATATTTTCTTTAGCCTTCGTCTCCCTCACCAACATTAATATCCATCGCCTTTGCATCATTTTGCCCACCATCCAAAATTTTAATATTATTCTAATCACACGCAAACCCAGGGGCTACCACTAGTCTCAACATAACAGACAAATCCAATTTTGTAATAACACATTACACTCCGATACCTACCTACCTACCGACCTACCTACCGTATGAAAATGTACGCTTTGATCATATTCCTTTATTTTGTTAAGTTTATTATTTTCTTAGCTTTTACAGGTAATTGATTCGAGGGTAGATCGTAGACTGCAGTCGGTGGGTAATTTATTGAAAGCTTCAAAGCTAAGTTGTTTATAAAAAACTAGGTTTTCGGCAGATTTTTTTTGACCTTTTTGTTAAGAATATCTGATTTTTTTTGTCAGTCTTCATGAGTCCTAAAGTTAGGAAACATGTCGAATCGAATCCAGGGAAAAGTAAACTGTGACTAAACTGCAGGACATGCTAAGGAGGTCAGATAGTCAAAATTCTCAATAAGTGTATAACTGAACTACTTGATGACGATGACCAGTTTTTCAAACTTCAAGCCAAGGAATAATGCATGAATATTCGACATGAGCAGGTAAAACACAATATATCGCTGACGAGTTGAGAGCAGGGAGCAAGTGCTTACTCGTCCAAGAGTTCCTCTAGTTGTACAAAAAGCTATGAGGAAATGTCCATATTTTTCGCTTTCGCTGTATTTGTATTAAAAAACATAGACATACGACTTCCAGAATCGAAATCAAACCAAAGCGTTTGTGAAGACTTCGGCTGGTCTACAACCGAACCGCTGAACCATGGGTGTACGATTGTACTTATGCACCTCTCTGCCTATCCCGTTGGGAAAGACTAACGTGATGTTACATTACAAAAAGTCTTTATACCGTCGGCCTACTCAAAGCCTCACAAACACCTATTGATATCTCAATAAATTCACAAGTACACAACAAAAGACGCTAATTCCTTTCAACTGTGGTCACCTCTATTGTGTTCAGTCGTAATGTTACACAATAGATCATATTATAATGTATTGCATGATGTCCGTCTGTCCAGATTATACTAAGAGGAAGATCATCTTAGTGATTGTTTTTTTTTTGGTAAAGTCCTTTCAGACGTGTGCTACGAATCGCAGCGGGATGGAGCCTATGAAGCGTTCTTTTTTTGTTCAAATTTGTTGAACAGTAGTCCGGCTCATTAGGTATGTTTTCAAAAAAAAGATTAATTAAGCTTGAACTTTGACAAAAATATTTCTTCTTGTTCTAAAATTCGTTGTTACAAAAACTGGTTAGGCAGCAAAATCATCTAACTTTTTTGAAATGGTTTTGAACTTGCTATTGCTTTACGAAGCATCATCATGGAAAACATATCTTTAAGATATCTTTTGATTTTATTAAATCGTCACTGTTTTAAAAAATGTTTGCTGAGACTACTATACGGGTTTATTTGAAGAAGAAACTCCTGAATCTTTAGCCCATTAGTAACACAAATCACTAAATACGTTTAGCGCAAAACGAATTCACAATTTACTTCTGACAGTCGTTTGGACGTAGCGTTTGGCGCATTGGGCCTGTAGTTGTGCAAGCAAATGTTAATCTTAAAATCATCATCATTTATTATTCTCTTGCCCTTATCCCAATTAATTTGGGGTCAGCGCATCATCACTCATCATCTCATCAGGCACCTCATTTCTTGCCATATTATCTTTACTCAGTCCATCCATCGTTTCTTTGGTCTATCTCTTATGCGAATGGTACATCAAAATATCAGAAAAGTCACAAAGCTTCTCTGAACCGCCCGACTTTCCTATTCGTCTGAAACGCCTCAACACAAATATTTCGCCGAACTACGCACAGCCATTGTGCGCATCAACCATTGTTGGTTATATTTACGTTAATACCCGGTCAAGTGTGAACTTAATGCGATATGCTACTTAGCATTGTGTCGAGTGCTCGGATTAGCTTTTAAGTAACCGTCGTGATCTTAAGATTTTATTATTAAAAGCGTTTATGAAACGATTTACTGGACCGAATGGGTTTGTTTTTCTACGATTACTGACAGCGTAGATACCTACACTATCAGTAATCGTAGAAAAACACTCGCTCGCGCTCCTGTACCTATGATAATACAACGTGATTGTAGAAATAAACGACGGGGGGAATTATAAAATTAATGAATATAAATGTTGATGGATGGAGAGGGAGAGGAATACCAAGAAAACTATGGATGGATTCTGTGAGGAATGATATGAAAGAAAAAAGAGTGAATGATAGCGTGACGGTTGACAGAGGAGTATGGAAGACAAAAACGTATTGCGCTGACCCCAAGTAACATGGGACAAGGGCAATAAGATGATGAATTTTAAAATGAAATCTGCTATTTCCTACAAAAGCCATTGTTGGTTATATTTACGTTAATACCCGGTCAAGTGTGAACTTTGCGATATGCTACTTAGCATTGTGTCGAGTGCGCGGATTAGCTTTTAAGTAACCGACGTGATCTCAAGGATTTATTGTTAAAAGCGTTTATAAGCGATTTACTGGACCGAATGTGCTTTTTTTTTCTACGATTACTGACAGTGTAGGTATGTCTACCTATGTTATTGCAGCGAGGTTGTGGTAATAATCGACGGAAGGAATTAGAAAATTAATTATTATAAATGTTGATGGATGGAGAGGGAGAGGAAGACCAAGGAAACGATCCGATGGATGGATTCTGTGTGAAATGATATGAAATAAAAAAAAATACTAAAAATAGCGTGACGGTTGACATAGAAATATGGAAGTCAAAAACGTGTTGCACCGACATTTTTGAACATGGGACAAGGGCAAGGAGATGATGAATGTTTAAAATGAAATCTGCTATTTCCTACAAAAGCCATTGTTGGTTATATTTACGTTAATACCCGGTCAAGTGTGAACTTAATGAGATATGCTACTTAGCATTGTGCCGAGTGCCCGGATTAGCTTTTAAGTAACCGACGTGATCTTATGGGTTTATTGTTATAAAAGCGTTTATGAAACGATTCACTGGACCGAATGGGTTTTTTTCAACGATTACTGACAGTGTACACACGGCTACACATCAAGCTATACAAAACCAGTATAATCTGATCGTTCATTGTGCGAAAAGATTTAGTAAAGCGAGGCCAAGATTAACTGGTTTTGTATAGCTTGATGTGTAGCCGTGTGTACTTAGGTATGCGTGCCTATTCCATTGCGTGATTGTAGAATAATCGGAGGAAACACAATAAATAATTATCGGTTTTAAAAATCTTGATTGTAGATCCTCAGACCAACAAAAGAAGGAAGACGGCGCGCCACGAACTTCAAAAATGAAGCCAACTTTTTATCTATGTGTGTGTCGTATTTGTACAATGTAATCTAGACGATGTCTCGTAACGTACTAGAAGAAATGCGCTTGGTTGTTGTATAGCTGTGTGCGTGAGCGTGTGTTTAATTGTAAGGCGCTTGGTTGAGCGGCTTCACTGTTGGTGTTCACGGTGTGCCGTCTTCCTTTTTTTCTTGGTCTGAGTGTAGTTTGTACATACTCAGATATTGTATTGGATAGAGAGGTTTGAACGGAGAAAGGGGAGGCCTTTGCCCAGCAGTGGGAGGCACAAACAGGTTAACAAAAATAACTGCTGTGTTCTACAAAAGAGCCAAACAATCAAAATGTATGGAACAGCGGAGAGCTTTACAATGATGTACAGATCTGGTGGAAACCGATGTCCATTCCACCTTGCAGCAGCTGACATCATCATCTGCCTAGCCATTTCCCAACTATGGTGGGGTCGGCTTCAAGTCTAACCGAAAGCAGCTGAATACCAGTATTTCTCATGGAGCGACTGCCTATCTGACCATGCATAGGCTGATCATGCTATTAGATAAATACTTCTGCACCTTCTACCTGAACAATTTCTCAGCTAGACCTCTAACACACCACCCCAAACAGTAAAGAAGACCCACCATTGTTATTTATTTGTGTAACCCGACACTGATGTTTACTTCGGCGGTGTTAAGTCGGTGACAATCGTCAGCTCGTCACAGATCGAACGAGAGATAAGCAGGATTACTTTACTTTAAAAGTAAAAGTGTTTTTGAGATATCTAAAGAGAGATAGGTGGAGAGTGGCGCAAATTGCGTTTCTGTTCACAGGTTTAATAAAAAGGTAGCTTAAAAATATTTTGTTGGAAATGTTTGTTGATGCAATCGTTATTAGTTGGTACTGTGAGAAGTTTGATTTACTCAGGATTGGGACAGTACTCGTATTTAAGTTTTTTGGATCAATATAACACTCATTTCGTCGGGAAAATTGGAAAAACAATGTGGGGAGCCTGAAAACATGTTTATTTCACACCATAAAATTGACGAAATTTCCGTTAAAGAACCGAATCTGACCAAATTATAATGGCCCCGTGGGTCAAGTTACAGAATATATAAATTGGCCTACCCTGTCAAAAGTACTTACCTAGATCTTTAATAAGATTTGGTCGAAAGTCTGGCAATCAATCACACCAAGAGATTACCCAGTATTAATGAGCTGATAAGCACTCGTTCAAATGCATACTTATTTTCATTCATAACAAAATAAGTAAGTAGATATGTCTGTCTGAAGATTGATCCGAGGGGCTATATTTATTTAGCCACGAGCTCCTTAATTCAAATAACTTAGTCATCATCATCATCATCACTTTCCTGCCCTTATCCCAATTCATTTGGGGTCGGCGCAACATGTCTTCTTCTTCCATACTTCCCTATTTCTCGTCATCTCAGCAGTCACCTCCTTTCTAGCCATATCATCCTTCACACAGTCCATCCATCGTTTCTTTGGTCTTCCTATACTCTTGAATAACTTAGTCACCCACTTGAAATTCCAAACAAGACATAACCATACATCCCTCATCCCTCTGACGCAATTCCGCTAATCTCAGCGAGTATCTGTACCTACTGTATAGAAATTCTTACACTAATCTGTTAAATACCATGGATTGTCACCGACTTTGCGAACAAAAAACGGGTATTGTGTTCTTTGAGAATGGTGAGTGGTGCTTGACTACTAATGTTGAGATGGATTAAGGTTACTGGACCAGATATCATGGTTAAGGAAATTGACATTATCATCTTCTGGCCCTTGTAGGTACTGTAGAGACCTTAATTTTTGTGGTAGTTTAGGAATCATCTCTGGCACTTTTTAAAATGAAAAAAAGAAGAAAGAAAACAATATATTTATTTGGCACGTACCACAAGTACTCACAAAAAAGCAAAAAAAAAACTAAACAAAGTTAAAAGAGATAATAATGTGTGTCACGGCAGCAGTACAAATAGGTCCAGTTCAGCAAACTGCCGAGCAGCTAGTGCCCGACGCTGGTTTTCAACTGAACCTGAGATAGTGTTATTGTACTTTTAAATAAAAACGGAGATGAACTATGGGAGGTCTGACATGTAAAATACTGGTATTCAGCTGCATCTGGTTCGACTGGACGCCGACCCCAACATAGTTAGGAAAAGACTAGGCAGATTATGATGAGGGGTCGAGTCATAATGCCATAAACCGGGTCCAAATTCAGACTCCGTGATGCCACTGAGAAGGTTCACCCTTGTTTGGTATAACAACGTTTTGTCGAAAATCGTTCCGACCAATTTTAGTTACAATAAAATCATTTCGTATAATAATTATTCATTTGACCGAATAATTAATTGGTAGATTTTTATTTAGCATATTTATTTATTTGAAATAATGTCATTTGACCGAATTTTCAAATGCACTAATTTTATTTAAACTAATGTTCACTAGACTAATAATGATTGAGTCGAAATATCGTATCGAATATTCAGTTCATTAATAATTCGTTTCCTTTCATTCGTTTCGCTGCGCGGGGCTCCTATTTCTGTCTGCAGGGTTTAAAGGGACCTAACTAACCGAACCTCGGAGTGCCCATGACATCGACTGTCTAGGGTTAGGATTTTTTACACCAATTGAATATTCGATAAAATACATGTTATGCCACCTGAACATTACATGAAATGAACATTATACCTTTTGATCAATAGCGCAAATGTTGTTATCGCTAATAAATATTCGATGAAATGAAAATGGTTTTCTTAAACGTTTTTCGAATTAGTAACATTACATCAAAAGTTGTTATACCAAACAAGGGTGAACCACTGAGAAATTCCTTATCCAAAATTAATAACACTGAGCGGAATCGAACCCCGGGCTTCAACATGATTGTCATGCAAAAGCTTCTAAAAAAGTAGCCATAGGTAGATACCTACTGCCTACACCCCACGTCGCACATCACAATGAAACGACTCAACACTGGCGATGTCCCAATGTGAACCATCTAATTTGCGCTAACAGCTATTTGGCACTGTCGGCTAATCTTCGTAAACATGCGTACGGTGCATTGGGCACTGAGTGTTGTCATTGGGCCCCGGTTCAATGACAAACTGTTCGGGCGTGAGTAGGGTAGGAGGGAGTGTTGTCGTCATCTATTTATACTAAAATTCTAAAGAGGATAGATTTGTATTTTTATAAGTAACGAACAAACTACTAGACCGCTTTGAAAAATTCTTTTACCATTGGGAAGCTACACTATCTCCGGGTGATATAGGTTACTTTTTTATCTGTATTCCCACGAAAATGAGAATTACGTGGGTGAAACCGCGAGATGTCAGATAGTCTATACTAATATTATAAAGAGGTAAAAACTATGTGGGATATTCTTCTGGATCTATTATTGCTAATATAATTCGTTTATTAATGGAAAACTTTATTATCCCCGAGTGTCATAGGCTTTATTTAAAACGTTCCCCTGGAATAATTTCCGACCAAAACGTAAGCGAACTGCAAGGAAAAGTTAGTTGTCGATATCCAAGTGATTTAATTCTGGATATCCAATTTAACTTTAAGAATATTTAAAACTAAACATTTACTAAAAGGGCGGTTAATTTAAGTAAAATAAACGAACTAACTAAATGGTGGCGAGACGTACGTGACCGGTCAATGTGGCGACACTTGGGGGAGGCCTATGTGCAGCAGTGGATGTTTTTCGGCTAAAATGATGAAGATGAACTAAATGGCGTTTAAGTACTTCTGCATATCGCTGTCATCCGGAAACATTTTCAGAAGCCTGACAGTAATACCATTTCTGGTTATTAGTTTGACTAGAGTTTATTAGTGGTACTTACCAAAATGCTCGTAGTTTTAGCAAGTAACATATTGGCTTCCGAGGCTTCGATGTTTTACTAGGTGACGACCAAACCCAGTCTGAACCGCGGAAGTAATCCTTTTTCAAGGTCTTTTTGTTTTCAAGAGTAACAATGACATATCAATGCATTCAGCAAAAAATTTTGACTTCAACGACATTATGTTTTCGTCAATAATTTTTGATTAATTTTTTTTCAAGGTTTTTTGTTATCAAGAGTAACATGCCTTCACCAAAAAGTTTTGACTCCAACGACACAATTTTCGTTAATATTTTTTTAATAATTATTTTCCTTCACACCCCAAAATTCCTCGGACGACAATCACCAACGCCACCTCACTTCATCTCTGTACACACTTATCTCTTCATCGGCGTCCCTACAATCACTATTATTGTATTGTATATCGTGCTAGTGTCCGATGTCCCCAACTCCAACATTCAAAGCGTATTCAGTAACTAAACACAATGTTTGTGCCAAGTTTCCGCTAAGTGAAGATACTTAACAGATTAACGAGCGTTACGGTAGGATTAAGATTGTAAGTAAGATGCATTGCGTATGCAATGTTAGTTTGTACTGGTAAACTAGCAAGAGGAGGAATAAAAACGTGTGGCACTCGGAGACTGCCGCGGTAAATCTATTGCATAGCATTTTTTATCAACTTATGCAATAATAGGTATAAATAATTAGGTATTAATAGTGTAATTACACACCAAAATAATTATTCATTCAAAGAACAAAAATAACGATATTATGAGTTTGATCTTCGAATTTCGCGCGATATACATTATATAAATCAAAACTAACCTTCATAGACTAACTAAGCCAGTAAGAAACTCTATGACAGAAAATTTAAAAGAAAAAGTATTGACAGCCTAACGTAAGTGTCATAACATTGAAAAATATGAAAATTATTTATTTTATTTTAGATATTTTATAAGAAAACGAATCGTTTTAGACCGATTCGCAGAATAGTAATGCAAAAACCAATAAAACTTATGATAGATGCGTACTAATAATAAAATGAATGTTTATAGAGTACTCACTCCTCACTCATTTTCTTTTACTATTTTTTCGTGACTTTCTTTATTAATAAATGCGCTTTGTTTATTCATATTTAAAACACTTTGTACACAAATTATACGAGTAAGAATATTTTAGAAGGAGAAAGCAGAGAGACAAACAATTATTTAATTTGACAACCTCAGTTGACAACCTTGTTATTTTCCGTAACCATAGCAACCTGGTTGAATACTGAATCCTGAATATTTTTGTTAGGAAATCTCTGGATTCCCTCTCCACGCTCAACTCAAGGCCCGCGATAGAATCTATGCAATAGATTAAAAACAGAAAAGCAATAAACGTTTATAAAAAAAACAAACAGACGAATTGAGAACCTCCTCCTTTTTCGAAGTCCGTTAAAAAACAAGAGAATCTTTGAATACCTCTCGGGTATTAATAGTTAAGCGATAAATATGTCAACGTTTTGTAAGTTATTAAAATCTGACTTCTTGTTGAACGGTCCGTTTGCACATGGTCTAGTGGTCGCAAGCGCGACTTCTTTGACGAGGTCTTGGGTTCGATGTGGGGTTTTTCAATCAGATTTTGTTCAATAGCAGCCACGAAGTCTGGATTTAGTCAGGTACCCGGTTGATGGTAATAGCCATTTACATGAGACTTAAGCATAACTGGCAAAAAAAAGAAGAATTTTATTTAGTAACTTAACACTGGTTGTGCCATTTTTCCGCTAAGTGAAGATACTTAACAGATTAACGAGCGTTATGGTAGGATTAAGATTGTACAGTACGATCAAAATATCTTGGCAGGTCTGAACATAGGCTCTGCGAACTTTTACGCATGTAAACTTGTGAAGAAAACTGTTATTGCCAGATAAACCAATACTTAAACGATCAGAAAATATCTAATTTATACAGTGAGAAATACAAATAAAATAAATATTATAACACTTTTATACATTAGTTGAAACAAAATGACCTGCACGAAGTTCGGACCGGCCAAGATAATTTGATTGCACTGTAAGTAAGATGCATTGCGTATATGCTTTCGTGTTTTGCGGACTAGCAAGAGGAGGCATTGAAAAAACAAATGAAAAAAGTTGAAAAAAAAACAAGAGAGTCTTTGAGTGCCTCTCGGTATTAGTTAAGTTTCAAAGTTGACGTTATTAAAATCTGACTTCTTGTTGAATTGTTAGACTTCCTTGTTGGTCTCGTTGGTCGCAAGCATGACTGCTGAGATCCTGGTCCTGGATTTCATTCCCGAGTCGGGCAAACTGTCATAGGGTTGTCCGTCAGGAATTTTCAGTAGCAGCTCGATTGCGTTGTTCTTCCTCTACTCTTATACCCTATCAGTATAAAATAGTAAAACAAATACTAAAAGCCATGAACAAAAACAAAGTGAACTAGCTGGGAACCTCACATCAATTCGCTGCAAAAAGCATCATTAAGTACCAGAAAACCAACCCATTATAACCACCGACGCGCGACGTAATCAATACTCTCTTACAACAATTACCAAAAATCCCTTTTAACAAGGGTATCACAATTACTATCACTATTAGAAGTACCAAAAAACATTGTTACCGGCCCTATGCAGGTTAGAGTACGTACTCCAACCTAAGGGCAGCCACGCGCCGCCTATTACGGGAGTAATTCTGTTTAATTAAATAAAACGCACGAATATGTTGCGTGCCGTGTGAAACGGCTTTAGTGGGTGGACGGTGAAAAGGGGTGTAGGTGATTTTTGATTCTGTTTTTTTTTTTAAATTACTGTTCGTGTTTTTTTATAGGATAGGTTAGACCTAATTCTTATTGATTAGATACATAATAACATACAATACACATACAAATTGCAAAAACAATGCTTATGTTTTTCCATTACCATACCTGGGAACCGTCTAGTTACGGAGATATTGATGGTCCAAGTTGTTGTCAATTTACCTACCTCCCCTGGCCCTTTAGTGCCTCAATTAGCACATTGTTGAATTGTCACATTCTTGATCTTTCAGCCAAAAAATGCGCTTCCCAGCAATAACTTTTCAGAAGACGCCGCTCACTTCCAAACTCCGGGCTAGGTACTCCTGACCTGAGAAATTCTCATGAAAAACCCAATAGCCTTTTTCCCCGCCCCGGGAATCGTACCCAGGACCCCACGCTCAGCAATCTCGCTACAATATAAAAATACAATACCTAACAATGAAATTATGATTTGATTGCACTGTAAGTAAGATGCATTGCGTATATGCTTTCGTGTTTTGCGGACTAGCAAGAGGAGGCATTGAAAAAACAAATGAAAAAAGTTGAAAAAAAAACAAGAGAGTCTTTGAGTGCCTCTCGGTATTAGTTAAGTTTCAAAGTTGACGTTATTAAAATCTGACTTCTTGTTGAATTGTTAGACTTCCTTGTTGGTCTCGTTGGTCGCAAGCATGACTGCTGAGATCCTGGTCCTGGATTTCATTCCCGAGTCGGGCAAACTGTCATAGGGTTGTCCGTCAGGAATTTTCAGTAGCAGCTCGATTGCGTTGTTCTTCCTCTACTCTTATACCCTATCAGTATAAAATAGTAAAACAAATACTAAAAGCCATGAACAAAAACAAAGTGAACTAGCTGGGAACCTCACATCAATTCGCTGCAAAAAGCATCATTAAGTACCAGAAAACCAACCCATTATAACCACCGACGCGCGACGTAATCAATACTCTCTTACAACAATTACCAAAAATCCCTTTTAACAAGGGTATCACAATTACTATCACTATTAGAAGTACCAAAAAACATTGTTACCGGCCCTATGCAGGTTAGAGTACGTACTCCAACCTAAGGGCAGCCACGCGCCGCCTATTACGGGAGTAATTCTGTTTAATTAAATAAAACGCACGAATATGTTGCGTGCCGTGTGAAACGGCTTTAGTGGGTGGACGGTGAAAAGGGGTGTAGGTGATTTTTGATTCTGTTTTTTTTTTTAAATTACTGTTCGTGTTTTTTTATAGGATAGGTTAGACCTAATTCTTATTGATTAGATACATAATAACATACAATACACATACAAATTGCAAAAACAATGCTTATGTTTTTCCATTACCATACCTGGGAACCGTCTAGTTACGGAGATATTGATGGTCCAAGTTGTTGTCAATTTACCTACCTCCCCTGGCCCTTTAGTGCCTCAATTAGCACATTGTTGAATTGTCACATTCTTGATCTTTCAGCCAAAAAATGCGCTTCCCAGCAATAACTTTTCAGAAGACGCCGCTCACTTCCAAACTCCGGGCTAGGTACTCCTGACCTGAGAAATTCTCATGAAAAACCCAATAGCCTTTTTCCCCGCCCCGGGAATCGTACCCAGGACCCCACGCTCAGCAATCTCGCTACAATATAAAAATACAATACCTAACAATGAAATTATGATTTTTATACCCCACTTATTAATTTGCGCAAGTTTTATTCAATACCCAGTGAAAGTTTCCCTTTTTTACATGGATCCCATACACTTTCAATACATGTAAGTGTGCCGCGTGGCGTCCCATGCACCACTCGATAATAAAGCGCCCCATTCACTGTCAGACTCGAGAGCCGTCGCATTATCGCACGTCGCGTCGGTAATTTTGTAAAAGTTTATGCGATTTTTTTGAAAAAAAAAAAAAATAACAAATAGAGTTTTTTTTATCGGAGCATTATTAGATATTTTATGATAATATTATGATACGATCTTGAATTGAATGCTCAAGGAAACGTCGTCGATTTTGTAAATTTTGTTTTTTATTTAAAGTAAAATATGAGTTGAACTTAATCGGTAGTATTTCGGGACATCGTCAAGCGTTTGGTCATCTCTTCTTCAGGGGGCAGCGCTGTCATGTGAAAACTGCCTAAGCCACCCCATGTGATTGTGCAAGATTTTACAAATATATGTCTCTAACAATTATTATTAAACTCTCATTTGTATACGTCCCTGTGTGCCCATTGGCCTTGTTCTGTTCTGTCTCCAGCTGATATGGAGGGAAGTGGAAATTATGTTTTTTCCTACTCCTCCGCTATTCTTTTCTGATTAATTTCGTTGCGGGATCCAAGAAAGTTAAACCGCTTCTCTGGAATTTCGTCGAGCTTCATTGTCTCGGCGCTTTTCTTGTGGTCGCCACTGTTGATTCTGGCTAACAGGAGTTACAGTGGTTTGAGAATAGTTCACTCATTTAGGCAACTAACCAAGCAGTAGGTACGTACCTACACCACTGCTAAAACCAACTCGTTACAGTTATCATCTGCTTGGACTTTAACATTATGAATATGAAAACCTAAATCACTTCTCAGTTATAAGAATAAAGTAGAGCAACCCAAATAACCTTTAAAACTTACCACCACCATCATCAAAGTACCCAATTATTCCTAAACACAACTTCCATAACCGCAAAACCTTAAAATAGAAGTACCTCCTCTCAAATATCACTTTTGAAGCCAATATCAATAAATACTCATCAACGACTCAATTCTGTGAGCTATAAAGAGGTTTAACTTGGTCACCCCCCCACGACCCGCCTTCAGCTGTGAATTACCCCCCACCACCGCTCTCTTACCAGGCCCTTGGTTATAGGGTGTGGATGTTTCCTGTAGCTTTTAGGAATTCTTTAAATGTTTCTTGCGATATGGGCTGCATAGCACTCTCATCAAAATAACCATCACAATTTCTGTATACATGTACCTAAATTATGGACAAATAAATAATTTCTATTTCTATTATTTTGGGTAACCCCTTTACTTAAAGCCATGCTCAATATCCAAGATAGTTTGGTAGAATAAAACTTCTTTGGGACCACGTCGGTCGAGGTTGCTACAATCTCACATTCAGAACTGTGCTTAGTTTGTGGGTCTTCGCATAACATATTATTGTAAGGTTCTTTTTAATTAATTTATAAACTATTACTTTTATTGAGCTGTCAAAACACCTTTCTGCTACGCTTGGATTCTCTTCATCAATTTAACTGAGGCTCGGATTCCAGTCTCACCGAAAATAGATGAATACATGTAATTTACATGGATGAACTGCTTATCTGACCTCCACAACCCAGTTAGCACTACGTAATACGATACCCCTTGCTAAGACTCGTTACCTGACTTTCGGGCCTCTGACTACCAGTAACGACAAATCAAATTAACTAAACAATGACACAACAATTATATGCTTTCCAAAACACAGCTCTTTCCCATTTACAATGACACATTTCCCATATCACATCCTTTCCCACCTACCTAACTGCCTAAAACCGCCATATTCCCATTGATACTAATAATGCTATCCTGCACAGTGCAGTACGACATGGCTACCCTACCAATAGGGCTTGTATTACGCGGCATTCCAATTTAGCCGGTAATGTGGACGGCTTTCAAGTAACATTGTGTTATTTTGTGCCAGTGCGCGTACACTTTTGGACGACTCGTTTTGTTTAATTTTAATAAAGAAGAAGAAGTGGTCCACCGGGTGAAATTAATGACCAGGTGAAGGTGGCGGGGACCCGCTGGATGCGAGACGCACGGGACTAGTCAATGTGGCGACACTTGGGGGAAGCTAATGTCCAGTAGCTGCGGCAGGCGTTCCATGTAAGATATTTGTTTTCTGCATCCGGTTAGATTGGAAGCCGACCCGAACATAGTTGTGAAAGGGTAAGGCAGATGACGAGTTTATTTCAGCTTTTAGATTCTTTTTTTTTATAGGCTAAACAACAACAACAGCAGTGGGAACATTATAGGTGCCTATATGATGTTCCTACTGTTAGGACACAGGCCTAGTCTCTCTATGAGAGGGACTGGACTATAATCTACCACGCGGGCCCATTATACGTTGGAAGATGTCATCATATCATTCATTCGTTTTTTTTTTGGTTCTAGGACATACCGGTTTCCTAACG
Source organism: Diarsia dahlii (assembly GCA_949775195.1). Lineage (NCBI taxonomy): Eukaryota > Metazoa > Arthropoda > Insecta > Lepidoptera > Noctuidae > Diarsia > Diarsia dahlii. Next base: position 15,206,152 of record OX459213.1, read on the forward strand.
ATGTTTTCCGTCACCGTTTTAAGAGCAGTGATGATAGAATAAATTACACAAACTTGCGCCTGCCTGGGTTCGACCCCAGGACCTTTTGCTCGTAAGTCTCCGCCCCACTGTTTCTTGCGTTTGTTGTTTAATTAAGCTACAAGATAGATTTTATATTTTCAATTTTTACCGTGATTGTTCAATAATTTCCTTTTTTAAAGGTAACCAAATGTGAACGTTCAAAAGTTAAGCGCAGCTTGGAATCGGCGTCGTAAACTAGTTTTATTATAACGATGTATTTTGGCTGAGTGTACGCCTGGATTTGTCACTGGCGCTATGCGTAATGTGGAGCTGACAGTACTTTTAATAGAAGGAGTTTTAATTTTTATGCAGATTTTTTAAGGTTCTTTAATTATTATTGTTACTCAAAAAGTAATAGGTATACTAGTAACTAAATAATCTGTGTAAAACACTTTACCTTTAAAAGCTACCTAACTAATTACTTAATTGTGTTTGGTGGAAAAATGTTCAATTAAAGCGTATTTATTAAAAAAAAAAAACTGGCCAAGTGCAAGTCAGATTTGCACATGAAGGGCTCCATACCATGTAATCCTCAGATCACAGAAACAACAGGAGATATGGCAAGGAGGCGTGGTACATGCGAACTCATGTGGCCACGACGGGGCCTTATGCCACTTTCAATAATAAGTCGAATGTCAACTTGCGACGTCTTCACTGCTCGTGATTTTTTACAAAATGCCGCGTTGTTCAGTGAATGTTTGTAAAAATAATAGCTGTATTGTGAATTACACGAAAGATGGTATCTCATTTCACACGTAAGTACTACAAAAATAATGTTTTTCATATTAAATTCATTAAAACATTACTTCGTGGTACGAGAAACATGATGAAAAACCAAATCAATTGTTTTCATTAGGAACAAAAACCATTGCTTGTTTAGTACAAATCGACCAGTGAATCGGCTGATCTAATAGCGCAATGGATAGGTGTTTTACTGATGCTCTCACTCACACAATATTTTCGAAAAGCTGCTGCTGTCAGTCTTTGTGAGCTAGAGATGTCTAATTGTGATGTTTGTAGTTGTCGATATTTTATACGATGATTCTGCGTATACGTACGAATGATTATACATATTAGTATGCATTATACAATTAATTACTCTACACAATTGTTACTGCAGTCTAAGGCGTATTTTATGGCATTACTGAGAGTTGCCGTAAATGGAGATAAGAAAAACCAATATTCTGGACTATGTATTTACTAATAAAATATAAATTTATTTTTAGTTTAAACAACAAATTATAAATATAGGTAGGTACTAATAACAACGTTTATATTATCACGCTTTCTTATTTTTGCAAGCAATACTGAAAATAGAAAGTGCTTTTTATTGCTTAATATTGACTGAATAAATAGTATTCATTGGTTGCTCGAGTTATCTATCTATATACTTAAATAAAAAGAGAAGTCCTGACTGACTGACTGACTGACTGACTCATCAACGCCCAGCCCAAACCCTTGGACCCAGAAAGCTGAAATTTTGCACAGAGGTTCCCTTTATAATGTAGACAAGGAATAAAGAAGGATTTATTTTTATTTTTTATTATTAAATACGTTTTTTTTATTTTTTGTTAGTGATTTGTGTCTGTAGTAAATCGTAATATTAACTTACTTATTGTATTGAGTCTGGTTCATCTAAACTAACAGACAGACAAAAGTGCTGCTTATAATCAGCACTTTTGTGGTGTAAGTTAATATTACGATTAACTACAGACACAAATCAATATACATTTTTTTTAATCAACCTGTTTTGAATAAATGACTTTTTTTATTTTGAATGATTTCTGGACATATTGTTTTTTATTTATAATATATTATTTTCAGGAAGGTAGTGAGCAATACTTCATCAATTAAGGAAAACAGGAAGAACGCATTCGATATGATGAGACCTAAATCAAACTCTTTTTCCAGTAAAAAACCAAACCCTACTCAGTAGCAACCAAATATCAGCAACCAGAAGCGAAACAACCCCAATCCGGCTGGTCCCCGTGGGGTTGTCAGACCACCACCCCCTAGAAACAAATCCTTAATCCAAAAACGAAAAAAATAAAATATACCTTGCAACACTAAACGCCAGAACGCTAATGACAGACAACAGAATAGAAGTATTAGAAGAAGCAATTAGATTTATAAAATGGGATGTCATTGGTCTTTGCGAAGTGAGGCGAATAGGAGAAGAGATACGAGAATATAACGAATACATTTTTTACTTCTACGATGAAAAACAAGGTATATACGGAATGGGCTTCTTAATAAAAAAATACCTGAAAGACAAAATAGTCAGTTTCCAAGGTGTATCAGATAGAATTGCAGTTATCAATATAAATTTGCCTGATTATAAACAAACATCGTCGATTATCCAAGTCCATGCACCCACAGAAAATGATACGAAGATAGCAAAAGACAAATTTTACAAAGATCTGACAGAATTAATGCAAAAGACGAACAAAACACAATATTGATGGGAGACTTCAATGCCAAGATAGGCAGCAAAACAAATAAAAATGAGTTTGTCGTAGGTGACTACAGCAGTGGAACAAGAAATGACAACGGACAGAGACTCATAGATTTCTCCTTTGCAAACAATTTTAAAATAATGAACAGCTTCTTCAAAAAAGGTAAAAACAAAAAGTGGACTTGGATGTCGCCGAACGGTAGAGACAGAAATGAAATCGATTTCATTCTGACAAGAGACGATAGGATATTTAGCGACGTCCATGTGGTGAAAAACCTTAATTTCAACACCGATCATAGAATGGTAAGAGGTGTCATACAATGTGAAAATCATAAATCAAGAAAACATATTATCTCATCTACTGAAAACACAATGATAACATTGCCTATACCACAAAATGCGCTAAGTGAACTAAGAATTGCATTAGAAAAAGGCGGAAGAAGCAGAACATTGCAAGAAAATTACGATTTTCTGGAGAAGACACTGATGAATATTAATAAATTGCGTACTAAAAAGGAGAAAAAAGATAAATTAGGAGAAGAAACGATAACATTGATGAACCAGAGGAGCATTATGTTGGAGAAACGAAAAGATAACCGTCAAAACATCGCAAATATTAGCAAAAAAATCCAAGTATCTATACGAAAACACAGAAAAGCGGAGAGACTGAAAGTATTAAGAAAACAAATAGAGACAACAGGTGGAATCAAAAAATGTTTAAAGCAACTGAAAGAATACACACAATGGATACCTAACATGAAAACCAAAATTAAGAAGAAAAATGAGAAATTGGCGATTAAAAGATTATCAATAGCAAAAGTAGCGACAGATTTCTATAAAAGACTATACACTGAGACAGACAAAATAACATGCACAGAAACGGACAAATACACCGATGAAGAAGAAGAAATACCTGACGTACTGGAAACTGAAGTCATAAGAGCTATTAAAACACAAAAAACCGCCAAAGCACCTGGAGACGACAAAATTTCGAACGAGCTACTGAGAGACACTCTAACCGTTATATTAAAACCTGTAACACATCTATTTAATGAAATACTGGCTACTGAAGAAATACCAACTCAATGGACGAAGTCCACTATTGTCCTGTTACATAAAAAAGGAGACAAAAATGAAATAAATAACTACAGACCTATATGTCTAATGTCCAATTTATACAAAGTATTTTCTAAAATAATTCTTAGTCGAATAACGAAACACCTAGAAGAAAACCAACCAAGAGAACAAGCGGGGTTTCGCGCTGACTATTCTACCATCGACCATATACACGTGGTCAAACAGATCATCGAAAAACTTAATGAGTATAGCCAGCACTACTACATGGCATTCGTTGACTACAACAAGGCTTTCGATTCTCTAAGTCATAGCTATATCTGGACGACGCTGAAAAACCAGTGTGTGGAAAGCAAGTACATTAACATAGTAAAACAAATATACAAAAACTCCACAGCGAAGGTTCAACTTGAACAGCAAGGAGAAGAATTTAGTAACTAGAGGGGCGTCAGGCAATGCGATCCACTTTCCCCAAAACTTTTCACGGCAGTTTTAGAAAATATATTCAGGAATATAGATTGGAAACATTTTGGAATAAATATTAATGGAACAAACCTCAATCACCTAAGATTCGCTGACGATATAGTGATATTCGCGGAGAGACCAGACATTCTACAAACTATGTTAAGGCAATTAGATAAAGACAGCAAGAAAGCAGGTTTAACTATGAATCCAACGAAGACTAAACTAATGACAAATGCAATAAAGGAAAGAGTAGAGATGGACATAGGAAAGGAGGTCATCGAATATGTTGATGAATATATATATTTGGGACAACTAATTTCAACAAAAGATCAATATTCTAAAGAAATTGATAGAAGAATAAGCAACACCTGGAAACGGTACTGGTCGCTAAAAGAAATTGTTAAAAACGAAGCAATACCTATGTCGTTGAAAAGCAAACTTTATAATACATGCATCCTCCCATGCCTCACATATGGCTGTCAAACTTGGCCTGATACGAAGAAAAACTGTCAAAAACTTATAGTTTGCCAACGCAATATGGAGCAAAGCATGCTTAACATAAGGCTACGCGATAGGTGGATGACGTCAAAAATAAGGAAAAGAACAAAAGTAAGCGATGTCTTACTCAAAATAAAAAGACTGAAATGGAACTGGACAGGTCACATTTTGAGAACGGACAAAGAAAAATGGACGAGAGACGTTATGGAATGGTATCCTAGAAATGGAAAGCGACTAAAAGGACGCCAAATCAAGAGATGGGAAGATGATTTACCAAAAGGATGGAGAAGATTAGCTCGGGACAGAGATGAGTGGAAGAAACTAGGGGAGGCCTATGTCGAAGGACAACCTGACCAACAAACTGGTTGCTGAAATTATATTATTATTGTTACGATAGAATTAAGTTACTTTTATTTAGCTATTTTTAATAATTAGTTTATATTTTTAATTTTTTAGTATTTAATTTTAAACATAAAATGTACTGTATTTTGGTCAGAGAATAAAGGCTTTTATTATTATTATTATTATTATATTTTCAGGACCCCAAAAGAACTTTATAACAATATAATAATAAATAGAAGAATCGATAACTTTTCGATTTAGTCAATCACTAGCGTCGAAGTAAAACAAAATGTATTAAGTAAATTGTTCGGTGCATGGTAAATACACGCTGTGACTGAAGGGATAAGGTTTATAATTGATTGTGTAGTACGTAATGTTTTAAGAAATGCGGGTGTGTTTGCGAATGCGTATATCTATTGTTTTTACTGCTCTGCGTGTGTGAACTGTCGACACAGGTCCCCATACATTTTCGGCTAAAGGGCATATCTCCTGTTGTTTCTGTGATCTGAGATGTAATCTATACGTGTTGAACTAATTTTTGTATTTTTTTCAGAATTTAAGACCCAGCAGCTTCGGAGATAGGGGGGGGGGTCGGACAGACAGACAGACACACGAGTGATCCTTTAAGGATTCCGTTTTTTCCTTTTGAGGTACGAAACCCTAAAAATGAAACTGCAAACTGATGAGAGAAAGTGAAAATCACACCAATAATAATTAATAATTGTTTAATATAATATCTGTCTCGTTTTCAACCATCAAATAAAAACAACAAAACCAAATTTCTAATTTAAAAAAAAGAACAAGTCACATCTCTACAAAAACAACACATAATAAAAACGAAATGAAATAAATAAATTCACACCTAACTGGAAAACGACGGTGGTAGAGAAAGTTAATTTGAAAATGGAATCAGCATAGCCGACCAATGGCGGAGGTGCCCGAGGGACGGTCGACCAATCGCGGCGTGGGGATTTTCGCGCGCTGAATTTTTATTAGCTGAGATAATAACGCGCCATTTTCCGACAGGTCCCCTTTTTCGTTTAGGATTCAGTAAGAAACGATGTGAAACGATATTCAAGTAAGTTGTTGGTTTTTTGGTGGAATCATGGTTCTAAGTACTTTTTAGTTTGGTGCCGTTTAGTGCCAAAAATAATACCACGCCGTTAATTCTTAACGGTTTGGTATTATTTTTACCTATATATTCCATGTTTAGTTTTATAATGACCGTTTTAATAGCAGAATCATAGAAGGATAAGAATTGCAATTAATCTGGAGTGTTTTAAATTGAAAGATATTTCTTGACATCCTACCATAGTCAAAAATGTGTTGTTTACACCTAACTTGCCAGGTTGCAACTATAAAGCGTGGTGGTCCAGTGATATCGACCCTGACTAATGAGTTTGTAATAGTAAGTTGTGAGTTCTAATCGAGTCCATTACTTAGTGTAGGTGATTTATTAACGGTAATAATCTTTGAACTGAAAATTGGTAGAAACGTCACTTCCTGATTGGTAGAAAAGTCTTCTAGATTGTCTTATTATTTTGCACTATTTGGACACAAAAAAAAACTTTTTTGCAAAAAAAAACAACCGACTTCAAAAACACCAAAAAGTGAAAAATAAACTTCAAAAGAAAAATCAACTTCTGAAGTCGGTGACATTTGTTTGTTTGATTTGGCTTTTTTTGCCACCCACGGTTGTTTTTTTTTTGCAAAAAAGTTTTTTTATTTTTTCATTTTTAGTTGTGTATCTTAAATAAATATTTACTATGAAACCTATGCTTGTTTAGCGTCAGAAAAAGCACGAAACACGTAATACGTGCCTATGTTTGAGGGTTGCCCTCGATTTCTCTGGGATTCCATCACCAGGATCTGGTTTCCATATCATGGTACCACTCTTGAAATATCTCCGTTCCAATAAAAAAAGAATCATCAAAATTGGTTCATAAACGACGAAGTTATTCGCGAACACACATAAAAAAACGAACGAAAAATGTTCATAAATTATAAAAAAATGGTCATAAAATGAAAAGTACTGGGCCAAACCATGCTAAATTTTTATGGGACCAAATGGCAACTATTCCGCATCAAACTAATAAAGAATCACGTAAATCGGATCATAAATCGCAGCGTAATCGGTGTACATACATAGAAAAAAAAAAAAAAAAAAAAACATACCGATCGAATTGAGAACCTCCTCCTTTTTGGGAAGTCGGTTAAAAACCTAAAGTCGAAATAAAGAAAAACAACAAAAAGGAATAAAGATTCCTAAATTAGATTTTATGAAGTAAATTCCTAAACTCATATCATTGTGCAGAACCCTCTACCAAATCTCACGCGTCTCGCCGCTAACCGCGCTATATCTCAGTGTTGCCACTCGCGAAATGGGAAGTGACGTGAATGTGCGCGCGGTGACACGACGTCGATTACTGGATTCTATTCGATTTTCTATGTTTGCAACACTGCGGTTATAATTAAGGGGAGGGGCGTTTTGTATAGGTATTATTATTATGTAAAAGTGGCTTTTATGATGAAATGAAATAAGAAAGGTTGGAATAAGGATTCATAACAGAAAGTTAGAATTATACTTATAATAACCTTTTACGGATGATTTTTTAGTCACCGTCCAAATTATTTCTAGGCATTAGGTATCATTCACTAACACCATTTTTGAAAAAAAATCGATACGTAGAATTTTCATATTAAATCATTTTCTCGAAAAAATTACCCGCTCTCCAAAACAATAAACGTTAAACCTTTGATAAGTGATTTCTCAATATTTTTGTATTGAGTGATACTAAAAGAAAAAACACGTATTCAATTTAAAAAATCATCTTGCAGTTTGCTTGGATCAACTAAAATATATGATGTGGTAGAGTGTAATGCAATCCTGGCTTGTTTTTTTATCGGAACAAGCTAGGATTTTATACAAATAAGTAGATTTTATTTTAAAATAGTAAATTTTTAGTTTTAGTGTTATTGTTAATCATTTAAGGCGACGCTATCGCTCACTGAAAAAGCCCTTAGAAAAACCTTTTACGTCCCGTACCTATTACAAATTATAGCATACCAGTTCTATTAGCTGCATCTATAGGTATTTCTCTAAAGTCTAACTCAATAGATAACGGAACATTTACAACATGCGTGTTGCAATCGGTTGAAGTCCAATTTCTTTTCCAATTTTTTTTTTAGTTTATAGAGGAATGGTCAATCCAAAATAAACAGAGAAAATGCTATTATTGTACACCGTTGAACTTTATCAAATAATATCCAACCAAAACACGGTAAAAATTGCCCATAGAGCAACAAAGTAACAAAAAAAAGTGAATAGTGAAGTGATGACGCGGCCTAGGGCACGCTTGCTTAGAAATACCGATTCATTCGAACTTTGAAAAGCGTTCATTCCAATCAGACAATCATTCCAAATCCTATTCACAAACAACCTCAGACCGTTCGAAATTCAAAACAACCGCGAGGTCCACAACAATACTCAATGAACGAGTTCCTATTTATAACAAAAAAAAAGAAGAAAATCCAAGATGGCTACTCTGAAACTTACATAATACAATTTCGCGGGGGTTGTTAACTTATAAAATGTTTCTGAGCTGATAGCGAAGTTTCTATCCGGCTATTTTCCGCCCCCGTTCGTTCAATAGGGGATGAAACAAAGGGGATGGAAGTACCCTGGACCGAAGGGTAATTGTTGCCCACAATTGTTTTAAAGCTTTTAAAATTATTATTTTTGCTTTTGTTTTGTGAGAAATAATGGAGTTTATTGGTAGACGTTTGTTTTCTACATAAATAATTATTGTTTTGTTTACGATCTTTATTCTTTACGTAAATTTTGGTTAATTGGTTATATGTTAAGTACCTAGCTATCGATGAATTATGTTGGATTGGATACTGAGTTGTTCTTTTTTGTGATAAATTGTAATAGAATTCACATTTTTTTTCACGAAATATTGTTTCAATGGGTTTAACATTGTACTGATGATTTTAATGACAAATTTTTTATCTTTCTTAAACAACTTATTGTCATTGTGTCTGTTTTTTCTCTAAAATCTTCTATTAGGTACCTACCTGTTCATGACCACCATTACAAGTGATGGTATCGCTATTAGAGCACTGACAGAACACCAGCTCCTAGAAATGCAAGTGAAATAAAGAGTTTTTCCATATTGGAATACATTAAATAAGCACAGTTTTGATATTGCCATCAATAAAAGTTCCACAAAGAATTTTCCTCGTAAATTGAAATTGGCAACTTCACCAAATAGGTCTCGTTAAAAATTTAACGTAGGAAAAAAAAGGCAAAGGAAAAAAAGTGTGAATCCTAAAATTCACAACTCGTTCGTTCGTGGAGTTACAGGCAGGCTGTATGGAGCGTTTCCTTCGCCCGCGGCGAGTGCCGGCGACGGCTAATTATTTCCCGCCCTTTCCGCTTCCTGCCCGATCAACGGTTTCAAACTCCGTTCTGGGATGAACTCGGAATTCGAATTTGAAATTTTTTGAATGTGGAACGTGGGAGTTTTTAACGATACCTACCTATTTAAACATTTTGGTAAGGGACTGGTATTGTTAAATGTGGAAATATTTTATCTTAAGTTTTAAATTATAACATAACATCACGCCTGTAATCCCCAAAGGGTTAGGCAGAGGTGTACCTAATAGTACCACCCACATTTCGCTAGTTTTACAAGTTGGCACATAATAGTGGGCGAGTCTATTGCCATCAATCGTGCACAAATCGAGACTCCGTGGCTGCTACTGAGAAATTCCTGAAGAAGAAACCGAATAACGCTTTGACTTTGACCGACCAAGGAATTGAACCCAGGACCTTAAACTTAGCAGTCGCGCTTGCGACTACTAGACCAACGTAGCAGACAATTTTGAATTCCTCCTGCAAATATTCTCAATACGAACAATAAGTACGAAACTTATCCCAGTCGCCTGACATATTATGCTACCGAAACAATTCTGACTGAAAGTTTAAAACAAAGCGCTATAATGAAGGCGTGTCTTGAGACAGCGCTGATCACGACGCAATGGGGATGTTGCTTCAGATTGTGTATCGTGGCCTCGTTTGGAGTTATGTCTTCTTTAGTGTTTAGTTTTAGTGTAGATGAATATCTATATGTCGGATTGTCAGGATTTATTTATTTAAGCTTCATGTACAAGAGTGGTACATAGGTGGACGTAATGCCACAAGGCATTCTCTACCAGTAAACCTTTGGGTCAAATAGGACAGCACTGGTGAGTACAAAAAAAAACACACATAAATAGGTGCATACTAATACATATATTAGGTCTTTACCTATGAAATTGCCGTTCTGCAGTACTGGCCATTTCAAATCAAAATAATTTTTGTTTGGCTAAGAATTCTAATTTCAAATTAATTTTATTTTAAAAACATGGATTTCTTTTTCCAAAAGTAGTCATTTGTTTATTGATTAGTGTTACATTTTCATCGCATTTCAATCTTTTTCGTCATCATGGATACGTTAAAAATTCGAGTAATTATGGAATATGAGTACCGTCGTGGCAGCAACGCGGCACAAGCGGCACGCAACATCAACGACGTTTACGGAGCTAACACTACAAACCAACGCACCACCAGTTATTGGTTTGCTCGCTTCCGTTCTGGAAATTTCGACTTGAAAAATGAACCTCGCGGTCGTCCGAAGACTTTGGTCGACAATTACGAATTAAAGGCGATTGTGGAAGCTGATGATACACAATCTACGGCTGAATTAGCAGCAGCTTTCGACGTTAGCGTCAAAACAATATTGGTCCATTTGCGTCAAATTGGCAAGGTAAAAAAGCTTGACAAATGGGTGCCCCACGAACTCAATGATCGCCAGCGCGAAGTACGCGTCGAGACGTGCCTTGCACTGCTCAACAGACACACAAATGAAGGAATTTTGAACCGCATTGTTACCTGCGATGAAAAATGGATTCTGTTTGATAACCGCAAGCGCTCAGCAAGTTGGTTGGATCCTGGTTCAGCACCTAAACAATGCCCTAAACGAAAACTTACCCCTAGAAAAGTGATGGTCACTGTTTGGTGGTCTAGCGCCGGTGTGATTCATCACAGCTTCTTACCAAACGGGGTGAGCATTACTGCAGATGTGTACTGTGAAGAACTGAACACAATGATGGAGAAGCTGGCACATCTCCAACCAACATTGGTCAATCGCTCGTCTCCGCTGCTCCTGCACGACAACGCGCGACCTCATACTGCACAGCAGACGGTCTCCAAGTTGCAAGAACTGGGGTTGGAAGCTCTCCGTCATCCGCCCTACTCACCAGACCTTGCGCCTACAGACTACTACTTTTTCCAGAATTTGGATAACTTCTTGGCGGGAAAAAAATTCAATACCCGAGAGGCAGTACAAAATGCCTTTGAAGAATTTGTTGCCTCCCGACCAGCTGATTTCTTCAAGAAGGGCATCAATAAACTGCCACTGCGTTGGCAAAGATGCATTGATTGCATGGGTGATTACTTCGATTAAAACAAATAAAAAATACATGAAAAAAATTCGTTTAATTTTTTTCAAACAAAACGGCAATTTCAGAGGTAAAGACCTATTATTATTACAGATAGAATTAAATAAACTAATAGATATTTTAAAACATACAAACAGTCTAAAATACAGTAACCTTGTAATAATTACCTACTAAGACTAGTGATTTGATTGAGAGCAATTCAGTCCGATTTTAAAAAATATTTCCGAACTTTTCTTTTGAAAGCCATCTTGCTTTTTGCTTTTTTAATGCCAGGGTAGCGCATTCCAGAGTTTTATGGTTTATATTTATTCCGATAGGTTTGCCATCAATAGGCTCGCCTCCTATTACATGGGACTTAAACATAACTGGCGAATTTGGGTGTACCTACTATTTAGGTACACCTCTGCATAACTTTTCGGGGATTAAATGTGTGATATTATAGTATGCATATAAATAATTTAACTCAATTAAGTTTAACATAATTATTTCAGAAATCCCATCTCTTTACTACATAAACTTACCCCAATCAAAAGCCATTTAATATCTCCCAAAGTACAGTCACGTCCATAATAGCATAATCAGTGATACGTCGCAAACGGACGGGTATAATTACGCACACAAGTGTGTAAGTTGTGTGCAAGTAATTACTAAGTCTCTGTGCAACTTTATTTATTTCGGCGGGTCGCCTTCGTCTGAGATGTGGGGTGTTTGAGGCGGGAGAGGTTTTGATACTTGTACATTATTTTGGTATTTAATCAATATAGCCCAAAAGTAAGAGGAGACTTTTTAGCGATGTGCAAAGGCAAAGTGATTTAAGGTTTTCATAATTTTAATGAAGACAAGCATCGTTTCGGTAAAATTCAGAAGGTCTAAGGTTCAGCAGCGCCATGATAATTATAATGATTAATTAAGCCGTCACTTAGTAAAGATTTGACGTACAAAACCTTCACTAAAGTGTCAAAAATGCGACAGTAACTCTAAGAAAACGCGTCCGCAGGGATGACACATTGCTTAATTGCATCTAAAGTTAAGTAATTTGCAGAATTATGTACTTTGAAGAATAAAATGTAGATCATGTACTTTGAAGGTTAAATTTATCATTTTGGTATATTGCTGATAAGGACGTCAATCTCAGTATAGCTACTATCATTACTTGTTCTAGGGTTGTTGTATTTTATTACTTAAAAGTTTTCAAATATCCAGCTTTCCCTCAAAATTTTGTTGCTGCCAGTTACACGACACGATCTCAAAATCTACGCAAGTCTTTTCACAATGTGACTTTCACAGTAATTATCATACATACTTATATCAATTAAGTCGAAAGTATCAACTAATGTTAGCGCGACTATAAGAGTTTATTCATGCTCTTTAGAAGAATATCTCAAAGGTGTAGCTAACTTACAATATGCGGTACAGTTGAGTACATAAATGTTAATGAGAAATTAACATTTAATTATTTTAGCGGCGAGAAGGGCTGGCGAAATTGTTGCCATTGGTGGAAAAGTCTGGTTATGACTGGCACAGGAATGTGAAACTTGGTTTAAAAAGTGAGGTCTGTACCCAGCAGTGGTTGTGGAGTCGGGCTGTGAATGATGCTGTCTTATTTATTGCCAGGGTGACACTGCTCGAGTAAGCACGTGCAGTTCTAGTGTAGGGTACGTTTATAATCTAAATATCTACATAAGTACCCTTAGTCTCACTACATGAATGGGCAGAAACTACAAAACGCCAGTTGCTACGATACTTAGGTAATTTCTTTGGCGTCGTCCATGTTCTTAAATCTAAATCGCACGACTAAATTTCTAAATAAGTCATAGCTTAAATTACAAACAAATTCGTGAATCCGTAATACCTATCATCTATTATAGGTAAAATTAAAAGTGCATAATAAAATTCTATAGTTCACATTTCTAAAAACATTCAGCTACCCAAATAGCGTACCATTACGCAAAATTAACTCCTGAAACACTAAACCACTCGGCACTCACACAAAATCTTAATATAAAATATAATTTTCTCGGCGCCATCACCATTTCTGTGCTCCTATATACCCCTTATAAGACGTCGCCGCACCGCAGTGAATTCGGGCGCTGTTTAACATTTAAATGTTGAATCATACTTGGTATCATCCCCTCACCTACCTCCCCCCTACCTCCCCACCACGACGGGGATAAGGTGGATAACGCCCGGATTATTATTATAATGCTGGTTGAATTTTGTGCGTGATTGTACTTTTTTTTGGGATTACTTGGTTTAAGGTGCGGTTTGGTTAGGCTGTGTTGTGTGAAATTAATTAAGTAGGTGCTTATTACTGAAATATGTTGTAAAGTTGTGATTATGGCTTCCAAAGTAAATGGGAATAGTCGAAGAAAATAAGAAGAAATTTTACTAAATTAGTGAACAGTCAAGGATCACATCACGTCTCTGCCTAAACCTACGGAGAATCCGTAGTACATTTCGCTTATTATGTAGTCTATGAGGGCAGTCTCTATAATAATAGATTTTTTTAAGAAAACAGACCTACTTATTTCCTGCGACACTCATCAAAATTAATATTACTATTATACGGATTTAAGAGTAGCTATAAATTAAAGATTCTTTATTTATTCATCTGAGTAATCTTACTTAATTTGAGAGTAGCTAAACAGTCAAGCAGCATCAAAAGCAAGAATAATCCCAAAATCGTATCCATAGTCATCTCACCCCATCCCTATCTCAGCTAAGAGCGTCGCAAGAAAGTAAACTCAAGTAAATTTTAAGTAATAAGGAACCTCGCTAATCAGGCAGACTTGGTTAATTACGATTAATACGCCCCCAATGTCCGAGTGCTGGCGGAAACACCCGAACGCTCACGGAAACACCCGAAGATCCCCACGAGATGAATATCGTTCGTGTTCTATTGGTGTTCTGAAGAATTTTGAATTTGAACTTTTAATTGCGCAGACTGGATAGGTTGGGTTTTTGTGCCTACATGGAGTGTAAAAAATAGGAAGAGAAAAATTCGAGATGGATAGTTTTGACGTTTCTTAGGTTTCATTTGGCGTTTTCTATTTCATTAAATCGTAAATAATACTATAGAAACTTGAATGAGATTATTTACACGAATAAAATTGTTGTCAAAATATCAGATTTTGTATAGTTGTTAAATGCGTATGTATAAAAATTTGACTGTAGAAAAAAAAAATTCCAGTACAGCAGTATTTTGATAAAAATGGAAGTTTCAAGTTTAACCTATTTTCATTTTAACTCAATAATACCTACTCAAAAGCGACGACCAATCTGCGCCACCAACTAATCTATATCAACTTCGCTGATTCCAAGTTTAAATCTCGTCCCCTCAATAGAATCATTCGTAAATTTGAATTAAGAAATTGGATTGGTGTTCTCTTGTTTATGGGTAATCAAAGGATTTGCGCGGGATAAGCTCAGTGCCTACTTGCTTTTTGAAGAGAGAGGTCGTGTATTTTGTCATTTTATTCGGTTTTACTTAATTAAGGGGTGAGATTATCGTGGGGTTGGAGTTATGATTGATTAATTAATGTTTTATGATGATTTTAATTTATTGAAGGTAGTCGTAGATGTTTTTCAACAGACAGTCCACTTTGCAAAAAGATACAATTATTTAAGTCTAACGCTGCTCAACCAGTAGGTATACGCGTTCGCAAACTTATAAGACATCTTTATGAATAGAAGAAAGGTGAAAAAATAGAATTCTGATTGTCCGGATCAATTCAAACCAGGGATATTCCGTATAATAGAAAATCCAGATAATGGATTTCTAACCTTTTTAATCTAGATTCTAGATAGTGTTTTACATACGTCATTTATTTAGAGAATAGGATATAAAAATACGGTAATTCGAACCGTGAACAATGATTTCGGATAATTGGATATCCGGAAAATAAATCTTCGGATCTAACTAATGTTATAAACGCGAAAGTTTGTAAGAATAGATGTTTGTGACTCTTTCACGCAAAAATTACTGAACAGATTTGGCAGATAGTTTCTAACCTGGATTAACACATGGGATAGTTTTTATCCCGATTTGATCTTCACGTGGGATAATTTTCGAGTTGTAGCGGGCGAAGCCGCTGGCAACACCTAGTATAGCATAATTTCAAACTCAAAACTCAATTACAATTCCACGTCAAAGCAACACAAACATACACGTACCAAACATCAGTTATTTCCAGTATTTCGTAGATACCACACAAAACCCGGATCAATGCGAGGATATATTACTTAACTGTCGCCGACTTAGATGGATCGGCGAGTGCTAGCACAAAGAGATACATGGGAACGCCATCAGTTACGAGGTAACGTCACGAGGTACGCTGTGTATGAAGAATGAAGGCATAAGTAACTTTCATACTGCTTGCTAGGCGATAAAGAAGCTGCAACAAATGGAAAGCTCGCATGTCACTGTATTAATATAAGTATAGTTTCTCCTCTGTCAATCTTTCGTTATCTTTTCTTTCTTTCTTTTCTTTCTTTTCTTTCTTTTCTTTCTTTTCTTTCTTTTCTTTCTTTTCTTTCTTTTCTTTCTTTTCTTTCTTTTCTTTCTTTTCTTTCTTTTCTTTCTTTTCTTTCTTTTCTTTCTTTTCTTTCTTTTCTTTCTTTTCTTTCTTTTCTTTCTTTTCTTTCTTTTCTTTCTTTTCTTTCTTTTCTTTCTTTCTTTCTTTTCTTTCTTTTCTTTCTTTTCTTTCTTTTCTTTCTTTTCTTTCTTTTCTTTCTTTTCTTTCTTTTCTTTCTTTTCTTTCTTTTCTTTCTTTTCTTTTTTTCTTTCTTTTCTTTCCTTTCTTTCTTTTCTTTCTTTTCTTTCTTTTCTTTCTTTTCTTTTTTTTCTTTCTTTCTTCCTATAATCCGCCTTTTAATTTTACTCCTTCTTATTTTATATTCCAATGATGATGATAGTGATGAGCAGCACAAAGAGATACATGGGAGCGCCATCAGTTACGATAGGTAACGTCAGGTGTACGCTGTGTATGAAGAATGACGGTTTAAGTTGTTTATACACTGCGTGTTTTAATATTATCATGTTACAGCATTAGTACTTAGTTATGGGGCGATAACGAAGGCCTAACAATAAGTTGTGGGTTAGTACTACTCAAAAACGTAAAACGAAAGTTAACAAGTAGGTACCTACTATATTCACACATTTCCGTCTAGTCACTTGTGTACTCCTTCTTTTATGTTATTTTTCACAAAATTCAATTATATTTTCTTTGTCCTACCTTACCAATTCATTGGCACTATGACATTCTTCACTATTTTAGTATAGACACCTCCTCGTCTCATTACGTTTGTATCACAAAGACTTCCTTCAACATTTAAACCTTGATGTCGCAGCGTTGGTATTTTGAAGGGATCCCAATGAGAATGATGATAGTTACGAAACAGCACAAAGATATACGTCGAAATGGTTCACCCTTGTTTCGCCGAACAACTTTTGACGTAATGTTACTAATTCGAACAACGTTTAAGAAAATAATCATTTTGTATAATATCGGTTAACATAATTTTCATTTCATCGAATATTTATTTGCGATAACAACATTTGCACTATTGATCAAAAGGTTTAGTGTTCATTTGATGTAATGTTCAGGTGGTTTAATTTGTGTTTTATCGAATATTAAATTTTTCCCCCAAACAAACACAGCTGCTGACAGAAATCCTAACCCTAGACGGTCGACGTTAGGGGCACCCCGAGGTTCGGTTAGTTAGGTCCCTTTAAACAACTGCAGACAGAAATAGGAGCCCCGCGCAGCAAAATGAAATAAAAATAAAAGAGATTTCCATTCTGTGCAATCTTAAGTAGGCTACTTTACCCCCAGGTAGGTTTATTTTTTAATATCCTTCATTATTTAATAATAGCTTAACATCATTTCCAAGTTAATAACTACATATTTCTAGAACAGTGTGTAGTGCTTGCAATACTGCATTAAATAGATACGACACAGCACAAAGACACACACGGGAATCCCATCAGTTACGTCACAGGTTACGTGGTAACGTTAGGTGGCGTGCACACTTAACGCTATAACATAATTATAGTGGTTCATAATTATTTTGTCGTGTGACCATAGTCGTTTAGGAAATGTAGACAATGTCCATAGTAAAAGAAAGACCAGACGGATATTCAGCCTGGTGGGACAATGCGTCCCAACAGCTGTCCCATTCATTTGAATCGACTAGGTATTGTAGTTTTGTATTGGACAGCTGATTCTTTTTCGCGATTTCGATGGCTGCCGCTGAAGCTGTTCAGTTTGATGGCTACACCCAGAAGTATTACCACACCCTTACACTACACACTGCACGCCAATAATGATTTTTCAGTTGTTTTCCACAACTCTCTCTGCGCTCAAGCGAGCGCATACCTCGTGGCCAAGGGGTTAGCTTTAGGTTGTGGGTTGTTCGAAAGAGATACCGTGGCCTCTGCATAAAGGGCTAAGAAGAAACATCGGTGGTTTTTAGTCAGTAGAAGTCTGACACTTCCTACCGCTCTGCCCAGAGCGGGAGGAGTTATTTGATGAAAAAAAAAGGGGTTTTGGAGCTTTATATCGCTAACAGTGGCGTCCAATCTTTGCACGCCCTCTTCACGTTTTCTGAGAAAAACTCTCACGTATTGGTTATGAAAATGAAGTTTCCACGTAATGGATAAAATATTAAAAATGAAAGTGATAGAACGATGT
This sequence comes from Diarsia dahlii, assembly GCA_949775195.1. Taxonomy (NCBI): domain Eukaryota; kingdom Metazoa; phylum Arthropoda; class Insecta; order Lepidoptera; family Noctuidae; genus Diarsia; species Diarsia dahlii. The sequence goes on from OX459213.1 coordinate 15,224,242, forward strand.
TTTTTATAAGATTATTGGGCAAAAATGGGTTTTGGTTAAAATAAAAGATTTTAAGAAAATATTTTTAGTGAAATTGTAAGTAGGTACTGTAGTTGTAAAGCTTAAATTTTATGTAAAGCTTAAATTATCGTAGTCTTTTAAGAAGTAACTCTAGCGCCTTGCAAAGTAAATCATCATCATTATCATCAGCCTATATTATATGTTCCCACTGCAGGGACTAAGGCCTCCCTAAGAGAGGGATGGGCTATAATCCACCACGCTTGCTCAATGCGGATGCCCAGTGGTGGCGGCCCCAACTTAAGAACAGTAAGTCGTGGGTTCCAACCCAGGCAGAGGCAGGCGCATTACTTTGTGTAATTTATTTCATCACCACTGCTCTCAAAACGGTTAAAGAAACCATCGTGAGGAAACCGGCATGTCTTAGACCCAAACAATTTGAAGACATGTGACATCTACCATCCCTCACTGGGCCCGCGTAGAGAATTATAGCCCATCCCTCTCCTAGAGAGAAGGCCTGACACCCTGCAGTGGGAACATTATAGGCTGATGATGATGCGGTGGCCTTAGTAAAATGCTCGATGACCTCAGTAGAGCTTCCGAAAGAGTGGGTCTTAAAATGAACATGAACAAAACCAAGGTTATGTCGAATGTTCATGTAACACCCACTCCTATCAAGATCGGAGACTCTACGCTCGAAGTTGTGGACGATTATGTCTACCTGGGACAAACGGTCCAGTTGGGTAGATCTAACTTCGAGAAAGAGGTCAATCGTCGAATCCGACTCGGCTGGGCAGCGTTCGGGAAGCTGCGCGGTATCTTCTCGTCCAACTTACCCCAGTGTCTCAAGACGAAAGTCTATGACCAGTGTGTGTTGCCAGTGATTACATACGGGACCGAAACGTGGTCGCTCACAATGGGCCTTATCAGAAAGCTCAAAGTCACCCAAAGGGCAATGGAGAGGGTTATGCTCGGAGTTTCCTTGCGTGATCGAATCAGAAATGAGGATATCCGCATGAGAACCAAGGTTACCGACGTAGCCCGAAGAATCGCCAGACTTAAGTGGCAATGGGCAGGGCACATTGCTCGCAGAACGGATGGCCGATGGGGCCGAAAAGTTCTGGAATGGCGAAAGCGAACCGGAAGACGTTGCGTTGGAAGGCCTCCCACTAGGTGGACCGATGACCTGGTCAAGGTTGCAGGAACCCGCTGGATGAGAGACGCACGGGACCGGTCAATGTGGCGACGCCTGGGGGAGGCCTATGTCCAGCAGTGGACGTCTTTTGGCTGAAATGATGATGATGATGATGATGATGCGGTGAACTTGCGAACTGACCGTGAATAGCCCGTATGTATACACATGTGAGCACAGTTTCGGTGGATACACCCTACCTCCTAAGCATTTCCTCACCATTTCAGTGTTTCGCCCTATTTCATCATCAACTTTTTGCTTTTCTCCCGTTTCGTTTCAGGTCAGAGTAACACGTTTCTTCCATTCTTCCCTGTCAATTGTCACGCTTTCATTTACTCCTTTTTCCTTCATATTATTCCACACACACTCCACCCATCTTATCTTCGGTCTTTCTCTCCCTCTCCATCCATCAACATGATTGTATATTCATCACTCTTTAACGCGCAGATAAACGACTTTTAATGATTTTATATTGAACATCACGTCTAAACTTCTAGTTTTATTTCTTTGAAAAAAATATATGTTATACTAGACAATTTTATTCATAATTTGATATGTGAAAATATGAAGTTTTATTTTAATAACATAGTGTAATTAATTTGTAAAGTATTGTCTAACGTGGACAAAAAAACGATAATCACGCAAAAACTATGGGGCGTATTTACATGAAACTTTAATCATATAAAAGACAATTTAATGACCCATATTTTAATATACGGCTTTTATTTGTATTGTGTTTGATAAATCAAGGTGGGTTGTTTTTTTCGAATAATCTTGGTGCGCGTTGAAGCGGGGCTCTGGCAGGCGACGGGCGGCAGTGTATCGCTGACTCCCTCAGCTCCTTTATCGGCCTATATCGCTGTCTCCTCCCACTCGCTCAAGGGCGCGGGCAGTTAATGTCGCCTTAAGCTACATTCGTGGTCCTATCTGAGACTCGTCCTATCCAAGATAATAGAATTTCCAAACTTTTTCCAGGCATCGATAAACGTGATCAACAAAGCAGGTTTCAATAAGGTCATCGCAACTCCTGTCTATAAACAGCATATCCCAGAAAACAATATTTTCTTGACAAAACGCCACACGTAGGTATGTAAAACCTCCTCAACAGTCACAGAAATAGGTACAATTTGAATTTTCACGTTCCATTTGAAGCAATGGCCTCGTTGCAGTCTTTGAGCCTTTGTAAACCGGACCTCGGACGTCAATCAGACAAATTGGACCCCCAAAGAACGTTGCGTTATGCCTGGGCCACGAAAATATCGCTTAGACGTTATTCGAGGCTGACTTTAGAAACAATTATTTGGATTTTAAACAAAAAACAACGTAAACAATTGAGTAAATTAAGTTCTAATTGTTTTCTCCGTTTTAAGCTGACTTTTGAAGCACAGAGAGAAAACGCTAGAAGCGTCCGTTTCGTGGCCCTTACGTTAGTGTTCGTCCGACGGTGGGCCAGCCTCGTTTGGGCCGATACTTCATTTTCGCGTTCGATTTTATGAATTTTGATTTTTTTTCTTTTTCAAAGTTTTGATTTCAATGAAACATGGTTTGCTTTTTCGAAGCAGCACATTCGGGATATCGTTCGGTGCTTTTATTTTCAATTTATACTTACGAGTGTGAATTACTCCGATAGTTTTAAAGCATATTTTTTTGATGAATAGTTCACTTTTAAGAGTTATTTCATTGACGAAATAACTGCTACGACGACTACTGATGTTCTGTGTGATCGCTTTTCATTTATACGTAATTAAGTCAAAATTTTGTTAAAATGATTGAAACTCTTGTACTTTTCCAACATGATTAAGATCGCAAACTTAATATTTTGACACTTTACGAACATTTTTAAAAAGTTCGGTCCACGAAGATAACCAACTGCCACACTCACACCAATTCACATTAACACCCAATGCAATAAACATCAAATCACTTAGTCCTCCACAAAGGACCATCTCATCTACAAATCATCAACACTAACATCAAACAAATAAACTAACTCTAATCGTACACTCGTACCGGCAACGGCAGCTAAAAGCAATCAATCACCCACATATGGGTCTTAAAACCTCCTTTCCAATTGCACCCCTCGTTATTTCAATCGGGCAACACTAAATTACCGAATAACATGTTGACGACAAAACGCTTTTCAATCTGCAATAACAATATAATATAGCCCAAAAGATCCCCTTTTTGTGTGGCACTGTGCCCCCCGCCTGCCAATCTTCCCAGATTGCTTTTTTTCTTTTGTCAGTTTTGAATACGGCTCGCATGTACGAATACGTTCTTTGTAGATGATTAAATACTGTACACATCAGTATTGCCAGATTAAAAAAGGAATTTGCGACCTTTTTGGCGGGAGTTAAGGTCGAAAGAGGATTTTGGCGGTTGTAGATTGTCGATGGTTTCTGAGTAAAATGCGGATTGGTTATTTAATGGTTTCTTGATTCGGCCGATTTTGTGTGTGATGATTAATTTTGTTATCGTTTCGCTTTGGATGGCGATCGTATGATGTAAGGTTTAATCTGAACTTTGATTTATTTGGTCAATGACGGGGTTGTGGGCTTATTTTTGTGAATAAGTTCTTTGACTAGTAAGTATTTTGATGATCTCATGTCTTGTTTTTATTTACTCGGTGTATATAATGGGTTCGGTCCTGTTGAAGATGATAAACTTTAGAATTGTCCATTTTTTCCAGCAATTAAGTTGCAGAATGTTGATGACGTTAGTAACTGCGGCCTGACTAAAAACTAAGTGACCCTTAAAATTGGTAAAAACGTGACTTCGGCGATGCTAATCCGAGTGTCAAAAGTTCAATAGTTGCTTTATTCAATCAAGCAATCATTGCTAAATAATAAAAGCCACAGGGACAACCCGCAGAAGTTGGCCCGTAGATGGGTGGTCATCATTACATAATATCGAGTTTTCTCTGTGCCTCGGAAAGCACGTGTCGGTCCCGGCTGTCATTTGTCATTTTTGACAGTCGTTACGACTAGTCAGAACCCGAAGGGCTTCTGACTAGTCGTAAAAAAAAAGCCAAAGGTGTTTAGTACACTGACATTCTTTCATTAAAAATCACTTTAAAAAAATGCAAATATCATAACATTTCCAATCCCCACACAAATACATTACATCCGAAGTCTAAACAATTTTTAAAACACCGTTAAACACAACACTCCCCTTTATTAAGTCGGTGAATAATCTCCAATACCGATACTCCAGGGAGTATATTGTTAAAGAAATAACTTTTAATATGAAAAATGGGATTATCATATGGCACCACTACATTTTGCTATTCACAAAATCAACCTTAGATACAGCACCACAAAGTTGAAAATTCAACTTCACTGTGTAAATTGACAGCAAATAGAATTTTGATATAAGAATGCTTACGCAAATCGCGTTTGCTGATTCAAAAACGAAACGCAAGCGATAATAAACCTTATTTTCATATTTTGAAAGTCTATAACAACAGCTTCTGAAGGTAAACCTATGTTTGTTTTAGACGGAATCTTTCAGAAAAGTTGTCACCTCGCGAAATATTGTTAACATTCTGTGAGTGGTTTGTTTCAATAAATATGAATGAAGTTGGAATGTTATTTGATATTTTTTTGTGTTATTTATTTAGATTAACAAAGTTTTGTTGTTATAACAATGTCGGGGCGTGTTATTAATTTATGGTTGATATGATCGTAGATTATACCGAGGATTTTAGACGCTTGCCTTGGAAATTAATGGCGCTTGTAGTATCCACTAGTAGCAGAGCTAATAAATAGGTTGATAACGCAATTAACTAACTATATCACAGGCTCGCACAACACGACCTGACCAAGCCCCCGTCAAAATCGCTTTTCTTCTGACTTCCCGCCATTCATGTAACTGACAGATGTCATTAGTGACAGCTTTCCTGACTACTTGTGGCTGTGAGACAGTGTTTACATATCTATTAAATAGATATACACTACAGTGCTTATTTCAATATGTTTGGTATGTATATGTGGAAATTAGGTTTTTCCTAGTCCTGCGCTATTTTCTGATTAATTTCGTTGCGGGATCCAAGACAGTTAAATTGTTTCTATAGGCTTTCGGCAAACTTCGTTACCTCGGTCGCCACTGTTGATTCTGGCTTTCAGGAGTTGCAGTAATTTTGGAATAGCGTGGAGGGCTTGACCCAAAAATAAAAAGGTTGGTGTGTGTCATTGATTGAGTTCAGTATGACTTCAGTGAGACGATTTTGCGAAGCAATGTTTTAATTTATAACGTTTATTTTTAGAAGTCTGACACTTTGTGAGAGTTTGGGTAAGACTCTACATAATTTAAAACATATTTATTTTTTAAACATAACTTACTCAGAAAACAAATGACTATTGATAACAATATTAAAAGTAATAAATAAGTACTTACTTAGTACCTAACGGCAAATGGTGATGAGCGTGGTGATGAGTATAAATATTGATGAACGGAGAGGAAGAGAAACACCAAGGAAACGATGGATGAATTGTGTGAGGCATGAGATGAAAGAAAAAAGAATAAATGAAAACGTGAGGGTAAAGATGGTGGTAATAGTTTGAACCTTCTCTCCTTCTACAGCAGATCCTTTTACACGTAAAAGTACCTACCACTAATCATTTAGAAGTATTTCAGTAGGAGTGGATATACCTATTGTAATCATAGGTATATGTTGCCTATTACCAATAATCTGACATAATCGAAGTAGATACACCACCACAACTCTTTTCAGAACCAGGGGGCCAATTCTCGGTTTTAGAGATGGTGTCGAACTCGAGAAAAATTTGTAATGACGTCATTTTTTCGAGAAATTTTAAAAGTTGCTATTCTGGGGATGTCGAATTCGACATTTGTCGAAGGCTAACGTTAGAGTTCATGTCGAGTGCTTCTGAGCAGTAGAGATGTCATGTCGATTATATAGATACGTCATTTCTGAGTGAATTTGTTGAGTTTTGGATTGTACACTGTGTTTTCTTTAGTTTTTAAATAAAATACGGCTTGGCATCTCATACTGGAAATTCGATTTATACTCTTTGATTTGTGAATTGTGTTTTCTTGAAACGACGACCTTCGCGCAGATAACAGAATCTGTAATTTGTGTACCTACGATTGGACTTGAAACTACTGAAAGATGGACGAGTTTATTAGCATTTTTATCTCGGAGTTGTTGGAAAGTGGCGAGCAACTGGCCAATACACGGCGACAACAGTTATCCCGCCGTCGATATTTACGACTTGATCGAAACAGAAGTCATTAAAAACTTCAGACTAAATAAAGATTTAATAAGGGTTCTAATACTTAGATCTATTGGCTCCTGTAATTCAGGATACCACTAAAATATACCTGAAAACGAAGGTAAATAATTGTTTGCTTCATAATTTTATTAGTCACTGACAGACAGTCAGCTGTCAAACTGATTATTTTTACACTAAACGTTTCGTTTTACTTTGGCTTTGCACGGGACTTATTCAAATTTAATATATAAATGATGTCCTAATTTTTGTTTCTCATAATTATGTTTACTTGTTTGTTTGTGAAACCAATAAATACTTTTTCTTTCTTTCTTTTATACTTAAATAGTTAGGTTTAGTCAGCGTTTTAAAACAAAATCATTCATTCACTCATAGCTACCTAAAACGGAACGCGCGATTCTTCATAATGGTAACATTAGCTTCACTCGAATTGACATTTTCGTGACATTTATTTCTATTTTGACTGAGAATACGGAATTCTGCTCAATTCGAAATTTTTTGGTAGAGATAGAGATATTTTTGATAGACATAGAGATAGACTTACGAACTCGAACTCGAGATAAATGTCGAAAATTGAGAATTGGCCCCCAGAAAAAAAAACAAACAAAACAGAATACCTATCACACTCGTTCCAAACACAAAAAGCGCACGCAAACAGAACATTTAAAAAAAGAATAAAAATATTTTATTAAAAAAACATAAAACAGAAACGCGCTAACTCCAATCTAAAATGGAACGTCTATACGTTTTTTTTTTCAACGGCCATTGACAAAGGCACACCCGTCAAATGCCATTGCTTAAATGAGAAGGCAGTCAGTCGAGAATGTGGTGGAACGGAAAAATCATCGAGCGAAAATGTCATCGGTTCGCCCCGTGAAATAGTAGGATTGTGTACTGAGGTGGCACGTGGTACGGCGATTTTATAATAAATCATTGCTGTTTAGTAATGTAAGTTATATTATCTGTGTAATGACAACGTCATGAAAAAACTAAATTCCTTCTGTCTTCACGATTCACAGAGCGCACACGTCTCTTGTAATCTTATTATATATATTAGTAAATAATACAGTGCATAGTGGTTTCTTTTCTATCATATCAAGATCCCAAACATTTTGGTCCTTCGAGCCTGCAGACGACGTTAGACTGATCGCCATCAATTTTTCTTCGCGTCGTTTGGTGTGGAGGCGGAGAAAACAAAGCAAACGTCGCTCAGAGACGTAAGCACCACACAAACGCAGGAGTTTTGGCGTATCAGCAACGGATAGCGACTACAGTCGAAAATCTATAATTCTTTCAAGATATCGTGAAGACAGAAGGAATTTAGTTTTTTCATGACGTTGTCATTACACAGATAATATAACTTACATTACTAAACAATTGCTTCGTTTGTATTTTCACCTTATAAGTGATGTTCTTCAGACTCTGTATATGGCAAGGAAGGAGGTGTCTCATGAGATGAAGAGTAACAGAGAAGTATGGAAGAAGAAGACATGCTGCGCCGACCCCAAGTGAATTGGGATAAGGGATATCTATATCTATACTTCTATACTTCTATACTAATATTATAAAGAAGTAAAGTTTGTGTGTTTGTATATTTGTTAAATTGTAAGGGGTAATCTCGAGATCCACTGAACCGATTTTAAAAATTCTTTGACCATTAGAAAGCTACATTCATCCTGGGTGACTTTTTATCTCAGTATTCCCACGGGAACGGGAACTACGCGGGTGAAACCGCGTGACGTCCGCTAGTTCTTTATAAAGACATCATTATACTTGCAACCACCCCGTGTGAATGAGTTGATGTCCATACATCAACTCATTCACACGGGGACATTCCACGTCCATACGTGGATGAAAAGAAAGGAATATTTAAGGATTGTAGCAGGTGACCTTCTGCACTGTGAATGCCTAACCCAATAGGAAGAAACTGTAAGTTTATAATAGATATGGGCTCGGAAGATCGAGCGAATTGTCAACATGGAACATAGACTATTAACTGGGCACAAATCTAGACGCTAGGATACTGCTACAAAATATCATTGCCCGAACTACGACCATCTCATACAGGAACCTACAGAAGTTATTGAGACCAACGAGAGTTTCTTTAATTTTTTTCAATAATTTTTTGTCATATTCAAAATCGTCATTGATTCGCGTGTATGTAATTTCATGAAGAAGATCAAAGCTAAAAGTCTAATTTTAAATACAAGTAAATATTTGTCATTGTCAGTTACCACGTTATTACAGAGAGTACAAGTAATCAACGGAGTACTGAGCGATGACAAAATGGCGTGAAATGCGAAACAACGACACTCCACCTACAATATCTCGTGGTTTTAATACACTCTGACACTAAATAATATTCCTTAATAATGATGATGCTTCGTTGGTCGATTGGTCGATAGCATGAGGGTTCGAATGGTTCAATTCCCCGGTCGAGGAAGGGTTATTGGGTTTTCACATAACTATTGGGATCACAAGGGCTACAGCTGCTGATTTCGGAGTCCTGAATTTGAGCACTGCCCGGGTCGGACTATATTTTTCTTGGTACCAACACACATATCAATGAATTTAAAGCCATTAAGAAATGTTCTCTTTTTCCAATCCAGCAATCAAACCCATGACCAGCACGGTCAGAAGCCGCGCATTTGACCACTTACCATTTAATTACCAACAAATCACCAGCGATACTGCTCATTACGTTCCTAATTTACTAAATCACGCGAAAAGTCTATGCTTCATAATTTTTTATTGCCTTTTAGAATACCAAAAAAAAGCATTTTTCAAAAAGTATAAACGTTAAAAAATAACGTCAAAAAAAAAACAAACGTATTTGGAACAAGTGCATTTCAAAATTCAATATAGGAACACGACACGAACGGTAGAAGTTTAAATATTCGAGATTGAAACACGCGACCGTTGAAAGACGCGTTTGAGGTGCGCTCCGCTGATTAGGACGAGGAGAGTATTAGGTGGGCTTAGGGCTGGCACTGATAAAGAATTGTGTAGAGGAAATATTTAGAGATTTTCCATTTTACTATGTCTTGAAGCAGAAGAGCGAAAGATAAGTATGTCATAAGATGTTTGAGTCGTCATAAAATTAATCGCAAGCACACCCACTGTTTGCTTCTACAGAGCCATGGTGGTTTGAGCTCGCAGCGAGAAAGAGTCTCAGAGTCTGATCGCAGCGGAATTGAGACGTCCCGGAACTATACCCTATTCATTATGCTCCGTATTTTTTGGTAGCCGGTTTTTGTGCCCCACAGTGGGGCAAAGCCCTTCTCCTTATCTCTCTATTTTGTGCAATGTCTATCGACATATAATTACACTCCGATGTCGATGTCAGTAGAGCAGTCTGCATTTAGTCAAACTGCTGACGAAAATCTTAAGGACGCGTTTACTGATTCTCGCGGTAATTTTTTTTTTTTTAGTTTTACTACTACAAATATTTTGTGTTCGTAGAGTAATGTTTTTCAACAAGAGATCCAGCTAAAAAACGACACAGGGTCCACCCACAACGGCGGCAGAGCGCAGATGATTGGTTTCATTTGGTTTAGTTTCATTTGTCCACATAAAGCACCGAAAAACCGCTTATTTTCGTCGGATTTGTAAATACGTCCTTAATACTCTCGCATGCAAGGTCTAAGCCCATTTGCTATCTATTATTTTTTACTATTTTCATCTCTCCAGAACCCCTCCTCACAACCTTGCGTGTCTCTAGCAGCACCGTGATTGGAGCAGGCGTCGCGAACCGCTGGGAAATCAGCGGCCGCCGTCACACGGAGTTTATTCGACGTTTCAAACTGTTGCCATAGACTAGACATGTTATTGTGGGTTTATTTTTAATTTTAAATAGTCTCACTAAGGTAAGCAGTTGGTTCCCGTCAGGGCTGCGGGTTGGTCACAAAGATACCGCGGTGTCGACATAAAGGGCTAAGAAGGAACATGGGTGGTTTTTAGTCAGTAGAAGTCTGACACTAATGATTTCTCACCCACAAAAAAAAAGGCAAGCTGTTGGTCCCAGCTGTCATTTGTAGGTCATTTGTAGATCCTGAAAATCTGGCAATCAGTCTTACCAAAGGTGTACGTTTACGACAATATCAGTCGATTTCGAGGAGTCCAGGTCATTAAAGGTCATCAGCTGTCCCTCACATTACGCTGTTATACATTGCCATACAAAACACGCTTCATTAAATAAGAGCTCATCTACGCCGTAGACCCAGCGTAGCACTGGCGTAGCAGCGTGCTACGGACGTAGAGGACAACTAAGAAAAGTCTCTTCGAGTTCTAAACTTGTTTTTAAGGTGTAGTCAAAATAGTACGGATAAATAACGGACTCCGGACACTGACGAATAATGTAGTAAATATTTTTTTACAAGTTAAAAATCCGACAAAGGCGGACTTTATACATTTAAAATGTGTTAAAACCCGGTGATACTAATATAGGTCTATGAAAACTAAGGTAAAGTGATAAGATCATACAAATATTTGTTCCATGTGGGATTCGAACCCATGACTCGCACAGAAGCAGTCAATCACTCAGCAACTGCACAAACCGTGACGAAATTGGCCATTAAATGTTTCACCTAAAAAAAGCCTTGATTAAATTACGTAAAACTTTTGATTCGTTATAAAACCGCGTTGTTGTCACAAGAGCGTTTAGCCGCGGGCTAGTCCGGCGCGAGTGACATCGCGACATCGCGTCATGTCGCGCCGAATCTCGTTACTCTGTTGTACAAACAGTCCTACGGCGGTATTCGACACCTGCATTAAATGTTCAGCTTTTTAAAATCTTTATTCTATATTAGTCACTTCTTGTGAAATTCTGGTATTTAACTGCATCCGGTTACGTTCCAATCCATACCAGCAGTTTTCAAGGTGTGACTCCATCATCTGCCTAGCCCTTTTCCCAACTTTGTTGGGGTTGACTTAAACAGCAACTTGTGCCCGCCGTATTAAATAAAATTGTTATTGAATTGAATTCAATATTAAGTTATTAATCTGACTGTATGAATGTATTATTATATCTCTTTGATGGCTATAGTTAACATTTAATAAGACATCGGAAAATAATAACTTATGTATAATTCAATTCAATTCATTTATTTGATTCAGACATACAATATCCATAACATTGTTAGTAAATACATTTAAAAATTATGTTAGTAAACAGATAAAATCATAAAGGGCACATACAGACAAATACACACTCACATACTAAAATTAACATCAAAATACAATATAAAAATGAAATGATTTAAAATAATACAAATCTTTTAAATGTCAACTACAATGTAAATTTCTGCAATCCAAAATTAAAAATGAAATAAAAATAAGTGTACTTAAATAAGAAATTATGTATAAACCTGGCTAAATTTTATTCTAAGTCCTAGAGCAACATTCCACGAAAACGACATTATGAGAAAGATACATTTTGCTACCAGTAGATATTTTGCGAAAAATACGTTTTGCGACTGAGCCTTATTTATATTATGAGTCAGTGATACTTGAATTAAATGTTTTTTCATAGTCTAACCGGATGCACATTACTTGGAATCTGGTGGCCGGGCCGCGCAGATCCATGATACACGTCTGTGGGTTCATATGAATTTACCATCCTTATTGGAAGAACATATGAGGGACCACCAAATTAGACCAGCTTGGCAGAGACTGGATTACCTCGAGGACCAGTATTTTGCATGCAGCGACTGCCTATCTGACCTGTAGGGCTATAGCGTAACTTTTTAATGTAAGTGGCTATCATAATAATATAGTGTCCATAAATTAACTGTCAATTGGTTATGGTTTGGTACATTTTTTTTTTAAACTAACCATTTGACAGTTATTTGATATGATAGCCACTGACACGCAATAGCAGGGCTATTGCGTGTCAGTGGCTATGTTAGTACTGAGCAATGCGATACCCATTGATAAGACATACGGACCAACCTTGGTAAGCGCGGCATAACCTGAAGATTGGCACAAGCGGCTATTCTTTAGCGGTGGATTATTTAACCTGTGACCGATTGGATATATACGTCATACATATCATCATCATCATCAGCCATAAGACGTCCACTGCTGAACAAAGGCCTCTCCCGTAGAACGCCATACAGAACGGCAGCCTGCCGTTTGCACCCACCGGTTGCCCGCGACTCTCACCCTGTATACATATCAACAGATAAACTTACATATATTCTGCTTTCCAGAAGCACCAAGTTTATATACATGAACTCTTGTACTCAATTAATGCACTACTATACCTACTACTAGCATAAAACGTAAATAAATTAAAGCTTCGACATAACCACACTCACCACGCTAGCTGCTCTATGTCCCCGCGGGGCAGTCCAGCGCGATATGACATCGTTTTAATTTCGTGTTCAACTCTACGCGAAAACACTGTCATCACGCGAATATACAATTTTCCTTTAATAATATTAATTTGTGCAAGTCAAAGTCAAAGTCAAAAATATTTATTTCAAGTACGCCAGTAATAGGCACTTTTGAATAGTCGAATTAAACTAACTGCGGCACTCAGAGATATCCAACGATTACTCAAGCCGCCACCCAGCAAAGGCCTGACATAGTTTTGTATGACAAAACTGCCAAAAACCCTTACCAAGCGACGGCCCAAGCAACCACTGAAGCGCTCCGAGTGCGGCAGTAAACTACTGAACTACTGAAGCTAAATAAACTAAGCTACAGTCCCAGTCACAAGGCATAATAACTCGTGAGTGTACTGTAGTAGTTGCCAATTCCAAAGCGTTGGTCTCATGAGAAGAATGGCAAGAAACTTCATGGACACTCTTTTAAAATCGTTTGGGTTTACAATATGTTCAAGGTACAAACATAATCTTGGTATAATACACACATGAAGACTATGCAGATTAGTGTTTGAGATGGTCTTTTGAAGAAAGCACCACACAGATTTGACTGGACCCGTCCAGTCAGTGCAATCATTTGTCAGTTATCGTGGAGCTCGACTTATAACTCAAGGAGCTCAACGTCACGACGAACAATACCAAAGAAAGGACATTTGGGTGGGTCGCTTAAAGTACTCAAACTGTCAAACAATCGCTAAAATTAAATAAAAACCCACACGGTCCTCACATTCACAATATGAAAATAATAAAATACATGAAGATCATGCAGATTAGTGTCTGAGATGGTCTTTTGAATAAAGCACCACACAGATTTGAGTGGACCCGTCCAGTCAGTGCAAGCATTTGTCAGTTATCGTGGAGCTCGACTTATAACTCAAGGAGCTCAACGTCACGACGAACAATACCAAAGAAAGGACATTTGGGTGGGTCGCTTATAGTACTCAAACTGCCAGACAATAGTTAAAATTAGAGAAAGACCCACATGGTCCTCACATTCACAATATTATACAAACACACATAAATTCACGCCCTCTCCTGAAGGGGCTAAGCAGAAACAACAGAATTCCTGGTACAATACTAACATAATAATAAAATATTTGTCATATTAAATAATGAGTTGTTCCGGTCTGATCCCCTAAACCGATCCACTGCCAATATTTTTCTTTTGTTTATTCCGTTCTGATCCCCTGTAATTTATCATTCCGTTCTGATCCCCTTTTTGACACAAGTACAAGTGAAGTACAGTCAACCGAAAAACAGTTGTTAATGAAAAAATAATCAGTTTTTATTTCGATATCCAAAAAAAAAAAAAAACATAAAATTGTACGATCATCCCACAAACTACCAGGAGAATAGAAGTCAAAAGGAGGTATTGGAATCTTTAAATCAAATCTATATTATTTATTTCTAATACCTACCATGCACTTTTTTTTTTGGAGATAGGAAACCAGGATAGTAAAGTCCCACAAACTATTCCATTCCGATTTCCAATACCTCCTTCCTACTTCTGTTCTCCTGGTAGTTTGTGGGACTTTACTATAAATGCATAATATAGATTTGATTTGAAGATTCCAATTTCCAATACCTCCTTCCTACTTCTGTTCTCCTGGTAGTTTGTGGGACTTTACTAAGGCATATTAAAGACTTGATTTGAAGATTCCAATTTCCAATACCTCCTTCCTACTTCTGTTCTCCTGGTAGTTTGTGAGACTTTACTTTAAAGGCATAATATAGATTTGATTTGAAGATTCCAATTTCCAATACCTCCTTCCTACTTCTGTTCTCCTGGTAGTTTGTGGGACTTTACTACCTATTCTTTTTTTTTAATCTAATAGAACCTGTACAAATTTTTGTTGCTGACTGTCCTAAAAATGTGTCAGGGTATCCGATTCTTTTACGGGGGATCAGACCGGAATAGAAAATAATTTATAATAAAACGGATCCCCTAGGGTATCAGTTTTAGGGGATCAGACCGGAATAACTCTAAATAATCATGTCAAGTTATTTAATGTCAATATACACAAAACTAAATGAAAAATAAAATATGTAACAAGTAAATATTGATCAAAAAAGCAAAAAATAATATCATACGACGCGAAGGGGAGTGTCAGACTTCTACTGACTAAAAACCGAACCCATGTTCCTTATTTGCCCTTGTGCCGAGGCCACGTCATCTCGTACTATAATCCACGGCCCCGACGGGTGTCGGCCCTTGCGGGGCCCCTTCTTGCTGACATCACTTTGAGGCGCGCGTGGAACACGAACGCGCCGCCGACATGGTCTGTTACCGTCATGACGACGCGACGGCCGGACGGCGAGCTAGCCCATTACTCACCGTCCACAGGCCCGCGTCTATGGTGGCCGGAAGCCATCACGTGACAAGGGACCTTCACTCAGCATTGAGTGGTGAAAGATTGAAAAAGAATAGAAGAAGAAGAATATTAATTTGCTACCTCTGCCTTTTTTTTAACTTGCAGGTCCTGGCTTCGGATTACAGGTCGGGAAAAGTGTTGTTAGGTTTTTCCATCAACAATTTTACAGTAGCAGACACGGAGTCTGGATTTGTGTGTCTGTTGATGGCAAAATATGGCCTCCTTACGATGTTTTGATTCACCGAAGCAAATAATCATTGTACAAAAATACGCACATGAATCCGAAATATCAGAAGATTGTGTCTGGGTTCGAACTCGAGGCATATGACATGGCAGTCCGCATACCTATAACTAGGCTATCACTACTTTACGAATTGAGTAAAGTACATGCCAAATAGATTCAAACTAAATCTCAAAGGAGAAAAAATTAGTGCATTAAAACATCATCTTACCCTTACCAAAAAGTACAAAAACACAAAGTTAAGTACCTACACCTATTTCGGCAACTCAAATAACCAACCCTTCAAAAGCTACCAGAAATCAGAACCAACAAATATCATAGCTCAAATAACTATAAAAACAGATTGGTGACGTAATTGTGTTCCGATTTGACACTACATCACGTAACCCTCTGTTGGCAATGGATTACGATGTGTTAGCGAACTATCACAACAGTGGTGGTAGGGTTAGGTAGGGTGGTAGTGGCGGGAATGGGATGGGTTCTGTAGCTGTTTTTTTGACTATTTTACTTCTGATGGCTAGAAAGGAGGTGACTGCTGAGATGACGAGTGATATGTATGGTATGGCAGAAGATACATATTATTTTGGACAAGCCCTCCACTCTATTCAAAAGAATCAACAAGGACGACCACCAGTAAAGCGACAATGAAGGCCGACGAAGTCCCAGAGAAACAATTATTTAACTGTTTTGGATCCCGCAACGAAACTCTTAAAGAAATAGAGAACAAATAGGAAACCTGGTGGCAAGTATGACTTTTAAACGGCTAGCTGACCATGAGACTCATAATATTAACTCAAATAAATGATGAAAGAGGACCTGCACACTCCCGTAAATGTAACCCTAAAAATCATTACTTTAGCTTCCCCCAAAAAGCCATTGAATAACGTTTTAATTTACACATACTCTGTCATATTCTACAAAGGATTATGAACCGTATCTCGTACAGCTTAAATTGCACAATAGTAGTAATCCTCTTGACTTATAAAAGTGTGGTAGGTAGTGTATTATGCCTTTTGATGAATTGATTTGTACTCGTAGATCCATCTTTTGTGTGTAATCTTTTATAATAGATATCAGACCAGCCCACAAGATTTGATAAATAAAAATTGACCATGGAATGTCGCAGTCCTTTGCTAGGTCACTTTTAAGACATGCAAATTAAATACGATAACAATGAACTAACGAAGAACGAAGGTATTTAATTATTGTTCAAATAAAAATACGTTGATTTTAAAATAAAATAAAAAAATACTAGTTTCACATAATTATATAAAAGATCCCAATAAAATAGGTGGACAAATTTTAATACAGAGTTCAGTAGGTCTAACCAAGGATATCTAAGCAAAAAAAAACATTAAATAAACAGTTTTTTTTTACTTAAAATAATAAATTGCCGTCACTCTAGAACAAACTCATCCTTTATAATTATGTAGTAGGTACTTAAATGCGTTTTTGTTATTTTTCTTTTGACCATCGTCCTTAATTTGGTGGTCTGAATGATTTCTGAAATTTTGTCCACCTATTTTAATGGGACCTTATATAATGATTTTCATAACTCTTCATTCTCCGTACTGATTTTGAGGTTTTATAAAGACAAAAAATATACTTACATCAAAAAGTAAAAATTCGAACTTTTTCAGGCTTTATAGTCAGATTTTCTGAGAGCAAATAATTTACAATCAGAAAAATCGACATTATTTATTCAACTAAGCATGCCAAATATCACACCCCTTAAAATAACTAATATTTTCCTAAATACTCAATAATCTACTCATAATGAAATCGCATGTTACAGAAGACATGTCTATTTACCCACCTAAAAAAAAGAGGGGTTCCAACAAAAATCATTTGAAACCAAAATGAAAAAGGTGTCAAAGATCGAATTTACGATTCATTTTAGTTAATCCATATGGAATGGGGGACCCTAAACATGTAAAACCACTTGATAATGAAATCTATGGGGTTGTGATAGGGTTGGTTTTGGTGTGGTGTGTGTTTGTGATAGATTTGATAAAATAGTGAATGCGTTTTGTAAGTGCCCATTGTGGCGACAGATGGTTCGTGAGGGAAGAGGACTGGGGTTCGGGTCTGGTTCGGGACTATTTTGTTTGGTACTTTAGAACTTGGTTGATAGGCAGCCGCTCCATGTAAAATACTGGTGTGATGATAACTTTAGACAACTTAGTTGGTGTTTGGTGGTTAATGTTATTTGAGTAGGTGGTGTTGTTCAAAAAATACAATAGTCTACGGTGGTTCGAGTTCTTGTCACTATCATATAAAATCTCCATTAAGTATGATAGTAGATTAACTAATGAATAGATCAAGTTAAGAGAACTAAGTTATCATTCTTAGTAAGAACATTATTGCTAATACGACATAAATAGGGTCCCATCTTGAACCCATACTGAAATTCATTTGAAATTTATTCCAGAAATTGTTGTACTTTTTTTTTAATTTCTTGCTCTACCGTTGCTTGTTTCGTATTTTATCCGTATTAAATATAACAGTGGTTTTTACACAAGTAGACCAGGGTCGATAATTTTTGAAACCAAAAAACCATGGATGAAACCCATTAGAAAAGGAGGTTAATATGATCAAAATGAAAGGAAAAATAAATTACGGTCTATCCGAGTTCGGGAAGTGGGGGTGGGGGGGGGGGGGTTTAAGGGGGGGGTTTTATCAGAAAGTAGAGATTATAAGGAACACAACGCCCTCCGACTTTTTAAAAAAAGCTGATATTTTGACGTCAGAATTTTCGATTGAAAATATGGCTGATTTTTCGATACTAAGTCAATATAAGGTGAAAAATAAATATTTTAAATCAAGTAAATTACAGTGTATTTGGGACATAATAAGGTAAGTTTTCAACAAATTTCGTGGAAAATAAAATTTTTTTGAAAAAGAAATAAATAAAAAACCAAAAACTTGTTTTTTTTTATTTTTCACCTGAATTTTGAGGTTATGTGAAAAAAGTGTTAAAGTCAAAGTTGTAGATCTTTTTATTCTCTACAACTTTGCCATTTAACTTTTTTCCATAGGACTTGTATTTTTGCCGGAAATCGAGATAAACCGCTTTCCCCCCTTAAAACTTCCCGACCTCAGATCGACCGTAATTTATTTTTGCTTTAATTTTTGTTATATTCTCTACTTTTTCCATTGGGTTTCATCCTACTGTATTTTTTTTTCATTTTTTACCATTTTTGAAGGCTTCGGCACTGGTCTAAAGACATACATCATAATTTGATTTTATAAAAGCAACTGTCCCAAAACACGGGTGTATTTTGGAACTATCTCGAGTATTTTTCGTTGACGCTCGAATTAGGGTCAATGAAAAATACCCGAAATAAGATCAACCATAAAACTAATCATTCTTAAGGGTAACTCGAGCCAAAAGCCATCCATGGAACCATTTTATGATGTTTTGTCATTCACAACTGGGAATTGGGATATCTCTTTAATGGACCCAATTTAGGGTTACGTACACAAATGGCAAAGCTTTTCCTAATCCAGGGAATACAGCTATAACTTGGGGAAAACTGGTATTAACCGTTTTCAATATGATGAAGTAGGTATACAATACGTCTATGAATCTAGCGTCAGCTGCTAAGTTCGATCTTTGTCTTAAGCCACGCTTGCCTAGGTTGGTCTGTGGACTATCCATTGCATACCAGGTTTCCTCCGTGCCTCAGAAATTACGCTTGGCCGTGGGACACGTCTGCCATTAATACGTAGATCATTGGTAGTCGTTACAGGTAGTCAGTGACTCGTAAGTCTGACAACCAGACTTACCAAAGGGTATCCAGTATTACCTGGGTTATGGAGGTCAGATAGACAGTCGCTCCATGTAAAATAATGCTATTCAGCTGCATCCGTTAAGACTGGAAGCTGACCCCAACAAAGGAAAAGGCTAGGCTATCTGTTAACATTTGTTTTTGTGTTCCATTTTTTATTAAGACTTAAACTTTTGCTTTTTCTTTTTTGTACCTATTTCTTAATATTTGTTGTGCGTTGTATGTTTACTGCTATTTCATTGTATCTCTTTAAATGCTCGTCATGTTTTGCTATTTCATTGTATCTCTTTAAATGCTCGTCATGTTTCTGCGACAAATATTCTTTTTTTCTTTTTAGGCAGATGATGAGCTTCACCATTACCTTTATTAAAGTAATCAAATCAACTCCAAATATATACCATACGGAACCCTCATCCTTCCACCCCTAACACACATCAGAGCACATCACTACATCACAAAGTAATATAACTGAGAGGGTGGCAACACTAATTAAACGGTGATTCGGTGTTGCCAGCTATTATGGCGGTGATTTTATTTATTTGTTTTGGTGGGTTAGTTAATGGTTATTTTAATAAGTGAATAGAAGTTTTAAGTAATAAGATTATTAGGATATTGGTTTAGAAACTAACTTGTTTATTAAACAATAATTATTTGATATAAGTTTTTATACTGACATGGTCACTGACACTACTTTTAATACTATTAACGGGATATTTACCATGTTTTCTTACTGTTTAAGAGGGTAGACCGTTTTGTCTGCTCATAAACATCCACCCGCATTGACTTCAGTTTATCCGTGATCATGGTGCTTGTAACAGCGCCGAAATATCGGGAACTCGAAACAAAAATCAAACATGGTAAATATCCCGTTATTAGTATTAATAGTAACAATTATTTGTGTGAGAAATGATAAGAAAGGGAAAGGAATAAATAATAGGTACAGGTTATTCTATAACCTAGCTAGGAATAGCAGAACTTCACCCACTCGATTGTGTTTGACTTGGTACAAACTTATATGTATAACTTTGTGTATGCCTCTTGTAGGTACTACAATCTCCTTTCTATGAAATAAATTTATTATTATTATAAATAATATTGGGGAGAATGGAAGCAGAAAAAGTATTGCGCCGCGCCATCCCAAAGTAGAATGGAACATGGGTAGAAAGATGAAATCAATTCATGTGAAGACCCCTTTTTGGGGGGGGGAAATCATCAAATAACCCCTCTCGCTCTGGGCAGAGCGGAAGGGAGTGTCAGACTTCTACTGACTAAAAACCACCCATATTCCTTCTTAGCCCGTAGTGTCGAGGTCGCGGTATCTCTTTCGAACAACCCGCAGCCTCGACGGGATGTGAAGACTTGAAGACCCTCAGAGAGTTTACAAAATATTGCTGTTTTGATTGTAATCTCTGGCCAAGAACGCTGTTCAGTTTTAAGTAAGTACCTACTGTGGGGAAGCCTTACGGGAACAGGATGTAGTTAAGTAACGATGCAATGATGTATATGGAACAGTATTATATTTCTTGAACTGCACATACAAATCAATCCTTAATACTAGGTACTTATTTAATTCAACAACCTATCGTGTCCAGTCCTCAAACCCAAGAGGCTGAGCAACCCGCCAAAACGTTCCGTTTTCCCGCCTTGTTTTCAGCCCGAAGAATCGAGTTCCCTGATTGGTTGCCGCCTTTTGCTTCAACCGAACACAGAGCGACCACTACTTACATAAAAAGATAAAGTTGCCAGTGTAAAATATTAAAATGAAAGCTTTATAAATATGAATATAGACTAAAATAATCAATTAGCAAATTCTAAATTCAAAAACCCTAACAGTATAGTTACATACACCTTAAACTCTTAATAAGACGCAATCATCATTTTAGGAGGCCTATGTCCAGCAGTGGACGTCTTTCGGCTGAAATGATGAATGATGATGATCATTTTCCTGTCACTTGTTAGGTAGCTGGGGTCAGCACAACACGTTTTCCATTCTGTTATGTCAACTGTCACGCTACTTTTGTATTTTTAACACGCTTTTATTAGGTTGTTTCCTATTTTTTCAGTGTGTTTTGTCAATAAAAATATCTTTCCGTGTAAACCGTTACAATCTTAATAGAACGATAGTTTAAAAATAAAACAACAGGCCACTTAGATAACACTCAACCCCCGATCTTGTCTCAATGGTCACCCCACTCCACTTCAAATCAAATCTAACCGTTGATTCATAAACAAACATCTCAATTCGAATTTCGAACGGGCTTATTCTAAATTCAAATAGACAATACTGGCTAGGGAATTGAGTCGGAGTGACGCACAATGGGTCGTGGGTTAGGTACAGTGCGATCAAATTATCTTGGCAGCTCCGAGCTTCGTGCAGGTCATTTTGTTACAACGAATGTATAAAAGTGTTATGATATTTATTTTATTTGTATTTCTCACTGTTTAAATTAGATATTTTCTGATCGTTTAAGTATTGGTTTATCTGGCAATAACAGTTTTATTCCCAAGTTTACATGCGTAAAATTTCGCAAAGCCTATGTTCAGAGCTGCCAAGATAATTTGATCGCACTATAAAATAGCTGTCAAAACAAATAATAAAAAACAAAAAACCGGCAGACGGGTCTACATATTTGACGGACACCGGTGGTTTGGCCGGACTTTAAGTTTCATGGCACAATAAAAAAGTATAAATACCTATTATGTAATAAAATACAATCCCCAAGAGGATTTATTCAAGTGAAAACACTGATTATTTAATTAAAACCCAGTAGATCAAGCAAACAGTAGGTACTCGTAAGTCCAAGTTTTCCAAAAAAAACCTATCGAGTAAAAGCATTACTTTTAAAGTGGTATCTACCTAAATTTGACATATTAATCCATCTCCCTCAATCATTCCTACCCTTTCACATCACATTTTAAGCAATCAAGAACAAAAACTACACTTAAATTAAATCGACCAGTGTGCGCCATTCCTACCGAAGCTATTACACAACCGGTTGGCCAAATGGCGCGAAACCCGACCCCTTCATAGACAAAACAATAATAATCTGTGGTCTGTTCTGTAATGAGGCCGAAAATAATGAGGTGTGTTGTCTATGCTCGCTTTTTATTAAAGAGATATTAGTTATGCTGGTATAGATGTAATGTTAATAAAAGACTGATGTAGGCAGTAATTGGTAAGTCTAATAGACTAATACTAAAGAAAACGTATGGTACGGTGCCGTTAAGGAACTCGTTAGCAGTTTACTCACTTTTTTTAGGTATATTAAACTAGCAGATGCCTGCGGCTTCGCCCGCGTCAAATTATAGACTACAACTTCCTCGAGAACCATTCTATCCATTGGTGAAAACCGCATGAAAATCGGTGCAGTAGTTTTTGAGTTTATCGCGAACAGGCAGACAGACGCGGCGGAGGACTTTGATTTATAATCTGTAGTGATGATACTGATACAATTTTGTGCTGTAGTGATGATATAATTTTTTTGACTCGCAATGACTCCTATTTTCCCATTATTTTCATAAGGGAGGCCCAGTAATGCAGATCTGTCTTCACAAGGATTGGAAGAACCCAATTTTGTAAACATATTCAACTTTATCATCATCATCATCATCCACAGCCCGACTTCACCCACTGCTGGGTATAGACCTCTCTTTGATTGTGCTAAGCTCCACATTCTTGTGCCAGCCTTTTTTTTTTGTTAGGTTGGGAAATCGTCAAATGACTTTTACCGCTCTGGGTGGAGCGGTATGACATGTAGTGTCAGACTTCTACTGACTGAAATCCACCCATATTCCTTCTTAGCCCTTTGTGCCCGAGGCCGCGGTTTCGATTCTTGTGCCAGCCTCATCATCACATCACACTAATATTATAAAGGCGAAAGTTTGTGAGTGGAGCGATTTTAATAGTACAATTTGGAATGGAGTTTAGCTGACACCCTGGATTAACACATAGGCTAGTTTTTATCCCGATTTTCCGTGGGATAAATTTCGAGTTGTAGCGGGTGAAGCCGCTGGCAACAGCTAGTCTACGATATTCCCGCAATGGCAAAAATGTCGTCTGCCCATCTCGCTCATCCCCTATTCAACTTTACCAAAAAGTAATCTTCATACAAGCAGCCTTTAATCTTCACACAAAAAGACAGAACATCACTAAAATAATTGAATGTCCTCCCCTGGTAAAGCAGTGGCTCGAGTAATGTACCCTAATGGCCGCCGCGCATTCCCGCCAATTTGCCGCGTTGTGTCCCCCTGCCGATATCTTCTCATTTAGACATCAAAACATTAACTCGGACGAGACTAGTTTAAAGGGGAATAAAGATGATGAATTACGGGTAAAAGTAGCGTTAGTTGTAGTGTCCTTTATTCGTTTCTATAGGAGTATTTAACACTTTACAATATTCTTTAAAAAAAAATTACACAAAAATCATTTAAAAAAAAAAAAAAAATACTTGTTTAAATGTATTGTAGGTTGCACTGTAATGATGTAATACTTAGTTTTTAATACACCGCATTTATGACGCACGCCGCCACAGCATTAGCTATTGTAATCACTAACTATTACGGGAGTTCGCATTTCTTTAACGGGATATTTTTACAGGGAAAGAAATCTTTTGTCCGGTGGTAGATTAATTTTTTCTTTAAGGCTTATCCTCTTCTCTTAGCAATGTCTTATTCTTGAATTATTGATAGAAGATCTTCAATAAACCATCTCCCTTTCTATATTTTAATCGACCTCTATTAAACAGAGAAATAAGTTTTACCGCAGAAGTTGGTGACAATAAAAATACTGAATCTAACAAACCAAAGTTACCGACTTCAGAAGGTAAAGTTATTCTCAATTTTTTTGTGATTTTGAAGTTGGTTTTATTTTGTACTAGCGACACTTTGACAATCCTATCTGAAATCGGTGGTTATCGTTGCCTGGAAACCCAGTTTTCAGTAAAGTCTAGCTTTCCTGTTTACGAAAGCCTCTTGAGTGAAAATGTCAGAAAAGTTTAATTAAAACTTCACTTTTACTTTATGTCGGGTGCCAATGAAACTCTTTTGGAGTGCCCAATAATGCAAACTCAAGAAAGAAAAAAAACGCCTACACACGCACTTATAACATCAAGAAAAGTTAAGGCAAGAAACTCGACAATTAAAATTATTTAGTTTTATAATAAGTACTAGCTGATGCCCGCGGCTTCACCCGCGTGGATGTCGTCCAAATTATATACTAAAACCTTCCTCTTGAATCACTCTATCTATTAAAAAAAACCGCATCAAAATCCGTTGCGTAGTTTTAAAGATTTAAGCATACAGACAAACAAACAGACAAAAATAGCGACTTTGTTTTATACTATGTAAGGATATCATAATTATTTAAGAATCTATAAAGCCTACAATGTTCCCATATTCACCAGCAATCGGTAAAAATAATCAAAACAAAGGTAAGAAAATATTATAAAACAACTAAATTAAAAAAAAAAATTAAAAAAAAAAAAAAAAAAAAAATTAGTTAAGGGAGCTACATCTGCCAACAAACTGTTTTACAGTTTGGCAGAAGTAATATACTATGTAACACGAAATGTAACCATGAATAAACGATTTTTCATTTTTCATTCATTCATTCATTAACTAAACAAACAGGCAAAACCACAAACCAAACTAGTTTACCACCCCCTATATCTTATAAAATGCGTGGGAGTAGCCATTATCAGCCAATAGACAACAGAAGAAGGTTCCTGTTAGCCTCAGCGAGACGTAATAGTACAGTAGTGCTGCCCCCGGACATTGGGGTTGACGGGTGCTGTACGGTTAGCGAAAGGTAATGGCATGTTCGCTAAGCCAACCTGCTTCGCGAACATACTGAGTTTTGTTTTGCGAATTAATTATTTATTATTTTATGTCAATATTCATTGACATAATAAAGTAATTATGAATTTATGATACCTGGCCCAGGTGATGAAATAAATGACACTAAGTAATGCCAGGCGCACTACTTTGTGTCATTTATTTCATCACCACTGCTCTCAAAACGGTGAAAGAAAACATCGTGAGGAAACATGCCTTAGATCCAAACAAAAAATCGAAGCTAAAGCCTAAAAATCGGCCCCCTCTCTCCTAAAGATGGGGGCCTGAGTCCCTGCAGTGGGAACATGATAGGCTGATGATGATGCCTGGCCAAGTGGAAAGCGTCCAAAAGTACGTTCAAAGATGTTTCTAGGTGGCTTAGATTTTCTGCTCCTTCATGTGCACTTATGTGACCGCCATCTCGAAAATGGGCCGTGTAACTCCGAAATCCACACAGACGTGTATAAGATTGGAATTATTATGAAATATTTAAGTCAATTTAATTAGTTTGCTTTGTAGATTCTGACATGATAATTAATTTTTAATACTGACGGGCATAAATCTTACCTATACGGTTCCGGTAACGAAAACCAACTTCTCTGTCACTTTAGGAACATTCATTAACATTCCCTTGCTCCCAATTTATTTAAGGTCGGCGCAACAAGTCTTCTTCTTTCCTAATTTAATATTTCTGGCTAATATTAAATTAGAAATTTAAATGCATAATACAATGATTAATGAACCTTTAATTTTCAGTTCAATCCAATACTTACCGGAATCAAAATCATAACCCTCCTTTGGCTTTGCCGTAGTCGGGTAAAAATACTTCTCCAACATAACACTTTCGCCTTTGTCGATTTTCGCCCGCAACCCAGCAACCCCTCCCACAAATTCTCGCCGGGGGCTACCAAACGGTTTACTTTTCCACTTACTTTGAGTCTGAACGCACTTTTAGTAATGATGACCAGGTTTACTTGGTCCGCCCTGCCCTGTTAAAGACCAGATTTAATTGACCTTGATTTGTTATCATAAAGTACTGTTTCAGAGGTCTGAGGAAGCTGGTTATATCTGGAGGTACGGAGGAAATACAATCGAAAGTTTTTTTTATCAATTTTGCTCTTATTTATAATAACTTAAGCTTTATATAATGTATTTTGTCTGCAATAAAATTTACGATTATACATGATAATATTACCGTGATTATACCATTACGGTCGATAACCTTGACATTGTAAGATCATACTTCGCCTGTTATATTTTAAGTCCCATGTAATAAATAGGAAGTGAGTCTTCAACCGGGAGCGAATCAGACTCAGGAAAACTAATTCTTAAATTATAATACCATCAAAAATAATTATATCATCAGCTCGTCATCATCATCTGCTTATTCTAACCAGATGCAGCGGAATACCACAACACAGTTAATACTGGGGAATACGGTACCTTTTGGCACGACTGGTTGTCAGACATTCAGGTCACTGTCTATAAGTAACGATTGCCAAAAAATATATCATCATCTACCGAACCTTTTTCCAACTATGTTGGGATAGCGTAAATCGTTTTTTTGAAGGGTTGGAAATTGGAAATCATGAAATGACTCCTTCCACTCTGGGCAGAGCGGTCAAAGTCAAAAGTCAAAGTCAAAAATATTTATTTCAAGTAGGCCAGTAACAGGCACTTTTGAATAGTCGAATTAAACTAACTGCGGCACTCAGAGATATCCAACGATTACTCAAGCCGCCACCCAGCAAATGCCTGACATAGTTTTGTATGACAAAACCGCCAAAAGCCCTTACCAAGCGACAGCCCAAGCAACCACTGAAGCTCTCCGAGTGCGGCAGTAAACTACTGAACTACTGAAGCTAAATAAACTAAGCTACAGTCACAAGGCATAATAACTCGTGAGTGTACTGTAGTTGCCAATTCCAAAGCGTTGGTCTCATGAGAAGAATGGCAAGAAACTTCATGGACACTCTTTTATGGGTGGGGAGTGTCAGGCGTCTACTGACTAAAAAACACCCTTGTTCCTTCCTAGCCCTTTGTGTCGAGGCCGCGGTATCTCTTTCGAACAACCTGCAGCCCCGACGGCAGCTTATATATCTTACTAGGTGTTGCCAGCGGCTTCGCCCGCTACCACTCTAAAATTATTCTGCGGGAAGATAAAATCGGGATAAAAAACGATCCTATGTGTTAATCCAGGCTACAAACTACTTGTGTACCAAGTTTTATTCAAATCCGTTCAGTAGTTTTTGCGTCAAAGATTAACAAACATCCATCCATACATACATACTTACAAACTTTCTTGTTTATAATAATAGTACCTAGGATTACTGTGATAAGAATATATAAAAATTACGGTTGACCTGCGTTGACTTACATTTGGTTGGAAAATTGGGGTCTTTGAAACTTGGTGTTGTGATAACACAGTTTAACCAGTTACATTGACCTGCATTGCTTTACATTAAGTTAGAAAATGGGGGTCTTCGGACCTTGGCGTTGTGATACCACAGTTAAAAGCTTGGTGTAAGTGGGTGGGTAGGGTTCAAGGTAAAGTGGTCATCGTTTATATGAAACGTAATGACTCTTGTGGGGATTATTAAATACATTGTGTTGGCTAAAAGCTATGGACAATTATCTGTGGGGTGTAAGTGTGTTGTGGGGGTGTAAATGTGTGTGTAGGGAGTGTATATGTGTGAAATACACGTATGGGTTGTAAGGCTCATGTGTTTCATATTTCTGTTTTTCTTTAGAGAAATTGAATCGGAATAGGTAAGGTAGGACGCCCTCAGTACATTGTTCTGAGTGCGTTACATTGAAATTTATCGTAAAATATGACTTAATCACACAAAAAAATAGTCGTTTTCCAGTACTTAATAATTTTTGCGTACATCAGACTGAGTACAGTCTGATGTACAGAATGCTTGGATAATGGTTTCGTGACGGGTCGACTTACACCCTGTATTTGTTCTTACTTAAACTTCTAATTAGACTTCCAACAAGGTTATAAGATTTTCGGTAGCTTATGTCATTCCAATATATTTTTGGATTCGTGCCTCTGAAAGCAAGTTTCATTTGAATATCTTTGACAGTCATTACAGATAGTCAAGGGGTATCACAGTACCCAGTTCTAACAGGGTCGTGCACGTCTGGGAGGCAGTCGTACCTTGTGCACCCGGTTAGACTGGAAACCGACCCCCAACATAGTTAAAAAAAAGGCAGATAATGGTGATATCTATATTTTCCATGTTTTTTTTGTTTATAGAATGACACATCACACTTTAGACCTACTCAACCAGCATCTTCTTACCACCGAACAAGACTAATTCCGACTAAAATCACTTTTGGTCTTACATTTCCAACTATAGGAAAAGTTCCGGCCTCCCTGCTAGCATGTACAGTCGCCCACACAAGTGCATGGATACCTTAGGGCCTATTTTTCTGTGAAGGTAGAAATCAAATTTTCGAAAATAACTAATAGATGGCGTTTGGTTTCTGCACAACTGTGATATTAAACTCTTCAATCCCCAGTGTCACTTGTAGGTGGCATAAGTTTTATTTCTGTTTCTACCTGACAGCAATTTTATTTGTAATTCCTACTTAAATAATAATAAGAAATTAAACCTTTAAAGTTTTTACTTTCCGTAATGACAATATCCGGATTACCCGGTGTCACCTGTAGGTGAAATAAAAAGGAGGTAGATTTTTATAACTTAGTCCTAACTAAATGTAATCTATTCTGTTGAGATATAGAAAAAAATGGACTTTGACTTGGGAATAGGTTAGGTAAGTAAGAAGTTAGGAAACACGTATTAGGTTGGATTAAGTGAGAAGTTAAATGATAAAAAAAAAACAAAAGAAACCATAAGGAATGTTTTCATTAAGCTAATAAGTGCGCATAGCATTCAAAAATATAATTTTCGAGTTAGTAGCCAGTTAGCAACAGGGATTAACGGAGACAAACAAAAAGACACTATCACACTTTTAGAGGTTTAATTCTTACACTTTATTATTCAAAAACAGACATTTATTATCGTTCAACATTATTATATTATATAAAACTTCTTATTGAGGCCATAGCTTAAGTATTCGTTTCCAAAATCGGAAAGAGGATTGAAGCTTTTATAACCTCAACAAAGACAATCAGGAGACCGGATTATTTCATCACAAGAGTGAAAAGTTAAATGAATTAAATAGGTAGGATAATAGCTATACAATTGCACAAAAACATACGAAAAGGTTCTTGTAATGTAAAAAAAAAATATTGTTGTGTTTGACTTTTTTTAGTTATTAAAAATACGTAAGTAAATACGTATGTAATAGGTTATAATAACCCGGCCTCCAGTTAATATAAATAATAAGTACTAAAGTTAAGTAATATTGTTTTTAAGTATTATGAAATATAAATCCTGGATCGGCAACACTTATCTATCCCCACACGTTCACTGTAATATGACCAGCATATTGGACACTACATAACCACTTGTTTATCACGTATTATTTCGGCACCACAAACATAAGCGTCCGTGTTCACTGGACTTAAAAGATTTTTCATCTATACAGATGAAAAAACATTACTCAAATCAAACTTAACATGATCCAAAGCGAACTGTAATCTTGCCCTTTTATGGTTTTCTGTGCAGGGCCAGGGTTTCACAACATGCCTCCTATAATGCAGCTCTTCACTTTTAAGAGCACGACGGGCATTGTCAACACTTGAGTCATATAAAGCAGCATAGTCGGTCATCGGCAGGAATCCATTTTCTTCATACTCTCATAACACGATTTGACGCTGTAATGTGTTTATGAGCCGTGGTCTACTAGTTCTTTGATGGTGTTGCAAAGAACCCTCGTCTTAAAATCGTCGTACCAATAGAACAACTGTTTTTCTCTGCAACAATATAACAGAAATATATAATACGCAATAATGATTATTTATTAAGTAGTAGGTATAGTCGTAACTAAAACATATTTTTTTTTCTTATAAAAATTTTGAAATCAAAACTACTTACGTTAATAATATAAGTCGACAAGTTTCGAGTGTCGATAAGTTTTTGCCTTGATTTTGCAAATCAGTTATTTGAGCTCTTGTAACGAAAACAATATTACAACGCGTACTCATTTTGATGAAATAAGTTAATTCACCTAAATTTAAATAAAACTGAGCTAAAAATGAGGTAATCGAAACAAACTTATCGAACAATCAATTGAGCTTAGTCATATTTCATAAATCTTCAATCTAATTATTTTTACTACCTACTAATTTATTTATTAACTAGCTTTTGCCCGCGACTTCGTCCGCGTTATACTAAAAATGTTATCTATCATTGATTTTAATTTTAAATGAAAAACTCTTGCGATAATATCATGGCGGTCATGCGGTGCTTGACCCTCAAGAAGCTCCCGAGTGATTTCATCCCACTTGGGCTTGGTAGTTACAGTAATAAATAAGTCGGGACGTCCATAATTTTCTTACGTAACAAAAAGCGTCTTGAGTACGTAAATTTTACTCAAAGGAAACATTCCTTTATTTTTGAATAGAAAGCAAACTGCATTCAAAAATTTTCGAAAATTCTCTTCTCCCACACCCCTGAATCGAACCGGCTAAAATCTGGAAAAAATATACCCTGTACTTTTATTGCATCAATCGTTAGGGTCAATTATAAGGATGAAATCTCTTTGTCATTCGCATAAGATTTCATGGATTTTTTACATATCCCCACAAAAAAAAATCAAATGGGGTGATATCTGGCGATCTCGCAGGCAGGTTTTCCTTTTATTTAATTTATCATGTTTGTTAGAGAGACCCTAACGATCGATGCAATAAAAGTACAGGGTATAATTTTTTCAGATTTTAGCCTGTTCGATTCCCGGGTGTGGGAGAAGAGAATTTTCGAAAATCTTTGAATGCAGTTTGCTTTCTATTCAAAAATAAAGGAATGTTTCCTTTGAGTAAAATTTTCTATCTGCAGTATTAAGAGTACTTTCCCTCCAGGTGGCATTACAAAATTCCACCCTGTATAATCAGAAAGCTCCGAACTGCTAAGCTATCGGGAGTTACACGTGTTATTGTGAGTTAACCATAAAAGATAGACATATGCTGTTGTGGGATATTTTTTAGATAATTTTATGTAGAACATTTCCGTCATAAATGATTTCTATGTAGCTTTAACCATTAAGGCTGCACACGCGACGGAAGCTTAAAAAATGGAGCAACTTCTCCCGTTTTCACAACATTTCCCTTCACTGCTCTGCTCCTATTAATTGTAGCGTGATGAAAAGTATACTATAACCTCCCCAGGAGTATGAAGAATAATTGTACCAAGTTTCGTTAAAATCCGTCGAGTAGTTTTTGTTTCTATAAGGAACATACAGACAGGAGGACAGACAGACAGACAGACAGACAGACAGACAAAAATTTTATTGATTGCATTTTTGGCATCAGTATCGATCACTAATTACCCCCTGATAGTTATTTTGAAAATATATATCATGTACAGAATTGACCTCTCTACAGATTTATTATAAGTATAGATTCATATTCGACCTACCCTCAAGTTTGAAAACTAAAACATAGATAATTAAAATCAGATAGTTTGAGAATGATAATAATATTCAATTTAAACAAACATAGTAGGTAGTTAGGAATAAATTTATATAATAGAAATAATTCATTATAAATTATTTGAATGTTTAAACAGAAAAAAGAAACTACCATCGCCTGCAATAATGCATGGGGAGTTCAGAAAAAATACCGTGTGAAGCAAGAAATGACGCCACCTGGCGTAAATAAGTACTCGATTAGCAACATTGATTATATTGTTGATGCTACACTAACTAGAGGGCGCTCACGTTGTATAAAATGTTTATGTAGTTTCTTTTTTCTGTTTAAACATTCAAATAATTTATAATGAATTATTTCTATTATATAAATTTATTCCTAACTACCTACTATGTTTGTTTAAATTGAATATTATTATCATTCTCAAACTATCTGATTTTAATTATCTATGTTTTAGTTTTCAAACTTGAGGGTAGGTCGAATATGAATTAATAAATAAATTAGTAGGTAGTAAAAATAATTAGATTGAAGATTTATGAAATATGACTAAGCTCAATTGATTGTTCGATAAGTTTGTTTCGATTACCTCATTTTTAGCTCAGTTTTATTTAAATTTAGGTGAATTAACTTATTTCATCAAAATGAGTACGCGTTGTAATATTGTTTTCGTTACAAGAGCTCAAATAACTGATTTGCAAAATCAAGGCAAAAACTTATCGACACTCGAAACTTGTCGACTTATATTATTAACGTAAGTAGTTTTGATTTCAAAATTTTTATAAGAAAAAAAAATATGTTTTAGTTACGACTATACCTACTACTTAATAAATAATCATTATTGCGTATTATATATTTCTGTTATATTGTTGCAGAGAAAAACAGTTGTTCTATTGGTACGACGATTTTAAGACGAGGGTTCTTTGCAACACCATCAAAGAACTAGTAGACCACGGCTCATAAACACATTACAGCGTCAAATCGTGTTATGAGAGTATGAAGAAAATGGATTCCTGCCGATGACCGACTATGCTGCTTTATATGACTCAAGTGTTGACAATGCCCGTCGTGCTCTTAAAAGTGAAGAGCTGCATTATAGGAGGCATGTTGTGAAACCCTGGCCCTGCACAGAAAACCATAAAAGGGCAAGATTACAGTTCGCTTTGGATCATGTTAAGTTTGATTTGAGTAATGTTTTTTCATCTTTACAGATGAAAAATCTTTTAAGTCCAGTGAACACGGACGCTTATGTTTGTGGTGCCGAAATAATACGTGATAAACAAGTGGTTATGTAGTGTCCAATATGCTGGTCATATTACAGTGAACGTGTGGGGATAGATAAGTGTTGCCGATCCAGGATTTATATTTCATAATACTTAAAAACAATATTACTTAACTTTAGTACTTATTATTTATATTAACTGGAGGCCGGGTTATTATAACCTATTACATACGTATTTACTTACGTATTTTTAATAACTAAAAAAAGTCAAACACAACAATATTTTTTTTTTACATTACAAGAACCTTTTCGTATGTTTTTGTGCAATTGTATAGCTATTATCCTACCTATTTAATTCATTTAACTTTTCACTCTTGTGATGAAATAATCCGGTCTCCTGATTGTCTTTGTTGAGGTTATAAAAGCTTCAATCCTCTTTCCGATTTTGGAAACGAATACTTAAGCTATGGCCTCAATAAGAAGTTTTATATAATATAATAATGTTGAACGATAATAAATGTCTGTTTTTGAATAATAAAGTGTAAGAATTAAACCTCTAAAAGTGTGATAGTGTCTTTTTGTTTGTCTCCGCTAATCCCTGTTGCTAACTGGCTACTAACTCGAAAATTATATTTTTGAATGCTATGCGCACTTATTAGCTTAATGAAAACATTCCTTATGGTTTCTTTTGTTTTTTTTTTATCATTTAACTTCTCACTTAATCCAACCTAATACGTGTTTCCTAACTTCTTACTTACCTAACCTATTCCCAAGTCAAAGTCCATTTTTTTCTATATCTCAACAGAATAGATTACATTTAGTTAGGACTAAGTTATAAAAATCAACCTCCTTTTTATTTCACCTACAGGTGACACCGGGTAATCCGGATATTGTCATTACGGAAAGTAAAAACTTTAAAGGTTTAATTTCTTATTATTATTTAAGTAGGAATTACAAATAAAATTGCTGTCAGGTAGAAACAGAAATAAAACTTATGCCACCTACAAGTGACACTGGGGATTGAAGAGTTTAATATCACAGTTGTGCAGAAACCAAACACCATCTATTAGTTATTTTCGACAATTTGATTTCTACCTTCACAGAAAAATAGGCCCTAAGGTATCCATGCACTTGTGTGGGCGACTGTACATAAACATTTTATACAACGTGCGCGCCCTCTAGTTAGTGTAGCATCAACAATATAATCAATGTTGCTAATCGAGTACTTATTTACGCCAGGTGGCGTCATTTCTTGCTTCACACGGTATTTTTTCTGAACTCCCCATGCATTATTGCAGGCGATGGTACTATAAAAATATAACATCTAATTGCCCTGGCGAGATTTGTTTATTGTTTTCCACATTTTTTAACTCTGTTTACGAGCCTTCATCCTTTGATCCTAAGAGCTGGGTTCCTCCCGATATCCTTGATGATAAATCACTCTGTATTCCTCATATTTATCTCAAAAAGCGTGACGTGCTTAAGTCATTGTTGTCCTTGGATCTAAATAAAGGGCCCGGACCAGATGGTCTCCCGCCTATATTCTTTAAGCATACTGCACAACGAATCTGTATCCCACTACATCTATTGTACAACAAATGCTTAAGTGAAGGGGTATTTCCGAGCATATGGAAAAGAGCTTTTATTACTCCAGTTTACAAAAGTGGAGACAAAGCCAACATTGAAAACTATCGACCTATCTCTATTCTATCCACCTTGTCTAAGCTTTTCGAGAGTTTGGTGCACAGTAATTTGTTTCCTCACTTGAGACACGTCATTATTCCCGAACAGCATGGCTTTGTTCAGTCACGATCCACCAGTACAAATTTAATGATTTTTACTCAATTTTTATTTGAGAACATGGACAAGGGCATACAGGTTGATGCTGTGTACACCGATTTTCGGAAAGCGTTTGACAAGGTGGATCACAAACTCCTTTTGGACAAAATTGCCTTCAACGGCATTAGAGGGAATCTACTCAGATGGTTTGTGTCGTATATATTCCATAGAACACAGAAAGTGGTCATCAGTGGACACGAGTCTGATTACACAGTGGTCGAATCCGGTGTGCCTCAGGGATCAGTTTTGGGTCCTTTATTGTTTGTCTTGTTTATAAATGACAAAGTCCTGTATGGTCAACTCAAAATTTCTCATGTACGCGGACGACATCAAAATTTTTAAATCCTGTACTAGTATGCAGGATTGCTTGCTATTACAGGATGATCTATGACTATCTAGACTTTCGCATTACTGTCTCAAGAATAAACTTCATCTTAGTTTGCCAAAATGTCATTATATTTCATTCACTAAAAATAAGACTAGTATTGTAATGACTCTCACGTGACTGCAACACGTTTACTGAACAATTAGTAGGTTGTGGTGATTATAATCTATACTATCTATACTTCTATACTAATATTATAAAGAGGTAAAGTTTGTGTATTTGTTAAATTGTAAGGGGTAATCTCGGGAATTACACGCTCAACCATACAGACCTGAATAAAACTGATTGCACGCGTGATCTCGGCGTACTGCTTGATAGCAAATTACATCTTGACCTCCATATTGACAACATTATTAATAGAGCCTTTCAGATGTACGGTTTCATAATGCGGTCTTGTAAAGAATTTAAAAAGGTTTCTACTTTCCTCTTCCTATATAAAACACTAGTCCGTTCCCAACTGGAATACGCGGTGCCCATCTGGAGCCCTTTTTACGAAAAATACAAACACAGACTAGAAATGGTACAAAAAAAATTTCTTCGCACTACTCATTATAAGTGTTTCCATACCAAGACTTAATATGCAGATCTGATGAAACAGTACAAAATATTAAGCTTGGAGCACAGGCGTACACTGCTGATGGTTATGATGCTGTATGGCATATGCAACAATAGGTTTAATTGTATGGAGCTCTCTAATAGGTTATGTTATGTGGTACCTAGGACTGTTAGTCGGCGGGAGGTGCGAGCTCCGCGCTTGTTCTACACAGAGAAGTGTAGAACAAACGCTGGCGAGCGAGCTCCTCTCCGCCGATTACTAGAAACGTACAACTCACATTTTATAAACGTTGATATTTTTGCGCATAATCAGACCCAATTTAAAAAAATGGCAATCGAATTACTGGCTGGTCTTCCTTAACGATGACTGCTTCTTTTTTATGTAAGATTGTGGATTAGTGTGATCTTTCAGGTTTTATATTTTTATTCTCTTACTGTCCCTTCTGTATACGTCCGTTTCCTTATTTCTTAAAAACCGATATGATTCCGTGGACAATACTGTGGGTTATGCATTTGTTTACTATTTTTTTCTAAACTTAATATTAATATTGTAATGTGTAACTGTTTTTTGTCCCAAATAAATAAAATAAAATAAAAATAAAATATATACAATGCTAGCATGAGGGGTGAATTTCAAAGACCAAATATCATCACAAGCCAAAGAAACAATTTCTCACCACCAACCAAAGTAAATGAACTTAATCAAACATCAAAATAAACATCCCGGCGCATCACAACGCACTCGATCATTTAGCTACTGTTATGATCATTAAACTACCCCAACTACCCTCCACCACCTATGGGAATTCCCCCAGTCCCCCGCGACCTCTCATTGGGGGACCAAATGTACCAGAAGAGCGACCTCATTGGGGGACCAAATGTACCAGAAGACTGGTCTTCCATAAAATTGGTCATGTTGTTCAGAACAGTTGTTTGGGCAATTTTTTTATTAATGCGTCCAAGTCTCTTGTGGTTTAAAATGTTTTGATGGCGTTAATAGATCAAAGTGTTTTTCGTGGTTTTATTGAGGGTAGTTGTTGTTCTTTTTTAAGGGCTGTTATTTGTTTGAATTTGGCTGGAAACGATAATTGTATGTGGCTATGGCTAAGAAGAAAAACCTCGTGAGGTATCCAGAATGCCTGGGAGATATTTCTCGATATATAAAGGCAAGTCAACGGCCCATGGGCACAATAAAAAACTCTGACACCAGGCAAAGCACTAACCATACGAAAAATATAAATTTTGTCATATAATTATGTGTCGGGTAATGGCTGGTTGAAATTGGTTGCCGTCGGCTAAAGACAAAACGGATAGCAATGACAACCTATGGAAGTATTTCTGCTCACGAGACTTTTCGAATCCACTCTATTTTCATCAACCGGGCACGAATTCAAACTACTGGCTGCTACTGAAAAATTTCTGATAGAAAACTTATTACCTAGGAAATGGACCTCATACTCAAAAACAAAGCATTTATTTCAATTAGAACTTTATAGGCACTTTTGAATTTCAGAAAAACAAAGAAAGCGAAGCTACAGTCATAGTCACTAGGCATAATACTGTAGTTGCCCATTCCAAAGCGTAGATGCCTATGAACAACTTAACCTATCAGGCACCCAGTTGACACTCTATCAATCCCTATCTATTCGCTAAATCAAACAACAAAATCACAGATTTAAATCAAACATTAGGATAACTCAATGATCACTAATAAACCAACAAACAAATTGCTACCCCACAATATGATATTACCATAACACCCCTAAATGGAGTAATAGGGGTGAAGCAGGCAGGGGTACACAAGGGGCACGGGGTAAAGTTACATGATTTAGCTATTACTCCCCCTAACCGGTGGCGATTTTTAATTCTGCGTTAATGGGCACATGTGATTATGAGTTCTGGTAAAAGGTCTGCTACAGACTGAGTGGTCCCAATAAAAACTGTATTTTTATTCGTAACATCACGCCTTTAATCCCCGAAAGGTGGGGCAGAGGTATACCTAATAGTTTGGTAGGCCGTGAATCATATTTTAATCAACATACACTTACTACACGACTAGGTAACTTAGATTAACTTAATGGGCAGTGGGCGGGGCACATTGATCGCAGAAAAAATCTGGATTGGCGACCCCCAACCCAAAAGATGTTGGAAGATCTCCCACTAGGTGGACCGATGACCTGGTGAAGGTTACAGGGATCCACTGGATGCGAGACGCACGGGATCGGTCAGTGTGGCGACACTTAGGAAAGGCGTATATCCAGCTGTGGACGTCTTTCGGCTGAAATGATAATAATGATGATATCAACCTGATACTGACCTACATATATTATTGCAAAAAAAATTCGCCGGCATTTTAAGTTCTCAAGGGCAAGGGTCAAGTTATTTAATAATAACTTTACTTTTTGTTTTCTCGAGTATTTCAAAGTCAAAGTCAAAGCATTTATTTCAAGTAGGCCGTAACAGGTACTTTTGAATAGTCGAATTAAACTAACTGCGGCACTCAGAGATATCCAACGATTACTCAAGCCGCCACCCAGCAAAGGCTTGACATACTTTTGTATGACAAAACTGCCAAAAACCTTTACCAAGCGACGTCCCAAGCAACCACTGAAGCTCTCCGAGTGCGGCAGTAAACTATTTAAAACATGGACCCTCATTCCAGATGCACATCTCTTGAACTGTGTGCGGTTACTTGAATATGATTCGAATTGAACGGTCCATTTTACTGAACCACACTACAACGGCGGATTATCCTCCATCAGAATACATCAGGCGAATGTTTCAGCAAATAACATTTTCAAAGTGGATAGTAGTAGAGGACGACCAAAGAAATGATGGATAGACTGTGTGAAGGATGATATTATGGCTATAGTGGTGATTGCTGAGATGACAAGAAATAGAGAAGTATGGACTATGTAAGAAAAAGATATGCTGCGTTGATCCAAATATAAATTGGGATAAGGGCAGGAGGAGCTCTTAACTTCTCTCTTCTTCTTGCTCTTTTCTTCTTTATTATGAACTGTGTTCAAACTGGAAAAGATTAAAGGTGTAGGGTAAATCCAGGATAGTCGCCCCGAGGGTATAGTTGCCTTGCAAAGGCAACTATCCCCTACATGATATAGTTGTCCCAAAATTTATAGGTCCGCAAAAATTGCCAAAACTCTGGAAATATTAAAGATATTGTCCATTCCTTTCATGAAGTTGAAGATACTAAACCAAAGTACCTACGCGTCTTACAAATAGATAATCTTGCTTTTTGGACAAAGAGATATAAAGTGATTTCAAAAAGTGGGGCAACTATCCTGGAATTACCCTAGAGAACTTTTTATTTTCATTCATGTATACTTGATATGTATTTCGACTTGCACTAACGCATCATTATCATACAATACACCTGCCCTTATTCCAATTCATTTTGGGGTTTTTGGTGTCGGCGCAACATGTCTTCTTCTTCCGTACTTCTCTTTATCTCGTCATCGCCACAGACACCTCCTTTTTACCCGACTACGGCGAAGCCAAAAGGAAGGGTAATGATTTTGTTGTCATATCATCCTTTACATAGGCCATCCACCGTTTCTTTTGTCTTCATCTACTCTTATACCCATCCACGTTTATACTCAAATCTTTCCTGACGGCAACCCATTTGAACCCATGGTACTTATCAATAAGATATTTCATTGATTATAAGTAAATTATATTAAACAAAGATTCAGCTTAAAGATGAAAAGCAAGATCCTTAGTTAGGTAAATATTAAAGATACAAACGCTTACAATACTCCAAAGACAAGAGGATCAAGTATTTATTATCTAATGAACGATCCATACAATTTTAAGCACATATTATAACATTATAAATGGTAAAGTTTGAAGAATGTAAAGGATCGGTTACACTTACAGTTAGCAGCAACGTTTAAGCGATTTTCGCCTAGTGTGTTGATTGTTAGAACTTTGCCAAGAGTGTTTACATATTTTTACGGTTATATCCCACCCACGTTGCATTTTAGAGGCTAACATTAGCCTTTGTCTTAGCTAAAGTAACACTCACGAGACTTACCTTATACTTGACAGCAAGTTTAGACTGCATTTATACGAAAGGTAACTAACGGGACCCTATGACTAAGCCTCTGAAGTCCGACCATACGTCTCTGTCTGACAGCGGACTGTATTTCAAGAATTGTAATAGGTAGACAGTTGAAATTTTCACAGAATGTGTATTTCTGTTACCGTTAAAACAAAAATAAATTAAAATATAAAGGGGGCTCCTTCTACGGTGATAGAGAACCTTTCATGCGCGAGTCCGACTAACACTTGGCCGGTATATTAAATCAGAACTATCTTAAAAAAAAAACAAAGACTAACGTAAAACTTCTAATTATTTTGTAGACATGTTCTATTTGCCTTTCTAAAATAAATAAACTTAAACCGAGGCACAAACACAGTGTAAAATCACCTTAAATCAAGCGTAATACGTAACTGGAGCCTTAGGCAGCCATAATTAACGACTTCAAAGCGGACTCACATCGTTATCGTTATTTGTAACGTTATTTGTTATAACGTTATTTATAACTAGGTCGTGTGCACGCGTATGGTTTTTAACAATGTAATTGATAGCTGAGCTTTTGCAAATTAATTTAGGGTTTTTTCTTCTCGTGTGTGGGTGAAAATGTTGAATGGTTTTTTTGTATTTGTTTTAAAACTGCTCAATTTTATTGTGAATTGTGTAGACCGTTTGGTTTGTTTTTGGACATTCAAATGAATTTTGAAAAGGACCTCTAATTTGGACCAAAGACCTGGTGAAGGTTGCGGGACCACACGAGACGCACGGGACCGGTCAATGTGGTGACACTTGGGGGAGGCCTATGTCTAGCATTACGTCTGTCGGTCGAAATGATGATGATGATGACCGAGTGACTCCTCATTCTTTGCTTGAGAATAAATAAATATATTTATTTAAACTGCATGTACAAGATTGGTAGGTACGTATGTGGACTTAATGCCACAATACATTCTCTATCAGTCTACCTCAAGCCAAGATTATGATTTTTTAAATTCAAACCATAATAGGATTTGAATTGCTTGATATGGCAAACACGCGTGGTTTATAAATCGCCTTCTTGATCATTCATATTGCTGAAATATGTCACAAGTACGGAAATTTAACAATTGCAAAGGGCAAAATTTTTTTATAAGTCATGTCTTTCATTTGTTGTTATGGATGCAGTTGACTGCTACATCTTTTAATAAGGCCACCATTTCTATATTCCTAAACAGCTGTCACCACTGGCTTTATAAACTCCTCCCGGGAGCAAACGAGACTATTAAACACACAACAAGGTATTGTAAATCTAATAATTGTCATCCACATACAGTTATCTTGTCCAAACAATTATTGCACTACAGTAAATAACAATGAAATCGTCAACCAATCGTTATTATTGCAAATTACCGCCATCTGCTTCACTTTGACAGATCCCAAAGGGTTTTGGCGCGCTTCTACCAACTGTCAAGCGGCCATCTTGCGGGCATAGACAAACATTTGCAATTTTACACGCCATTGATTCTAGTTTTGTTAAATTAGCCGTATTTAATCCGTTTTTAGTTTACAATGGACCTTTTTTGGTCAATAACCGTTTCCTTTATTTTAAAATATGATACGGTTGTTTTATTTTGAAGACTTTGTGTTTCGTTTTCGGTGCTTTTTGAGTGGTCATGTGGAAAAGTTGATTTTTAAATCGTTTAATATGCCAGACGGTTCTGGTTTATCCGATTAGTTTGCTGATAAATACTTCATGTTTAGGTAGCTGATTTTTTATCTATGAAAATGAGCTCTGATTTTTGAAGCTATGGTTTTAAAGCCATTGGTATAGTAACCATCATCATCATTCTCCTGCCTTTATCCCAATTTATTTGTGTTAGGCGCAGCATGTCTTCTTCTTCCATACTTCACTATTTCTCGTCACCTCAGCAGTCACCTCCTTTCTTGCTATATAATCTTTCAGACAGTCTATTCATCGTTTAGTCTTCTTCTACTCTTAGGGCCTTATCATACTAGCGGATTACGAACGTCTTCAAAGCGGAGCGGGCGTGCCACGAATTCGTTACGGACACACAACGAACACGCGGCGGATGCTCAGCGAATTCGTTGCGGTCGCGCAACGGGTTCTCCGCGAACAGTGTATGTGTATTGTTAAATTATCGCCGTACAATACACTGCACACTACAATACATATACTGTTCGCGGCGAACCCGTTGACCCGTTCGTTGCGCGCCCGCTCCGCTTTGAAGACGTTCGCAATCCGTTAGTATGATAAGGCCCTTATAGCCATCTACATTCATACTCGTTCATACCATAGCTTCTTTTTACTTCCTTTTTTGGCAGCTGATGACTCAGTCCAGGCCACTCAAGGCTGTTCAACGGAAGTTTAAGCAGAACATGCTATAGGAATAGTTGTACTAAACCAGTCAAACTGGATGCTCCTGAATTCCAATTAATTTGAACGTCACATTCCCACATCACCATACAGGAAACAAAAAGTAAAAAAAGAAACATTTTCACCAAAAATCAAGAGTGGGTACTCGAATTTGCTCTCATTAGCCATCAATACCGTTCATTTATCCGCTGGACATACAACACAAAGCCTCGCCACACGGACTGCCGGCAGCGGTGCGTGAAATATAAGAGCACTCCACAAAAGGGCTAATAACTCGTGTGAAGCACCCTTAACGCTCCCTCGGTTTGTGGTGGAAGGGATGAGCGGTGGCGGCGAGCGGAGCGGGAAGCGGTAAGGAGGTTTATTATTTTATTATTCATCTTTAATTGGTGAGATTCTCCAAAAAAGACAGGTGCGTACCATGAGCGTGAATGAGGCAAAAGAAGTAGTACGTTTTTTTTTTCTCTTATCCCAATTTATTTGAGGCGAAGTCATGCTGTCTTCTTCTTCCAAACTCTCTCTCCTCTATTACTCGTCATCTCAACAGGTACCTCCTTACATGTCATATCATCCTACACACAGTCCGGCCATCGTTTCTTTGGTATTTATCTATTCTCATAGGTATCTACATGCATACTCAACATTATACTTCCTTATCCCTACGCATCTCATGCCCATACCACGATTCCACAGTGCATTCAGTCACCGGCGCCACTTTCAGACTTCCTCTTATAAATTAATTATTTATTTAAACTTTATTTTCAGATTACAGCACATAGCTTATGAAAGCATTCCTTATTTTATCCATTCGGGTTAAACAATATGAACCAAATTCTTGAAATACCACAAAAATCGCGAGCTCTCCTAACTTAGCCCACCCAAAACCTTACCAGCGCGAAAAATATGATGTTATCTTTATTCTGATCGGATCCTTTGTCGGGCAAAGTCGGGAGCTATTGTAGTATACAGACGGTTTTTTTACGTGGCGTCTGTTCGCTACTATGATGGGCACCATTGTTTTCTAGAGGTATTAGTATTATTTTGTATTTGTTACGATTCATAGGGATCGGGAGTATTTCTTTTTTTTGTATTGTGATAAGATAGATTTGTATAAAGTAGTATTGAAGATGATCTAGTTGTTTTTGTTAAAATTTAAATTGATTTTGTGGGATTTGCTGAAATCTTTAAATATGAGCTCTATAAAATAATAACATTTGTTCCGGTCGATTTTAAGGTTAAGCCGCGCTTGTGTAGGTTGGTCCACCAATGGGGACCACCAACCTGGATAAAGCTATATCAGAAGTCTAT
Source organism: Diarsia dahlii (assembly GCA_949775195.1). Lineage (NCBI taxonomy): Eukaryota > Metazoa > Arthropoda > Insecta > Lepidoptera > Noctuidae > Diarsia > Diarsia dahlii. Next base: position 15,267,601 of record OX459213.1, read on the forward strand.
GGGTGGCATACCTACAATAGGGGATCGGACTGACTCAAAAAAATATGATTCTGTTTAGTCCGTCAGTTAGATTATCGAAAAATATTGGATACGTGTTTTTTGTTTTATCAAATCAATAAAAATTGACGAAGCTATAGCGCGTCAAAGATCATGGAGTGGGGCTTGAAACGTCACTTGAAGGTACAAAATGTACTATCATAATTATGACGTCACACGAGTTTTCGAAGCACTGTATCGTTTGCAATTTTTGTTTACGTGAAAAATGAAAAAATATGTGGTCAATATTTTTTGGAAATCTATCTGACGGACTAAGTAATTAGTTTTTTTTGTCCGATCCCCTATTCTGATACCTGGTTAGGCAATAACCACATGATAACGAAACAAGTTTGATAATTATCTTGCGCCCTATCTTATCTATCCATTATAAATTTCAGTCTATTTAGTAAACATTGTTTTATTCCAGCAGTCTTTGTTTTAAAGATTTGAGTCTCATCGTCTGCCTAGCCTTTGCCCTGTTTAGGCTTACGACCTATAATAACTGTCAAAAATCTACAAATAACTGAAGGGACCAGAGGCACGGAGGAAACTCGGTATCTAATGGCTGGTCAGTTGGTCACCCATCCACGGATCGACCTAAGCGAGCGGTTGTCATTATTAAATACATAAACTTTTATACCAGAATCACATAATTATTTATTAGTAAAAATATAAGGCATTAACTAGTGTTACATTTATTCTAGGCTACGTGAGGCACTCCAATCCGATAATAGTGGAAAGTCCGTTCGGGGAAAGACCACGTACATTTCCACTGTTCTTCGAGCCTACTAAAAGCCTTGTTAATTTAAAAAATAAACCGCATAATAAACTCAATAAATCACAATCACACAACCCACACCTTTATGATCTCCACGACACGGCAGAAAATCGACTAATCAAAAAACATTTCTCTCGCTAAAACCTAACGTGTATGGACGACGTGTATGGCCGCCGTGTATGGCCGCCGTGTATGGCCGACGTGTATGGCCGACGCGTATCATAGGCGTCAGCGGGGGCCATAAATATAGGAGCACGGCTAATGACTGCATAACTGATATTTACGTTGTGTGGGAATTGTTGTTGCGGTTGGCGCGTTCGGTACTCAACATTTTAAGTCTTTATTTTATTTTTAGGAACAAAAATTGTATTTTATCATATGTATTTTAATCAACGTTGCCTGTAAATAAATGTTTGTTTTTTTTTTTAATTTATTCGAATTACGCAGCATCTTTTGAACGTCAAAATAATATAGGTAGGTATAGTAGGTAAAGATAGGAGGGGTGTAATTTCAAAACCCTCTAAGTTATACTGAACAAATTTTTCACAAGAAGTTTATTTTGAATATGTTGTGGTAAACTTAAAGCAAACGACAATCTTTGATATTTATTTGTTTGTCATGTCATGGCAATCCTAAAAAACGTGGAAAATGTAAAATATCTACGTGCACTTTCAATTAAATTAGAGATTAAAATTTATTAAAGAGGAGTTTGCAAGTAACTTGCCATTAATAGCGGATTTTGAAAATCAGCTGTCATACTATAGAGGGTTTTGCATCTAACCCTATCCTTGCAACGAAAATCGCCATACAGTTTTAAAGGTCACGTGACACAAATGCTGCGCTGTCATTGGTCGATTTTATTTTAGAGGATTTTGATTGTAACATAAAGGACATTTTAGCGGAATTTGCAACTAACATTACTTTTTAGACTGATTTTACTGTGTATTTAAGTGGGTTGAAAGTTAACGTATAGACACATTGAAAGTAAAATTTAAAACTTTGATTTGGTGCAAAAATATGTAAATGTGTATGAAGTCATTTTAGGGGGTTTTGAAATTACACCCCTGTCTTGATGCTAGAAATTTCTGATACGTGAGTTTTACAGTAAAATTTAACTGTATTTAGTGTTAGAACACCCTTTAAGAAGCCAAAAGGCTTCTTGACATTGCGATCGTATTTTTTTTTGTTTTGGACCATATCTTTTTGAACCTTTCGTTTTCCACAAGTTTTTAATGTATAACTTTACTTTAAACACCTTAATGGCCCCGTGTAATGTTAAATGCATCTATCAGCATAATGTTTTGATAAATAAGTCCTACCGTAAAACGTGATTCCCCCCTCCTCCCAAGTCGTTTCTCAGCAATACTCTACTTTTGTGCTTGGTAGTCACCTTCGTGAAGGATCGTATAGACAATAAGCGTTCATTGAAACGCCAAAAGAACCAAAAATATGCAGTACCAAATACTCCGTCCACATCGAAAGTAACCCCGCACCGAAGCCATAGACTCAGTCCAAAGTAATATATGTTGAACAAAAAAAAAGCAGTCGGTCCGCAGTTATCATTGTAAAATGAATTAAAAGAGTTCGCCTAAAAGTACGGTTTCGGCAAAGGATTGAATAAAAATGATAAAAATGATATACGATGGCTCGTGCTGGCTTGATGCGAAAATACCTCGGCTTATAGGGGTGGGACATGCAGTGAGTGGATGTCGATAGATTTTTTTATAATTTGAAATTAGGTTGGAATATTTATCGGCCATATTAGCCGCAGAGAGAGAGCAGCGGTGGCCCAGTGTTGGCGGTCCCGACTTACGAACAGTAAGTAAGTCATGGGTTCGAACCCAGGCAGGCGCATTACTTTGTGCTATCACCACTGCTCTCAAAACGGTGAAGGAAAACATCGTGAGGAAACCGGCATGTCTTAGAAACAAAAATCAAAGACATGTGACATCTACCTACCCGCACTGGGCTCGCGTGGTAGATTATAGCCCATCCCTCTCCTAGAAAGGAGGCCTGAGTCCCTGCAGTGGGAACATTATATGCTGTGATGATTACCCGCAGAACCGGTGACCGTTGGGGTAGTGTTCATGAGTGGAGACCACGAATCTGAAAATGTAACTTGGGACACCCTCAGGCTCGATGGAGTGACGATCTTCGCAGGGTGGCTGGCAGTAACTGATGAGATTTACTGAGAATCCAGTTGAGTGGCGTGCGATTGTTGAAGAGAAATATATCCAGTAGTGGATTGCTGTAGCCTGGTGATGATGATTAAAGCTAAAATAATTGAAGTTTATATTGAACAGGAAAAGAATACTAGTTAAAGAATGACTAGTTTAAGAACAGGTAGCTAAGTTAGTAGGTATAAAAGAGAAAATAGGGAGAAGAGGAGAAGGAAGATTTAAATTAAGTATGGTTTGATGCAAAATCATGTTTCAGGATGTTTTTAAAACTCAATTTAAAATGTACCAAACAATTGGTACATTTTAAATTGACCTAGTCGTATGTTCCTTAAATACTATACATTTTTCGATAAAATAAAACCATGGCCATTTTTACCCGACTACGGCAAAGCCAAAGGAGGGTTAAGATTTTGACTGGCTATGTATATGTATGTTTATTTATTTATTTAAACTTTATGCACAATAGTGATACATAGGCGGACTTAATGCCACAAGGCATTCTCTACCAGTCAACCTTAGGGTCAAACAAGACAACATTGTGGTAAGGTACAAAAAAAAACAATATCAACTTTAATAAAAAAATTAAAAAAAGTATAGGTATACTTATAATAATACTAATACACATATAAAAAATAAAATAAACTAATAAATATTTAAACAAATACCAAACTAAATAACGAAAAACTTGACGACTTATGACTCGACTTTTAATTATTGAAAGCTATTTTTTTTTTGTTGTTGGTGGTATGTTTGTATGTATGTGTGTATCTTCATCTGTTCCCTCATAGCTTCTAATCTACTTATCGGAACTCGACATATGAGGTATCGTTAGAACCGCCTTAATTTTCCGCTGAACTACTACAGGCTACGTGACGTGTCACAAAAAGCGATTTGGCGCCCTCTAGCGGACAAAAAGTAAGGCATAAAAATAAAAATGGAGATAAACACGCCGTGTTTGGTATCATTAAAAAGGGCCTCACTTGTACATTTCCAAAATATTGCTCAAATTTAAAATCACGCCCTCTAGCGGACAAAAAGTCAAGAGTAAAAAAAAAAATTTAACACCAAAATTGTTTAAATAAAAAAAAGTAAAATACTAAAACCCGACTACGACAAAAAAAACGACGCTGAAAATGTATGAAACAAGATTTTCAGGATAGAACAAAAAGAAAAGCCGTAGTCACACGTTATAGGTACCAACCTAAACACTTTAATACCGTGTGACTACGGCTTTTCTTTTTGTTCTATCCTGAAAATCTTGTTTCATACTTTTTCAGCGTCGTTTTTTTTTGTCGTAGTCGGGTTTTTATCGATAGATTTTTCACATCACTGGTTTATATTTAGTAAATGAAGATGCTTTCTCACTAGTCAGGCTTGGGTTTCGGTAACCAATAATGTTTATGAATATTTGTGGATTAATTTGTTGAACATTGACTTTTAAATATAACTAGTTACCATCACCCATTATTTTTTAGAACTATGTTAGGTTTCCAGTAACAGAATGCAGCTGAATGTCATTATTTTACATGAAGACACTGTATTTTTTAATTTTACAACCTATTTACCACGATCGCCCTAGGTAAGTCTAGAATTAAATTGCAAAATAACTGCTATACGGTCAGAAATATTTAAAGAGATTTCTTTATTGACAATATTTACAAACTACAATTTACAGAACTAAAATTATAATATAATATACAAGTATCAAAAAGGGAAGAATTACAGGGCGTCAAAAAAATTGTCCACACTGCTGTCAACAGGAAAAGTGCCCAGAAGGCTGACAGCATTTCCACGTTGAATGGCAATGCTGCTCCTTTGCCCTAAAAATATTCCAGCCCTCTGGGTCACGTGAAGAATCGACCAACCGCTTGGCAATTTCCTGTAATATTTAAAGAGATTGATTTTCAATTACTTCCTTGCTTAAAATTCCGACACTCAGCAGCATCTGACTAAAATAAGATCAAACGGACTGATCAAAACACCCCCAAAAATTCTCTACCATTCACTCAAACTTCTCCCAATCCAGTGTAAAGGCCCCTCAACACACTCGTCTCCCGAACGAGCGTCAAAAGAATTAAAAAGTGCCCCAGCAGTACTCCGCAGCGAATGGCAACAAAAAACGCGCGTATAACGCAGTCAAAGTAACGTTATTAACGTGGGCTTTGAGCAAAAATTAATGCTCGTAGCTACCTCCGAATCGGGGCTTCGTCCGATCAGCTAGAAGGTATGTTTAGTAGCTGGAAGGTACATTATGTGCTGGTATTTTTATACTGGTACACACGGCTACACATCAAGCTATACAAAACCAGTATAATCTGATCGTTCATTATGCGAAAAGATCTAGTAAAGTGAGGCCAAGATTAACTGGTTTTGTATAGCTTGATGTGTAGCCGTGTGTACGTGTGGTATTATTTTTGGCTTATTTTTTTTTTGTCAGGATTTGTTTTAGTCTGTTAGTGTTTTTTTACCCTATTACTATTAGCTTATACTAGCTATTTTCTTGACTATACAGCACACAGCACAGCAGTATTAACACAATCAATTCAATAATCTGGCCTACGAATTTATAATACATTTTAGTTGGATCTTTGACCGTCGTTTAGGTAGTCAGTGGCCCGAAGGTCTGACATCCAGTCTTAACAAAGGGTACCGTATTATACAGTACTAAATGGGTTGTGGAGATCACATAAGCAGTCGCTCCATGTATAAAACCTGGTATTTAGCTGCATCTGGTAAAATTGGAAGCTACCCCAATTTCATTAAAAGGTGGTAAAAATATTAGCCAACCAGCAGGTTGGCAATGCGTCTACACGAGCAAAATTCATTACACTTTTAGTCGAATCCACAATCTACTAATCGACTAATCCCATTAATCAATTGAACATTAACAACGACATCTAAAAAAACGGCTAACCAAAAACTAACTAATATAAAAATATCATCACGCGTACACATCGAGGGGTAAGCATAGATGTGTATCTTCACCGTTTGAAATATCATCCCCTAATGTGGGCCACGCGCCCCCGCCACTGCAGCGGTGTTGCCATTTAAATAAAATTACAATTAGATACGGAGTGTTTTGACCACTGGCAACTGCTTTATTCATTTAGTTTTAACTGATAAATTATATCATGCTGCTTTGTAGAGTATGGACTTGGGCAAAAGTTTTTACAATGTCTCTTTCAAAGGATGAACAAAGACACGAAAGGTTCTGCCTGTAATATCTTGACCTTAGGCCAGAACCCGGAGTAAGGACAAGTTTACGTAAGGGAAAGTATATTCATCAAAAAATAGAAGAGAGACTCAAGGGTCTCTGACTTGGCTGTACAATGTACATGCTATCGAGAAATATCCGTCATGCTGGTTTCCTCACGACGCGATGTTTGCCGTCGTCGAAGCATATAATAATTATGCAATACGGACAAGAATACGAAAGATCAGATAAACTTTTAGTCTTAATAATAGTTTATTAGTATTTTCGTTATATCTAGTTTTTAAATAATAATAAAACGTTTATTTCGGACGTAGGTAGTCAGGGTCACGTGATGCTGATCGAAAAATCGATATACTGTTATTAACACAAAAACCTTACAAAACTATTGTTAGTACATACAAAAAAAAAAGCCACAAAAATAGAACAAAAGTGGCATCGCACAGGAATGTCAGTCTACGGCAAGCCCTGGACACGACCACCCGCAGTGTGTAGTCGCATCCAGTGCCGCCAGAAAGGCGAGTCCCAGCGGCCCACGAACACGCTCAGAAGGCTGTTCGAGCTGGCCTGCATGCGCTTCATGAGTGACGCACAACGCTTCCACATACTTAATGGCATGAAAACCGTCCACGCTTTTCTCCGCAAACATAGCCGAAGCGCTGCAGTGGCGCGGCAGCCCGAACAGCACCCTAAACGCGTTATTATACTGTACACGCAGAGCACTGTATGTATTGTACCTTACTCAAATAAATTACACTTTAAGCCACTTATAATAATTTTAAGAATACGTGCATTACTATCAACTCGCCACAATTTTGTTCCAAGTCCCCACTACCCGTAGTCACCCACAGCTCACATACCAAGCCGGGGCACTAAGAGGGTCGGCATAATTAATGTCCGATGTCCACGGCCCTTGAGCATTAATTGTTAAAAATCGACCATCCATTCAATTGAAGATTAAATTTGTATTAATGTTAGTGGAATGTGAGACAAATAAACATTCTTCTGACATTGGCAAAGTTATAGGGCTCGTGTTCGGTGACTTTCTTCTAGTGCTAAGGGATGACGCGTTTATACTTCGTTAACTGAAGCTGCGGGAGCCCCGACTTACGAACAGTTAGTCGTGCGTTCGAACCCAGACAGGTGCATTCCTTTGTGTTATTTATTTCATCACCGTTGCTTTCAAAACGGTGAAGGAAAACATCGTGAGGAAACCGTCATGTCTTAGAACCAAAAAATTCGAAGACATGTGACATCTACCAACCCGTACTGGCCCCGCGTGGTGGATTATGGCCCATCCCTCTCCTAGAGAAGAGGCCTGAGTCCCTGCAGTGGGAACATTATAGGCTGATGATGATCATGATGAACTGAAGCTGAATAGATTGCTTTCTATGCAAACATTCGTCATTATCATTTTCTTAACAACCCAAAACGTGCGCCATTTTGTTTTTTATAAGTGCCCATGTAGGCCTATGTGAATGAAAACATTATGATTGTTTCATTGATTCAGTCTTTTACTCTTTTAATATTTAGCTAAGTATCATAATAAATGTTTGTATTGATTAGTAGAGGTATCCAGTCTATTAGGCATGGATCACAGGGTTAGCCCTGTGATCCATGCCTAATGCGGAAAAGTAGACTCTTCTTCTTCTTATCGTGTGGGCAGTGTCAGAGTTTCTAAATCGCCCCAAGGGCCTCTAACAATAACATATTTAAATTAGTTGTTTATAAGTTATTTGACAATTCGTTTGAAGAAAACATTTGATTTATTTTCGATATTGGAGTGTTATCCCGCCTCTCGCAAGTCCATTAAACGGCTTGTCAAACATCAAAAAAATATTTCTTAAAACCAACAAAACAATGTCAAACCAACTAAAACAATAAAACTTATGCCTATCTACAACTTCATTCAAATAAAAAAAACCCAGCAGATGTCACACTGACAAAACAATTAAACTAAAGGTGACATTCTCACCCCCTGACATTGACACGTCAGTTCTAATGTCCCTAATGCTAGGCAACTAATTATACGTGTCTATTAATCGACTATCGGCCGTAACGGATATACTGAACATCACTATTGTGATGGTAAATAAATTAAAAGTAATAAGTTGCAGCACTATTTCTTTATCAACCGATTTGAATAATTATTATTTTATTATTATTATTATTTATTCAGTATCGGACAACAATACAATCCATTTTGTTAGTAAACAGTGCCTTATAACTAATGTTAGTAATACACAACAAAACACAATCAACACCAGCAACACATTAGGATTTATCTGTCTGAGGCAAGTTGCCCAGAGAGTAATCAAGCAGAAGACGAGCTATCTAAGCTATCTAGTTGACCACCCTCTCCACAAAATGTCTCAGAACAGGGGAGTAAGGACACTCCGCCAGTACTCTCAGGATACTATTGCCACTGACCCGCGTTCGATGCACCAGTGAAGCAACCTTTTTTCGTAATACTGCGTGAAAACCGTCAGTTCGACTTTGCGAAAACATCTCTGATGCACTACAAAAACGGGGCAGTCCCAACAGCATCCTGAAAATATTATTATATTGGACGCGTAAGGCATCCAGCGACCTTTTGGTGTAGCTGACCCATAGACCCCCTGCATACATTCCCTGACAGAAAGCCTTGAACAGGGTGATCTTGACCTGGTCACTACATTGGGAAAATCTACGGGCCAACATATTACCTCGGACCGCTAGTGCCCTACGTTCCCTCTCAATGTCTACATTATCCTTAAGGTCGTCGGTAAGCATGTGCCCCAAATACTTAAACTGGTCTACTTTATTAATGCTCATGCCATTTAGGGTGAAATTAGGTGTATGGTTAGGGCACTTACCGGCGGCCTTAAAGACCATGTATTCACATTTCCTGACATTATACACCAGGCCGTGCGCACCAGCGTACTTCTCGCAGACCTTCAGCATATCTCTGATAGATCCCTCAGTCGGGCCCAGCAGTACCATGTCGTCCGCGTAGCTAATGTTGTTAATACTAACACCACCAACACGACAGCCGACACGCATACTGCCGAGCTCGTCTATGAGATCATTTACATATAGGTTGAAGAGCCTTGGAGACGTCAAACCGCCCTGCCTCACACCACACTCCAACCCATACGACTCAGAGAAAGTTCCGGACCATTTTACCAGATTAGTCTGGTTTGCATACCAGAACCGCAGGATATTTAGAACTTCCGCCGGTACATTCCTGTCCCCTAGCTTTCTCCACAGCACATCATATGACACAAGGTCGAAGGCTCTGGAGAAATCCAGGAAACAGGCATACACCGGCGTTTTACGGTCTGTATAATACTGGACAGTATTCTTTAAGCTCAATATAGCGCTTTCTGTTGATAACTCTGGTTGGAATCCAAACTGTGCATCGTGCAAACACAGATACTTCTTCAGACATGAGTCAAGTATACTGTCCAATATTTTTGCAAAGGTGGTCGCCAGAGAGATCGGACGATAGTTTCCCCGGTCCGAGATATCCCCTGTCCTATTTTTAACAATAGGTACAACTACAGTTCGCATCAACTCGGATGGTAAGTGAGAATGACTAATGCACATTGTATAAAACCAGGACAGGACCCTCGGGAGGTGAAACCCAGCATATTTGAAATGCTCAATGCTGAGTCCGTCGTGGCCGGGGGACTTACCTCTGCTCATGTTTTGAATAACAGCTTTGACTTCTTTAGCCGTAAAATGTATAAGTGGTTTCACCCCCTCACGGTCAGACTCAGCATCACCCACTGCAACAGAAGGACCCAGAGGCGACTGTACCTTAAAATGTTCCCTAAACATATTCGCAATCCCCCTAGGGTCACTGATCCCTTCTACGCTCACCGGGAGACCAGGCCTAATATCCAACTTACGAGTGGATTTCCAAAATTCCCTAAAATTACATGTGGCTCTTTGTTTTGCTATGATGTCCAGTTTGATTTTTTCTTTATTTTTCTGGCACCATTTTAGCCGACTCTTAAATATTTTACGAGACTCACACATTTCTTCAAATACTACTCCACTTGATGGCCTCTTATGCGTTACCCATAATTTGAACTTAAGCCTGGCCTCACGGTGAGCGTCCCTGACATGACTATTCCAGCCACATATCACTTTGCCTCTCCTTGGCCTGCGGGCTTCCACAATATTGGACTGCTCTGCAGCGTTACATAAAATACCTACAATATTTTTATACAGGCCATCTAAGACACCCCTGTGTGCTACTGAGTTACACGACCCATAACTACACCCCGCAAACTCAGAGGGAAAGTCAACGTCACGTAAACCAATGTTACATAAGTCACGATACCGTCTAATCTGATGTTCATCCCTTTCCCCCCAAATAACTCTAGAGCGCGGTGCATTTAGTGTTTTTAATTTAGACCTCACTATATTCAAGTCACACTCAATATACAACGGTAAGTGGTCGGACATATATACATCTTCCATAATGCCCACCCCACCAATTGTTTGCCAAGCAGACAACGAAACTACACAGTGGTCTAGCCACCTCCTACATCCGTGAGCTTCGCTTACAAAGGTGTAATTATCTGTCCCATAACCCAGTTTTTTTACATCTGCACAAATCCAGGATTGGTCATTGCAGAAATTATTTAACTCCCGAAAAAACAATTCATGAGGGTGCGCATTAAAGTCACCTAATACAAAGACACTCTCAATATCTACACTTGCAACTATAGCACTAACCTCACCTAGAACCTCTGTAAATATAGGCAAGTTTTCAGTCGAGTCAGTCGGCATATAAACTGATATTATAATAATCGACCGATCACCTATAGTAGCTTTGATGGCAGCTAAACGAGGGCTCGTGCATGATAATATTGATACATCTTCAAAAATGCCCCTTCTCCAGAGAATGGCCACTCCCCCATATGGTCTTCCTACTAGCAGGCCCGCGGATGTGTCAACAGCTGACTTACCCGTATATTCAAATTTGTCACTTATGGTACCTAAGAACGGTATATCATGGGGGAGAAGCCACGTCTCTTGGAGGGCTATTATGTCCGACACTTCACAAATATCCCTAACACTATCTATTGAGCGCTTAATCGATTTACAGTTAAAACTGGTAAACTTGCAAGTATTGTTTAGAGTACAGTTCATACTAAAAATACTACTAATCACTATAACTTAACCTTCCGACTTTTTACGGTACATAAAATGTACGAAGCGCCTAAAAGTTATGCCATCTGGCCACAGTTGATCATTTAAAAACAAGTCTAATTTGTTCTTAGAAACAAACAGCTTATAAGCATTATATGTTTTCCCTGCTTTCATGTTTATCATTTTTAAGGTAACACTCTCACTGGTTTTGTCTCTAATGTATCCTATTATGTCCTGCTCACTCGTTTCAGTACTTACATTAGAGATAAACAAAGGCACTATGAAGATAAGCACTATGAATAATGAAGTGTATTTTATTTTTCGTTTTTTTCAAAACAATGGTATAATACTAAGGGGGATATGTAAGTTTGTACATAAATCTGGATGTAGAAAAACAACTCATTCCAAAACTATCATTTATTTTAACCGACTTCAAAAAAGGGGAGGTTCTCAATTTGTCGGAATCTTTTTTATGTATGTTCCCCGATTACTCGAAAATGGCTGGACCGATTTGGTTTTTTTTTTGTTTGAAAGCGTATACTTCCCAGGTGGTCCCATGATCATCAAGTCAGGATCTGATGATGGGATCCTGGAGAAATAGAGAGAACTCCTCAAATTTTATAGGCACATTTGAAGCGAAAAATCTTGTTTTTTCACAAATCAAAACTTAACGCAAACAATGTCGCGGACAAAAGCAAGTCTGAAGATGCAAGAAATTACTATTTGCAATATGTTTGATGGCATTTATTCTCCAAAGTATCCAACTAGCGCTAAAACGATTGTTTTCTCGAAAAAGTTGACCATTTTAGTCAGATATCTAAAGTTAATAGATAAAGCACTATGTTAAATACTAAATCCTTAATCAGAAATAGCTTGAATAAAAAAACATAAAAAAACTAATAAAAAAAGCAAACTTAAAAATTTTGAAAAAGCCCACGGCGGTTAAAAATTATTAAATTAATTGAAAAAAGGATAAAATAACATAAAACACCCGCCTTAAAAAACCCAAGAATGTCCGTCGGGGGCTGCCATTAAATGAACTAGTTTTGCAATGTTCAGCTCCCGACGGACATTCTTGGGTTTTTTAAGACGGGTGTTTTATGTTATTTTATCCTTTTTTCATGTTATTTTATCCTTTTTTCAATTAATTTAATAATTTTTAACCGTCGTGGGTATTTCAAAATTTTTAATTTTGCTTTTTATTTTAAACTTTTTACTTTTATTTCTTTTTTTATCTAAGAACATGCACCAATCAAACCTAAACCCATAACTGAAAACTGAATCAAAATCGGACTTGTAGTTTTGGAGAAAAATGGCAACTTTGATTTTCACAAAAAATGTTTACTGCAGCGCCCCTGGTAAGTTGTCACCGTAACACCTATCTAAGAACATGCACCAATCAAACCCAAACCCATAACTGAAAACTGCATCAAAATCGGACTAGCAGTTTTGGAGAAAAACGGCAACATGTATTTGCACGAACACACAAACAAATAAACAACCTCTCACCCCAAACGCATATACCGTCTCCGTTCCGTCGTGGGTAAAAAATCAGTTAACTTTATAAAGTATGATTGGCTACTTGAATGTGATTCGAAACCAAGAAATTGTCACACCATTCTTCTCATGATCCGCAAAAAAATATAAAACGTCGAACAAAAAAACAAAGTCTAATACGTTTTAAAGTATAAAGTGATTCGTTTCTTTACAATTTATTCATAAATATCAAACACGGCCTCTAAAATCAACCTTATTGTTAAAGCCATTAGAATAGTATTACTAAGAAGACTATAATCGGCTAAATATCTATGATTTAGAAGCTTTGTAATACGACCCAACACTATTTACCTATTCATTTTTCAAAAAAGGAACTTAACGCCCAAATCGACGCGTTAATACTCAACAAAAGGAAAAATAAACGGCTTTGTATAATTCGACCAATTTTGTTCTACCGCCCTCTGAATAAAGGTTACACTTTATTCCGTAGCGTTAAAGACTATTTTGGAATAAAATCTTGTAATGTCATCTGAAAGAATATCGCAGCATTCAATATAAGCAAAAAAGAAAAATACGGCTCCCTACGTTTTTTAAACATGTAATTCGTAGTTTCGAATTGCGAACGCGGCATTCTTATTTCAAAACAGCGAGGTGTCATTGGACACTCCCTCTTGGGTATGGCACCAACAAATTACTATTCGTATTTATTTCAGTTAAAAATTGTAGAGGATTTAATTTAATATTTTTCATAATACATTTAATATTTTTACCAAACGTACACATAAAAGCATTTAAAAGCCGCGCTCATTAAAGCTGCATTAATGATAAATTATTTAAGCTTAATGCCAATTGTACACTCCATTTTCCAATTAATTTATAAACGATCACGTATAATGGATCGTAAATTAAAATGTTTCGCAATTAATGGTGCAAACAATTATCGTATTACTGGAATTAAGCAATCGATCAAGTATCTGTCTATCACACGAATAATTAAATGAAAATTATCAAATTTAAGTGCCAATTACGGTTCGCTACACAATAAACAGAACTTCGGTTACAAAAGGTTTTCCATAGTCATCATTAATTTATTGTGGTATGTTTAAAATGTTTGGTGAGACATCAATTTGCTTTTGATTGAGCTAATTAGTGGTATTTAATTGTTTAGATTTTGTTGGCGTTGATGTTATTTGGTTTTGTTGGGTGAGTGGTTTGATGTGTTGTTTTCAACTTCTTTCAATAAAGACGTCTTTGACTTTCATTTCATAGGATACGAAAGAAATAGATTTTAGACAAAAAAAGCAAAATACACCAGTCTAATGAGCCCATAAAACTAAAAACAAACATTTAAACTAAGACAAAGAACAAAGAAAAATTGGTCAGCACACTTCGACCATCATTTATTTTTGACTAAAGAACGCATTAGTCAGTACTTTCTTCCAGCCGTACCTCACACGCTGCATTTGAAATTGGAATCGTATGTTTTTAAGATGGCCGCTCATTGTCACCAGCAGTTTGACACCATTGAGTTCAATGTTTGAAATACATCGATTTGTGTGTGATAAGTTTTTATGTTTCCGTATTAGCGAGCTTCAGACACTTCGAGATAAGGAAACAGCTTTTATCTACCCAAATATCATAAACCCTCTGTAATGCGTTCAAAAACCATAGGCAATTTATGACCAGCATTACCACAAGCTGAAATAAACGGAACTGTTATGAACTCATAACCTACTGAAAACAGTAGGTTATGAGTTTAAATTTGGAACAGGTGTCAAATTCAAGTGAGTGTGCTATTCTAGTATCTACATTAAGACCATCAAAAAGACCATCTGAACATCTACATTTTTATCGCATTACACTGGTACCAATGCTGGTCATTTCCCTATGGTTCCTGAACCCATCATAGAGCCCTTATGATATTTGGGTAGATAAAGTAGTGTATGCAACTATACATAATTAGGCAGTACAACACTCGTGTGATGCTATTAAGAAACTCGCCTTCGGCTCGTTTCTTAAACCCACACTTGTGTTGTTAGTCGCATAAACTACTATTATGCGACTGTGCATAATAAAGGGTATTACAACACAAGTGTGGGTTTAAGAAACGAGCCGAAGGCGAGTTTCTTAATAGCATATATTCCTTAGTTAAAATAATAGTTTTCTACCGTTTCATCATCATCAACAGCCTATTAATGTTCCTACTGCTGGGACACAGGCTTCCACTCTTTTAGAGGGAATGGGCTATAATCCACCACGCGCGGGTCCAGTGCGGATTGGTAGATCATGTCACAAATGTCTTCGAATTTTTGGTTCTAGGACGAATCTACGGATATTACTCATGAAACTGACTAGCGGGCTTTATCTCATGATAGGTAGGTAGACGGTCGAACTTTTAACAGAAAGTGTATTTCTATTGACACTTTACCAAAAAAAAAAACGAAAATTTAAAACGATCTATGACTACGTACGATACGGTGATAAACGGATCCCTTCATACGCGAGTTCGACTTGGTCGGTTTTATAAAAAGGAAAGGTGATACAAATATTGTCGCATATAATTTCTGCCAAGCCAACTCCTGCAAACGTTGCCCTTAGGTAACCACCCAATTACTCATCCTGGTTGTTAACCAGCGTGGATGAGCAGCATACTGCGCTTATCAGCCATCGCGTCGAGTGCGTAATTGGATTTGTGCCGCGCCGCGTTTTTACATAAATTACGCATTAGTGGAAACGCACCCTTATGTTTTGGTATTATTTTCCGTATTTCCGTAATTATTTTCTGTGGTTTAGTTTTTGTTTAAGAGTGAAATAGATAACGTTGGCATTGTAGGTACTTAATTGTAAAAGCTCATACCAGATCATCATCATTCTCTTATACCAAAACATTTGGGGTCGGCGCAGCATGTCTTCTTCTTTAAACATAACAGCTCACAACTATAATAATAATAATAATAATAAATATTTTTATTGACACAAGAAAAAAGTTATACATTTCGATTTGAAACCCTGACTCCTGTGCTAGGTGAGACCTGTGTTACAGAAGTCAGTGTCTACACCCCTTTTTGGTACTAAAGTTTACAAATTATTATGCATCAGAAATTTAAAAGAAAAAAAAAAAATACTATAAGGAAAAACAAAAATAACCATTAAAAATAATAATAATGCATGCGTGCTCTTGTGTGGTGTGTGTACGTGTGTTTAAGCGTAGGTGTGAATTAGTGAGTGTGTTGTGTCTATGTCTGTGCGTGTGTGTGTGTGTTTGGTGTGTGGTGCGACTATGTGTGTGTTTGGTGTGTGGTGTGACTGTGTGAGTGAACGTAGTTGGTGGCTAAAATTGGGTTACAACTTAGACTTGGTTTGCCTACCTAACTATTTGTCATCTCGAGAGTGGTATTGTTCTTTAATTAGGTTTTCCGTCTGTTGGTAATCCAGTGTTTGAAGCCATGAGTTTAATTTAATCTTAGTTTTAATTCTTGTTAGTGGGTTGAAGTTAAGGATAATGTTTATTTTATTGTATAGATTAATGGATAAGTATAAACTTTGCCGTCGAGCGGATGCGGTCTTACATTTGACTGTTTTACACACATTACCGATGGTTCTCTTGTATTTGGTTGCGTGATTTACCGGTGTTTTTTCATGCTGTTTCAATACAAGATTGAGCAGGTATAGTTGTCTCACTGTCAATACTTGGCAACACTCATACAGGGTTCTTGTAGGGAACCGGTACGGTTTGAATGTCATAACTTTTAAAAGAGATCGTTGAGCTCTCTCGAGGCGTATCATGTAGGTTTTACAAGCACCTCCCCAAACAGTAATGCAGTAACCTATGATGGACTGGGCCAGAGCTAGATAGACCGCCCGGAGAAGCTTAAACTCGGCCACCTGCCGTAGTTTTTTAAACGCCCATATCAGTTTTCTAACTCGGGAGGAGGTATGTTCAATGTGGGGACGCCAGCTTAGTCCCTCATCCAGAATCACTCCTAGGTACTTTATTGTTTTTTGTTGAGTGATTTGAAGACATGGGCATGAAGTGCTAATGTTTGCGACGTCACAGGTGTGTGCTTTGAGACTTACTTCTGTGGGTTTGGTTTTGGCGAAGGTAAATTGCAAAAATGAGGTTTTCGAGATGTTAAGGGTAAGTAAGTTAGCTTCCAGCCAGTGGATTATTTTACGTAAGCCTGTCTCAGCAGCTTCCCGTGCTTCGTCCCAGTGTTCACCGTGGAATACTAGTACTGTGTCATCTGCATAGCTAAAGATTTTACAATTACTAAGAGACTTCTGGCATAGGTCATTCACATAGAGTAGGAAAAGGCTGGGGGATAGGCAGCTGCCTTGAGGCACACCGTAATCAACGCAGGCTTCGTTACTAACGACCTCACCAATCTTTACTTTTTGTGTCCGGTCGTTGAGAAAGTCTGCAAAGATGCCCAGAGCCTTACCCCGGATTCCAGCATGCTCTAACTTTGTCACAAGAGTTGGAATACAAACGGTGTCAAACGCCTTGGCTAGGTCCAGGAAAACACCTAGACATTTTTGCTTTGCGTCGAGTTTACCAGTCACGTAATCAACGAGCTGATTAACTGCATCTGCGGTGCTTTTCCCGGGCCTAAAGCCAAATTGCGAGTCCGATAATATTTTATAGTGCTCTAGGTATTTCATGAGTCTACGATTCAACAATTTTTCCAATATTTTTGATAGTGCTGACAGGACTGAGATAGGTCTGTAATTTTTTACATCGTCTTGGGTACCCCCCTTGTGAACAGGTGTGATTAAGGATTTCTTAAAGACACGAGGGAAGACACCTTGTTCAAAACAGGCTGCAATAAGTTTTGTAATAGGTGGAACTAGTACTTCTTTACCCAGCTTGAGAATTTTAGCGGGAATAGAGTCCCAACCTATGGCACAATCATTTTTTAGGTTGCTAATGACTGCCTCTACTTCAGCCTCATCTGGGGAAAGTAGAACCATAGAATCTCGCGCAGGGGGTGTTTCAATGACATACGGAGCACGTGAGGTGTTCTTAATTTTTATAATATTGTCTGCCAATATCTTACCAATGTTTGAGAAGTAATGGTTTATTTGTTCAATAACCTTAGGCGTGTCCGCAGTTTCAGTGGCCGATAGAAGGTTGTCAGCTGATTTTTGGTTCCCGGCTTGATTAGTAATAGATTTTATAATATTCCATGTTTCTTTATTATCCTTAGCAGATTTTAAAGCGGAGCTTTCGTGGGCGTTTTTAAGTTTTCTGAGTAGCAGATTACAGTGGTTACGGTATCGTTTGTACGATAACTCAACAATTCCGTTTTTTGGGTCTGCCAGGAATTTTCGGTGGAGGTTATCCCTGTGTCGCACACACCTTAAGAGGCCAGGAGTGATCCAGGGCTTAAGGACTACTTTACGGTTAGGGGCTTTCGTTACTGTTGAGTGTTGGGATATTGTGTACATAAGACATTCGACAAACTTTGTGGCGGCTTCGTTTGCATCACAATTTTGTCTAATAAAAGTAAAATCTGTAGTTTTTAATTGTTGAACAGCGTTCTCATAGTTTACTCTTGTAATGTTTCTTTTATTCTTATTTCTAGAGGGGATGTTACCTAGACATACCATTACAGAGGCGTGGTCACTGACTGTCGAGTCCATAACTATAACTGTCGCACAGGTATTGGTCCTAATCATCATGTGATCGAGGCAGTTATGCAGTCTAGTGGGAAAGGTATGTCCTGGTAAGAGGCCCATTTCTGCAGTTAGATTTAGATAGGAGGGACTATTTCTATCTGTATTATTAGGTTTTATGTCTATATTAATATCTCCTACCAGGATTATGTTATTCGCTTTCAATTTACTTAAAATGTTTTCCAAGGAGTTAAGGAAACTGTCAATACAGTATATTGATGGTGATCTATAGGAAGCTAGAATACAAGTGTCGGAATCGATATTCAGCAAAAGAAAGTTAGCCCCTACCGGGTCTGGTTCTTCAACCATACATTTAAGATTGTTTTTTACAAAAATAACAATACCGTCGTTTTGATTAAGAC
The DNA here is from genome assembly GCA_949775195.1 of Diarsia dahlii. Taxonomy (NCBI): domain Eukaryota; kingdom Metazoa; phylum Arthropoda; class Insecta; order Lepidoptera; family Noctuidae; genus Diarsia; species Diarsia dahlii. The sequence goes on from OX459213.1 coordinate 15,286,486, forward strand.
ATTTTTTGCTAAAATATGTGACGTAATTATCTAAGGTCGGTATCGGTTTGTCAGCGTGTAGCCAGCACTCTGTTAAGATTATGATGTCGATTTCAAAAGATAGCCTAGCCAATTGAGCCTGAAAACCATCGAAATTTTTATAAATACTACGGATATTTTGAGTTATAATTTTTAGTCTAGAGTTAGAGTTTTCCGTGATTTCGTTACAGGCGTCTGTATCACAGAGATGAGAAGATGCTACCGTAAAGTTATCTATCTGCGTTGAAATGTTATCATTACCCATATTGTTAGCCATTGGAAAAACGTATATATTTTTTGTTACATGTTGGGGAGCGAATTAATACGATAGACTGTGTGAAAGTTAATGCTGGATAAAAGATGTTAGGCAAACTCACACGAGAACAATTTATATTATGAATGTGTGTGATTTTAATGTTTGTTTGTGTTGTGTTTAGTGATCTTGTTTGAGTATGTTTGATTGGTTTTTGTTTAAGTGTTTTACAAAAGGAGAGCATTTGCAGAGAGAGAAATAATAATAATATAACAACAGGCAGTTCATGAACAAAGCGTGAAATTTGTCTATACAGTCATAGTGGTAATTTGGATTTTAGATCAGCTTCATCTTTTACATGTATGTATTGATCTCCTTCTTTTTGTCGAAGAAATACTTTCCCCAGTGAGGTCCAGCAGAACTTAAATCCGTTTTCGGACGCAAATTTCCTCGCCAGATAGAATAAACGTTGCGCGTTCATAGTCAAACTCTCTGATAGGAATATTGGTTTTGATTCACCTGGTATATTTATATGGGATGTGCTTAACTTAGCTTGGGCGTTATTGCGATTGAAGTTTCGGACTTTATGCAGTATATTTTCCTTTGTAGTTACCGAGACAAAGTCGACCATTATAGATGTTCCTCCACCCTTTTTATTAATGCGAAAAATATCCTTTATATCCTGTCGTTCGACAGGCATATCCAGTACTTTGGCTAACTAAGGACATATTAATATTAATGACAATAATATCCACAGTGCTAGGCAACTGGGCTTATCCCAGTTGTATACGGCCCTGCGTGCCTATTGGATTGGCCTTGTTCTGTTATGTCTCCTGCTGAAATCTCCATATCAGCAGCAGCATACTTAATAAGTAGGTATCCACACATTAATTTTACAATTAAGAGGAAATGCGGGTGCTGTCTCTCTCCGTCCATCCGTCTGTCTCTCTCCACTATCACTGTCTCTCTCCGTCCTCCTGCCCTCAAATTCGTGCGATAAGGACAACTGCAGATCCGACTCAAAAGCTTAAGTAAAAAGTTTTAATTCGAGGTTTGGCTCTCGCCTATTTCCTCCAATATTGAACCAATTTAAAAGATCATATTTTAGACAATGAAAGGAGGATATATACTACGCCGCTATGTTTTTCTTTTTTCGTTAATAGTTGTCAAATTTGTACACTAGGACTCTGTTAACAGCGATCTAAACAAGCAATTTTGAGCATTTTTTGAGGGTTCTAGTGCTTATAAAAATAATTTATCACCAAAAAGGAAATCACAGGGGCATAGAAATAGTTAATATTTATTATTCTGTAAAAAACATTGCTCTAGGGTCATTAACCAAAAAGAAAACAGGCGAGAGCGTTTGTATGGAGAAAAGATCACCCGCATTTCCTCTTAATGACATTTTACTTAACTTTTCACAATTCATTTGGGGCCGGTGCAGATGTGTTCTTTTTCCATATAATTCTCTTTTAATCGTCATCTCAGCAGTCACCTCCTTTCTAGCCATATCTTCCTCCATATAGGCCATCCATCGTTGCTTGGAACGCCCTAATACTAGTGAAAAATAATATTTTATTTAAAACTAGCTGACGTCCCGCGGTTTCACCCGCGTAGATCCCGTTCCCGTGGGAATACAGGGATTAAAAGCCTATGACACTCAGCAATAATGTGGCTTTCTATTGGTGAAAGAATTTTTAAAATCGGTTCAGTAGATCTCGAGATTACCCCTTACAATTTAACAAATATACAAACACACAAACTTCACTTCTTTATAATATTAGTATAGAAGTATAGATATAGATATAGATGTCACTTACGGGATATCTTCCGTGGACCGTGATTGTTATTTGTTTTGAGTTCCCGATATTTCGACGCTGTTGCAAGCGCGTATTACGCGCACTACTGGAAATCGACACTAAGTCACGGCAAAACACACTCACAGTACCTATCACCAGGTTTTTTGGATTCTATATTATGTTGTGTTTTGCCGTGACTTAATGTCAATTTCCAGTAGTGCGCGTAATAAAAGACAAAGAAAGAGGGTAGACAGATTCGTCTGCTCCTAACAATTTTTTCCATCCACCCGCATTTCTCCAGTCAACCCGCGATCATGGCGCTTGCAACAGCGTCGAAATATCGGGAACTCAAGACAAATAACAATCACGGAAGATATCCCGTAAGTGACATTTTAAATATAGTTATGAACCGTGAAAGCTTCAATAATATTTTAGTCGAATCAACTAATTTGCTAAAATACCCTAATCGAAATACTTATTGGAGTAACATCGATTATCTAATTATATCACATTATGTAGGGAATTGTAAAATTTTGTTTAGAAATGCTCTTTAAATAGTATCGTGAAAACCAAGTTTATGTCATTAAAACCTTTGATTCAATATAATTAAATCAGGCGTCAATGTAATCAAGGTATTAGTTTGGCAGCTACTTATTTATGTCTGTAATCACCTCACTAAAGTTCTATTCAAAATATAATTATAATTATTTATCGTAATCGGTAAATTCATGGTACAATAACAATATTTTCATGACTCCGGAAAACAATACATGCGCAATATTTACCCCAAAATATTCCCGAAAATTGCGCATAAAGGAATATAGTAATTAGCGCACACGCTCGGCATCACTTACAAAATTCCGTAGCTCATTAATTAATTATTTTATTGCATCAAATTAATGTCAGTGGCCAACATGTTAAACTGAATATCGGTATAAAGTATAAACATTCACTTAAAATGCAAACTTTAATTAATTATAAATTATAAACAAAAATAATACAGTTTTTGGGAAACATGCCGTGATGATCCGCCATAAATTATTTAAAATTATGTTTTTTAATTTAACTTTTGTACTTTTTATCGGGATGCTTAATTAAATTCGTCCAGAATATCGTTGTTAGGGTTAACTTACCATATGTTTTTCGGGGAATCCATCTTGATTTTGAATGCGTAAGAATTCACCCTTGGGGGGAAAACGATGGGTTTGCGGTACTCACGATTAAAATCGCGAAATGATGTATTATTTTTTTGTTATTTCTTGATTTTTGTTACGGTATAATGTGCAGTTGGAAAGCGATGACATAGTGGAGTTGTTATTAATGAATTGAAATGGTTACGCCAGTTACTATACCGATATGTAACCAACCTGACATCTTTCTTAAGATCCGTGGCAGTTAAAAGGGTCCATAAATGCTGGTTTAGACATCTTCCATCATAATATAAGTATCAAAAATTCAAACTTATTTCTTATTTATGGAAGAATAACTTCTTATAACTTGATTTATAAGTACCAACCTAAGAAACTAACTAAGTATACCTACTTTACTGGATTCGGAAGGTGGGGGACAGGGTATGGAGCAGTTTGAGAGAGGCCTATCTCTTCCTAATAGCCTACCAGAGATAAACAGGGCATGCAGAAAAAGAGAAACTGGGAAATGATTTAGAATAAAGGAAGGAAGAAAGAAAATTTTGTTAATTTGGCAACTGTGTTTTTGTTTTGGATTAGTTTTAAGAAGTTATTTCGTTCAACATAACTATATTTGAATAACATTCGACCGAAGCTCTTTAATTAAAACCTAACCACCCGAAATAATAACCCCAAACATCGTTGTTCTAAGCTTGTCAACCCTAAAACGTTGACCTGCGCTTGCGCATGCTTCGCCCCCAAAAAATAATTATCGCGCATCGTTGAATTAGATCTAACCGCGAGATAGTGATGTAATAACGGTCTTCTGTGTGTTTGTTTGTAGGCAGCGGGTTAAATTGCGCACGAGTTGATAATTTGTGATAAGTGGCGGTAAGGATGGAGTTAGTTGGTAGGTACAGATGGTTAATGGGTTGGGTAAGTCAATAGACAATTATTTTGGCTAGGTTGATGATAACACTACGTTGATGATTAAAACTATACCAATAGTAGTATACGTGTTTAATTTTCATTATTTTTTTTCCACGGCTTCCCTTTTTTTGGGTAAGTTTAGTACTTTCTAAAGAAATAAAGGACTGCGGATAACTACAAACTGTCAGCCAACCATTCTAACTAAGGGTTGTCATATTATTACCCAATACCATCGAGATATAAGACTAACGTACTAGAGAAGCTACGTCAAATAACTGAATTGTCCCATTTCGTAATTTGAATCTTTAGTTCGCTGCAGCGCTAAAATAATAACAATTCGTCTAAACCGTAACTAATTTACCACAAGTTAAAGAAAAGTAGTAAATTAGTTCAGTTTCCGGTCTTAAGCGCCATGTAAATCACGGCACTTACGCGTTTTCTTCGGCGACGCGACGGTGCTGCGCGATCGCCGCAGTTGAACGGGACAAAGTAGGAATTTACGGTGTCTTCTCTAGTACGTTAGTACTTATATCTCGATGCCCAATACTAACTTGTTGGTGGAGGTCAATCAATCTTCAGTCACCTTGTGAATTCAGCCTGTTTAATATCAGTAATTTACATGAGACGACTGGTTATCTCTTTGATGGCATCCTTGGTAGATAAAACATGGGTAGATTTTTAATTTTTGACGTAGAAAAGCGATTAATGTAAAGAGGTATAAGGACCAGGGTGAAATTTCGAAGTCGGCCACGGCATGCCATGTCCAGGTGTAAGGTTCTCTGATGGATCTGAGAATAACACTTTCTAACGCAGTACCCCCCAAATTAACAAAAGTAATATGAAGTCATCAACACATACCCAAAAGCTAAAATATTTAGCAGTCAACAAGGGCCGGGCATTGATCAGAAGGGCGCGTTAAACTCGATAGAGTCAATAAACAATTGTTATGTCGACCGCTATTAGATGCGCGTTAGTGCCCCCACACACCTGCACGATGCAAGACAAGAAATTGTTTTTTATATAACTTCTTGTCTTCTTCGATCAATAATGTACTAGATTCCCGATAAGCGCTTCAAAAACGGCCCGAAATATAAGACCACAAACGTATTTGTGGTCTTATTTCAAATTAGTATGGTCCAATCACAGCCAACATTAAGACGTCAAAATACCGCAGTATGCGTTCAAAAACTGCGTAAATAACCACCGCAACACCAAGGTTTTGGAAGGAATATCTTTTTTTCGCTAATTTAATATCATTATGTGCTTTTTCATAATATTTAAACATAATTAACCTGTAAATATAATTAAATCAGCGAATATTATAATTGTTTGGCCAATGTTTGCTACAATGCACCAACTATTGTATCATGTTCTTGAACAGGGAACGCTAGTTCCGCAATAGAATAAGCACGACATTGTACACAAAATGCTTTTAACCGTATTGCTTAGAGTTTAAGTTTCATTTTAGAATGAATATTTTTGTACTGATGACTTTTTACTTTGGAGCGACATTTAAAATGTTTTGCTTCTAATCTTTCTCCGATGAAAGGGCTTCAATAAATATACTTTACAATGATATTTATACGTTATGTTTAAGTGTTAAGGTTTATAATCATCTGAAGTTGTTAATAACATTGAACTTTTTTCTAAGATGTTATGTAGATGTTTACGTGTGTGCAAACGTGGCCACTTGAGCGACTTAAGTTTTGTTCCTGATGCTTAATCTAGTACTATTATTGATCGAAGCTTGTCTTGTAATAAGTAAAGAGGAGTTCTTGGCTAAATAACTATAACCACTCGGGTCGATATTTGCTTACGTTGGTGTGTCATGCGGATGTGTCACCCATAATATACCGAGTTTTTTGTCTGAGTGTTCCTAGGTCGGACATTGTGTTATTGGGGTTTTCCATCAAACATTACTTTCTCAGTAGTCGCCACAGAGCCTGGATTTGTGCCCGGTTTAGGCAGGTATTCTAGTACATGGGACTTTAACATAACTGGTGAAATGTCCTAACCCTTCGGGGATTATAGGGATGATAGAAGCTTTTTATCCCTTTTTCAATGTATAGGGATGATGTTATGTTATGTGTAGGTATTTTTAACAATCATATTGTACCTAACCAAAAATATCCCTTTACAGGTTAATCTTATCTTGTTTGCAGGCGCACCGCTAACATCCCCGTCATAAAGTCTTGCAAAGTCTTGTCTTGCTTGTTCGTGTGCAGTCACACTAACTAGCCTGTAACAGCGCGATCGTCGGAGAGCCGCGTGGAACCACTCTGTGTTATTAGAAGCGGGTGAAAATTACTGCGCGCGACTTAAGGGGACACCGCACCACCTACTATTACATCAAAATATTTTGTTATTCTTATTTTTCCACCCTTACCTTTGGAGCGGAAACGTGGTCTTTAGCCAGCAAGCCACGGAGCGAAGTATACTATGAGTCAACAGTTCTGACAGTACCTACAAGAAACAGGTTATTTCGATCCAAGACCCAAAACGTAGACGTTTGCAAAACAGCCCCCAAATTAAAATGGAACTGAGCAGGTCACATCTGGTGCATGACGCATCATAATTGGGCCAAAGTGGCTTCAGATTGAATTGCGAACAATAGAAACAGGTGACGCGGTAGGTCTAAAAGGAGAAGACGCGACGAGTTGGACTCTTATCAGAAGGCTTGGTTCAAAACAACCATGGACAGAGACGAATGGAAAGAGAAAAGGGAGGCCTTTGCCCTGCAGTGGAACACATCAGGCCTTTATATATTTTTTGACCAACCTAGGCATGCATGGCTTAACCTAATGATCGACCCGAGCGGCTGTTCTTATCTACCTACGAGCTGCGGATGCAGCGGAATACCAGTAGGTAATTTGGAGCGCCTGCCTATTATACTTGTCAATGAAGTTATTATTTTCCTCTCTTTAAATAAAACTGACTATCCCTTAACGATAGCGAAAAGTGTAGCGATTGTAAACACAGCGGTTGCACGACATTCGCTCGTTACACAGACGAGCGCCTATTTACTATATAATTACTTTATATACTAAAAATTATTATGTATAAGTCGTAGGTGAAGAACGCCCAGCGATTAGAAATAGATTAAGGACTCTGATCATTACACCATAAGAACCATGTAGGTACCAACACGTACATTTTTTGAAGAAGATTTTAAAGAATCGAAAAAAACAATAATGAATTTCAAAAACAAGCTTTAAGTTTTAAGAAGTTTTTCAAAAGTACCAACTTCATTTTTTTACAGCTTGTTTTATAAAATCTAGTCAGAGAGGATCAATCGACGCTTTCAAGGATTAAAATATTGTTTTAATTATATTTATCTTATTTTTATGGTTCCGTACCTCAAAAGTCAAAAACAGAAACCTTTATAAAATCACTCTTTAATTGATTATATTATTTCTATTTTTAACTATAAATCAGGCCCTTAGCCCACGCGTGCTGATGTTTACTCGGTAAAATTTAAAACAAAATTCTTACAAAAAGTTAACATGTAATATTGCATCTGATGATCCGACACACCCCAAATATTAATGTGCTATCTTCTTTTTCAATAATTTATCTAAAGTATTATTGTTTTTCACGCGTCATTAACTCGAATAATTGTTAGATACTGTATTTTTAACTAAACACACCATTAACTGTTCAGTTGTGGTTCAAACTTAGCCCTCGGAAGTGTATCTTAAAATATTAAAAAGTTTTTCAAACAAACTTTTTAGCAATTCAGAAGACGGAATAAAAAAAACTTTATCGAGAAAAATATTAGGTCCAAAATCCTTTAGATAAATTCTAAAATGCTTAATCAACTTAGCCGCGTTTACAAAATCGATTATCGTTTTCAAACGCATCTGCCGTTCCAAATTTGAATAATTACAAATTTTAAATACAAACACGTATAACTCGACCAAGTTACATTGCGTTTATCAATGGCGCTAGTATCTTCGTCAACTGTCAATTAAAGTGAAAAATTTCATACATTATTTTTAGTTCCGTATTTTTCCGTCATCATTAAAACATGGGCGGTGTGACATCGAGTCCGCCATTAAGGTCTTCGTGTCGTGTTATCTGTTACAATAACTGACAGTTCACCTAAATTACTTCTTAACATGTTATTAATTGATACTGTGGAGTTTTTTTGGACGCTTTTAAGCAATTAAAAGGTTAATGTAAACAATATTATGATACTCTGGGGAGTGACTTGACTTACTTGACTTAATGTCCTATGTCCCCTAGATGGGGCAGAGGGCGTCGATAGATGTCCTCCATCGCGATCGGTCTTGAGCTTCACGTTTCATCTCACTCCACGTCATTCCGATGTTCGCCGCTTCTGCCAACACGGTGCGACGCCAGGTTTGACGAGGACGGCCACGCTTTCTTTTCCCTTGGGGATTCCAGTCCAAAGCTTGTTTAGGTATGTGTTCGGGGTTCCTTCGGAGCGTGTGGCCAATCCATCTCCACTTGCGACGCTTGATCTGGAGGTCGATCGGGCTCTCGTGGCATTTCTCCAAGAGTTCTAGGTTGGAGATGATCTCGGGCCAGTAAATACCGAGAATGCGACGAAGACAGCGGTTAACGAAGACTTGAATTTGACGTGAGATGACCTTTGTTACCTTCCACGTCTCGCACCCATAAAGCAGCACGGATTTTACATTGGACCCGAATATCTTAAGTTTGATCCTTCGGGTCAGTTTCCGCGACTGCCAAACAGGTCTCAGCTGCGCGAAAGTAGCTCGGGCTTTGGCGATTCTGGGGGAGTAATAAAGGGAATTTTTTTAAGTATCCAATATTCTTTGGCTATCTATGGTGGTCTATTAACTTGAGGAAAAAAATGATGTTGCTCTATGTTCAAAAATTCCCATATTATTTTCGACCAAAACATTAGTCAAAATACAGAGTGCTTATTTGAAAAACACAGCCATTTCTTGGATAATAAAAATCCAACCGTCAAACCAAAAATATGATCCATTAATTTAACATTCATATCTCATCAAAGGAATTCTCATTAGCAAATGAAAATCAAAGAAACAGCTGCACTTAATAAAAACTCGAACATGGCGGGCGCACGTTCCAAATTCAATTTCGATAATTAAGTGACAGTTGATAAAAACAACATGGAGTATCCCCGACGCGCGCCGGACGACAATCGGAGCGTGCCAACACTTGCAAGCACGCGCGATCAACCGATAAAAACCTACCATTTTTAATTAAATAGAGATTCCTCGACGCACTAACTTGATCTAATAAAGCCATAGATGGCGCTGAACTTACCACAAAAAAGAATGAAAAGAAACTATGAAATCATCCAAGCAGAGACTACTTTCCTTCGCGCCAAAAACACATACGACACTATCAAAATTTCAGCGCCAATTTTCGGAAATGATATCATAGCGCAACAATTATAAGGTCCATTTTAACACAAAATTACACTATGGCGTGACGTTTCCGCGGATACATAACGGTAATTAGAGGATTGTCGTGATAAACCAATGTAATCTCTATTACTTAACGATAAAATCCAAATTGCTTTATGATAATGGCGGGGTGTTCGTGACACGGCGTCGTTTACGCGGTAAAACAGACTGTTTTGTAACATTTTTACGACGGGTAATAATCGAATTAATATCGCGAATCGCTTAATTAAATTGATAAATTTGTGAACGGTCAGTTAATGGCGATAACGTATATTAATTAAATTTCGATGATTGATTTAATGTAACGACATTATTGATGCGGAAATTATCAGAAGTGGGAAATTAGCTTAATTTGTATTTGTTTATTAATTCGTTCGTGAATGAGTAGATAAGTATATTTTTAAATTAATGAGACAAGTGGTTAATTAAATGGTTATCGCAATCTGATAATATAATAACTGTATTGGTGCTGTTGGTTTTATTATTCACTAGCTTTTGCCAGCGGCTTCGCCCGCGTGAAAATGACGATTTTCCATACAAACTTTCATCCCCTATTTAAATCCCTTAGGGGTTGAATTTCGAAAAATCCTTCCTTATTCCTTGTCTACACTATAAAGGGAACCTCTGTGCAAAATTTCAGCTTTCTAGGTCCAAGAGTTTGGGCTGGGCGTTGATGAGTCAGTCAGTCAGTCATTCAGTCAGTCAGTCAGGACTTCTCTTTTTATTTATATAGATTTACTCAGTTTACTTACATTATTTTGGATTGACCTGGGAATCGAACCCAATTAATAACGTTCAAGTATTATTTCAAAACCATTTACCTAAATCCTTTATAACTTAATCAACACCAGTCTTTTCCTAACTGGGCTTCTAATCTCACCGGATGCCACTGAGTACCATTGATACTGGATGTCAGGTCTAGAGTTTCTTGCCCATTCTTCTAAATAGAGATCTACGCTTTGAAATAGGCAATTACAGTACTTTTACAAGTTGTCTTGTGACTGTAGTAATATTTTCTACTAGCTGTTGCCAGCGGCTTCGTCCGCTACAACTCGAAAATTGGAAGATAAAATCGGGGTTAAAAAAACTATTCTATGTGATAATTCAGGCTATAAACTATCTGTGTACCAAATTTTATTCAAGTCCGTTCAGTAGTTTTTGCGTGAAAGAGTAACAAACAAACAAACAACTTACAAACTTTCGCGTTTATAATATAAGTAGGATAGAACTTAATCAGTTAACATATGCTGTTGTGGGATATTTTTTAGATAATTTTATGTAGAACATTTCCGTCATAAATGATTTCTATGTAGCTTTAACCATTAAGGCTGCACACGCGACGGAAGCTTAAAAAATGGAGCAACTTCTCCCGTTTTCCCAACATTTCCCTTCACTGCTCTGCTCCTATTGATTGTAGCGTGATGAAAAGTATACTATAACCTCCCCAGGAGTATGAAGAATAATTGCACCAAGTTTCGTTAAAATCCGTCGAGTAGTTTTTGTTTTCGTAAGGAACATACAGACGACAGACAGACAAAAATTTTATTGATTGCATTTTTGGCATCAGTATCGATCACTAATTACCCCCTGATAGTTATTTTGAAAATATGTATCATGTACAGAATTGACTTCTCCACAGATTTATTATAAGTATAGATATGGTTCTAATATTATTTTATGATTATTTTTAATTATGTTTGTGATCTAGGTGAAATAAGTTTGAGCTGCGACTAACCATTTCTGAATTGGAGCTTGTATGTTCATCATGGAAGTCAAAGAAACATCACGGTGCTTTTATCACTGCTGGACATGGGCCTCTCCCAATACTACATCATTACATACTATTCTCCGCTTTCCGCATTCAGTCTGACCCAGTCGCTTTTTCAGATGCTCAGTCCGTTTAACTGAGGGATGTCCAACGCTGCGCTTGCTGATTCACTTTAAGACTTTTTTGCTCCATGAGCCATCGTCCCTCCGCCATACAAGGCCAACTTACTCACCGGAGTCCTTTTACTGCTATTTCAGGAAGAAAACAGTTTACCTACTCCTCCTCAACCAAATGTTCTTTCTTATATTGGGACAAGCCCGCCACACTATTCTCAAACTCTTGTAAACCAGAATCAAGAGCGGTCACCACTCTTGATTCTGGTGCCAGAAAAGCGCTGAGACAATGAAGTACCACATGTTTATCAACAAAAGGAAGATCATTATCATCATTTCAGTAGAAAGCTACATAGGCCTCCCCTAAATGTCTCCATATTAACCGGTCCCATGTAAGAAAGATACGGCAATTTTTAATTTTTTTGACAATATGCTTACCAAAGCTTATCTTCTACCACACCTCGGACACTCCATACAACGCCCGCAAAATAATTACCTGTTACTACTACATAAACAAATAACGTTTGTGCACGACGTGCACGTGCAAATGAGTACGTAAACTCTAGTAGGGTTGTCGTAGCCTAAAAAATAGCGCGGAAAGTGCAACCACAGGTGCAACGGTCTGCGTCGCGAAAACCGAACGACGACTAATACGAGCGTGAGCCATTGCTCAAGAGTCGGCGACGACTACCTCGAAGTGCGGGGTGAGGTGCGGTATTTAATATGAGCGCGGGGAAGGGAGTGTCCCTTCTGTACGTAGTACTATTATGTATTCTGTGCTTCTACTACAAAATTTTGCAAAACCACAAAAACAACCATCCTCAACACTTTCCCTCCCGGATGTTGCCAGCGTTAAAAATAACATTACCCTTGTAAACCAGGCTTTACATCCGGACCGGACGCGTGCCTCCCACACCGGACGCGGGACGAACGTGTTAGTGGCAACGCCGCGTGCCAGTGTTTAACTACCCTACTTTACTTTTGCCATTCTGATTGCCAGATAACATGGCACGCGTGATGATCCTGAATGTAATTTAATTATTTTTACTGTTTTTTGGAGTTAGGGGGTTGTAACATGGGTTGTTGTGTTTGAGGAACTTGTTGGATAGATTGTATATTTATGTAGTATATAGCTACATCCATACTTGCTGGGAGAGCAATTGACGAAATATGTTTGATTTTATATAAATTAAAAAATAAGTATGCATGGATGTTTTATTTGCCTCATGATTACGTGGCCACAGTTTCATCATTTAATTTTTGATTTTAACTGTTCACTAGTTTTGAAAGATTTTTCACTTCTTCGTTCTGAAGCGAATTGAGTTTTTTAACTTTTGGAGTCAAAGCTGATCACGAATATATGGCAGTTGTACCTACTAGTAGTAAATGTTTGGTATAATTTACAATCACATACTTTTGAATCACTTCGACGCCACACAGTTCTGACGCGAACTCCGTTCATTGGTATTGAATTTCTGATTTTGATCATCTACTTTTGCTGTTGACTGTACTTATATTTTCTCAAAACGGTGAATAAAACATCATGAGGAAACCGGCATATCTTAGAACCAAAAAAATCGAAGACATGTGACATCTACTAACTCGCACTGGGCCCGTATGTTGGATTGTAGCCCATCCCTCTCTTAGGGAGGAGGCCTGAGTCCCTGCAGTGGGAACATTATGATGAAATTCTTTAATTTTACATGCTAGTTTTAGCGAATTGTTTAAACAAAAAGCTCGAGCAATTTTTTTTATTTTTTTTTAGCCCATACTGTTCCACTGTTGGGCAAAGGCCTCCCTATAGCCTCCCACTTTTCGCTCTATGCGGTTTTCGGCCATTTGATTTCTTAAAGTCCACAAAAAGCTCGAGCAATTTTTAAGCTATTGCATAGCTTCTATCGCGGGCCTTGAGCGTGGAGAGCGAATGCAGAAATTCTCTAACGAAAATATTCAGGATTCAGTACTTTTTGCTATGGTTACGGAAAATAACAAGGTTGTCAACTGAGGTTGTCAAATTAAATAATTAATTATTTGCTGTTGATAAAAAATGCTATGCAATAGCTTTACCGCGGCAGTCTCCGAGTGCCACATTTAGTTTTTTTTTAATTTTTTTTTAGCCCATATTGTTCCACTGTTGGGCAAAGGCCTCCCTATAGCCTCCCACTTTTCGCTCTATGCGGTTTTCGGCCATTTTATTTCTTAAAGTCCACAAAAAGCTCGAGCAATTTTTTTTTATTTTTTTTAGCCCATATTGTTCCACTGTTGGGCAAAGGCCTCCCTATAGCCTCCCACTTTTCGCTTTATGCGGTTTTCGGCCATTTGATTTCTTAAAGTCCACAAAAAGCTCGAGCAATTTTTTTTTATTTTTTTTAGCCCATATTGTTCCACTGTTGGGCAAAGGCCTCCCTATAGCCTCCCACTTTTCGCTCTATTCGGTTTTCGGCCATTTGATTTCTTAAAGTCCACAAAAAGCTCGAGCAATTTTTTTTATTTTTTTTAGCCCATATTGTTCCACTGTTGGGCAAAGGCCTCCCTATAGCCTCCCACTTTTCGCTATATGCGGTTTTCGGCCATTTGATTTCTTAGAGTCCACAATCTAGTTATTTTTTACGCGGTTTTTCTTTTAAAACTAAAAAGAATCATAATATTCAACACTTTCTGTCCCCTTTATTTACATTTCAAGTATTGTTTCTTTATTATGAGAAGAGATGAATCGCATGTGACTGAAAAGGTGATAGACATAAATGTTAATGGATGGAGAGGCAGAGGAAGGCCAATGAAAAGATGGATGGATTGTGTGAGGAATGATATGAAAGAGAAAGGAGTAAATGCCACCGTGACGTCTAACATTAATACCGATTTTGTCGAAGATATTTGAGAAGTGCATGTACAAACGATTGATCGATTATTGTAATAAATTTAACATAATTAAGAAAGAACAGTTCGGCTTCCAAAAAAACAAATCCACGACACTAGCTATTTTCACTCTTTTAAAAAATGTAATGACGAATATTAACCAAAACCGGCTTACTACAGGCTTGTTTTTTGATTTATCTAAAGCCTTTGACCTCGTGTCTCATGACCTGTTACTGCAGAAACTGGAGGCTATTGGAATTAGAGGCATAGTTCTTCAGTGGATATCGTCATACTTAAATAACAGACGACAGCGGGTTATCATTACAAAGGTAGATAAAAATAACGACATGACACCACACTTATCCGAACTCATGTACAACAAATATGGCATCCCGCAAGGAAGTGTGTTAGGACCAATTTTATTCATTTTGTACATAAATTCCATTATTAATATAACCAAACATAAATGTATACTTTTTGCTGATGATATTTCTATTATTGTAACAACGGATAGGAAAAACAATACAATTGACGATCATGAGACTGAAATTAATAATACTATTGAAAGACTAATTGAATATCTAAATAAAATTGAATTATCTATAAATCTTAAAAAATCTGTTTATATACAATTTAATAAATCTAATAATTCGAAATACAATGTTAAAATGAAAATACATAAAATTGACGAAGTAACTCAAACAAAATTTCTAGGTGTCACTTTAGATCAAGACATAAACTGGAAGGCACATATTGACACTGTCTCCAAACGAATAAATAAGTTCGTATATGCACTTAAAAAAGTTAAAAATATAACAAACGTTAAAACGGCAATAACGTCATATCATGCATACGTTGAATCGGTGCTCCGCTATGGTTTGATAATGTGGGGTAATAGTACAGATCAGAATAGGGCATTTATTGCACAAAAAAAATGCATTAGAGCAATAACCGGGCTTCGACCTGACGAATCCTGTAGGCCGATATTTAAAAAGCTTGGCTTGTTACCACTACCGTCTCTTTACATATACGAAACATGTATGTTTGTGAGGAAGCATCAAGAATTGTTTAGTAATGCAACTGATTTATATCCTCGTAACAGACGAGACCCCCATAAGCTAGTTCTGGATATCCTTCCAAGACTAGCTAAATATAATAAAAGCTGTATTTCTATGTGTGTGCGTATATATAATAAGATACCAAGTAATCTAAAAATGTTAAATGTAAGATCATTTAAAACTAAATTGTATGAATATTTGTGTAGCCATAGTTTTTATAGTCTCAAAGACTTCTTTGACAATAAATGTTAAGTAATGTCTAAAAAAATTTGTACGCTTATCACTATTAAGCAAAAACATGTATGCTCTTGATTTTTTGTATTTTTTTACCATCTTTTATACCATGTTTTTAAACAAATAAATATTATTCTATTCTATTATTCTATTCAGGAAATAATGGAAAAAGAAAACGTGTTGCGCCGACCCCAAATATAATGGGATAAGGGCAGGAAGATGATGATATTCTTAGGTATTCCTTCTTTACATTATGTAAGTAAAATAAACGACACAGATATTGCATACTCGTTTTATTTTTTCGCCTTACCTCAGCATAATATTACAATTACGAAGATCATTCAACTACTATCAGTAAATAACATTAATATTTTAGAATTAAGCATTGTTTTAATTAGATTTATTTAGGCTAGCAATATTACAGAATTACATTGAAGCAACATGGCAACACAGTTTATACTCATAAAACATAATATTCGATTCGAAATCAATCGTTTCATCTCTGGATAAATATTTAAAAATACTGAGGTTTTAAAAATACTTAAAAACAGTAACACAGTGTATGTTTATCTTAAAAATATTTAAAATATTCTGAGCATTTTGTTCGTTTACTTTTTAATTTTGTTTTTTTTTTCTACAAATGTCAAAATCGCAATGGATGCGTTCGTTTTTGATATGCCAATTTAGAAGAAGTAATTAATGAAATGTCAAAGAATTAGCTAGCGAAGTTGAAGCACTATACAAAGTTACAGCTTTTAATTAAAAATAGTAGTTCAAACAATGTAAGCTTTTAAAAACTAAGTTTAGTTACAAACTTTCAAAGCATTTCAGAAAAAAAACTCGAGAAAGAAAAGTGTGAACTGTTTAACAAAATGAATGAAACTTTATTATTATACTGCGACTAGACAAAGACTCTAAAATTACAGAAATTAAATTTAAAAAAAGAACTACAGTCCATTCACAGTTATTTTACCCCTACCTATTAAGTTGGCAAACCTGAGATACTAATGATTGTAGAACATACAAGGTGTAAACGGACCCTTCATGAAACCGTCAACCAAGCATTCTGTACATCAAATATTGTAACTCTACGCAAAAATAATTGCTGAGACTCCTGTATTAAAATAAAATTTAAAAAAACTTGAAACTTAAAAAACCTTCAAAAATTAGGTGTCAACACCTAATTTTTGAAGGTTTTATATGGTCCAGGACAACAAAATGATCGCAAAAAAGATATAAACAAGTTGTTTTCGGTTTCATTTTGGTTTTTTTTTTACCAATTATTTTTTTAACACAAACCCCAGGATAGCCAAGTGAACAACTAGCGGTAAAACAAACTGTAAGGCAGTACAAATCGAATGCTTACATTTAAAAAACAAATACTCAGTTCTTTCAATAGCTATTATTTACAAAACTTACCCGCAAATAAATAAATAGTTACAATAAATGGAGGATTTAAAACATTCTTATTTACATTAATATACAACACGGAATTACATTGATCTTTGTACGTAACATTTAGTCATCAATTTTATCATTTTACTATTTATATAATTTATCAACGACGGAGGTTTACCATGAACTTTTGTACTTCGGCAGTTGAAGTTCAAACTAGTACGGACAAATTGCGAACTAAGCCGTGTACACCAGACTTTGACAGACAGTTATGTAAAGACGCCAACACATCAAGCTGTACCCGAAACTGTAAATTTTTCCCAATCAACTTGGAAGCTAAAATTTCAGCGATAAAGTTGAAAGTATAATAAAGAAATTTTATAGATTGTAATAGCTTGATGTGCTAGCGTCTGTACATAAGTAAAGTGTCCAATTGGTCCGTAAAAGTTTGTCAGATCCGTTTCCATCTTTTCTGTTCGCACTTGTTACTCCAAAAAAAGCGCGAAAACCGGATCGTCTTTTAAAGTTTATGGTACAACCTTTAGTACTACATACTACACACACAATTTATTCATCCAAGCAACTTGGCCATCGACTAAACTGACCACAGATCACAAACAAGTCCACCTAACAAGTGAGTAAAACCTCTTTAGTCCATAAAGCGTATAGAACGTAGTACTACGCCGTTGCAATTTATCTAGCACGTAAATAAAATGGTCGGGGCGTGTTCGGATAAGATAAGAACCCATAGCAATGGCGGTCTGCTCATAAAACCTTTTAGCGTGGTCACTAGGTTTAATTCAACAAGTTACCTGACTTGTCTCGACTTTCAATCGAATTTCGATGTCCATGCACAAATGGCAGAATAGTTTTTAACTTAATTGTACTTCAGAATTCCCTGCTAGTGCCACTCAGGGAACTTTGAAAATAATGGCGGTAGCATAGTTCCAAGCATTGTCATTGGTTGAAAATCTGTGAATGTCAATTTATACTTCAAAATAGCTTGACCTCATTGGTCAGATGGGACTGTGGTACAATCACGCCATTTACAACAAGCTTTGACATGCCTTCCCGATATACTGTCATCTTATAAAGTCAGGTAGCTGTCAAATATATTATATCATGTTCCTTTTTTAAAAACACATAGTTCTGACAAGTCCCAAGCTGCGTCTTAAGAGGCGGTAGAAAGCGAATAGCACTTTTTACAGCTTTGTCACAAACGTCACTTGCAAAGAATCCACGTTCACACCACAATTCTGGAACCTACTGGTTGTATTATCTCTCCGAACACGTCCCACCACCCACCGACCTATACAATAAGTTACATTTGAACGATTTGGCAATTACACTCCCGACATTGACTAGTCTCCGCACTGACTACATTCAGACCTTCATCGTGGCCATGTTCAGAAATGTCCGTCCTCCGAGCGTGCGGGCTCGAGCGAACACTACACGAGGCTGGACAGCGGAGCCCTGGACGTCACAGGGGACCCTGGAAGCTGCTGCAACTGCTGAGGAGCTTGAGTAGGGAAATAGACCCCGCCAACACCATCGTTGAACTGAGGGTGCAGAGGCATTGGTGTATGAGGCATAGACGTCGGCCGGGATTCGTGGTACAGTATCGGTACGCGAACCAGTCTCTGGGCAGCATGAGCCATGTTAGCAGCTTCTAATTCAGCAGCCAACTGCCTCTTCCACTTATTCCTTCTGTTCTGGAACCAGATCTTCACCTGAGTCTCTGTTAGGTGTAACGACGCAGCTAAACCAGCTCGTTCTGAACTGCTGAGGTACCGTTTCATATCGAAGGTCTGTTCTAGCTGAAAGACCTGGGATCTGGAGAAGACTGTTCTAGTTTTCTTCTTTCTTTTACCCAAATTCGCGTTGGGGTCTCGTTTTTCGTCTTTATCGAAGTCGTCACTTTCGTCGACGTCAGGGTCTGAGTCCTGGACGTCTGGTTGTTGGGGGTATAGGGCTGGATGAAGGCGGGGGGAACGGGGTGACGAACGGGAGGGGGAAGGAGGGGTGGGTGCTCGTGTCGGGCTGCGAATGCGAGGGGAACCGCCGGCTGAACCTTCTTCGTTGGTGGTGGAGTCTTCTGTAACAAGGGTGTGGCTGTTAGTAAGGCTATAGAAGTATTTAGGTAGGTAACTTAAGCCTAATGGACAGAAAGAGACACGGTTTTCTGCATGGAAAGTCTTACAACTAAAGTAACCAGAGAGTCTAGAACGTTTTTCAACTGTTTTGACAGGTTTTCGATAGCTTATGTCAAACCAATTATTTTTGACGTTTCGATTGTACTGCTGATAGAATATCCTCTTAATAATCTCGCTAGACAGGTTCACAATCTAACACCATAAAACTAAACAACCTCCTTTTCATAAAAAAAGAACAGCTTATTTATTTAAAAACTATAAAACGCGTTCGTATTCCGAACAAACCCGTCAAATTGCCCAATCAAAGGCGTTGTTCGATTTGGATTAGGCTTAAATCGACTAACAGTAATTGGATATCTCGGTATAGTCCTTTCATATTTATAATACCTCAGATCTTACATCACTGTGATTCTTATGCCCTTTGGTTAAGGTTTTTATTGACCTGGTAACCACTGATGAATTTGGCTAGATCGCAAAGAGCTTAATGGTTGAGTTAATAAGGTTGATTTTTGTTTGAAAATAACCGAGTATGGTAACCACAAAGAAACCTTACTTGTTAATACGAACTGATTTGTTTTAAGCTCTATTGACTTAACAGCGTGTTGTCTAAGCAATAAATGTATTCGTCTGTTTTAGAACGTTGTTTTATTAATTAGGTTAAAAGGAGAAAGATAGTTGTACTTTTAGGATGGGTAAGTACTGTTTTGATACATAGTACGAGTGAAAAGAGCGCTAAGATTGAGAGGGATTGTTTTTTTCAACACACTTGCTCATAAAGTGGCTATAATTTCGACGCAATTAGGCTCATAATGACACCTATAATCAAACTGTGACTTTTTCATTATTATTATTCACTAGTGAGTTAGGGTTTTTTTTTAAATTATATTGGTTGAGTTGCCACGTTCATAAAAAAAGTTTCGATACAAAAAAGATCGTGTTCAATAGTAAAAATAAATTAATGTACTTTAGTGCTTGCTCATTTCATGCAAATTTGAATCTAAATAGATAATTTTAACTTGTACGTTTTTATTGAATGAAACTTTCACTCAAATAATATAACTAATTTTTTCTGTAATAAAGAAAACTTTTCCCTCATTTTATACGTGGCTAAAACTCTATCGCGCTCATTCATTTAGTCTATGGTCGATCGCCATTGTTACAGTACATGGTGGCGCCACTGGTCAAGAAAAAATGCATCGCTACGTCAAACTTAGTACATTTATTTTATTAGTTCCGTGTTTTCCCGCATGCACAGATAAGTTGGTAGAACTGTAGATGCGCGCGCATAGAAAAACCGATTAATTTTTCCCGATATTGTGAAAAAAAATCAGAACTCGTTTTAACTGTTGAAGATGACTTTTTAGTATTATTTTCTTCACAAGTATGTTGAAAAACGTCGTATGATACACGTGTGTATTGATGATTACCGTCCTCGGCTTTCTTAAGACCCTCACCTGACGGCTCGGGTCTCAATGGCGCCTCAGCGGTAATCACCAACGTTACACACTTGTACCATAATGTACTATTATGCCTGATTGCGAAATTATGGTTAGTGTTACAGATATCTGAGAAGCTCATGGCTTACTAATAACAGCCAGTCGGGTCGTTCAGGTTAAGCCGTGCTTGCCTAGGTTTGTCCGTGGATGGGTGACCAAGTTTCCTTCGTGTCTCGGAAAGCACGTTAAGCCGTTGGTCGCGGCCGGTATTTGAAAATCTTTGACAGCCTATCTGACCTCTGCACCCAGCTATATACTGAGTAATGTAAACGGTTTGTTCTCGTTAACTAGTTCGTAAGCAACTGGCTAACTGGCTTAATGAACTGTTACTTTAGGCTATTCTTTAGACAGAAATAATATAACGACTCTACTACTAAAAGGGTTTGTCAGAGGTGTATGGTCGGTTGGTTATCTCAAACTGTCAAACTCCTAATGATTTTAAACCATAAAATGTTGGTGTGGTAGTACAATATTACAGTCGCACCAATTTACCCCATCAATTTTAAAACGAAAAACTTTCCCATTCGATTTAGAATAAGTTCTAAATCGAATGGGAAAGTTTTTCGTTTTGTGGTAAATTGATGGGGTAAATTGGTGCGACTGTAATATTGTACTACCACATTTCACCGATTTCAATAGAACGCTTGTGGCCACTAGAACACCAAGAGAAGAAAGCCAAGTAGTAAATGTAGATGTAATACTAAGGCTGAGTTGCACCAAAAAAGTAGTTAAAGTTAAAGTTTTTGTCAAAGACAGTACTTTAAGGGGTATAGAAAAATTATTTACACATTAATTTTTTTGCAAACATTCAAACAAAGTAAGTACCTATTATATTTATTGCTTTGTCTATAAATAATCCTACGATGAATATCCTTGTTACGCCTTAAGCAATGCAATCGTATAGTCAGCCACCAAGCTACGTTTTTAGAGACTCGAAATCTTGGCAAGAATCATTCGTCGTTCCATGTGGAAAAACGAACGGCTCTAGGTAATCACACTTTTCTTTTCATCGCTTTCGTCATCAGAACTGGTTTCTGCGAGTATTTCTTGGAGCAGGGACATGATGTCTAAAGGTTATATTCAACGCGTTTGACAATAAAGTTGACAGACAATTTAACACAAACTATAACACTAACCAGCGGAAAGTGAGCGGTTGCAGTTACGGTTATAGTTATGACGTCATTTAACTACACACATCAAAAGTGTCTAGGGATCAACATATATTTTTGCAATAACTTTTCTCCTGATTGAGATTAATTAAAATTTTCTTTAAGGATTCATCAAATAAAGTGTTGTCGTTTGTCACAGTAACGATAAACCAAGTCACCTTTGCATTAATAAAGAAATTTGCCATTTTCCTAATAAAGGGATTTTTGACATTTGAACCACTAACATTAAAGTTCGAAAAAAATACTGAAATAACAGTTTTCTTTAAAATTTTATTGGGTAACTTAAACAATTAATAATCCGTGTTTCTACCGCGAACACTAACAACACAAGAACATCGGTTTGGCATACTCAAAATGAGTTCATCCAAATCACGCTGTGGAATGGCCGCCCATGTTCGTTGCAACAACAAAAAAAGGTCTTCTTGCGACTGGATACCCTCCATATTCGGCAGAGCTCTTCTCTGTAGCATATCCCATGCATGCTCAATCGGGTTCAAGTCTGGCGACTGAGCAGGCCAGGGCAGGACATTGATGTTAGCTGCGGCGAGAGTCTGTCTTACAACTCTTGCGGTGTGCGGTCGTGCATTATCATGCATTAACTGAAATAAGGGACCGATTTGCACTTGTAGAGGAACGATGACGTCTGATACAATCGTCTCAGCATAAATTTGAGCGTTGAGGTTGCCTCTGATCCAAATCAACTCAGTTCTTCCGCCGATCCAAATACCCGCCCATACCATGATGGTTCCACCACTATAAGGATGGACTTCCTGGCAGGATTTTAATCGCTGTTGGCGTCCAGGGGTTCTCCAGTGTCGTATACGTCTTGTATCCGGTCTCATACCAAAACGAGACTCATCAGAAAAGCACACGAAACGCCATTGATCTTCTGCCCAATTTCTGTGTTCAAGAGCCCATTGATATCGAATCCTACGATTGTGCATTGCTACAGGTGGTACCCGTAGCGGTCTTCGGGAATGAAGGTTCACTTCATGCAAGCGGTTTCTGACTGTTTGGTCGCTAATTAAGTTCCCTGAAGAGTGATGAAGCCTCACGGCTAACATCATGGCGGTTATTGTTGGAGCTCTTCGAGTTAAGATTTGAATGTATCGGTCTTGTCTCCGTGTGGTGCAGCGATACCGTCCTCCATGGCGCTCAGCCACGGTACCAGTGCTTCGGTAACGTGTAGAAAGTCGACTGATAACACTCTGACTTGTATTCAGAGCTAAAGCCACAGTACGTTGCCGGGAACCAGCTTCTATCATTCCCACGGCTCTGAGCATTTCTTCCCTGCTTAAATGACGTCGCCGCTCCATAATAACGTTGGTTTTAATCAGTAGTAGGGAAACAGTAGCACTAATAATGTCTTCAATGCGTTGTATGTTTTTAAAGGGAAAATATTGACAGCTGATTTTCATCTTTTACTCGAATTTGATTCACAGTTCCTGATTCAAATTATGAAATGCACCAAAAAGGATCCATATAAATTTATAAAATCATAAATTTATTACAAAGCCACATCTCAATCTCAAGAAATCCGCATAAAAATGCTTGATCCCTAGACACTTGATGTGTGTATTTGTCAAATGGCGCAACTCATTGTTGGCCTAACCGATACAAAACTGAAGTTTTGATGTTTGTTTGACGTGTCATTTGACACAAACTATAACTTTAACTACTTTTTTGGTGCAACTCAGCCTAAGTACACCTCTCCCTAACCTTTTGTGGATTTGTACTTTGGTGTGATAGGTACTCGTATTATGTTGTACCTAATACTAAACTTTTTGCATCATAAATATGAAACAAATAAAAAATTATTGACGAACGCGAATATTCGGAGCTTCAACCACACTATTAAAAAAAAACACAAATTTCGAAAATGGAATTGCACACTATTGTCATCTACACGAGTATGAATCACTTTATTCGAATTAGATATACTTTCATTGCATTTTCTACTCTAAGCTCTTGTTACAGAGCTGAATTTTAAAGTCCTAGTTAACTTTCTAAGTTTAAACAATGCTAAAACCAATATAACGAAGTTCTCTACCATGTACAAACGAGCCTTGATTTGAAAGCTCTTGTAAACTGGTCATACAACAACACACAACCAGTGTAAGTTGACCTGTTATTTCACAGTTTGGTGTAAAACAAAGAGGTATTTGTAACTGGTTGTGTGATTCACCAATGCTTAAACCAGTGTAAGTTGACCTGTTATTTCACAGTTTAGTTAGGAACAAAGAGGTTTTAGTAAGTGGTTAGTGTGATGTGTGATTTGCATTGATTTTAGAAGCCATGTTAGTAATCCTGTGTTAGTGCCCGCTTGCTGTTTACACAAACGCTTACGAGTTAAGCAGTTTACGTGTTTGCTGCCAGAGATATTATTCAATACTTAGCTATGGAATTGTTACGGCGAACTAGAAATATTTACATAGAAACTTGAAGTATAACATTGACGGCACGGTTGGCGCAGTGGCAGAGCGATTGGACTGCTGCGCTGTGTGTCGCGGGTTCGATCCCCGCACTAAACAAATATTTGTAAGGCCTACAGATAGTTGTTTCGGGTCTGGGTGTTTGTGTATGTGAGTTTAAGTGTTTGTAAACGCACCCACGATACAGGAGTAATCCTAGTGTGGGGCAACGTTTTTTAAAAAGAAAGAAAGAAGAGAAAGAACATAACATAACACGGAAAACCTGTTCAGGTGGAGATTCATAGATGACTCTGCCCTGGAGTGTAAATGTGGTCTTGCCCCACAGACTATGGAGCACTTGATATCGTGTCCAGCCTGTCCTGTTACTTGCACATCACAGGAGCTAATGGAGGCTACCGAAAGTGCCAAATTCGTCGCCAAATTTTGGGCCGATTCAATATAGGTAAATTGAACACGCCAAGAAGAAGACACCTTTAATCCCCGAAGTATTAGGCAAAGGTGTACCTAATACTCCGCGCCCCGGACATAAAGGGCTAAGAAGGGACATCTGTGATTTTAAGTCAGTAGAAGTCTGACACTTGAGAAAAAATCCTGACGGACTAATTCGTCTACATTCTAATTTTTTACTAATAGTAGACCTACATTTTGTACAGTTTTATGTTTCAAGTTGCATTTAATAGCGAAGCTTTTGCCATCAACCGGGCTTCACTTCGTGGCTGCTACTGAGTTATTCCAGATAACACATTGCCCGGCCCGGGAATTAAATACGGGATTCCAGCTCAGCAGTCGCGCTTGCGACCTCTAGACCAAAGAGGCATTTATTTTTATCTAGATAATTAAAATCAATTGCCTCTTAAGTGAAGTACCACTTGAGGACGGCTCGACCGATTTGTTTTTTTATCGTAAGCGCTTCTTTCATTTTTCTTCATTAGTAAATTATTAAGCATGTCTGCATACTCGCTAGTTAATTATAAAGGTTTGATTAACATGAAGAGTAGGACACAAACAGGGCTTTCGAAAACCGCGACTCTTTTTGATAACAACTTGACATGTCTTAATTAAGGCGACCAAATACTTTGTCAGTTTTAATAATGAAGATGTAAAATACACCACCATTTAAATTAAACATTCTGAATATCCTTGCAGCTTTCCCCACGATGTTCATTTACCAAACCTCTTTTGATGTTTGGCACCCTACACCTGTGCCCTCGTCAATAATCACAAAAATTTAAAAAAAACACTCCTCAAAAACCGAGCAATCAAACAAAACAGCGTTCCGTATAAACCGCATTCGAAAATTAAAACGAGCGCGCGACGTCACTCTAACATAGCGAACGACACCGCATTTGGCGCGAACTGATTCGTATACGAAATGTCGTAGGTGCGAAAGAGATGGATTTACATTTGTTGTTTCGTCTGTAATTGCGCTGTGATGGCAGAACAGGGATGCTAGGTCGAGGTTCTGAATTTCCCCATGTTTTTCCCCAAAATTTTACATTTTGCAACTTTTTTCCCATTCTTTTTTACAAAAATAAATCAACGAAGAGATATAAAACTTTGCTTATTCGCAAAAGGGTTAAGTGTTTTTCTGGGTTAAGCTCGTCCTTGTAAAATAAGACAATAAAGAATAAAGAACCGCTTGGTATCGAATTTAATGCTATTTTCATTATACATATTTCATTATTACAAATTACTTATATTCCATGATTTCTTAAACTTTTAATAATTTTCTGATATTATTAGATATGCCGTTACAGATTATGCCCTTACAGAATTTTTCCCAAAGATTTAATCTCCCAAAATTCCTCTACAAGGATTTTTCCCCACAACAGGGAAAGCAGTCGGCACCCTAGCAACACTGCGGCAGAAAAGCATTGTTCGGTCGGTTTGGACCGCGTGAAATGGCGTAGCTTTTGTTTCGTCAGTGAGATGGGTTTGGGAAAATTAAAGCTGCGTCGAGGGCAGAGCATGTTACGGTGATTGCTTGTTTAGAGGTAACGTGTGCCTAGTCTGTTTATGTTAGTTTTTGATGTCAGTTGCGTTGACAGCTGTTGTTGCGGTATTTTATGGTACGGTAGTATGAAGCACGGGGTGTCAAAATTGGGATGGCATTTTTAGTTGCGGTCAGGCTGCGAATGTTGACAGTAGCAAATAATAATATATAGGAGTCTGAGTCTTGTCTGATCTTTTTGAGAGCGATTTAGTGACAAAGCATTGTTGTAAATGTTTTGGAACTACGTCTATAATCTCGGAAATAATATATTCCGTTCTTGTGATATAAATTTTATTGACTGGGTATTGACAGTAATTAAGGGTAGTTAAATTATAAGTGCCTGTCGGAGGTGCGGGTTGTTTCGAATAGATACCGTGACCCCGGACACAAAGGGCTAAGAAGGGACATACGTAGTTTTTAGTCAGTAGAAGTCTTACATTCCCTCCTCTGCGCTCAGCCCAAAGTGGGAGGAGTTATTTGATGACTTAACCCGCACCAAAAATAAAATGTTTCCTGCAAGCCTTTTTTAGTTCCTGACTGAATTTGAACCTATCACCCAGACAGTCAGAAACTCATTTCTTAGTCACTGCCTTTTAAAGCCTTTCATTGGTGAATGAATGCTGTATAAAACACAAACTACAGGGATAACGGTTTTAGTTATATAGATAGTTTTCTAACAAAAGGCCTTTGTTTTCCGCACTTACGAACAATTCCCTCAATAATTTGACACTCTTAACATTTCTAACAATCAGAATTCCAATTTCCAATCAAACGCAACACCATTCCAAATTCGAACTCGATTCCATTTTCAAATAACCGAAAACCGACTCGACAACGGTTTGTCAAAACGCATCCGGCATCACTAATCCTTTCAACCTGACACCAAAATCACATCGGTAACTCGATATTCTCGATACATCGCATAGAATCGATTAGGTCCGGACGCCCCACTAGTGCGCTAATCTCTGCCGGTAGCTTGCTGACATCATTTATTATCTGTGGCCGACTAATAGACAGTAATGGCCGTGTTGTTTAGAAATTACGCGGGAAAATGGGAATGGATTTTCTGGGGTTGGGTTTCAGTTTATATTGTTGTGTTTTGTCTATTTGTTTTGGGAGGGTGCTATCTTTTGTGTGAGAATAGTAAACTGTGCCGTTTAGCTTTGCGAAAGATACGGATCCAAAATTTCAATGTATTTACGAATCATAATAAACTCGTACAATTTGGTTATCGATTAATTTTTTTTACAATTAGTCATCCACGTTTTGTCTAAGGATTGAGCAATAATCATGTTATAAAATAACGGTACAATATTATTGAAATTAAGAGTTAGGCCTATCATTAACAAAATATCACAACCATAATTCTGTGATTCTATCAAAATGTACCAATTTAGTGTACAAATAACAAATCATAATGCCTAGTCCAAACTAGTGCCTACAAACAGTCAGAGAGTAACAAATACAGGTGTATTTGTTACTCTCAAATGGTCAAACACAGGTGTGTTTGACCATAGACAGTCTAGATCGACATAGATCCGTCTTTGACGGCCTTCTTCCAAGACATCAATATCTTTGAGAGGTACCTTTGAGAGGTACGCCTTTGAGAGGTACGGATTACATTTAATGGTCATCAAAGTAACTTGTCTATTAAGTGTGGGGTAACTGAGCTGAATGCAGAGCTTCCTAACTGGACGATTTAGTTAACTGGTATTCAAAGGCTGTAGTGGTTGAATTGTTGCAACGGCAATTCAGGTTTTGGCCTATTCGCACAATTTCTAAGCATGACGATGATGACGACTACTTTGTTAAGAATATTGTAGCTACCTAAGTTGGTTGCCTAAATGCCTACTGAGATTTATAGAATACACATTTATTTGCAGGTTCAGACTAAAAACAAGATTGGCGGAATTGGCCTCAAGACAAGAGAAGAAGAAGAACTCTTTGGGTTTTTATTTATTTAACTCTTCTAGCACAAAATACCGAGGATCCGAGGCGGACTTTATGCTGTAGGTATTTTCTATCAGTCAACCTATAGGAGATCCAGGGACTACAGGGTTCACAAAAGTTTAGACCTGTTGACCTACTTAACTATCATGATTTTGATTAAGGCTGTGTATTTTTTAATCAAAAGTCATTTATTCATTAGGCTGTTAATCAGATTTTTTTTAACGTCAAAGTTTACGAGAGACAGTCCCCCAAAACGCACACTGTTTGACACTTCCTAGCAACACTTCTGTCTGTTTGGCTGTTATTTTTTCTGTTAGGCTAATTATATCTACTAGCTACATTAAATGAAGAATCGATAACACCCTGTTTCTCCTATATACACTAAAAAAATCATCATCTATATAAATAAAAAGAGAAGTCCTGACTGACTGACTGACTGACTGACTGATTGACTGATTGACTGACTGACTCATCAACGCCCAGCCCAAACCCTTGGACATAGAAAGCTGAAATTTTGCACAGAGGTTCCCTTTATAATGTAAATAAGGAGGGATTTTCCGAAATTTAACCCCTAAGGGATTTAAATAGGGGATGAAAGTTTGTATGGAAAATCGTCATCTACACGCGGGCGAAGCCGCTGGCAAAAGCTAGTTCATAATATACCAACCTCTAGGTGGCGTGGTTCTATCCTGCGGTCGTTGCCAGTACCAGGGTGTGGGAACCAAACCGCCGTACCTGCCTGCGAGGGCGCTCCACTGAGATATCAGACCCAATCTGTAACAATTAACAAACAATGACATAAATAGATTGATGGGGCGTAGCTGAATGATTAATCATCATCATCAACAGCCTATTAATGTTCCCACTGCTGGGACACAGGCCTCCTCTCTTTGAAAGGCAATGGGCAAAAATTACCACTCGAGCCATTGACTGTTTGTAAATTAAAGTCAAAGCGTTTATTGCGAAATAACTGTACGATATTGATGTTATGTTATGTTTGATGTGATGTTGTGTTATGTTACTTAGCAGCCTAAGTATATTAAAATTATCATTCACCTGTCTTCACTGCAACTAGTATTTTTGACATACAAGATTTGAGTTCAATGCTGTTTTTCAGTCGCTTAGTCGACCCAAAAATTCTCTAATTAGGCCTACTTATTTCTGTTAATCGCCTAAATCCATATTAGTGTATGTGACTGAGCACGGTTTGTCCATATTTTGTTTACGGGTAACTCAATACCCGGACATAATCTTGTCACACCACGGTGACACGCACCGCGGCTGTTAAAATCCCATTAAACTGTCATAAGCTTTACTAAAAACGCCTTAAAAATTGTCTTGTCAAGTATTTTGTTTATGTAGGTACGCACTGTCGCGTAGTTTATCAGTTTAGTGGAGTATGTAGATTTAGCCTCTTTTTTTTTGGGGTTGGTGGAAAGTCATCAAGGGAGTGTCAGATTTCGACTGACTAAAAACCACCCATGTTCCTTCTTAGCCCTTTATGTCGAGGCCTCGTTTTGTCCTATGTACGAGGTGTAACGTTACAAACGCGAGACCTGAGTGGTGTCGCGAACAATGAACATGAACTTCTGGTTTACTAGTTATTGATTTACAAGATTCATCGAAGTTCTAGACCTGTAGGTCTTGAACTAGAAAAGGTGTATAGATAGGTGTACCTTTACATACCTTTTCTATAACAAAACTAGTAAAAATTATTTTAAATAGAGCCTCGGCAGATGATGATGAACTTTACAAACAATAAATCTTGAGTTTTAGCATGGCAATAGAGCCCCCCTAATATCATCACCACGTAAACATGCTATTGCTTTTTTCCACAAAGTTAAATGGACCTCCTCTACACTCAGTCCACGCAAACACTAACGTAGATACTTTAGCATATCTGACAGAGTCCACTGTCCACGTCTGTAATTTGTCCGATCCTAAACCACACCTCGGACACTCCATACAACGCCCGCAAAATAATTACCTATTACTACTACTTAAACAAATAACGTTTGTGCACGACGTGCACGTGCAAATGTGTGCGTAAACTCTAGTAGGGTTGTCGTAGCCTAAAAAATGGCGCGGAAAGTGCAACGCGAAAACCGAACGACGACTAATATGAGCGCGAGCCATTGCTCAAGAGTCGGCGACGGCTACCTCGAAGTGGGGGGTGAGGTGCGGTATTTAATATGAGCGCGGGGAAGGGAGTGTCCCTTCTGTACGTAGTACTATTATGTATTCTGTGCCTAAACTAAGGCAAGAAACAACCCGCTGCGGCCGCTTCACAAGCAAATCTCAGACAATTCCCACGAACACAAGAGAAGAAATCACAGAAACTAAAACCCACACCACCAACAAAACAAAACTAAAGAAAGAAAGAAAAACCAAACCAATATAAAGTAAGAGGCACCATAAATCAGTAGCAGTGAAAGATCGGCGGCAAAATGTTAGATTTTAGACCATAGAGTAGTCCTTATTGTTCGGATACAAGCTTTCTCGCTTACCGACCGATTGGAGGCGCGTATAAATATCGATTGTTGCCAAAGAGGATTGCAGCACTACGCTCTAGGGACGTGGCAGTTGGCTAGTGAAGGGGGAGTATCGATAGATTTGGATGTGGATTAATCGTTAGAAATAAATCAAAAGTAACACACGTGACAGTGATTTTAACAGATGATTATTAGAATTAGTAGACTCATTTCACCGTAGCAGCCATGGAGGCTGGATCTGTGCCCGGTTGATGGCAAAAAGCTCACCCCGTAATATTTGGGGAACACAACTGGCGAAATGTGGCGGTACTTATGGATACATCTCTGACTAACCCTTCGGGATTACACACGTCACACGTGTGATGTTCTGTTATGATTAATATAATTAGTCCGTGTATTCGACATGAATTAAAAAAAAAATGTTTAACATAAAATATATCACCAAGTTATCTCTACTTTCACCACGCCCCTAGCAATAAAAGGGGGAAACACCTAGAATAAACCTACCCTCATAATTAAAATACCTACACTTAAGCTATACATAAAATTCAATTACATAAAAAAGATATTCCTAGTAAAGAATACACTAACATCGTAAAAAATCATTCTTTAAGTACTAATTATTTTTAGTTTTATCCATATTAATTAAATTTACAAATAAACTATTTTACACAAACGCTACTACATCACTATTCCACAAATCACCGTAGCGAATCAGTAAAACACAATCAAGTGCTACGCCTCTACGAAATTCGTAGCGCTACGGCGTAGGCGTGTGTAGCTCGTAGCAAACATTTACTAATGCTACGATTAATGAGTCACTAAGATCGCGATTAGCGTAAGAACAAAAATGTTTTTATCAAAATTGCTTATTGATTACCTAGTTTCGAGGATAGATATAACATCACGCTTGTAAACCCCGAAGGATTAGGCAGAGGTGTATCTAATAGTACACTCACATTTGCCCAGTTATTTTTAAGTCCCATGCTATAGGGGGCGAGCCTATTGCCATCAACTGGGCACAATGAGAGAGAAGTTCCTGATGTAAAAACCAAATAACACCACATACTTTAAAAAAAATCGACTATTTGCAACCCCCATTTCCCACCACTATAAAAATCGATCCCACATTTTCCCATTTCGCTGCAAGTTTATTTTTTATCGATATTCCAAATAACAATAACGATTGCGAGTCTTTTATCGACTATATTTTATTGTCGGAAAGCGCCGAGTGTAGTATAATGGGGAAATGAAAAACTGCTCGTTTTCCCCAGTTTTCGCTTACAGCGCTTATTTTAAAAGTACCCTTTGTTGGAAGATTTCAGTGTTGTCACTTGAGGGTAGAATGGTGGAGCCTGGACTAATGGCTGTACACAATGGGACATAATGGACGCACTTGGACGTCGCACCTAGTTTTGATTTTTGCGGGACAATGTAGACTAATAGCGGTGTGGAACTCTTTTAAGGTCAGATTTAATCTATTATATAGTTATAATTGTCTCTAGAATAATTTAATAAACAAAGGGATCCACAAAAAAAACTTAAAAAGAACGCTTCGAATTGTCCCAACTTGTTACCAAAGCCAATTTTACCAAAACGGGACAAAAAATCCATTGATCCCGAAACAAAACAAAATCCAAACTCAATCTCACCTAACAAAAACAATAACCTAAAAATAACCAACAAAAATCAATAAGAACAAGAAAAACCATACATAAGAGCAAAGAAACTCTAAAAAAAAAATCCCGTCGCCCGGCATTACCAATTCGGCTCCACAGTAATCCAGGCGGCGTACTCCGCACAAATTCCATTACACGATAAAACGACGCGCTGAAACGTAGCACTACGCCACCGTCTGATTGGTCGGCACACCGCGCCGTGATTGGCCCACTCACTAACCCCGCCTCCCGCTGGGGGTATAAAAATCGATGCTCAACGAGCGCGTCTTCTTTTTGGTGTCGCACGTCCACCGACACTTTTCACTTGTTACTAATAATAGCGTTTGTGCTATCTTTTTATAGGTTTAAAGTGTTTAGTTGTATCTTGTCCGTTCAGGAGGCTGTCTTTGTTGGTAGGGTATGCTTATAAAAGCATTGTGTTCTTTTCAATTTCTGGTTTGAGACGATAGTGTTCGGTGTAAGCGAGGCCACTCTGGCGCTGGTCGGACAATACGGCTTTGTGTTCTACGGGTAATGTCGTGGACGCAGATGGGACTTGTAAGTAGGTTGTTCAAATAGGGAGGGAATTTGTTTCGATATGATTTGGTACTTGTCTGGGAAACTATAAAAGAGACTAGTGTGGTAGGAAACAGCAACTGTTTGACTTGCTAGCTCGTTTGGGAAAACTAACTGAAATATTCTCTTTTTCTTTATCGTGTGGTTGGTACCTAATAACCTTGTGGCAGAGTTTTATGCCACCCATGGACCTCTGACTTGGCTTTATACGACGACTATCTAGACTATCACTGCTGAAGTTCAGGTGTGAATACTCGATATTTCTCTAATTATGAAAGCTACGACTCTGTCTTACCACTCGGGAATTATAGGCCTGATGTTATCATAAGAATAGGCTGGAGCAAGCATTATTTACTACGGAATAGCTGCTAATAACCAACATTTCCTAATGTACTCGCAATTCAAGTAACTCGTTAACAGAAACAGCATCAAATGCATTTATATTATTCTTCTCCGTGATTGCAGCAACAGCGCTTAAATCAGTATTTAGGTGAATAATTACGTTATGTAGATAACTGAATACTACGAATTTCACTATTTTAAAAATAGGTACACAACAACAGGTTTTTAGTCTAATTCATTATTAGACTAAAAACAAATGAATATTTTTAGATTTGTTAGAAAAAAACGCGTATTAGAATCAATTAGCCAGATGTGTACCTAATAGTACAGCCATATACCTAATAGTACAGCCATATACCTAATAGTACAGCCATACTTTGCCAGTGATGTTTAAGTCCACGTAGTAAGCGAGCCTATTACCATCAACATTAACTTCATAATGTATTGGGGCCGGATTCCAGCCTAGCCAGATGCAGCTGCCAATAACAAACTTATCCTACCATAAATGATAAAATAATTATTGAATACGAAAAATAAAAGTGAAAGCATTTTAATATTGAAATTAAAACACTGATACCGGTACAATTTATTTCATTTAAAATTCACCGAAGGCCAAAAAATTAAAGTAATGTAATGTGTGAATTAACGTGAGCTAACTATCTCTGCAATTAAATAAATAATAATTTATTTGTGGTTGTTTCTCGAATGGTATTTTAATTTAATAAGCATGTGGTCGGTTTTGGGGAATAATCCGGTAATTCTTATGATCCTTACTTTAATATTAGAAATGCGAAAGTAACTCTGTCTGTCTGACTCGCGCTAAAACTACTGAACCGATGTAAATGAAATTTGCTATACAGATAGTCCTAGAGCCTGAGAAAGGACATAAGCTACTTTTTGATGCGAAAAAATGGTTGTAAGGGGTTGAAAGGGAGGATGAAAAAATTATTTTTGGTCGCGATAACCGACATCCACGCTGACGAAACTGCGGGCATCAGCTAGTTAACAAATAAAAGTATGAAAAGAGGCTCTAAGCTTACGACATAGTCCACAAAATTCATTGAAACACACAGCTAGTCATCTTAAGATCGAAAGTGTCCCAAAAGTCTGACAATCAGTTTTAACTAGTAGTGTCATATTACGCAATACTAGAAGTCCGAAAGGAAGTCGCTCTATGTAAAATACTGGTATTCAGTTGCATCCGGTTAGACGGGAAGCCGACCCAAATATAGCTAGGAAAGGGCTAGGCAGATGATATAAACTAAAATTTCCTATTCTGAACGTCCTCACTCTTCCACGCAAAAACAATTATAACAGTCAGTAACAAAACTACGCACAAATACTTTCCTGTTCAAAGCATTCACATCAAACAAGAATTTCAACTCTTTATAATAATAATTCTAAAAGAAATCGTTGAAGTATAAAACCGAGCTCTCTCCACCCCTGTATATAAGCCGCATTCCTTTGTAAAAATCAAAACACCCCTTATATGTAATCGTCTAAACCAATAAGTAGGTAAGTATGGCTCCCCTTAACTTAAGATTGTATATAGACTGAGAAGATTGTGTGGTCCAGGTTATTGGAAGAAGCGAGATGGAAAGAGATGGGATATATATATTGTCTCGTACGCTGAGTTGATGTAGATGTAGTACCATCGTTAGTGAATAAGTTGCCCCCACAGTTGATCGAATGTCAAATATAAACACCAACTTAAAAAGGTTCATAAAAAACACTACCTGTCATTATGTCCATAGCCATTTTTTGTAACTGTTATGACTGTAAACTCACCTTCTTTTGTTTTTTCTTAGTTATTTTGTAATTAAAATCGAAATTTGTTATAATCATATTATTGTGAAACGAGAATAACTGCCGACAAACTGTTATACAGTTTGGCAGACTTTTTATGTTGTATTGTGAAACAGATTTTGAATGAATAAAAAAAAAAGTTATTAAACAGTGATAACCTCTTTACTTGAAATTGCTCCCCCGGTAATGCATCCAAACAAATAAATGGCTGGTCTAAGGGCGAACTTGAGAAATAAAACAACATACTGCTACTACTCAGAGTTTGATAAGTCTAGAACCGGGTTCAATTTCAATACGTCCAAGATGTAACCTGTTAGAAAATCTGTCACCGCACCAAAAGTGCTGTATCGAAACTTCCCAAGTAAGTATTTTTGTTTTTTTTTTTTAAAGCGCTTTGTTGGCGACTGAGATGTCGGATGAGATGACGAGGAATAAAGAAGTTTAGAACCCCAAATGAATAGAGAATGATGATGATATCGGTTAGCATTTGTGTTAACCTGTGCAAAAATTAGTGATCCTTTACTAAGAAAGAATTACTTTAAACCCACGAAAATGTAATACAAGACGCCTAGCACTATAAACAACCATAAATTCCGACAACTATGAAAGAAGAATTGGGATAAGGATAAAAAAATGATGATGATGACAATGATGAATTCCAAAGAAAGTTGTCTCTTCCTAATTTCACCAACAGAAAGCAAAATCTCCCCCGCTACAGCCGCTACCTAGCACCACAAACCATCTCAGTAAATTATTTACATTTAACGCTCCCGTCGAAGTGGCCGGAGAGACGCGGGGACGCGGGACGCGCTCAACATGTCTGCTCTTTAAGCTATTAACTCTGTAAGAGGGGCTGCAGCTACCGTGGTTTTGGATGAGATTCGATCAGTATTTGGGTGTAATTTGGAGGTAAAGATGGAATGAGTGCTGAGTGTGGTTTTAAAACTGCATAGGGTGTTGAAAATGTGTGATAATGTCGTTTAAGTATTGAAATGAATTAGCGCTGGTTTACAGAATTTGCTTGGCTCATATTTTATGAATGCAGATGGCTGTAAGAGTGGAGGACGACCAAAAACACGAGGTAAGAACTGTGTGAGCAAAAAAGCTATGAATGGCTAGAAAGGAGCTGATGAGGAATAGAGAAGTACGGTATGGAAGAATAAGACATGCTTTGTCGACCCCAAGTGAATTGGGTTATGGGCAATAGAATGATGATGATGATTTTCAACTGATTTGCAAAGACGTGAAAGATAAAGTGAAAGATAAAGTTGTAGACGATTATGTCTACCTGGGACAAACAGTCCAGTTAGGTAGGTCCAACTTTGAGAAAGAGGTCAATCGTCGAATCCGACTCGGCTGGGCAGCGTTTGGGAAGCTGAGAAGTATCTTCTCGTCCAACTTACCCCAGTGTCTCAAGACGAAAGTCTATGACCAGTGTGTGTTGCCAGTAATTACATACGGGACCGAAACGTGGTCGCTCACAATGGGCCTCATCAGAAGGCTTAAAGTCACCCAAAGGGCAATGGAGAGGGCTATGCTCGGAGTTTCCTTGCGCGATCGAATCAGAAATGAGGACATCCGCATGAGAACCAAGGTTACCGACATAGCCCGAAGAATTGCCAAACTTAAGTGGCAGTGGGCAGGGCACATTGCTCGCAGAATGGATGCCCGATGGGGCCGGAAAGTTCTGGAGTGGCGACCGCGAACGGGAAGACGTTGCGTTAGAAGGCCTCCCACTAGGTGGACCGATGACCTGGTGAAGGTTGCGGGGATCCGCTGGATGCGAGACGCACGGGACCGGTCAATGTGGCGACACTTAGGGGAGGCCTATGTCCAGCAGTGGACGACTTTCGGCTGAAATGATGAAAGATAAAAATATGACTCGATGGTCTGTATTACACCTAAACTATGCTTTTTTTTATGAAGAGACTGAGTAGGATCGACAAGCCTTTTGAAATTTCATTTAGAAAATGTGTGAAAATCACACACAACAAAATCACAAGATACAAAATGGCACAAACTTACGAAATTTCATCTACCAAAACACTTTTTTCTTACCTCAGCTCTACCAGTGTAAATATAAATATAAAAATCAATAGACACAGGTTTAACCTGGCTATCCCGCGGGATCCCAGGAACCTCGTAAATAACTCCAGCGACACATAATACGGGATCAACGCCGTCCCGGTTTACGAGGGGACAAGTTCGTCCCAAAGTCTGAATTTTGTTCGGATTTCGGAAAACTTGACGATCCCTGCGCCCATGTGAGGGGACTTGAGTATATGTGATAAGTTTTTATACAACACTATAATAATATGTATAGGAAATACGCCGTAAGGTTCAAGCAAGTTTACGTCGGGGCTGCGGGTTGTTCGAAAGAGATACCGCGGCCTCGACACAAAGGGCTAAGAAGTCAGTAGAAGTGTGATACTCCCTCCCGCTCTGCCCAGAGCGGGAGGAGTCGTTTAATGATTTACCAACCACGAAAAAGAAAAAAAAGGTTTAAGCAAGTCATTTCAATCAAAAAGTCTTAAATCTGTTACATCACTGATACCTATGAGAAGCTTGCCAACATTTTTTAACATAACATAATAACATTACGCCTGTTATCCCCGAAGTGTTAGGCAGAGGTGCACCCACATTTTCCCAGTTATGTTTAAGCCCCATATCTAATACAGGGCAACCCGGCACAAATCCAAACTCAGTGGCTTCTACTGAGAAATGCTTGATGGAAAAATCCAGTACAGTACACTACACTATGCCTAACCAGGGAATCGAACTATACCTTAAACAATAAGGCAGCCAGATTCCTTGACAGTAAAAACAAACGATAGTTGTTTTTGGCCAATCTCTTTTACACATATGCCTTAAAAAGTACAACGACCACATACTGTTTCAGTGATCCTAAAACAAAAAGTTAGCACGAAAATAGAAACAGCCAAACTTCGAAAAATCTCTATTATTATATTATAGCTAGCCTATGTTGTCCCACTGCTGAGCAAAGGCCTCCCTCCATTCCTTCCAACGGTCGCGATTCTGTGCAACGTCTCTCCAATTCTCAAGGAAGACATCCAGTTCGTCCCGCCATCTCCTACGTGGTCTGCCACGACCTCGTGTAACTGTTTCAGGGCACCAATCCTGAGCTTTACGGGCCCACAGCTCGTTCGGCATGCGACAGACATGTCCTGCCCAGTCCCATTTTAGTATGGCAGCCTTTTGAGCCACGTCAACAATTTGCGTTTTGGAGCGCAGTGTAGTGTTTCGAACCCGATCGGTTAATTTTACACTTAAGATACTGCGCTCCATAGCATGTTGGCAAATCTCTAACACTTAATAAAAAAACTGGGACATATGAATATTCAACAGCGTCCTTCACGTTAAAAACACCAATTAACATCAAAACCATTTACTTAATTAGCAACAAAATGCTTTTAAAACAAAAATTATTCACCCTAATTCGTTGTAATCTCGAAATAAATTCACGGCGTATTTTTTACTTAATTAGTAACCTGTCAAAACAAGGATGAACACAGATTAGGCATGAAAAAAAAAGTTTTCCAAGATGGCGGACACAATGACAGATCGTTTACACAAATACAAAATGTCCCGGCACTGTAAATTAAGATGGGGAAAGGAAAAGGCGCGAATAAATGTTTGGTCTTACAGATGTTGGGTTTTTATGGTGTTTTCTTGTAAATGGCGAGATTACTTTTTTATTTTTGGGGTGCAGACACCGTGAAGTATTTCGCTTTTGTCTGTGATACTTTGTTTATGTCACCAATCTTTTTATTCTGAGCGTATTATGACAGGATTTTATGAGTTTGCATACGAACCTGTTTCGTCACTTAGCATTTATTTTTGTTTTTCAGGAGTTAGTTCACATTTTCTGCTGTATCAACAGAAATATTAGAACAAAGGACGTATTAACATCAATCATGTGTTCCTGCATCAATGAAAGAGAGCAAAACAATAAAAGAAAATCGTACTGTAATCCGTATAGAAAATATACCGTCATATCAAACAAACAAAATAAAATATCACCCTATCTTTGTCCCTTATTTGGAGTACCAACAAAATCTCAAACCACCTTAAATCAGCAACAGCAATCACCAACAAAATGAATTAGTCCAACCAAAAACTAATTAACCTAAAATCATCACAAAGCGCGCCAAAACTTGGGCGCCATCTTGTTTATCTGTCAGTGAAAGTCCATCCAATTCGTAATTTGTTACTCTCTTACACTCTTACCCCTATTCGAAGGGTTTAAGGGGTGTTGAAGATAAAAAGGGATGTAGGGATGTTCTTTAAGACAGCTGATTACAAGGGGATGTCGGCCCGTATTACGGTAGATGTAAGGATTCAGTTTTACGTCAGTTTGGATGTTTAGAAGCCTGGTAATGACTGGCGTGAGAATGGGAATGTTTTTCGTGTAGTTTTTGGGATTGTGTTTGTTTGTGGTTAGCTGTGATTGTGTGGGGGTTTGTTTATGATAACATAGTAACAGTTTAGTAAGTAAATACGATATTTACTGAATAAATATTTTGCTAAGTCGTTCTTTATGAACGACGTTAGCACGACCACGAGCGCGCAGTGTAACGTAAATACGTCGATTTATTAATCTAAAATACATTTCTCCTCTTATTTATTATATCTATGTTTCACATACAGCATTCTTGAGTAGCTTATGACCAAGCTTTACGGAAACTAAAGCACTGACAAAATGATGCGACGCGTTTAATAAAATACAATGAAAATGTTCTATTGCAAAGTGTAGGTACTTTGTGATTTCCAATAGGCACAATCAATATTTCAGATACAAATTGGTTTTACTTAAAAAATAATGTTTTACTGTTGTACAGTTTTATCAAAGTGCATTTTAAAATGGCTGCCGATCCGTTCGGTCAAAAATTGAGCGATAGCTTTTTGTTTTATTTCGCAAAATGAAAAAGAGATTTTTTTTATGTATTTTCTGAATTTGGAACGGCTTAGTTAGTGTTTTTCGAACAGAACAGTCAGTTTGTTTTATAATGGTTTTTTTTTTGTAATTTAAACATAAATCGAAAACATGTGATAACAACTAACTCATGCTGACAAAGCGAGAAAATAGAGTAAGAAAAGCTGGTTGGGTTGGGAGAGGAATGATATAAATGTAACAGAAAGGAGTAAATGATGCCGTGACGTCTGACAAGGAAAATTGGAAGAAGGAAACGTGTTGCGCAGAACCCATGAAAACTGGGATAAGGGCAGGAAGATGAGATCAGGTACAGGGACTCTTAAAAAGATTTAAAAAATAAGGTGAAACTACAATATGGCCAAAAGGAACTGTGGCAAGGCTCTAATTGCACATTCCAAGGAGAAGAATTTGGACATGATGACGAACACTATCAAAAGAAAATAACAAAAATAACCTTTACTTTCAACCATCATATAATTTACCTTCAGATCCGATCATAATCTAACCAATAACACTCCATACAATAAACGAAAACTTCCATTAATTTATTTGAGTTGAAAAACTTTGAGCTCAACTCTAGAAGCGATTGGAAACTCGTTAGCCCTGCCCGAGAGCTAATAGTCCAGGTTATTACGCTAAACTTGACGTACTTTCCCAACTAGGTTTAAACCGATCTTATGCGGACTGTGCTGCGTTTAGACGGGTAGGTCACTGGCGTGTATTTGTGGCGAGGAGAGTGGAAAGACTGAGTACTGAGTAGTGTAACGGTTTTCGAATGAGAATCAAAAGTCGTTTATTCAAATTAGGCTGATAAATCAGCACTTTTCGAACGTCAAAATTTATTTATGAGAGACAGTCCCCCAAAACGCCTAACGACACTTCCTAGTTCTAGCTGGGAAGAAGAAGTGACGGAACAAACTCCCCAGCAACACATCTATCTGATAAGTTAGAGGAACCAGATTCTATACAATAGTGTGTGTAAGATAATATTACTATTTACTTAGCTTATGTCAATCTTGCTGATAGTCATCATACAAACTGGTAACGTTTTGGCAGTGATTGTCATTTATTAGACCCTTTAGTTGTTTTTAGTCTAGTCATGCCCCTACAAATACAGTCTTCAATTAAAATTTGCATTCTAGTAGCAGAACCTATTTAAACAGATACACCTTTAATGTGATAGCAGGTTTGTAGGTTTGCCTTAGGTTATAAAAATAGCGTTTATGACACAATAAAGTAAATATAATTAGAAAAACCTATAATAATAAACTGCAAAACTGACCATCCTTAATTTATTAAGGTTGGTCAGTTTAATGTTATTTATAACATTGTTGCAAGTCATAGGTATGGCATTACACAACTTGTTTTAAAAAAATCATAACTTAACGGCCTACAAACCAATAATTAATTAGTTTTGTTGATTAAAAACTACTTACTTCATTTTAAAGAGCTTATTACTTAATTAAGAAATTACGACTTCACAAAGTCACAAAAATTGTTTCTTTGATTACTTAATATTTTTTTGAACGACCAAAGTGAGTACTTATTCCGTAATAATTTTACATAAAGTCACATAAATGTTTTAAGTATTTCTACCAGATACCAATTAAATGGTCTTAGCACGATTATAGTCTACAAGTAAAATATCATTCTCGTCTCTACAAAAGACTATTCCAATTACTACTAACTCTTTTCACTCCCCAAGCCAGCAGACGTTCCAGTCAAGTAACTCTCCTACACAAACCCGCACTCTATCTGAGATTAAGTCTGCCACAACCGCGTCGGTCGACCGCCGATCGATCCCAGCATTATACCCGTCAGACAAGTGGCCAGTTACTCGCCTTGAATAGATTACTGAGTTTAAACACTCCTCTATATTGTTAGTGGTTGTGTCGGGGCTGAAGTGTAGTGTTGTGTCTGTGGGTGCGATGATGATGCGGTCTTGGTCATCTGTGGTCTGTTGGTTTAGGTTATTAAATATTTGGTGATATTAATGATAGTATTGATAATCTGGACTCATTCTTAACTTGGATTTGACGGAGAAGGTAAATAGTAAATAAACTTGGAAAGCCATGGGGGAGGCCTTCTTTCAGCTGTTTTTACTTGTTACTGGAGAAGTGTTTGAGTTCATACGAGTATATGACTGTCAACGGAGTTTCTACATTTTGTTAAAATTGTAACACGAAGCGTTCCATTATTTCAAACTACTTTCCTAGAGAAAACGAGTCTTATTATACGCTCTGTAGGTTTATTTTTGGCTAAAGTGTATTAGGTTATCCTTTTAATGTGTTTAACAGAACTAATTATAAACTCACGGGCAGAAGCTCTCAGTTCGTAAAAATGTTGGATTTAACGGGTCTTTCTACCAAAAAACACGATAGTCCACCGAAGACGACGATACACAGATTCATTTACTAGGCATACATAATTGGCAAAGAGGTTGATAAAATAAAAGTTAGACTCACCTAGACAACATAGCATCATTCGCACTCCCAAAATGATTAGCAGCCAACGCTGCCTCCAGAACATTAGACTCTCTTCTCGGCTCCGCACGATTCAAAATCGAACTGATAGAAAAACTCGTGTACGGCGCACTGCCCGTCGCCTTCTCTTCTTTGTCCTTCTTCAGCTCATAGAAGGGGCTCTTCTGGTCTTTTCTAGAAGGAGATGATGTGATGTCAGGGCTGCTTGCCCCGGAGACTACGTTCACCTCGATGTCCCGGTCGTCTTGTGAGGAAACGGGCGAGTCCATTTTGGTGGTTACTGCTTCATTTTATGGTGACCTGGTGGGATGTGAAATGGGGGTTCTTTATTAGTGAAAATAATATTGTTTTTTTTATATTAAAGTTCCAATTGTGCTGTCTGTATGTTCGGCTTAATCACTGAAACTAAATAATAATTTGTGTTGCTGCAGTACATGAAATTAAATTTTACAGCAAGATAGTCTTTGAAAAACGTTGTATAGTCGGCGTCGGGACTGTTTTTTTATATCTCTGCTAAAACGTTTAAATCTTTAGACCATAAATATTTTATGCATTTATGTAAATTTTCTTTACATACAGAATAATAAAATAGATATAGATACAGATAAATATTTTTTTTGTTTTTTTATTTATATAAAAAATACGTTACAGTATTTACAGTTCCCCCACTTCCTTCTATCAATAGTAGATTGTACACCAAGTGCATAAAACGCACCATTTTGCGCGAGACGTTTATCCATCCGATGCGAGCTTGCGAGCGAGGATGGATATAAAGTAGAGGGCAAAATGGGTTTTATGGACGAGTTTTACACTCTACTTTTCACTTCGATTGCGAGGAAATGAAACAGCAACTTGTAAATATTGTAAAAATAATTAAGGTTCCCGCCAATTAACTTTTTTTTTTTAGTAGGAAACTTGACATCACCTGACATAAGTCGTTACACTCGTTACTCATACTGCTCAGGTATAAAAACATTTTGAGCAAGCCTATTGCCATCAACCAATGTAATTGGGACCAAGCCTATTGCCATCAACCAATGTAATTAGGAGCAAGCCTATTGCCATCAACCAATGTAATTGGGACCAAGCCTATTGCCATCAACCAATGTAATTAGGAGCAAGCCTATTGCCATCAACTGATGTAATTAGGGACAAGCCTATTGCCATCAACCGATGTAATTAGGAAAAGCCTATTGCCATCAACCAATCTTATTAGGAGCAAGCCTATTGCCATCAACCGATGTAATAAGGAGCAAGCCTATTGCCATCCACTGATTTAGGTAATTGAGAGCAAGCCTATTGCCATCAATCAATGTATATAAGAGTAAGCCTATTACCATCAAATGATGTAATTAGAAGCAAGCCTATTGCCATCAAACAACCTAATTAAGAGCAAGCCTATTCCCATCAAATGATGTAATTAGGAGCAAGCCTATTGCCATCAAACAACCTAATTAAGAGCAAGCCTATTGCCATCAAGCGATTTAGGTAATTGGGGGAAGCCTATTCCCATCCACTTTCCTTGTATTCGTAATGAAAAGCATAATCCCTTGTTCTTAGAATACTAACGAAACGAATTAAAGAGGTTATTCTATGAAGTTGAAGTTGTTCGTGTGGCTGTTGGGCCGATTACCTGTGCCGATTACCTTGATCTTCGACGAAGATTTTACTTTATGCTCTAGAGCATAAAACGCGACTTTATGTCGCCTACGCACGACATAAAGACGAATTTTAGAGCGAGAGAAGTGAAAAATATATTATTTGACTTTTAAGTCGATGGAAAACTTTCATCAAGCCACTTATGGAATATCACTTTTTCTAAGCCTT
The DNA here is from genome assembly GCA_949775195.1 of Diarsia dahlii. Classification (NCBI taxonomy): domain Eukaryota; kingdom Metazoa; phylum Arthropoda; class Insecta; order Lepidoptera; family Noctuidae; genus Diarsia; species Diarsia dahlii. The sequence continues at coordinate 15,330,791 of OX459213.1, forward strand.
ATTATCTCTCAGTAATAAACGAAAATAGCAACAACTGTTCACAGATTCATCAAATCTTTGAAAAGGATCTATTAAAAGTAATATCATCCCGAAAAAACGTCTTAAACCTGATCCCATAACACGATTATCTTAAGCAAAATTCTTTTTCATCCAAAATCCTTATAATTCATTTATTATTCAAACAATGGGGGTTGAAACCCTCGTTATATTAGCCTGCACCCCCGGGACGGGGGGAAATAAAGCTAAGAACAATAACGCACTTAAATGTCTTGAATTATAGATCATGTTAAACGTCTTAGGAGACTAAGTTTTAGTTTTGGAGGATCTGAAGTTTCATTGGGTTATGTTTTAGTGGAGTTTGGTTTGGTTATGTAGAGAGGAAAAGGTAATAACAGAAGCGGATTGCAAATGAAATCAAAATTATCGTCATCATCAGCCTATAATGTTCCCACTGCAGGGACTCAGGCCTCCTCTCTAGGAGAGGGATGGGCTATAGGCGAGAAAAATACGTTAAAAATGCTGACAGACTTCTGGGCACTTTTCTTGTTAACAGCGATGCCGAAAATTTTTTTGACGCCCTGTAATATCTGCCCTGTCTATCCTTTTAGAACAATAGTTCTGTAAATTAAAAGTCCCCCTGTTCAAAATTTAGGTTTTTCATTAACTTTTGCTTCTTCGACGTTCTCTCACTGCTAAAGGTTGCGACCACATATAACACGCGTCCAAGCAATGGAGTCTCCTGCAATGTTAACCGCTCGGTACAAGCTACCGCCAACTGCTCTCTTGATCGCGTCTAAGTGTAAATGTGAACAGAAATAATATTCAAACAATAACATGTACTTTTAGCCTAAGCTTTCCCCAAGTATGTTAGGGTCGGCTTCCAGTCTTACCAGATGTAGATGGGTACCGGTCTTTAACATAGAGCGAATGTCTATCTGATCTCCACAACCTAGTTAGTACTCGGGAATATAACACCCCTTGATATGACTAGTTTTTTTTTACCTGTAACGACTGCCAAAGATCTACATGACAGACACCAGCGGCTTATCCTTTTTTCCGAGGAACGGAGGAAACTTGATATGTATTGGGTGGTCACCCTACATAGACCAACATAGGCAAGCAGTAGAAACTAAACATACATTCGAGCGTTTGTCATTATTTCGCCACGAACACCACAAACTTTTAACAGCATGACTGTTCATTAATTATCCTGCAAAACCATAATAACAGCCCAATTTATTCACACCGTTTCAACACTATTGCCAATTGACCTTTTAAACCGATTCCAAAAACGATTTGCCATCGAAAAACCAGATGAGATTAAATTTAAAAGGACAGTATCAGATACAGGCTTGCCGCATGCATACAATACGGCAATTTAATGATAAATGCTCTGAAACTACCGCTAAAATGGCATGTTTTCAGTTGCAATCATTCCTGTATTCACCGCTGAGTTTTTACTCGACTGCAATGAGCTGCATTTGAGTGGTTTTTTCTGTATTTTTATATGAATGCGGTATTAGATTTTGTAATGTTGGTTTTGGTATTGATGTTAGGTTGAAATGGTTTATGAATAAGTATGAAGTGAAAATAAATTAGAAGCAGAAATAGGATATTTGTTTGGTGTCCTGTTTTCCACACGACTTCGTGAATTTGCTTTGCCGTTTTCCTCCATAGAAAAGGACCAAGCCGAACCGTGCATTTCTCGGCGGTTTATAAATGCCTATGTAGGCCTATGTGAAATAAAATATTTTGATTTTGATCGTCGAAGTGACGTCTTCTTAAAATCGTGTTCTGCTAAAAATTCACCGTCTTTTTCGATTAAAATCATCCTCCAACTATGTTTTTTCTTTAGCCTATTTACCCCGCTACGGCGCATAGCCTTGTAACTTTACAAACATACTTATGCACAAATGAAAGTGCAACTGAAACAAAGTACCGTCATTTTTTAACTAATTAAATATGTACAGGGGTTTATAATTGGAGACACACGTCCAAGATCTCTGATAAGCCTACCGAGGGCTCGTGGCTCGTGGCTTGTGGGCGGTAGCCCCTCTTTATTTTAGGAAGGAGGTCAGATGACAGTTGTTAGGTGAAAAATACTGATATTCAAACACCATATTTGAACTAACATATACCCTCGAAAGGTTTAACAGAGGGACTTCACCAGTTGTGTTAGTAAAGATCCTTATAATGGAAACTCGAATAACTCTTTCCGACCTGGGAATCGAGCCGAGACCTCATGCTTGACAGCAACGCTTTCCGGCCACTAGACCAGCGAGTCAATTAAGTAGTGAGTTTATTAAAAAAAAATCTATATAAAAAATGTTACAAACGTTTTAGTGCAGGACAGATACCGCCAGTGAGGTCTATGACGGAACAAGCGTAACGAGAAGCGTTCAGTTTTGCTTTGAAGGTTATAAATGTGGGAGGGAAGAAATGTTTCTTCTGGAACCAAGACTTAATTGAATAATTTTACTATCAGAATCAGTTCCGTTAGTTAGTACTTAAACTCTACAAACAGTCGAACAAAAAACTCACTTTAAACACTAGCATACATTACTAAATACTTCATAATTACACAATTATAATTACCATTTATGATAACACAATTATACGTAGATACCCAGTTATCGTGTAAAAAGGTAATATTCAAACGTGGCCGGCATTGGGTCACGGTTTGCGGTCATAAATATACCTCTTTACGACTGACCTGACGAGTATTAGCAAAGAATTGCTTATTTATTCATATAGCTAGCTTTTATTTGTATTTAATGTTATTTGATACATAGGTAATAGGAAGGTTTTAAATGTATTGTTTGAAGCGAATGTCATCAGAATGGAGAAACAGAGTCATCATCTGCCTAGCCTTTTCTCATCTATCTTGGGGTTGGCTTTAAAATTTTACCGAATGTAGTTGAATATATGCCAGTATTTTAGATAGAGCGATTGCCTATCTGACCTCCACGACCTAGTTAGTACTGTGTAATACGATACCCCTTTATAAGACTGATTGTCAGACTTTTAGGCCACTGACTACCTGTAACGACTGCCAAAGATCTACAATGTTTACCTAGGTCCTAGATAAACCAAGCCTCGCTCTGTCTCTCTGGGCTTATCTTACCAGTTGTATACATACGTCCCTTTGTAACCATTGGCCTTGTTCTGTTCTGTCTCCTGCTGATGTAAAAGGAAGAATAGTACATTACTGCAGCGGCCAGCAACAGAGGCATTGATGGACGAACGTGTAAATGTGGGCCGAGGCGAAGCCGAGGCACACATACGTAAGTCCATCAATGCCTAGTTGTGGCCAAGGCTTGTATAGTACTTTTCTCAAATAATGCGAGGAAATTAAATACAATTTACTTTTCAAAATCACATACAACAATAATTTTTCACGCGTTGAAGAGTTCAGCCAATTCGAAATTTAAATAAAACCTTTAATAAGTCACCTCCTTGGTTGCTATGGTTCAGAGTAAAAGATCGTTCCATTTTTAAATAACACGACAGATATGAGTTTAGTATGTAATTTATTTGGCCGCTAAACACGACAGATATGGATTTTCATACAACTTTTGCCGGCCGCTGGTCGCATGTATCTGGCCAGTACAGCAATTTCGATTTATCTCGAAGAAGGTTGTCAAAATAATGCTCAAATTTCCAAGCATGTTTGAGAAAATTATGTTTTTCCTACTTCTCCACTATTATTTTCTGATTAACTTCGTTGCCTATGGGGAGGCCTATGTCCAGCAGTGGACGTCTTTTGGCTGAAATGATGAATGAATGATGAACTTCGTTGCGGGATCCGAGATAGTCAATTGATTTATCTGGAACTTTGTCGAGCTTCATTGTCTCTGCGCTTTTCTGGTGCTTGCCACTGTTGATTTTGGCTTTCAGGAGTTACAGTGGTTTGGGAATAGTGTAGCTGGCTTGTCCCAATTAAAAAAGCCTCGCTCTACCACTAGTACCTTTATAATCGCGAAACAAACAAGATAGCTATATAATTAGGTAATTAAACAGGCAACACGCATGCCGCGCGCTTATCAATCAGATCACATGCTACTAACTAATATGTTATGCTAAGTGACGTTTAAAGGTATTTTGGGGCATTCTGCACAGGGCAATGGTACTTAAGTTATTAAATTTTAGTAGTGTGTGTTTAAAGGCATGTTTGGTGGTAAAAAAAAAATGGATTTGGTGGTCAAATCAGGTATTTTTGATTTCAAAATCAAAACTCATTTATTCAAACTAGGCTGATAATCAGCACTTTTCGAAGGTCAAAATTTACTTTACTTCACTATTTACATTTTTCCCATCGACACTTCCTAGTGTTTAGCTGGAAAGAAGAAGTGGCGGAACAAACTTCCCAGCACACATCTGTCTGTTATGTTGGTTAGAAGAACCAGACTCGATACAATAGCAAGGTCAGTTAAATTTAAGATTTACTATAGACACAATCCATACTTCCATACTAATATACTAATTATACAAATATATTATATTTATATATATATATATCCATACTAAAATTATAAATGCGAAAGTATCTCTGTCTGTCTGTTACTCAATCACGCCTAAACTACTGAACCTATTTGCATGAAATTTGGTATGGAGATATTTTGATACCCGAGAAAGGACAAAGGCTACTTTTTAATAAAAAAAAAATTAAAAAAAACTTTATTCAAGGGGTTGAAAGGGGGGGGGTACGAAAATATTACTTTTGGTCGCGATAACCGGCATCGGTAGCGATAACCGACATCCGCGCGGTTGAAACCGCGGGCATCAGCTAGTCAGTAATAAACAAAAGTATATAACAATAAACAATGTAAAAATAAAATAATAAATAGGTACATAACAGTAAACTAATTTTGGAGAAAGAACATAAATAACAAACATTGTCTTGTGTTCAACTCAGCGACCAACTATTCTTATCATCTAAGTAGTCGTTAATAGAATAGTAAGCTTTTAAACAAAGATTAGATTTTACTTTGGCTTTAAACGCATTATATGGCAAGTCTAGAAAAGAAGTTACGAATGAATTATGAACTTTGTGAAGCCGATGAAAAGGAGCGCGTAGTTTATGCTTGTTTCTAGTGTTAAAGTTATGGATATCACTGTTTTTAGTGTACAGGTGGATATTTTTTCTAATATATAAAATGTTGGCAAAGATGTACTGAGAAGCAACCGTGAGAACACCAATCTCCTTAAAAAATCTCTAAGGGAAACTCGGGCACCCAGCTGATAAATTGCACGAACCGCGCGCTTCTGCAGAACAAATAGTTTTCTCCTTATTTTTTATTTTTTTGTACTCTACCACAGTGCTGTCTTATTTGACCCTAAGGTTGACTGGTAGAGAATGCCTTGTCGCATTAAGTCCGTCTATGTACCACTATTGTACATGAAGTTTAAATAAATAAATAAAATATATTTTGAATATCAGCAGCTTTGCCCCACAGCAGAATACCGTAGGACATAACGCTGTGAAAATAACTAAAGTAGACTAACCGTGTTGTATCAACGTCAGTGTCAGTCAGTGTAGTGTCAGTGTCTTACTTTTCTGACGGCGTATGCGACCGAACTTAGCCTTTCCGCTAGGCTTGATATGTGTAAACCCCATTGTAATTTTGAATCAACTGTTATGCCTAGAAATACAGCAGAGTCGGCAGTTTCCAGCTCCTGATTGGCGAGGATAATATTGGGACCTAGGTTTCTTTTCTAACATTGAGTAAAGCGAACTTAATAATTTTAGTTTTCTTGGCATTAAAAACAAGGTTGTTTGTTGTGAACCAATCCGTGACCATTGATAGCGCACTGTTTACGTCGTCAAATCGTGTCTATTCCTATCTAATTTAAAGATAAGAGAGGTCTCATCTGCTATTTGCAGATGAGACCTCACTACGTAACTCTCGTACAACGTCACAAAATCCCTTTAAATAATATGGCAGATCATTAATATAAACCAGCAATAAAAACGGACCCAGTATTGAACCTTGAGGTACACACCTAGCCGAATTTTATTTTATTTGTCCAAGAAAAAGCCTGAGGAACTGTGTCTACATTTTAGGTACCTTTCTAAATTATATCAGCACTGGGTGCTATCCTACTTCTCCAAGCAAAACTTATAAAGAAATGTTTCCATATTCAGTTCCGAAATTGTTAAATACACAGAGTATTATTTGCAAGAATCTCAGCCCTCAAACGATTGTTTTACAATCATCAACCACATTGTGTTGCGAGTAACAAAATACCGCTGATAAAATCACAAATAACGCCGGGTGTTCTCGATTCAGTGACGCGTAATCGAAGTGTAAACGATACTTTTTATCGATTAGCCTTTTTACAACGCCTTACCTTTGCCTTTTAAGTTTTTAATTAAAAGTTTACGTAAAACATTTTTATTTTGTTGTCTTAATAGCTATTGTCGCTTGGAAAAAAGTAAGATGTGCAGTTTTTTGTGAAATTAAATGTTTGCAGAGATACGATAAAGTTTTAATGTGCAATTATCAAAATCGGATTGTATTACTTTTCAAATTACTCTATAAATCATGTTATTGTAAACGTTAATGCAAAAACCGAAAACTGTATTTATATGTTGTTTTCAATCGCATTGAAGGTTTAGATTGCTCTGTTTCAGATATTCTTGTTTAGTGTTAAGCCGATTACAAAATTCCTTTAGCTATTGATATTTAAAAATGCTTAAAGTTAGGCCTTCCTAAAGAAAGAAATGATTCGTTTATGTTATTAGCAAATTGTGACCAGAGAGCTGGCTCTTTCTTTGCCATTCAACATTGTAACGCTGCCAGTTTTCTGGACCCGTTCCTGAATGACAGCGATATGGCGGAGTATTTAGACGCCAAAGCGCCCTGTTGTTTATTTACTTAGTTTCTTTACTCAAATTCATACCGCTCAAGTTATTAAAACAGTATCTCATCATCAGTCGCTAAGCTTTTTTTTATTCGCTCATTTTATAATTCCCCTTTTACTGAAATCAGTCCCTTTTTATGTATTTACTTAGTTATAATTCATTTAAAAGTAAAATTGTATTAAAGTTCTAGCTTTTTTTGCAAATTTATTTATAGATCACCCGTTTCACTATGATACATCTCACCTGCTGTCATAAAACCTACTGCCATGCAACATTTAACGTATTTCCAACTCACACATTTTACCGAAAACTAAGTTAACAAGATCGCAAGCAGATGTTCATTTGGAGATAGCATCGTTCTGTATAGTTTAGTGTGTAGTAAAGCTAACCCTTTGCATGCTAATCGCGGGACACTGTTAATTCGGCCGGCTTACACACCGTAGTGATCAGACGGTTAGATTACAATTTTGTTTTCTAATTTTCTAATGGTATTATGGCGTTTTGAATTTGGAAGGTTTATGTTTAGCGGCAGGCGACGGGTTAGCATACAATTAATGCTATTTTGCAACATTTTTGCAAACTGTTACTAAAGGGTAGTTTATTTTTCATTTACAGTTTTCATCTTCATTATTCATATCAATCGCAGTAGGTATAAATTTTTCCAATAAATTTGATTGCTAATAGATAAGGCGAGATCAAGTTTAATAAAAACCTAACTAAACCGCACAACAAACACTCGCAAACCATACATTTAGGTTACTTTCAACAAAAGCCTTCAAACTGAAAAAGCAACTGTAATAAAGGGTTTCTTCTACTTGTAAACGTAAAGGGAAATTATAACTTTAAAAAGCCTCTTCATTGAATACCCGACTTTAACTGAATTCAAACATCATTTCAAGCGAACTTAAATGCAAAAACTACATGTTTAATACGCAACCTTCCAAGTAAAGAGATACTTGCGTCAACAGCAAAAAAACAATCAAGTTATACTTTGATAGCATAATCAGGGTAAAAGTTTTCTCTGGAAAACGGTGAGGGCCGGCAACGGAACTAACACAAGCATTTCCTGCTCAAATATTTGTGAGTGTTATACGAATAATTTAAAGAAAAATAAATGAACATTATTTTTTTTAAATTCAATTATTCTGCCAGCCCTCAAGAAAACACGTTACACTACGGTGTAATAGACAGCACATCTTAGTTAAAGGGTTATTTAAAATTATACTTTGTAATGTAGTTTATGACTTAGCGGTCGGCTGTTAAAAACTCATTTATAAATTAAAAACACAGTGTGAGTTGAGTGAGCCTTAATAGGTGAAACTTTTAATTAGCTTTGAATGGTTACGGCTTAATTAACTGCAATTTGTTTTTTTCCACCAAGAAATTAATAACGGAATCGATATAGTATCTAAATAATTATATATCCCGAGGGCTTTTATGATCGGACAAAAATTACGTTATCGCGGTTAATATGAAAGATATAAATATAATTTACAGCATACATGACTCACGAATAATGTAGCGTTCTGCCTGTGTGAGAATTTTAGGAAGTAGTTTTAGAAATAATATAATATAATCACAGAAGTATAGATATATTAACGTGGATTACGTAAAAGGAGTACGTCATCATCGTAGCAGCGGCGATTTTTAGTTGCTGCCCCGCTGTGTTAATTCCGCTCAACATCATTTTTGCGCTACAACAGTGTTGTCAAATGATAAGACTGTTGACAACTACCGCTATCCGTGTGGTGGATTACGGCCCGATCCGTCGCAGAGAGAGGCAGACCTCCTCTGCACCCAGCAGGGGTAACGTTACACGCTAATTATTATAATATGGTATAGCCTGCTAGACTTCATCTAGGTATACTTTATTCTTATATAGCCACATAGCTATAATCCTATTGGCATTATCATTAACACGGAAAACGGAATATTTACCATGGTGTTTATGAAACATCCACCTGCAATAACTTCAGTTTATCTGTGCTGACAACAACGCCGAAATATCGGGAACTCAAAACAAATAAAAAACATGGCAAACATTCCGTGTTCAGTCAGTGTTAATTATAACGTTAGTGACCATGTCAGTTTTAGAAACGTATATCCTTTAGTTATTTTATGACACTTAGTTATTTTTTGTTTACCGACGCCGACGATATTTTGATGTCAACATATTATACGTATGGGTGCGCGGAAATGAAAGCAGGTCAGCGAAAATTAACTAATATCTAGAATAAACCTATGAATCACTCCAGACAAAGATTAATGACAATATTACTCAAGTAACCTTCCTATTTACATCCACAACATAGTAAACACGACCCGTCCTTGCTTCGAAACAATAAAAAACCATAAACAACTAGAAGTCACATAGATAATTTATTTGAAACTAAACGTAAGTCTCTATGGACACAATATTACTGTCATTTGCTACCGACCATGACACTTGTCACTAGTTTAATATACCACTAACTAATTAACACTTTTTCTAATTAATATTTTATGTACTTCGCTTTTTTATTGCCTGACAAATCGGTTTTTTAATTAGAATTTTTTTGAAGGCGAAAATTAGGGTGTAGCTAATTGTTTTTAAGATAATAGGTAAAACGGCCTGAACATTTTGTTGTTTGGGTATTTATCTTAGTAATATTATCTTAGTAATATTATTTAATTATTATATATTATATGACCTGTTGGTCTAGTGGTTAGTGACCCTAACTGCTATGCCGGAGGTCGTGGGTTCGATTCCCACCCAGGACAAATGTTTGTGTGATGAGCACGATCATTTGTTCTGTGTCTGGGTGTAATTTATCTATAATATGTATGTATTTAGAAATATATAAGTATGTTTATCAGTTGTCTAGTACCCATAACACAAGCTCTGCTTAGCTTGGGACTAGATGGCGTTGTGTGATAGTTGTGGAAAATTATTATTATTATTATTATTATTATTTTTATTATTTAATTATTATATATATTAATTAGTAATATTATTTATCTTAGTAATAGTTGAAATATAAAACTAAGACTTATCTTTATGGAAAATTACTGCATAATAAATGAGAACAGCTTTTTATATGTATTAATTATACATATTTTTATTAACTTAGTAACAAAGGTAGTAAAACAGATAAGTAAAACAAAATAAATCTAAGTATACCTCTATACACTAACGTTATAGTTAAAAGCACACCAAAAGGGTTTTACCCAAAATATATTCATTATTAAAACATTTTTATTATTATTTAAATATCACCATTAAATCTCTTAGTCAAACTAATTTTACAAAGAAATAAGAACCTATCATAAACTACTGAAAAAAGTGCAAACTCGTTGCCGAATCGGCCGAGTCAATTTGAATTGTCATCGATACGTTATGAAGAAAATCATAAAGATCTTTTAATACCAACATCTAGCAAGCCGATCGCTACGAAAATGGCGTTACGAAGGTGCTACACAGCTACGGTCTTAAATCTCAAATACATCAGAAATCAGTATTTTCCTACGGACATTTTCCGTCGCCATCGGTTAACCTAAATACCTACCTACCTATATATTTATAAGTACCATTACAACAGGGTTATAATTTGTAAGTAAAAATAATACAAAAAGTTGTAGAATATGTGGTCCACAAATGCATTGTTTTGAAGCTATCTAAGTTTCATTAGAAATACGAGTAATTTGTTTTGATTAAAACCAATTATACATATTTAAAGCTAAGAAAATGCGACGTTGTCATATTTCACGTAAGGGTTTATTGTTGTTGTTTTACACTAATATGGTGATTTTGGCGAATAATTTTGTATGAAAAATTAAAACAAAAAAAAAATTTAGAAATAACTCATATATTCTTTCATAAGGGGATAATAAAACACCTTGTACATTAATCAGTATGTTCCAGAATATATGTTTATGTAGAAAAACACTGAAACGGTGCCACAGATCTCTGATTATTTACTTAAAAAATCTCTTTTCATAAAATGTGGTTTGCCTATTCAAGATCTGAACCTATTTAAATCAGAAAAATGTATGTTATCATCATATCATTGAAATTTTCTAACTAGTACTTTCTAATTATAATTTGTTTGAATCAAAAAGAGTAATAATATTATACCTAACAAAGTGCCCGCCCAAAAGATTTAAACGCGTTACTTTTGTCTTAGAAAACCATCTTCGATTACTCGCTTAGATAAAACAGATTTTTCTAAAATAATAAGTGGCAAAATCTTTTCCAAATACTCCGAATACTTTAGAGGTTAACCCGAACATACAACATACAGACAGTCTTCAGTACATTTCTCAAGATTAACCAACACCAATAGGCCTTTTTACACGACCAAAATCTTAACGAAAAAAATTCTAACCTGTCAAAAAATCAGCAATTCCCTCCGTTAGCTAACACAGGCACACTACTCTAAAAACCATAACTTTTAATCTAAAAACCACAACACATAAAAGTCCTTTAAAACCACTGTCTTCTTAAAAATCGAGTTAACAAAATTGTTTTTATTAAAACATGTCCGTTTGGTAGCGAGGTCGTGTCACCGCGGCTGACTGTACCACGGCTACTGGCAAAACTACCCTTAGATTTTGGGGCGTCACTCTTTGCAAGTACCACCCCTTATATCAACCAACCGTGTACCTTATACCCATCCTTTTCCTACTAAAATACCAAGATATATAGCGGCACGAATTGTTTGACTTTCAACCTTAAGTTCTGATGCTAAGGTTGGTGTGAAGTGTATGATAAGTTTGTTTTATTTAAGGTAAAATCATCGATCGTTAAAGTGGCCGTGCTGAGTCGACTCTAACACAATTAAGGGGGCACACTTAGCTTTTAAATCGCTGAAACGGTTCCCGTGTTTTTGTTAAATTTGGTGGACTCTGGTTTATAATGGCAACTGTGGTGGAACGCTACTTGTTTCAGACTGCTTTCGGTAATTTAGATAAAACTATTTAAGTTTAAATTGTTTGCGAATGGGATTCTCTTGTTGTTAAAGATTTTATTTCGGTTATTAGGCGGAGTGGTGATTGTCGTTTCAATTTGGATCGGTGATTAAGGGGCGGGTTCGTTGTTGTAATTAAAGCGTCTCAAGATATGTGATCTGAATAATTATATTTATTTTATTTTCAGCCAGTTAATTAAATGGCGAAAGTAATTAAATCTATTACTTATATAAATAGACCAAGCGATAGGTATTATTGACAGTCTTGTGATTTTGTGTTTTATTTTTTTTTTGCTCGCAGCAATTTTTGGGTCGTTAGTATTGACTATGAATTATTTTCATATTTTATTAATTAAGTACGGTTCCATAATGAATACAGCTTCTCTAGGGTATCCTAAAATATTACAAAAGATACGAAAAAAAAATGTTAAATTTTATTTTATCTGCAAGTTGTACCTACTTTTTTGCAAAAAAAAAATTGATTTTACTTGTTTATATCGAGTCCTGCGTGTCCTGTTACTTGTTCACTACAGGAACTGATGGACGCGACCGAAAGCGTTAGACTAGTAGCTCAGTTCTTGGCTGACACAATTTAGATTGCCATCGACAAGCTAAGAAAAAGAGTCTTATTACATTTATGAGAGAATATTAAAATAATTATTATAGATCATTTAGGTAGGTACTTCTTTAAACTCCAAATTGTTTAAGTTTTGTTTCAGTGTTTCTCTTATGTTTTCTTTTTATATATTTTTTAAATCTTTAATTTTTTTATCAATTTCTTTTGTTCTGTGTGAGATCAATAAATACTTATTCTTTCTTTCCCTTTCAATCACCATTGTTGACAATTTGTGGACCGACACCTTCAGACACTTTATAGTACTTTAGTGAAGGTATCCGGATCCGTGAGCTGCTTTTTCAAACTGTCCTTACCAGTTTGCGTATGGTCATTGCTGTCATCATCATCAGCCTATAATGTTTCCACTGCAGGGTCTCAGGCCTCCTCTCTAGGAGAGGGTTGGGCTATAATCCAGCACGCGGGCCCAGTGCGGGTTCGCAGATGTCACATGTCTTCGATTTTTTTTGGTTCTGAGACATGCCGGTTTCCCCACCTTGTTTTTCTTCACCGCTTTGAGAGCAGTAGTGGTGAAATAAATTACACAAAATAATGCGCCTGCTTGGGTTCAAACTTACTGTTCGTAAGTCGGGGCCGCCACCACTTGGCATCTGTCTTATATATGTTAAAGTCAAAACTCTTAATCAGGCAAAACTACTTTTGACTGGTTTCAGTTAAAACCCTTATTACGTTAAAACGCGTTTACTTTATTAAATGTTAACTATCGCACAAGGTTATGAGGGTCAAATAAGAAACCTAACAACCTAATAAGTTTCCTAATGACCTTTAGGTTATAATAAATCAGTAGAGACAGTTTTGACTAGTCAAAAGTAGTTTTGACTGATTAAGAGTTTTGCCTGTAACATATATATGTAGATACCGATAGATGGTGTGATTTTTGACTGACTACTTGACCCCAGTCTCAAAAGATCTAACTAGAACATCCTTTTTAATGTTACATTATTTAATTTCCTTAGTATAGTATTTTTAGTATTCCGTTAAATGTTGTTTGTTATATTTAACAAGATAATAACTTTAGGGTCCGTTCACACCGGCTCGGAGAGGAGAGCAGATTTTCAGATTATTTAAAACAGAGTTTTAAATCACTGTAATACGATTTATTTTGACATGTCACTACGCTCAAGAACCAAAGAACTAATTGCTCTCAAGAACAAAAGAAGTGACATGTAAAAATAAATCTTATTACAATGATTCAAAACTCAGTTTTAAACGTGATACAAAATCTGATCTCTGACGCAAAACTGCGTCTGTGACTATTTAGAAAAATAGATCATACCTAATAGGAAAGCAATATGAATTGCGTTAAAATTCGTAAAATGGTCACAGACGCAGTTACTACTATGAAAGGTCCATTTTACGCTTTTTAACGCAATTCATATTATGATCTGCTACAGTGACCATTTTATACCCCCAGAATATGCTTACATATACAAGTATGACCTAAGACTACATCCATGACGGTATACAAGAGCAACACTATCAGGGCTCGTTTACGGAGACGCGGGGCGTCGCGCGGCGCGTGCAGAAGGCTCGATGCGTGCCTTTTTACCCGACTACGGCGAAGCCAAGGGAATGATTTTGGCAGTCTATGTATGTATGCATGTATGTTCCACCGTAGCGCCTAAACTACTAAACGGATTTTAATAAATTAGGTGTCAATAGATTCGTAAGAATAGTGCGGGTGACATAGGCTATATAAATTTTATAAATTCTTTTTATTGGCGGATTTTAAATGTCAAAAACTTGCCTCAAAAAATATTAAATTGAGATAATCATAGCAAGTTTGGTATCAAATGAAAGGTCTTGGCGAGCACATTACAAATATGTATTATATTATAGTTTAAGTACACACAAAAATAAAATTCAAATAAAAAAATTAAGTTCAAAAATCTAAGACCCGACTACTAACAAAATAGCGGTCTTAAAAGTAGAAAACAAGAAAATAATTCTTGTCTGATATTCTTCGTAGTCGCATGCCACCTTGCTAATGGCAATTAGCAGCTGACTTCTGTATCAATGAGAACGCCATGAAGGAGCATCAGGTATCAGTGGCATGCGACAACGAAGAATATCAGACAAGAATTATTTTCTTGTTTTCTACTTTTAAGACCGCTATTTTGTTAGTAGTCGGGTTTTTATTAATTTACTGAGAGGCGGGTCCACCACAACCAACGCTGCATTTTAAACTAACGAGCGAAAAACTCATAATCTAGAAAAATCGACGTTTGAAATTGTTAACGTTTTCATACATCGCCATGTGTTTGAATTAAAAACGCACAACGCGCCGCGCGACGCCCCGCCTGTACGTAAACATGCACAAAAAGGTGTAAACGTGCTAAGTACCCATTTTTACATATACCTTATTTTTACTTAACCCTATGCAACAGGCAAAGGGTAGGGTCCGTCCGTCCGGATTTGTCCGGGCATGTCCGATCCTTTGGCCGTCCGTCTGAATCCTTAGTCCCTTTAAAAAGCTCGGACTTTTTAAAATAAAGTTTTTTTTTTAAATTAAATATAGTTCTATGACATTGAAATTCTTGAATATGTGCTGATAAACAGACCGAAAGATATAAACGGAAATAAATTATTTAAACCAGAGTGAACAAGCTTCTTCTGGGCACAATCGTTCCATAATTTTTTCCATCTGGTGTGATTAAATCAAGAGCAGGCCTTTTAAAAATATATTTGGTTTTTGGTCTAGTTTTGAAATGATGGCCGTGGTTCCAAAACGCTCTAAAGAGGCGTCCTCATGGTGTGAGGAAGCATAACTACTTAATTATATTTAAACTTCTCGGATGTAAAACTAATTTCTTTTGCTTCATCATCAGCCTATTAATGTTCCCACTGCGGACCCAGTGCGGGTTGCTAGATGTCACATGTCTTCGAATTTTTTGGTTCTAAAACCAAAAAATTCGAATGCCATTTTCCTTCACCGTTTATAGAGCAGTGGTGATGAAATAAACTACACAAAGTAATGCGCCTGCCTGGGTCCGAAGTTCGAACCCACGACTTACTAATACTGTTCGTAAGTCGGGACCGCAACCACTGGGCCACCACTACAAACGCAAATTAGTTTTGCATCAGAATAATGATCAACGATGGGGTCTTTTGCTAAAGACCCCGGCGTAGATAATTTTCCTCAAGTCCTGCCCTATCTAGGAATACCAATTTATTTGTGGTTGTCTTAGCCTGTCTTCTTCTTCCTAAAACCTGTAATCAACGCAGAATAGGCGCCGGATACTTCAGTATTCACATGGACGAATGGTTTCTAGAATGAGTTCACCAAAGTATAATAAGCAGGGATGTTATGGAGACATTTAACTACCTGATTTGGTAACTACCCTAACAACACTAGAAAAAAAAACATAGTCACGTAAATTAACTAACACAAACTATCATAACAACTTACTACAACCCAAAAACGTATTTATTTCACAATTCCACCCCAAGTACTCGTAAATACCTACTTCACCCAAAGCGGAGTTCGCTTTTCTTTATACCTAAATAGCCCCAAGCCTAAGGCAACAGCTACACTAAATAACCCGGGCCTTAAGGCAACGACTACACTGTCTAAATTAGTGTGGTGCCCTCGAGCAATTCCGTTGCTTCCCCGTCAGTGTGATGTCGCCCTAATGACTAATTTGAGCGTATAATTGCCCTTGTAGGTACATTTGGGGTGGCGTAAGCTAGATGTAAGGAAATGGTTTTAGTAAGTTGAATAAAATAATAGCAATTGAAGGGGAAATTGGATTAAAGAACATTTTTGTTAGTTTGTTTGTAGGGCCTAATCATCAGAACTATTGATCCGATTACTTCAGGAACGGGAAGCTACATTCACCCGGAGTTTAAACTACAATTAAAATAGTTATGAAAGAAAAATGTAGTCCGTTTGGAATACACAAAAAACACTGTTTTTGTAAAGCGGTGCACCCTGATTTCGACAGATATCTTTGTTTTGTATGTATTTTCTTTTTAGTATTAAGTTATTGCTTATTGTGTGTGGATAAGCCATTTGCTAGTGAACAAATCAAGAGATTAAGTAGCGTGTCGGTTATTTTAATTGATTCAGCCGATAAGTCAGCCCTGGCGACGAGTTTTGCACTTTCAGTAGCGTTCATCAGCTCCTGTGATGTGCAAGCAAAAAGACTGGCAGGCTTCATAAACAAGAGATAATAGTCGAGTATTCAATTTATAGTTCCAATTGTGCTTCTATTTGTCAACGTCACATTATACAGTCCTTAATATCTACAAGGTAAAAACCATGACCTAGGTCATAGACAAAGCTAGGTATACCACGCGGCATATAAGTTGAACATGCGCAGTAGTCGAATTTTAGACGTCCCATACAAATCAAACAGAGAACCTGTGCAGAACGACGCCATTTTGTTTCAAGTTATTTGCCTAGGAGTCTACATACATTGAGAGTGACGAAAATCCTCACTTTTGGTGAAGAAAATAAGATGTTATTTTTATGACTGCAAAATAAATAAACTACCGCCCGGTAGTTCCTTCACAACTGTTTCTTTCGAGTCGACCACCACTAGCGCCCGCTCTATTTTGCTCGCCACTTCTTATACAGCGACATCTGTGTAAGTCTCGCGAAACCAAAGCGAGCTTCACTAAAATTTAGAGCAGCTCCATCTACCAGATAGTAAAACGAAACTATACACTTGGTATAACGCCATAGATCTATTAAGTGGTAGCACTAAAATGTCTTTAAAACATGGCGACCCGCTACCCAACGCCATCTACAGAGAAGTCGGAACGCTGAATATTATTTCAAATAAACTAAAAGCAATATAATTTGCCTTGAGCTGTTTTATTTTGGTTTTCAGCTATCACTTTTTATATGACACCTAGCAAGGCGCAGTGATGATAGGTGGACTAAGGCTGCTGTCACTGAACGGCGTCAATGAACTGGCAAAAGAATGTGTGTCGTCCGGCGCGCGGCGGCGAGATGGGCGGGGAAAAACCTGGTCAACCTGGATGTGGTTGGAACAGGACTGTAGAAATTGGCATGAGAAAAGATGGAAACCTGACCTAACTGTGGGTGAATTCAGGCTGTGGATGATGATGGTCCCTTTCTGTTTCTCAGAAACAAACGTTATTTGCTTAACAGGGCAAAACAGGGATGTTGTCCTGACTAAAAAAATATGATTCTGTTTAGACCGTCAGTTAGATTATCGAAAAATATTGGATAAGTACGTGTTTTTTGTTTTATCAAATAAATAAAAAATTACATCATGAATCAGAGTGGGGGCTTGTGACGTCACATTCTGATGTAAAATGTCTTGCAATATGAAGTCACTCAAGTTTTCAAAGCACTGTATCGTCTTTATTGTTTGTTTACGTGAAAAAAGAAAAAATGTGTCCAATATTTTTTTTAAATCTATCTGACGGACTAATTCGATTTTTTTGGTCAACTACCTATACTACTACCTACCTATCGAAAACGACAGCATCATCGAAGTGGCCTGTCTTTGACTTTAGCAAATCAGTAAGAAAATCATTAGGTGCCTAATGATCGTGTTTCGTTTTATTGGTCGATATAAGTCGTTATCGACTAATACGGTATAATTATAAGCCTTTATATAGCCCACTGTACGGCAACGGCCTCCTTTCCTTCACTTTTCGCGATCTAGTGCGATTGTAGGCCAAATCTTTGTGAAAGAGTCCAGCTCAACCCGCCATTTCCTTCTGGACTTATCGTAGAAATAGTGGGAACGAAAAGTCCCATTAGTTCTACTATAAATTGTTTAATAGGACCAGTAGAACTTGTGGGAATTTTTCATTCTCACTAGTTCTACGATTTCGTACTACCCTGAATCGTAGAACTAGTGGGAAAAACATCCCACTAGTTCTATCGTAGGACTGTGCAGTAGAGTAGAACTAGTGGGAATGGTCCATTTTTTTGACATTGGTGGAACAATAAATAAAAAAGTCGTAAATTATGTCCAAAATACTTTTATTTATCAACAGCTTTATGTATAAAACATTCTCACTATGTACTATCAAAACACTATGTTGGACTTTCAATATGTACTACAACCCCGTAGTGTATGAATCTGTATGAATATCGACTCTATTCACAAGCGCATAAGATTCAAGCCAAGCGAATTATGTATACCCGCATTTAAAAACATATTTTTTTATTAAGCTACCGTCGAATTTGAATAAAGAGCCTAGAATAACGGTTTTTTTATTATATTTTCAAATACGGGTATAATTCATTCTATTTTTTCAATTTCCATAATTTTGGATAACAAGTCATTTTAGAGAATATTAGGAACGATTAGTTCCAAATCACGTCATGATTTCCTATGGCGCTAGTGTGCGTTTTTTTCTCCCTTTACATTTCATTCTTTATCATTCAAAATTATTATTTTTTTGACAAAAAGCGCCACAGGTTATATGAAAGAAATTAAGGTCAATTTATCATTTTTCACATACTTTTAAATCTTAAGAGCTAACAATTAAGATTTATAAAACCGAAATGTATAAAATTCTTATACAAAACTCGTTCATTATCTGAATATTAGTCACAAAACGAAATCAACATGGACACTACACCATCATCATCAAAAATTTCATATTTCCCTATTATCGTAATCTTAACAATTCCTAAATGCTACTAAGCCATGATCCTATTTTTAAAGAGTATTGATTCTAAGTTCGTAATGACTCGTGTAGCTGATTAAATTTAAAAATACGTACAAAATTATGTACTAAATAGTCTTTTCATTCACGTTACATAACATTCCTTAGAGCTTAAAATACGTTTAGAAAAAAAAAAAGGATTTGTTATCTGTGCAGGCTGTTATGACAGCTGTCAAATTTGGCGGGAATGACTTGTGTCAAGTGGGCCATACACTTGTCAATTTACCGTCAGATGTTGGTGCAAACCGAATGGGTGATACAAGTTGTTACACAGTTTATCGTAGTATGTCTATATTTACAATATTTATATGTACAAGGATGAGAACTTAACCGAATATGGAAGAAATGTCTGCAAATAAATTGTCTAGTGTATGGTTACCTTTATACAGAAAGTGAAAGAATGCTAAACTTATGACATACAACAATTAAGTTGATTTTAAACTGTCGGTGGAACAAAAATCGGAAATAAATTACAATACTAGTGGAACTCAGAAATGTATTTAGTTACAAGAAAACAAAACTTTGTATTAATCAAAGACCAATTTTATAACAAACAAGAAAACTGATTAAAGCGCATTATATTTTTAAGTTTTAGTCGCCTTTTTCATAACTTTAGTTCGCTAGTCGATAGAAACTATGCAATAAAATCTTTAAACTTAAAACCATTAAAATACGCTAAACTTTACGTTTAAATAAATTATCACCACAAAGATAAAACAAAAAATATAATCTAGTAACACTGACTAGATTTGAAAATGAATCTAATTGCTGTTTTCTACACTGGCAACTCCAAGCAAGCTTATGAAATGTTGCCAGTTACTGAATCTAAGATAATTATGTGTTTAGTAAAAAAAAACCTAAATTAAAGTTTTGTCTAGTATTTATTTACAATTCCTTTGGCAGTTTCTATTTTAAAGTTGAAGTGTAGAGTTTCAGTACTATTCTATTTGAAATTGGAACTAAATATGACATAAAAGTACAACTAAAGTGGTTTTATCTAAACCTTGAGTTTGTAAATAACTCAGACCAACAAAAAACCTTTTTTTCTTGGTCTGAGGTAAATAACAGTAGAATTGGTCAAGACAAATATATGCAAAACGAGCCTATAGTTAGATCCTCAAAATAATCAACTGTACAATTACATAATTATAGTTGCAGAGAATTTCCTACAAAATTCGGGTGAACAGACCGATGTATATTTTTCATATAAGTAACTTTTTTTTCTAAATTGCGGAAATCACGTTCTAAAAGATTCGAAAGTTTTTTAGGCTTAGTTTAACTATTATTTGGTATTTACATTGGTCCAGGTTAGTCACCGCAAATTTTATAGAAATAAACTTATAGTGTGTGAAAAATTGAAACGTTTTTTTGCCTATTGCATGTGTATAACTATTGGCTAATCAATTCGGTGTTTTATTTTATTTGTGTGTATAGGAACAGTGTTTTTTTTTTTAAATTTTGGCACTTACAATCTCAATGGAAGCTTTATCCTTCATTATATTAAACTAGCTTTTGCCAGCGGCTTCGCCCGCGTGAAAATGACGATTTTCCATACAAACTTTCATCCCCTATTTAACTCCCTTAGGGGTTGAATTTCGAAAAATACTTCCTTATTCCTTGTCTACATTATAAAAGGAACATCTGTGCAAAATTTCAGCTTTCTAGGTCCAAGGGTTTGGGCTGGGCGTTGATGAGTCAGTCAGTCAGTCAGGACTTCTCTTTTTATTTATATAGATTTACTTGCAATACCTCCATGACCCCTATACTATTCAATGCATCCATTAGCACAATATTCTGAGTGTGTTACATTGAGTCTTAAAATAAGCTGTGACTTTTCACCTCAAAAAAAATCTTGTTATCCAATCAAAAAATTTTGTGTAGTTACTAAGTAAGATGTACAAAATGGCTGACAGCTTCATTAAAAGTCCATTTACACCATGTTTAACTATTATTGTGTAAGATTATTACTTTTACACTTTTACAGTAAACTAAAGCTATGGCCCCGATTCAAACCCAACTAGCAATCCCTTACTTGGAAGTATTCGAAAGACATGTCAAAAATGACAGCTGCCAGATTAGGATGCCGCGTAAGCACGGTAAAGCATGTTTGCAACCTAAATTGACATTTTGACATTTGTATTAAATTATCTGCAGTACTGAGCTGTTTAGTCAGGGCCATTTTAAATTCCTGTTGTCTTTTAGCTGTCTTAATATTTTATTTTCAGTGTAAGTACCTCTATCAAATAACAACCGTGTGGTTAATAATACATAATATATCGTGAAGTATTGGTAACAGTAGTTAAATGAAAGAACTATAAAATTAAATATAGACAAAATTAAAAGAATATTTACATAATTATTTTTTATTATAGTGTGGTATAATATTGACTGGCCTGTTGGTCTAGTGGTTAGTGACCCTAACTGCTATGCCGGAGGTCGTGGGTTCGATTCCCACCCAGGACAAATGTTTGTGTGATGAGCACGATCATTTGTTCTGTGTCTGGGTGTAATTTATCTATAATATGCTTCGATCAATAATGTACTAGATTCCCGATAAGCGCTTCAAAAACGGCCCGAAATATAAGACCACAAACGTAATTGTGGTCTTATTTCAAATTAGTATGGTCCAATCATAGCCAACATTAAGACGTCAAAATACCGCAGTATGCGTTCAAAAACTGCGTAAATAACCACCGTAACACCAAGGTTTTGGAAGGAATATCTTTTTTTCGGTAATTTAATATCATTATGTGCTTTTTCATAATATTTAAACATAATTAAACTGTAAATATAATTAAATTAGCGAATATTATAATTGTTTGGCCAATGTTTGCTACAACGCACCAACTATTGTATCATGTTCTTGAACAGGGAACGCTAGTTCCGCAATAGAATAAGCACGACATTGTACACAAAATGCTTTTAACCGTATTGCTTAGAAGTTAAGTTTCATTTTAGAATGAATATTTTTGTACTGATGACTTTTTACTTTGGAGCGACATTTAAAATGTTTTGCTTCTAATCTTTCTCCGATGAAAGGGCTTAAATAAATATACTTTACAATGATAATTAAACGTTATGTTTAAGTGTTAAGGTTTATAATCATCTGAAGTTGTTAATAATATTGAACTTTTTTCTAAGATGTTATGTAGATGTTTACGTGTGTGCAAACGTGGCCACTTGAGCGACTTAGTTTTGTTCCTGATGCTTAATCTAGTACTATTATTGATCGAAGATAATATGTATGTATTTAGAAATATATAAGTATGTTTATCAGTTGTCTAGTACCCATAACACAAGCTCTGCTTAGCTTGGGACTAGATGGCGTTGTGTGATAGTTGTGGAATATTATTATTATTATAATATGACTTTCGCTTTGGTTAACAACTGCCAAATGCTGCAGCTCCTTTTATGTTGTGTTCGTTTTAAATATTCCTAACCCAAACCATGGCTGTTGGAATTTCAACTCACGGCGCTGAGATGAGGGTTCAAATTCCATGTTTTTATCAAGGCATTTGAGTATCAGCGTGAAAGAGGGTAAAGACAGACAGACAGACATTAAAACAGTATACTCTAACATGACTACAAAACTTTTTCAAGTTTTCTATAACAAACATCATCAAAGTCATACCACACTAAAGTTTTTGATTAATTTGAAAATAATAATCTGAAGTGAATTATAATTATTATAGGCAAGAGATTATTTCTCCTAAATCCTAATGGTCCCAGCATTTTCCTTTCCTGTGGGCACAGTCCTTCGAATTTTCAAACTTCCTATAACTGTTTGAGTGAAAACTGGGAGAAAACTAATTTTTTTGGCAGAAATAATAATGTACTGAATTAATTATTTTTGACTTTATTAAAATATTATAAGGAACTTATATTATAAGGCAATTATCCAGTGGTCGGTTTAGCATAGATACTCAATAATTACAAACAATTATTGAAATCGTAAGAAACGCACTCAACATGCAAGTCATGCGAAAAATTGTTTCCACTGACAAAAGTGAGAGACATAGTACTTTTTAAAATGTCATTGTGAACAAAACAGAAAAGGGATACTGTTTTACATGGTAGTGTGAATCTATGTTTTTGGTTACAACAAAACCACGCATGAACAGTGGTCACTTGAAGGACTAAGTGCAGAAACCAAATCCTTGATATAAAATAGAACAAACAATTTCCAGAATAAGTTACTTGAAAATGTGCAGTATGAGTAAATATAAATTCCAGCAGAAAACTATGAAAGGCAGACTCCCTCGGAAGGTAATATAATGTTGTCAATGACAAAAGAATAAAGAAAAGAGTTAGATCCTGAATGAAATCTGTAAATATTAAAGCAACAAGCAATAGGAAATGAGACAATAATATGTCATAGTCCAATGGCAGAACTATGGGCAGTTTCTCTCTATATGCCTACAAAAGATTAGTCTACTGGTACACAAGCAAAATAATCTTTTCCAAATACTCTTCTACTTGTTTGCATTGTACATCAATGATAGAACATAGTGTCAAAAAAGTATGTTTTTGTCTACTAAAATCTTTTATTTTAATCTATGGTCGACCCTGTCAGAAAACCAGACCCTAATTTAAGCCAAGAGGTAGCCCAAAACTTAAGATATAATGTAAAGAGCACAAAAAAAAACAAAATATTTACATCCATGAGGTAATCTAACTAAATTAAAAACTAATGAACTACAACAAAACGGTAATGAAGAAGTCAGTGGCATTTGGTGATTTATAATGATTATGGAATCAGTAAAAATGATTTCAAAAGTACACCCTAAGCGTATCTCAGAAAGAATGCAGTGAAAATTAACATGTGTATGAAACGAAAACCATAATGATGGTTCACCACTAAATGCCACAACTCATGAGCAAAATTTCGTTCGCAACACAACACTGTCTTTTATATTGCACATCTAGGTAACTGTCACTTTGACAGCTGTCATCATTGACAGGCACTGTCATTGCACACACCCGCAGAAACCAAAGATGTTCAAACAGACCATTTACATGATTGGCCCAAATGTAATAAGAATTTCATGTATAATTCGGTTGTAAATCCTAATTCATATAATCTCACTCTTTTAATTAATAATATCTTGACCTGACACAATTTAAATAAATTGACAAGGTATACATAGCCGGGATAATATAAATGTCAATCAGTACGTAATATCATCTTGTATACATTTTTAACTCATTTTAGTCATACTAAATCTCTTATCTACTATGACTGAAAGTTATACCGAGGTACGTGTTAAAATACTAAAGTATAATGCTTACCGAAAAACCGTTTTTAATCAGAAGCCAGCGTCTAGTAAATAACACAAAATTTCACAGTCTTATCGAACTAAATCACTGTCACTTAAATCACTGCGGCTGAATCTCATTCATGCCTTCGCCACTAGATTAAGCCAACTGTCACTTTGACAGCGAATGTCAGTGCCATGATAATTGCCCGGCCAAGTGTGAGTAACTGTCAAGGCTTGGGATCGTCAGGGCGTTTGCGTTGGCTCAGCTTCTTCTTCATTTCTAGAAGCATTTGTTCGAAGGACATGTCATCGTCTCTTCTAATTGGTGGAGGAGCTGCTTGGCCGTGGAAGGCGCTTTCTGTGTATTTGGCTTCGAGACCATCTGAAACAGAAGACATCAAGATCAGTTTTAATGAAACATCTGTATGTAATTATCCCCCATTTGGTTCCGACAATTGGCTATCTTGTCAGAACCAAATGGATGGAAGAGTGCTTAAGAACATCACATACACTGTGTTCCCTGGAAGATACTCCAGAGAAGCACAGTAAACTCATAATGTCACAAGTGTCTTTTGTAATTGGGAGCATGAAATTTCTGATTGAACAACCCATTAACACTCAACCCGACCCAGGAATCCAACCAAGAAGCTTGGTACTAAACCAGTTGATATTTCACTTTTCACTTGTACAATACTTGAAATACAGGATGGATCAGACACCGACACAAAAACGATTACCACATGCCACATAATCAGTAGTCAGTACATCATCCTAAGTGCCTCAACATCGAAATTTTTCATCGTGGTACAATCATCGGCACGATTCTTGAGCGATTGGCCCGTAGCGCATCGCGTCATAGCCGTCACTCGGGATTTGTTCTTTACTCCTGCTGCACTTACCTCACGACCAATAAATAATAAACGGGTGTGCGTTTTATCTACACTAATATTATAAAGAGGAAAGATTTGTACCTATTTTTGTATGTTTGTATGTTTGTAATGAATAGGCTCAAAAAGTACTGGGCCGATTTCAAAAATTCTTTCACCCTTTCCCTTTCTTTCAGCCTATGTTACTCAGGGTGAATGTAGCTTACATTCACCCTGAGTAACATAGGCTACTTTTTATCCCTGTATTCCCACGGGAACGGGATCTACGCGGGTGAAACCGCGGGACGTCCGCTAGTTTGTCATAAAGTGTACGATGCGCACAGCGATCCCCACTCTTCCGCCGAGCGCTCAAGAACCGTGCCGGTATCTGTAACCGTTTTATGCCGTCGGTTACCACGATGGTTTGAACTAAACTATTTCGACCTGTAGAAGAGTATGGTAAGCCTTAGTGCTCCAAAAAAATCATATATAATAATAATAATAATAATAATAATATTCCACAACTATCACACAGCGCCATCTAGTCCCAAGCTAAGCAGAGCTTGTGTTATGGGTACTAGACAACTGATAAACATACTTATATATTTCTAAATACATACATATTATAGATAAATTACACCCAGACACAGAACAAATGATCGTGCTCATCACACAAACATTTGTCCTGGGTGGGAATCGAACCCACGACCTCCGGCATAGCAGTTAGGGTCACTAACCACTAGACCAACAGGCCAGTCAAATATCTCATAAACTTACCAAGATCAGCGTAACTCTGCCTGCAAAAGGCGCGCCTGCCTCCGAAGCCGACGTCATACTGCGGGAACGTGCCGGATGCCTCCACGGCTGACCAGGCGTCGCGGGCGCGCTGGTATGTCACGAAGCCGTACCGTGAACTGTAGGATATATTTAGTTTTAATTATTGAATTCACAGTATATTCGTAAACTAAACAGATGATTTAACTATTGTGCTTGTTTATAGGATGTCCCTTTGAATTTTTTTAAACATAGGTATAGTGTTACTAGCAGTTGCCCGCGACTTCGTTCGCGTAGAAATTTTGACTCTCTTGTCTGGACTGCCTGTGGATGGTACTATGTCAAATCGAATGCCAAATGCCAATCGAAGCGACTATATTCCCTTAAACCAGCCCTGTCGTAAAATCTATTCCTACCTGAAATGTCTTAACTATATTCTATCTCTCTGCCAATTTTCAGGTACAAAAAGCCAAGGATTTCATATGGACTTACGGGAGCCCTTAGTCCAGGTCTTCCTTACAAACTTAGCTTAGATCTCCTACTCCTAAACTCTAGACTTGTTAAATTTCAGGTTGTTAGTACAAAAAAAAAACAGTACATTTTTACAAACATGTAAAAGCCCTCAGACCTCCTTATTCTGGCCATGTTGCTAAACTCGCTAAATCTGTTCTTAGTCAACGTCTACTAACTAAAAAGTACCTTCCTGCCAAAATTGTAGCACAAAAAAGGAAGGACTGTCATACAAACTCGCGTGAGCCCTTAGACCTCCCTAGTCCGGCCCTGTCGCAAAATCGGTTCTTAGCAAACTTCTACTCACCTACTACGTCCCTGCCAAAATTCAAGTTAGTAGCACACAAAATGATGGACTTTTAAACAAACTTGCGAGCGCCCTTAAACCTCTCTAATCCGGCCCTGCCACAAAACCCGTACTTAGCAGAGTTATTCTAACTATAAACTACGCACCCGCCAAAAATCAAGTTTGTAGCACAAAAAATTAAGGATTTTCTTACGAACTTGCAAGAACCCTTAGACCTCCCTAATCCGGCCCTGTCACAAAATCTGTTCTTACCAGACGTCTACTAACTATAAACTACGTCCGTCTCAAAAATCAACTTTTTAGCTCAAAAAATGAAGGACTTTCATACAAACTGGCGAGAGCCCTTAGACCTCCCTAATCCGGCCCTGTCTCAAAATCTGTTGTAAGCAGACGTCTACTAACTTTAAACTACGTCCCTGCCAAAAATGAAGATTGTGGCACAAAAAATGAAAGACTTTCATACAAACTGGCGAGAGCCCTTAGACCTCCCTAATCCGGCCCTGTCACAAAATCGGTTCTAAGCAGACGTCTACTGCCTATTAACTACGTCTCTGTCAAAAATCAAGATTGTAGCACAAAAAATGAAGGACTTTCAAACACACTTGCGAGGGCCCTTAGACCACCCTAATCCGGCCCTGTCGCAAAACTAATTTATAGCGGATGCCTACTGACTATAAACTACGTCTCTGCCAAAAATCAAGATTATAGCACGAAAAATTAAGGACTTTCATACAAACTTGTGAGGGCCCTTAGACCACCCTAATCCGGCCCTGTCGCAAAATTAATTCATAGCAGACGCCCACTGACTATAAACTACGTATCTGCCAAAAATCTAGATTGTAGCACAAAAAATGAAGGAGTTTCATACAAACTTGCGAGGGCCCTTAGACCACCCTAATCCGGCCCTGTCGCAAAATCCGTTCTTAGAGGACGTCTACTAACCATAAACTACCTCCCTGCCAAAAATCATCTTTGTACGTCCAGCGGTTTTCGAGATTTCGTGATGAATCAGTGAGTGAGTGAGTGAGTGAGTGACCTTTCGCTTTTATAGATATAGATATATTTTTGTAATCTCCTTTTAACACCCTTCATTTTGATACCCTACTCGATGGTATTGGGAAAAAAATTGTTTTTGAACTCCGCGATTTGGCCCCCAAAATCCGCAATTTTTCTTTGTTTTTTTTTTTTTTATTTTAATGTAGCCTATAACACTCGCGCCATCAAGACGAATCTAACGACGTATATTTCATTCAAATCCCTTCATCCGTTTAGGAGCTATGAGGGGAACAAAGAAACGGACATACATACACGTCAAACACATAACCCTCAGAGGCCTATCCCAGTAGTGGGTTAATTCAGGCTGTGGATAATGATGATGGATGGTTTTAGTACACACTGGTGTACGAAAATTTATACAGGTACATAAGGTATTGAAGTAGCTCCAGTTTGCCTGGATCCTGCAGTTTGTGTGGAATTTCAAGTTAATAAACAACACACAAGATGTGCCCAGAAGATGACTCACTCTTGCTTTTTCGGCAGACGTTTCCCACAAGGGAACATTATGTTGCTCACACTGATGATAACAAAACAACAAAGTAAAAGAAATTCAATTACCCGTCCTCCTTGCTATGAAGCCGCACCTCGACGACATGGCCGAACTTGGAGAACTGATTCCTTAGCGTTAGTTTGGTGACGTCTTTCTCCAGACGGCCCACGAACACAATCCGACGCTCTTCCACTGGAGTGTTGCTTTCCCTGTAAAAAGGTTTAGAGTTAATGCTGATTCTAATCAACATTGCTTCTTTTTTCTAAACGCTTCCGTAGGTGGCGCCACTACCGCCTGTAAAATAATGAAGGTATTTTTACAATAGTTTCATGGGCATAGTCTCTTCCCAAAACATGGTACACAGTACACACCCTTTTTTTTTGGATGGCGGGAATTCATCATATGACTCCTCCCGTCCGGGCAGATCGGTAGGGAGTGTCAGACTTCTGGGTACTGACTTAAAACCACCCATGTTCCTTCTTAGCCATTTGTGTCGAGGCCGCGGTATCCCTTTCAAACAAGCCGCAAAAAAAAAGAATGGGTATATCTTAACAAACATATACCAAATTGGTATCACACCAAGTGCTCAGAAGTTTGACCATAAATGTTTATCGCAAGTTTAATCATAAATCAAAGAACTCACCTGTCTTCGGAGCTATAACTTCTATACCCCTTCAGACTGTACAGCTCATCTCGCTTGTAAGGGCTGCAGGACCCTCGGGACCCTCTCGACTTCCCTGAGCTGTTCGATGATGAACTGGATTCCGAGGATGATGAGGAACCAGAAGATGACGAACTGGAATAGTTAAGTGATGATTAAATGGTGATCGGTGATTTAGGATGGATGTTTACATCACATACCACACCTGGTTGCGCGCGATCCGTGAATGTTTACATTTTAGCTATTCCAAATTATTACCGATTTGCCCTCACTCATAGAATTAATATTTTATTTTGTATGTTGTATTTTTTTTGTCGCAAAAAGTGTACGCAAGATAAACAAATTTTTTGAATCTAGTTATAATATTTCTCATGTAAGTGAAATTTTCTTATGGGATATAAAGATATCTCGAACCCGTTAGGAGAAGATTTTAGTTTACTTTTCTACCGAGAATGATACAATGTAGACAGGGCGACATATCGAGCTATACATTTCTAGTATAACGTGGCCTCTCTTTGTACCGATTTCTAACACAATGAGAGATCCGCGTTAGTGGTTTTGTTAGGTTCTTTGCTACAGCTTTATCGCCGTACGTAAATATATAAGTATTGATGGAGGTAGTCATAGGTCGTAAGTGACATCGGATTTAAATTTGAAATTACCATCGTTGCAAAGATTTGGCCATTTTTTCTTTGACTAGCTGTGCAGAACGTTTGAAATTACTGAACTATTTTCAGTATAAAATAAAATGAGGCTTATTTCACAGCATCCTAAAACACTGTATCACTTATCAAATCCAAGAAGGGATCAGAATTTGCATGCAAAATCACGTTTTTATGTATTTCACAAGCTACCGTCTTAGAGAAATTATTTTTTCATCAAAAAACCTCCCTTTCCTCTAAAGGAACTCGTTAAAACAATTTAACTTTTACATTTGCCAATGAAGCCATTTAAGAGGAACTTTCCACCTGCTATTGTTCTAACCCCGACTAGGCACGTGTTTATTCACGGGTCGATAGGCACATTTATAGCGTAACACTGGCGTATAATAGGAAAAAGTTTTAGAATATTTGTAAGCTTCGGCGTAGCCTTTTAAAAGCCTTTATTTAAGGTTTTTATTTATACTGGACTTACTCAATTTATATTTATATTTTTAACAGGTAAGTAATCGTTGTAAGCTTGGATGTGGGGTAATCTTTGAAACTACTGATCTAATTCCGAAAATTGAAATCGATATGGGGTTTCGAAATGATGTATCATTAAAGGGATTGCCGGTTCTTCTCCAAAAGGCAACGACCAACCCGAACTGTGATCCTTTTTATCAACGTTTTATATGTAAAATGATTATTTTGATTTTGAAAGTCGCGGTAACCGTTTGTGGGTCGATGTCCCTTCTACCCCTGTTTTCATGAAATTAAATTACAATTACCTTGTTCCTATTTATATTTAGCTTCCTAAACTTCCTACAAAACAATTACAAGGAAAATTATCCACTATCCTGTAATATACCTAAATATACGTTATTTCTACACGTGTGAATAAATCTACCAAGTATATCCTGTTTTTCTGAGAGTATAAAATATTCAATATATTCCATGGTTAGGTTTATTTTATCATTTTTACGGAAATATTTTTTATGGCACATGACATTGGTGCGAGAGATAAATCATGGGCAAAAAGATATTTTGTAATTCCATCATCTGAAAATCTCGAATGAAACTAAACTCGATTAATGAGTACATCAGTAAACGCGCTCAAAAGCTATTTAGGCACGAAAAAATATATTCTAACGAGTAAAAATTCGCATTGTTCATTAGTAGACATCTACTGATAGTGATTACCACATGTGGTTGTAATAATCACAAAATTTTAATGGTGACAAATTCTCGCCATGAGTTCTAGAAATTAGAACGAGTTAACACGTGTTTCATTTTCTTGTTATAGTTGAATCGATTATGTCTATCTTTTTTATGTACATATTTGAGAAGAAAAGACAGTGAAACGGAGTATACGCACAGCATAAAAACAATTAAAATCAAAAGGGAGATGATTTGAGACAGGAGACTAGAAGCAGTTCATAATAAAGACAAATGCTTCAAAAAAAGCTTCAATAAAAGCTTTCCAAAAAAGATCAAAGCTTCTTAAAAGGAGTGGTGACGCAATTTACCTTTAAAAGTTTTAACCCATCTCAAAATTCCTCCCTATAAAGATGAAGTAGTCAAAAGATGCTTACCTAGAGGACGAATCGGAGCTTTCAGAAACCGTGGGTTTCCTCAACGGCGGGGTCATTGACTTGGCAATTTTCCTGTCATTGCCGTTCGTATGAGCATGAGGACTTGGCTTCGTCTTCCTAGCAACAGGACTCTTTGAACGAGTCTCTGTTGGCCTCGAACGAGATCTGGACCGAATTGTACGATCGCGTCTAATTGAGGGAGATCTTCTTTTGTGGTACGGGGATCTGGACCTACGTTTCCTTTTGTAAGGAGAGTCAGACCGTCTGTACCTCCTGTAGCGACCACGGGACCTTGAGCGACTACGGCTGCGGCTGCGACTACGCGACCGTCTTCTACGACCGCGCGACAAGGACCTGGATCGTCGTCTGTACTTAGAATCGTATCGGTCTTTCGATCGAGACCTCTTTTCTTTTGTTTCAGTCCGTTCTGTTCTAAGTTCTTTAGGTTTAGATACTCTATCATCTGGTTTCGTCTGTTTTACTTGACGGTCGTCGCTTTTACGGGATGGGCTTTCATCGCTTGATAACGACATGTCGCTGTCGTTTCGCTTTCTGCTCACAGGGCTGGCTCGCTCCTTAGGCATTGGGGCTAAGACTGGCAGTTCAGCGAATTCAGGCACTTCGTCGGTTTGTACGACCATGCTAGAGAATCCTGGTTTACTTCTGTGCTTTCCTAAATGTAGGATGACTTTGTCTTCTCCATGTTCAGCCTTAGGATCGTAGTCTCTTACTATCGTCGTCTTTGCAAATCTGAAGTCTCGTTTCTCTTGTGGTGATTTAGATTTGTGTCTCTCACCATGTTTTTCAGCCTCTTCGGGCGCTTTCTTCATGACTACATCTTGGATACTAGAGAATAATGAATTGCTCAGTATTCTAGTCTCGACTTGTTTCCCCACACTTTTTAAGGTAGCTGTTATATCTTTGTATCGTTCTTTGTCTATTTTTATGTCTGAATGTTTTTTCTCGTCAACAGGGCTTCTTTTGTCTCTTTTGACACTATCAAACACGTTTTGTTTCAGTACATGATCAGACTTTTTAATTTTAAAATTAATCGTAGATTTGGATTCAATTATTGTTGGAGATGTAGCTTTTACTACTTTCTCAACAGGCTCTTCAACATGACTGAACATACTTTCATCAGTATTGGTTCCTATACTGACGAGAATAATTTCTTCATAATCAGCTGACAATTGGGGCTTTTCCTTAGGTACTGGCAAAATTTCCGGTTGACTCATTCCTACAATTTTTAACATTTCGGCATCACTAATCAACGGTTGCAATTGCAAATTTTCTACTTTAGGTATCTTACTCATGACTATATCTTCGTCTCTTTTCCTCATAGCCTCAGCCTTTTGTTTCTTAGTGTTCATCAGTATTTTCCTAGAAGCCTCTTTGATTGGGTCGAAAAATGTTTGTTCTGTTTTCACTTTGCCAGTCGTATTAAGTAAGCCGTTGGGAGGGGTCTGTGTTATTGGACATTTGACCACTTTGTCGAGTAGGGGACTAGGCATGTCTGGGAATATCGCCTCTGGACTCACGGTCGCAGAGCTGTTATTCGAACAGGCGCCTCTTCTCAATTTATATTCTTGTAGATTAAGTTTCTTTCTCTTCAGAGGTTGTTCAGTCTCCTTTTTAATAGCAACTTCAATCATATCTAGCTTATTCAGTTCATCGTCAAACGGCCTCTTCTCCGTTTTGGGTTGCAAAGCTTGAGGAATCTGTACATCTTGCTTATTACTAAACAATGCTGTGTAAAAGTTTTCATTTTTCGGACGGGGTTCTTCCTTTACAGTAACAGTCTCTACGTTATTTACAACTTTACCTTTGCTCCTATCTAATTCTTTAATATTTTTTTCCTGTTTTACTACATTGTTCGTTTTATCACTAACACTATTTTTACACTTGTCTATATGTTTATCCTTCTGAGAGTCTACGTGATCACAGTTTAATATAACTTCAGATTTATTTTTTATAATTAACTTAATGCTACCATTAGAATTTTGACTACAATTATCACTCGCTTTAGAAGCACTTTTGATCATCACAGAACTGTTAGATTTATCTTTAAAACTATCGGGCGCACTGTGGGGTGGGGACAGTTTTTTACGACAGTTCGACTGGACTGGAGGTTTCACACTCGGTTTTACACTTGTCTTCTTTTTTGCGTCTATTTCCTCAGGTCTTGTTACTTTTTTGTTTTTCGCGTTACTGTCAGTCTCCTCGTCACTACTAAGAGCGTATACCACTTTTTTGCTTTTGCACGACCTATGCCTTGAGTTTAGAATTCTGCTATTGCTAGACAACACTTCCGGT
Organism: Diarsia dahlii; assembly: GCA_949775195.1. Lineage (NCBI taxonomy): Eukaryota > Metazoa > Arthropoda > Insecta > Lepidoptera > Noctuidae > Diarsia > Diarsia dahlii. The sequence goes on from OX459213.1 coordinate 15,364,361, forward strand.
TTGAGAAGGCTCTGCCCGCCCTTGAGGTTGGGCAGACTGTGGCGCTTTTTCGACGAACAGTAGTCATGGTCCGAGTGAACTGGACTTTGTGACCTCCTGACTGTAGTGTTTATTGGCGTCGGCATCTGTAATAACGTCATTATCATCATCATCTGTAATAACGTATTGCGATTGAATGTGTCCTTTAACTTGACCTGACCTGAGAAGCAAACAGGATATTAAGATACTTACCAGTATTTGCCGCATTTTATTCTTGTTTAGCTGCACGCCCGCGTCTTGAAGCCTCATACCGTTTGTCAAAGCGTTCTTATTGAAACTCTTGATTTTTGGATCTTCAGCTTTTACTACAGGTATCACTTTTTTCTTTGTGTTAAGTTTTTCAGTAGCTTCAAATTGTTCCAGTAAAGTGTTTAAGTTGTTCGCTTCGAGGACTGGTATGACAGTATCGTTGCAAGACTCTACGTCAACAAAGTCTTCTAATTCACCCTTTGAATCTACTGTGGTTTCCTTTTTTACATATGTTTTTTCTATGCAGACATCTTCCTTTTTTATAGGTGTTTTTTCTATGCAGAAATCTAAGACAGTTGGTATTGGGGTTGAGGTTCGTTTTAATGGAGGTAAATCTACAATTGGTGGTGTAGTTTCGATGGTAGCTTCAAGTGGTCTTTCAATTTCCATGTCTTGATGACTCAAATCGTCTTCTTCGGGTTCAGCCTTAGGTTCTGATTTGTTGGTTATTAGAAAGCTGTTTACGTCTTCGTCTGTTAGTGTTCGTGGCATGTCATCACTTTTATTAGCATTATCGGACTTGTCCTTGTCGTTATCAAAAGCCAGGTCAGAGAGATCTAAGTTTAAGTCTTCAAAGCTCATGCAAGTTTTCACGTCATCAATGTCCATGCAAATATTCTGCATGGGCGACTGTGGAACCGAACACGACTTTTGTATGTGCCTGAATTTGGTGTATGTCATGTCTTCTAAAAGATATCGTTTTAGTTCTTCGATGTTCGGCAGAACATCTAAATCTGACTCGTTTATTGACACATCTGCGACATTCTCTGCGTTCTCCTGGTCGTCCTGGTCATCCTGGTCATTGTCGGGTTCATTTTCAGTTTCAGTGTTTTCTTCTACATCTTTTTTAACTTCAGTAACAAGAAATTCTTCTACATTAGGTATAGGAACTGGTATATGATACTGTGTGCTCTCTTCTTCAGGTAACTTGTGTTTAATGAAAAAATCGTCGATATTTGGCACTGGTATCGTTTCTTTACCTTTATCTTTTATGAAATATTCGTCGACGTCTTTTACAACAGGACCATCTGTGTCTAATAGGTGTTCGTTGTTATTATTTTTAATAAAATATTCATCGACATTTGAAACTACAGGAGTGTCTAAATTAATATCTAGACTATCCTGACTTGTGTTCCGTTCTCGATAATTGACTTCTCTGTAGCTACTATCGTCACCGTTTATGCACTCTGCTTCCACTTCTTTTTCACTGATTGCATAATCTTCTGTGTCTTCATCGTCATCCGATGAAGGTTCAATTAGGTCTAAATTAGGGTTGACCGTGTAAACAGTAATGACATCATAATCATGGCCTTCTACTAAGGAATTGTCTTCTATACTGTTAGATCCGATCATTTGTATGTTGTATTGTGAAGTTGAATGCATGCCATCGTTGTCATCATCGACTTCGATAGTTTCGTCGTCATCATCATCACCATTAGCATCGACGTTAACCTCCTGTACTAGTATATCTTCTTCAAGTTCCTCAGCGCTGTCATCAGCATTCTCTTGCACTACATTTTCTCTCATACTTTCTTCCCGACCGGAGCTTTCGTCATCCGAACTAGTGTCTTGACTTGATTGTGTTATATTCATCTGAAATGAGAGAACCAAAGTTTATGCTTGGTCGTAACTTGAAAACTGTTCTACGAATGTACTGCAAGCATTAACTGTTTAATGCAGAAAAGAGGGGTATACTCACAGTTTGATTTTGGCACCAATCGCCATTGCTGCTGTCCACGGAATGCCTCGGCTGGGACACGCTGATCTGAGGGTACTCGGGACTGTTTTGATTGCAGCTGCTTTCAGACGACAGGGAGTCACTCTTCATACGGAGAATCTTGTGGCCGATTGGACGGAATCGCGCCTGGTGGTACGTATTCAGGATGTGCGACTCCATGTCTGTGGAAGATAGTGATACGAGTTTATTGTTTTTGTAGGTTTTCGCTACCTTTACAGCAGCAATAATAATCACACACAGAATTTATTGTCTATTAACTGAAGTATGGCCGCGGTATCTCTTTCGAACAACCAGCAGCCCCGATGGGATATGATTTCCCCTCAATTAATGTTAAAGACTACTGAATACTTTCAGTACGCAATACCTAAAACATATACATGGATATCCGCAGTATTGCACTTTGCACAAGCGCTAAATAGACACACCGCTTTATAACATGATATTCTAGAATGACAACGACCGAGGTTATTGTCTAAACCACAAACGTGGAAATAAAATAGATAAGACAAGCTACCGGTCACTTCCTGCCTAAAGCTTAGGAAAAAAACGGCAAGAACGAATTCCGTATTCCGACCTTTAAAATTCCGTTTTTAACGTTATCATTGCGAGTTTAAAATAAGTGACGCATTGGGATCAATCATGTGCATATACCCAGTGTTTTGCCTTGTAAATTAGAAGAATGTTAAGGAAAATGTTGAGCAACCTTTTGAAATGAGAGCCCTAATTCAAAAAGTTGTCAAAAAACCTTGAGATCAAAGATTTTCGCCAGGGGTCCCCATAGATAGTGCGATCTTTTTTTTTCATATTTATTTAGGAACTGTTACAATACCAATCCATATGACAGTTCTATCTAACCCTAAATACATATTGCTAATTTTTGGGATTACCACAACGTTTTAAAGCAGGATTGTTTTAAATCTTATTCCAGTGTGTAGAAGCGACGGTGCTATACAGGTGGTCTTCGCCATATCTATTCCATCCTACTAGAAGACGTCATGGTAGGTCACCTGACAGACAACAGACTCTTCGCAGCATTTGGTTGGGACAAGAGTTACGGTGTAGTGTCACGAGTACGTCGCGTATACGTCATACGTTCGACAGGCCTAAGCTGGACCAATGCCAGATGTGAAGGCACTTTACTTCGAGCAGAATATTGAAAGACGATTGCTAACAAAACTACGATAAATAATACGCTAACTGAAAGATTGATCCAGTAGAAATTGAGGTCATCAGACACCTATTACCGATGGAAGGCTATTTTCAATAATCACCCAATGACTATTCAATAGTCAGATAGGCAGCCGCTCCATGTAAACTAATGGTATTCAGCATCTAAACTGATTAGAAGCCTTTCACTCTGAGTGGAAGCCGACCCCAACATAGTTGGACATAGGCTACGCAGATGATGAGTAATTCAAAAGAAACGACTCTGGATTGAGTTATTATTGGCATTCAATGCCATATTCTAAAACTTCGAAATAAGACCTCAGATTAGCGATAAGAATTTCTGGTAAATCCACGTCCCAGTACGACAAAATTCCAGCAACTTATGACGCAACATCCGTAATATTTGTTTAGGTAAATGTAATCTTAATTAAGATTTGGAAGTACGTTTCTGAATGTTCTGAATCATTGTTGTCCCCTGAAGATAAGTAAATGAGATAATAATTTATTTATCAACAAAATAGTAAAATTTCTGTTGTCCGATAAAAATATACGTGTGTAATTTAGGTCATAAATTCGTAGAAGCCATTTTGGCCAGCCATTTCGTGACAAAGTAATTTCGAGCATAAAATACTTTGTTTATTGTATGGGTGTCAAATAGTAGTTTATGCGACTGTGCATTATGAAGGGCATTACAACACAAGTGTGGCACAATAGCAATAGCTATAGCATCACACGAGTGTTGTAATGCCTAATTATGTATAGTTGCATACACTACTTTATCTACCCAAATATCATAAGGGCTCTACGATGGGTTCAGGAACCATAGGGAAATGACCAGCATTGTTACCAGTGCAGCAGTGTAATGCAATAAAAAATGTAGATGTTCAGATGTCTTTTTGATGGTCTTAATGTAGATCAGATATTATAATAGCATACTCACTTGAATTTGACACCTGTTCCAAATTTAAACTCATAACCTACTGTTTTCAGTAGGTTATGAGTTCATAACAGTTCCGTTTATTTCTGCTGGTTGGTAATGCTGGTCATTGCATTGCCTATGGTTTTTGAACGCATTAGAGAGGGTTTATGATATTTGGGTAGATAAAATATGTTACCTAACAAGTTTTTTGTCGAAATATTACTGAACATACCGATGACGTCATTTTATGGGGCATTATTAAAGGCAGCCGTACTTTTGTAGTAATGGTTTTGGGCAGGACATGTCTGCCAAAATTGTATCAAAGTGTAAAGCCAAATATTACACAAATTGGTGCCACAGACGGAATCGTGGGGTTGCAGCAGAGTACGAAGAAAATGAAGAGGCCTTCAATAAGTAAGGACTGAAACTCATCTGGCTTTCTCCAATAGTCTCCATACCTTTCTGTTGCCAGAGCGGTACACTATCACACGCGGCTGCAACCACGCACTATGGTTCGAGTAGAACAGGTTGATAAAGGTTCTTCATATATAATTCGCAATGGGTTTTTCTACTAATTATTACTAGATACTTGTGAGAATCATATCAAATAGATTCTACAGAGCGGACATGTAAGTTTTTGACCAACAAATTCAAAAATATGGGTGAAAAAGTTCACTTTCATCTAAACATTTAATTTACTAAAATTAACGAATAAGGGAGGATAAAAATTAACTAAAACAAAACTACTTACCCCTATGGACACGATCCATCGAAAAAACACTATCACAAATTTATTTTAGTAACTTCAATAATGCTATCACATATGGTGCAAAATTGCAAATGAATGCACTTTGAATTATCAACCTTTTATAATATTTTTCATCTACCCTAATGACGGTCCTAATGAGGGTAGTTACGAAAATTAATAGGTGTATTCCTTAATGTATAGGGGTAATGAACTAATGAATTCATATTAGCAATTAACGACTAGGAATTTGAAGAGTTGTTTTTGTCCAGCTAGATTGTTCTACTCGAACCATAGTGCGACGGTACGATTAGTAGCATGCTCAGTTTTTGCTTTGTTAACCGACTTCAAAAAGGAAGGTTATCTCAATTCGTCTTTTCGACCACAACTGGGACAACAACCCTATGGAATGGAACAAAAACTGCTACCAAAAAAAACCCTAACACCCAACAACAAAGAAATCACTGAAGCGTGACCACCCATTTTCGCGCTTCCCGGGACTACAATATAAAATGCAAAGTTTTGCCATAACGGTTTCAGATTACGACATTCAGAACAGCAAATCCTACTTCACTACATGTACACACGGCTACACATCAAGCTATACAAAACCAGTTAATCTTGGCCTCACTTTACTAGATCTTTTCGCACAATGAACGATCAGATTATACTGGTTTTGTATAGCTTGATGTGTAGCCGTGTGTACATAATATTAAAAAAAAGTTTTCCGCCACGTGTCTGACTGTTCGCGATAAACTCAAAAACGAATGCACCGATTTTCATGCTGTTTTCACTAACGGAGTGAGTGGTTCTCGAGAAGTATAAGTTGTCAAGTTCCGACATCCACGCGAATAATGTACTAGTAGTCCATCCAACAAAGAGATTGTAGAGTGCGTGAGCAAGGCCCTAAGCAATTACTTCAGAAAATTGTTCAGGGTGCTTAGAGAGTTAACATACTAAAAGTCCTGACATCTAGGGGGTGAGGCGGAGTGGGGGGAGGGGGTTAAAGTTCCCATTTTTCAGTTTTTCGCTAATATCTTTTAAACGGTGCGTCATGGAGATAAGAAGTCTTCTACGCAATGAAAGCTTATAAAATTATGTACAACTTTTATCTTATACACTTTTTCACATTCCTACCTATTTTCGAACTACACATTCCGGAAAAGTGAAAATTGAAAAAATCTGCTTGAATTGAACACTACCTTTTGTATACTACTTCCTTCACGTTATCTGGGGATAAAAAGTATCTTATCACATAAGATACTTTTTATCCCGGTAGTATGATCCCGTTCGACAATAAATTGATGATCGAACTCCACGCGGGTGAAGCCGCGGTAATAAGATCACGAGGCTTCGGTTCACTCGCCCGATTGGCGATTTCGGAAAAAGTTTTCTCTCAACTTATACGTTGCTAGCGATGTGTGCGGCGCGTGACAGTTGCGTAAGAAAACGTAATACAGCATCCACATGACGATAAAAAACTGCAAATATCTCGAGTCAAAGTTACTCGGTCAGACGGTCAGTAAGGCGAAAATATAGATTACACCACAATCTAGCACATTTTAGTTCAGTTGGTAATGTTTTTCAGAAAGGTCAGGTGAACTAGTATGATCGAAACAAAAGGAGTATGCTATGATCGTAGTAGGTGGTGTTCTGTAACTTCTGTTTACCCCTGTAAAGCCTCTTTTTGAGCTTGAGCTTAACGAGTACGGCACCGACTCCACCAAAGTTGAGCGGAGCGGAGACGTGTGGAAAACCAACCAATCACATTGAAACGCGTCTCTCTTCTCTCCTGTGATTGGTCAATGTTACACATCTCCCCTCCGCTCCGTTCGTCTCGTCTCCGTTGCGGTGGAGTCTGAGCCTCACGTCTGGGTACTATAACCGCTTGGCCACAATCTACAAGCGTTAGCGACACGCGTCTTGTTATAGCGATCATGTCGCAAGTTACCGCAATGCGACGAAGGAAACAAGTGGCACACGCGCGTCTCTCATGACGCAATTGGCATCGCCCGAGATTGTGGACGGGGCGTAACATCAGTCTCAAGACGAGTCAATTTATCATGACGACACCAATGTCCTTAGAAATTATGAGCCATACAAAATGTATTAAACCAATATGTTTCGTGATTCTTACGTAAACACGCGACGTATCCTGTCACGGGTTGATAAACTTTTCAAGATCAATGTCAGAGGCGGTAAGTGATAAAATGCTTTACTCGTATTTTAGTTTGATGAGTATTGTGAGTTTGCTTCGTGAATTAAAGTGGTATTCGCAATTTTTTTGGTTTGAATTGGGATTTGGTCGAAATTGGCCTTTGCCCAGCAATGGGATGACACAACAGACTAACAGTTATGGCAAACAGAAACAGTAACAGACTTCGTCCCACCATGACGTCTTAAAGCAGTCTTGTGCCCAAGTGGGTGTGGCTAAAACTGCCAGATCATTAGAGCCGAGAGAAGCGAAGAAGGGCTGGGAAACACTAATCTTATAAGATTTCACTAAGCTTACGCATTTCTCAGTGGAGAATGCATTTTGGAAGCATTACGAAATAAGTCTCATCTCAAAGTATAAATCGTTACTACGCAAGAAAATAAGAAAGAAAGAAATATATATTTATAATCGTTTTTCAATTTCACTCAAGTGTTACATTGTGTATAATAATGGTCATCTCATCCCGCGACAGTCGAGAAACCCTCTCTTGTAGACGAGCGTTGACGATACAGTAATTGCAGTCATAAGATTTCGTGTCTGAGTGCAAATACGCTCCAGTTTATACAGAATTGGCAAGCGCACGCGCGCATCTTTGACCTACTACTTTCACCGCTCTCTCAAATAAATGCAGTAAGCCACGTGTTCGTGATCGTGTCGCATTTTGAAAACTTAAATTATATTTACGGCTTCTTTACCTAAATACGGCGAAGACAACATGAAAAGGTTTTGGTTTCATGTTTGTATGGAGTAGTATGGACATGTAATGAGGAGGGATGAATGAAACGCATGTAACTAAAAAAAGCAAAATTAAAAATTTTGAAAAAACCCACGACGGTTAAAAATTAATTGAAAAAAGGATAAAATAACATAAAACACCCGCCTTAAAAAAACCCAAGAATGTCCGTCGGGAGCTGAACATTGCAAAACTAGTTCATTTAATGGCAGTTTGACGACGCGGTTGGCGCAGTGGCTCAAGCAGTAGACTGCTGCGCTGTGTCGCGGGTTCGATCCCCGCACGGAACAAATATTTGTATGGCCTACAGATAGTTGTTTCGGGTCTGGGTATTTGTGTATGTGAGTTTAAATGTTTGTGAACGCACCCGCGATACAGGAGAAATTCCTAGTGTGGGGCAACAAAAAAAAAAAGATAAAGCCAAAGACAGATGGATCGATTGTGTGAGGAATGATATGAAAGAGAAAGGAGTAAAATAGGTATGATGCTAGGACGTCCGACAGGGGAGAATTGAAGAAGAAATCGTGTTGCCCCGTCTCCCCGTCAAATGTCGAAATCATACAAATTAAATAACGTCTACATTTCTTACTGTATCATAGAACATAGCAACCATAGAATTTTATTGATTCAAGTGTTTTATTTAATACAAACGATATTGAACACGACACTTTGTAATTTGCTTGCATTGTGTAAAATTCCTGCCTTTAGAGGATTGGAAGCACGTGGTGAATAATTTTATGACCGTTTTGAATGGCGAAAGAAAGATGTTACCTGACTTTTATGAATAGTTGTTTGTCAATATTGTAATAAAAAATATTTATGAAGAAAAAGGCACGCTTTCCAAAGTTTTGAAGGGAAGTATTCTCTTTAGGCACGACGACAATTGAAACTATACGAAACCAGTTTATGCGGATCCCTCATTGTACAGAAAGTCTATACAAAGCGAGGTTTTGTTAAACAAGAAACGTATAGCTTGATGTGTAGCCATTGAGATTAAACATTTAACGCAACTTTGTTAAGGATTGACCACACTTGCCGACCGGAAAGCTTAAACAGAGAGACCTTTAGATTCATTCATACAATGAAACGAGGCTTATTGATATCTTTCCGATATTATTCGCCAAAGAAAAGTGTGTTGTGGCGTCAACCCTGAGTTAGGACAAAATTTCGGTAGATAGGCCTTATAATTATAAAGCGAAACCGGTAGCTTGGACCCTGATCCTAATACGAGCAGGGTATTATTTGAAAAGCTTTTTATTTTATGTAGAAAAAATTATGATTTAATTTTAATATGTCTGCTTGAAGCCTTGAACAATAGAATAAAATAAAAGATATTTGAATTGAGATCTGTTATCAACAATGGGTGAAGAAAGCTTGACATAAAGAAGTCATACTGAAGTCTCGGAATTGAAATATCAGATCTACGAAAAAAATCTGAATAAAGGTCCAAAAGTGATAGGCAACTCACAACCAATTAAAATAACAGGATAAGAAGCTTTTCATAACAGTTAAATACAACAACAAAATGAATCATAAAGTATTAAGCCAGATGGTGCAATAGAACTCCATGATTTTGAAATAGGTAAGCAATAACTGGCCACAAACAAATGACATTTGACACAACCCAGCTGATTTCACTGTCAAAAAGACAAAATGTCAGTAAACATCAACAAAATAGAGAAATAATAACATAAAATAGAAAAAATCTCAAGTATATTTTAACCAGTTTATGATATTATGCTGTAAATATAATACAAGGTATGGGTCATTATCATCATTTTCTAGCCCTTATCTGAATTCATTTTTGGGTGATAAATCATCAAATGACTCCTCGCGCTCTGGATGGAGCAGAAGGGAGTATCAGACATCTACCGACTAAAAACCACCCATGTTCCTTCTTAGCCCTTTGTATCTGGGGCCGCAGTATCTCTTTCGAGCAACCCACAGCCCCAAACGAGCCGCAGCATGCCCTTGCTTCAGAAGTAGTTTAAGATGATTTTGAATTTTGTTTAATTGATTTACATTGTAACAAAGAGGTTGGCGTTATCTGCCATTAGTGACTTTACGGTTTCCTAGATCTAAGAATTCTAAAAATCTTACTATTAGCAACAAAATATTAACTGTGAAACTATTGTTTAACAAGCAATAAAAACAAATCGAGTTCAATTACAAACAAATCTTAGATTGTAGGCCTTCAATTTTTTATTATTCTTGAATATTTTGCAAACTTGTCAATGTGTTTTTTTTTGTAGATTTTTTTTGTTTTAATAAAAAAACTTTGAACTGAAATAGATGTGACCTTTTTAAATAGCCGTAATCAATATTTCTTTCAAATTAAACTTGTTATTAGGCAGGGCTGTAAGGATAATATTTTACTGTCGAAGCAATTAATTTGATTATTTATTGACTGGCCTGTTGGTCTAGTGGTTAGTGACCCTAACTGCTATGCCGGAGGTCGTGGGTTCGATTCCCACCCAGGACAAATGTTTGTGTGATGAGCACGATCATTTGTTCTGTGTCTGGGTGTAATTTATCTATAATATGTATGTATTTAGAAATATATAAGTATGTTTATCAGTTGTCTAGTACCCATAACACAAGCTCTGCTTAGCTTGGGACTAGATGGCGTTGTGTGATAGTTGTGGATTATTATTATTATTATTAATTCATACTAATATTATAAATGCAAAAGTAACTCGGTTTGTTCATTACTTTTTCACGGCTAAACAGCTGATCCGAACTAAATAAAATTTGGCAAGGACTATCTTTATTGTTTCTCATAAAACACATCACTAATTTTCATGGCAAGAAACTTGCAGGCAACAGCTAGTATTACAGAGTTTGTATGAAGGCAACAAATGTCTGTTGTTTCCTAAAAAAATCATCAGTATTTAGGCATTCAATTTTGTCTTCTATATTCAAGAAAAAAAGCACAATAGGTAATTTGACATTGTAGGCAATTCAATCAACAACCGATAATAAAAACAATTAGGCTATTAGGAAGTGCTAAGGTTAGCTAAACTGAAGGAAAATGTTAATTATATGTAAAATATAGCTTTATTTGCATTCTACATTTTAATGTCTCAAGTCTCCGTACTTTTGATGAATCATTTGAATAAATTAACCGTTTTACACTCCTTTGTTTTTGTGCAAACTTTAGATCATATCGGAAACTGCTAGACATGTTTCGAAAAACACTTTTCTCATGCGGTACGGTGAATGAACTTACAAGTTAACAATGAACCGTTTGTTTATGATATTAATTAAATGTTGGTGTAGGAATTAGTGGTTGTTTATTTGGATTTAGAACAATAAAAACAAAGATAGTAGTTGACTTTTTGAACTGTGTATAATCTAATGGACATGTTTTACTTAGCACTAGGCAATATCTAAAAGGTTGCGTGACATTTGAGCACACTCCTCAACTGATTTTTTTTTGTTAAAAATTTGATAGCACTCTTATATCTCATATCATAGGTCTTATTAAGGGTCTTATGTGAATAAAAAGAGGTAAAAAAGTAAGCAGTGGCATACCAGGGGTCTACAATGCAAGCAAGCCCTTAGGGTAAGCAAACTGTTAAGAAACCCTAACATCATGACAAATAGTAGGTTTTATGGCCAAGCCAAGTTTTTAGGTTCATTTACAAAGTACCGCCACTACAAGTAAGAGGGCCTCATCTAAAGAAATAGGTCCTGTTGTTATAATTGCTTTGCCAAAAAAGTTGTGTAAATTACAAAGCAACTTGTGTACTTATAGGCACAACTCTGCCTACCTTTTTAAGGATTACTGTTGTGATTATGTTAATAAAATTAGTGACAACAGTATGAATTTTCTCATGGATTCAATTTTGTAGTTCAAAAGGTTTTATTTGTGATGTATCATGCCACACATCTGATCATAGTCAGTGATGACTGATAGCAGATAAGACGAGGAACAAAAAAAAGAAAAGGTTTTATTTAAAATGAATGGCATTTGATTCTGAATAGATAAAACAAATTAAGATTGCACGAGTTTTAAGGCTCATTATCTTACTTGCTTGTATTCGGATTTATTAAAATGAACATAAATTAAGTAAATCCTTAAGTTTACAAGTAAAACAAGCACATTTTTCAATTTTATAACATGTGCTACCTAACCTAACCAATGTAAACAAGTTTTACTAGATAAGGAAGGAATCTAGTATTATTTGAAAATAATACTAGATGGATTTCTTTTCTTGAGGAAGAATTTACCCCTCTAAAGTATGTTAGTTTCAAATTCTTGCCTGTTTAATTTTTATCCTGAATTTCAAATTACTATTTACTTCCTTATCTTATGAAAAAGGCTTTAGAGAAGTTATTTTTGTTTAATGGCTGTTTTGTGGTTGGCTACATTTTTAGGTTATGTTTTTATTATGATACAGAAACTTCTGATTACTAGAATAGAGTAAGTACATGTTATTAGATAAACTGCTTTATGTTATAATATTTACAACAATGCACAGTTAATTTATAAATAAATGAAAACCAGACCCTGAGGTCAAATGTGGCTATTTTAAACACCATGTCATTTCAATGTTATCTATTTTAAATCTAAATCATTTACCTTAACGCTCTGGCACGAAAGAAACTTATCATGATCTTGCACATTCACACATAATGTTTACATCCCCAAATACACATATCAATGAAATGATACTCTTTGCAGATAAAGCTTCGTAACATTTATCTCAAATCTGACGCCAAAAACTGTCCATACCAACTGCCGTCACCGATAAGGACCAAAATAATCTCGACTAACTGTCAAGCCATGTGTGAAACCGAAATATTTTCACGTGACCGCTTCAATTTCTGCTCTAAATGTACTCAACAGCTTCACTCACTTCCAATACCCGTAATAACACGCGCACCGACCAGATAACGGTGAATTCATCGTAACGCTGTACTTGCAAAAAAAAACTGCACTAAATACAATCGCGTTTTTAGGTTAGGTTCACGGAACCAGATTTTTGCACTTTTAACCACATTTTAACGTAAAACACACCATAATTATGCATTTTTATAGCTTTTTTAACCAAATACTACAGGTTTATCACCAAAACTGGAGGAATAAACAAGGATTATGCGAGATGAATCGCCCGCGCGAACCTAACCTTGGTCACGGCACTGTGATAGATTTCTAGTTCAAGGTCCTATGAAAGAACTGAAAAGTCACATGAAGGCGTTACACAAACAAAACTGAAATATCATTGCGACCCGCACAGAAATCTATTTTAAGACAAACAACAGATGAAAAAAGCACTAACCTTTACAACCTCAGGTGACGGCTTTATCCATGTAATTTTTGTTACGATATTCAAACACTTTTAACACAATATACACAGCACGGAAAGCACAAACGTATGTTTTTAACACTTTCAAGATGCACTACGGATAAAAATAAAGGTTTTTCGTAAAAAAATTAGCACTTTTCACGAAACATCACATGTTACGAACTTCACGACAGCAGAACTGTGTGTTGCCATAATTTATTTCACTACTTGTCATTGCTAAGGTTGAGTTGAGTAGCAAGTTTGGTTACACTTCCAAAACGATTGTAATCGATTCGGATTTTTGCATTAGTTTTATTTAATACAAACAAAATATAAAATTGAATTAAAATAAAATTTACAATGCAATTGCATACAATCTGGAAGTTTACAGTACAGCAAACTACGTTTGTCATGTACAAACAATCAACTCTAGCGTCTATCAATATCTTTACTAGTAAATTTTAGAAAATAAGCATTATTTGGATAATTTTAGGGGTTGTTTTATAAGTTTTAATCAAAGAAGAAACCTGAACTTTCGTTCTAAAATACCTTCGTTCGAACATTCAAATATAGGCAGCTATGTACACACGGCTACACATCAAGCTATGCATTTCCAGTATAAGCTGGTCTCGCATTGTATAGGATTTCTGTACAATGCGAGTTCAGCGTAAACTGGAAATGTGTAGCTTGATGTGTAGCCGTGTGTACATACCACGCACGACCGAATCTGCGTGTTTATAGGGTTGTACCGTGATTATTGTCAGAGTAATAAAATAAAGCAATCCATGAAATATGCTGCCGGAGAGCTACAACCCCATGCTATTCATTTTGTCAATTTATCAACATTCGTTTTACGTTGTCGAGTTCAAAATCGTTGGGCTTATGATAGAAAAATGTTTTTAAAAACTTTGCCCCTGCGATGACGTAAAACGAAAAATATTGCTTTTAATAGATTATATATTTTACAGATGTCTAGCAATATTTCAAGTTCCACTAAGTCAACCTTGGAAGTAATTAGAGCAGAAAAATCTCTTCCAGTGTCCTTAACTCGGTTGGAGGACCCAAAACAAACCGAAGACCCCCAAGTTGAATTGCTGAAATGTATTTGTAAAACATACGACAAGGTAAACATTACTTAGAACACTTAAAACCAACTTTGGTGCATATTTGTAATAGTAATATTGTTTGCTAGATCCCACCGTGCTGGACAATGTGATAGCTAATATTGTGTCCCGTTCATTGAATAACGTACACATGCCCCAAAAATCTTTATTTTTGCTTAGGGTTCAGATGTGAGAATATCTCCTACACACGTAGACGAGATTCTAAGAGAAAAGGAAATAGAATTGCGTGCAGAATATGAGAGGATATTAGAAAGAGAAAAACAACAAATTAAAGAGAGATATAACTACATTTTGTTGTAAGCATAAACATATTTATTTTGGGATTTTGTGTGATTCTGAAATAGGGGTTCTAGTTTAAAGTTTTATTTTCTATATCATACAGAAATGAACAAACTCGCGCATCCCACATGCTTCGAGAAGCACACCGGGAAAGACAAGAAAAAATACGTGCGTTACAATCACAACTACAATGTAAGAACTTGGCAGCTTTAATGTATGTCATGTGTACAGAAAGAAAAAGAAATAGATTTGAAAAACTACAAATTATCGAAGGTATACTTTAAACTAATTTTAGTTTTAAATCGGCACGCCTTTTTAATTTTTTTCCAAATTTGACTTGAGACATCCTAAGAAATATAATTATAAGCGAAGTAGTAAGTAGAGTCTACGGCAGGATATTATATTTAGAAATTTAAATACCGTTACCAAAATCGATTAACTCAACTGAACATCCCTAACCGACGCCTCGTGGGAAAATTTATATATCTGGCAGCACTGTTAGCAACGCAATCACCACGCAGGTTTGTAGTGTGTGTGAAACGAAGCAAAATCTCGCGCACTATTTTCACCACGCTGGAGCTTTGGCAATTTCTATTGCTATCTTTACTTTATCAATAAAGTATTACAAAAAAAGATAGAAAAATATTCACGTAGCTATTGGCATCTGCGAATTATTTTTGACGTTTGGTCTTTCTACGCCTAAGTATCGGCTCTGGGCAAAAATCGTCTAAATGTGGGTAAAAGGTGCCTACTTTTATAATGATTTTTTCAACAGATTATACGAATTATATCAACGTATTGCATGATATACTGACTAAAGGGCAGGAACTGATTCTTCATTTATCCAGAGGTTACAAGACAGCGGCTAGGGTTGATCACGAATGGCGCGAAAAAATGACACAAGTCGTTAGCCAGGTACGTACGTAGCCGCAGGTACCTGAACTGAAATCCTCTCGACATTTATGACTTGGGTCGAATTGTGCGAAGCGAAATGGACATCGACAGCCTACCGAAGTTTGGCGAACTGTGGGGGTCGAATATGAGCCGAATAGTGATTGCTTCGGATCGGTTTTGTTACATGTATTTTTTTTTTATTAAATTACTGACAAAAACCAGCGACTGCCGAACAAGTGCACCCTTCCCCCTGATTCCCGATCACAAATCCCTATCCGCCTTATTAATAAAAATAGTTAAACCTGGTTTAACTTACGCTTGGTTTATCACGCATGCCGTCACTTTCTTTTGAATATGTTTGAAGTTTGAAAAAGGCGGTACTTAAGTAGATATTTGGGGTCGGCGGAACATCTTGCGAACCCCCCATCTTTCTCTATCATCTACTTTTACAGTAAGAAAGTATTATTATTTATTAACTAATGGACGCAGGCTCGGCTTGTGAGATAAGACATGACAGATAGGTAAACTGTACTAGTAAGTATCTTATCTTAGACTGTTATCTAAACGAATCAAGGTCGGTCAATCAAGAGACACCTAGATTAAAGTATCTTGCAAAAAATAAGCAAGTTGAGAAGCTAGTGGCTTAATAATAACAGCCGCACGGGTCGATATTTAGGTTAAGCGGAGATCAGCCATTGCCCTAAGAGATATTATAGTGCAGCAAAAGTCTGTGCGCAGGCATAGCTGGTGCACTCTCTATTCCTTCATTCATAGTCCGATTGAACGGCAATGCGAAACGACCGGAGAGAACAATACGACAGAATAGATATATGTCATTTTTTTTCGTTACTGGTAATCATCAGGCACCTCCCGTTCTGGGTGGAGTGGAAGGAAGTGTCAGACTTTTTACTAACTAAAAATGTTCCCCTCATGTTCCTTCCGCGATATCTTTCGAACAACCCACATCCCCGGTAGGAAGAGTCTTAATCGAATCATCATCATCATTATTAGCCATTAGACGTCCACTGCTGGACAAAGGCCTCCCCCATAGAACGCCATAAAGATCGGCAGCCTGCTGTTTGCATTCACCGGTTGCCCGCGACTCTCACGATGTCCTCGGTCCACTTGGTGGGAGGCCTGCCAACGCTGCGTCTTCCGGTTCGTGGTCGCCACTCGAGAACCTTTCTTCCCCATCGGTTGTCTGTTCTTCGAGCGATGTGGCCTGCCCATTGCCACTTCAACTTGCATATTCTGCGAGCTATGTCGGTGACCCTGGTTCTTCGGCAATTTCCTCATTCCGGATTTGGTCGCACAAAGAAACTCCGAGCATAGCTCTCTCCATGGCTCGTTGCGTGACTCTGAGCTTCTCTAAGAGGCCAGCAGTTAAGGAATACTCTGTGCCATAAGTAAGTCATCACTGGCAACACACACTGGTTATACACCCTCATCTTGAGACACTGCGGAATTTTGGACGAAAAGATGTCGCGTAGTTTCCCGAACGCTGCCCATCCGAGTTGGATTCTTCGGGCGACCTCTTTGTCGAAGTTCGACCTCTCGAGGAAGAGTCTTGCCTGCCCCAAAATCTTTAAAGTAACTTAACCACCAACCTCCAGTTCCTGGCTTTCATCTACAACTTCGCTGGTGGTGATCCCGAGACGAACCAGTACCTCATAGACCTACCCAAGTTGCTGAAGACTGATGCTTCGTTAGAAGTCGACCCTAATGAAGACCCCTGTGATTGTGACGACGACAATGAAGAAGAAATTAGCAAAGATGCTTCAAGCGCAGGTGACCTATTAAGACCTCATACAGGAGTACTTGCTTATAGAATAAAATAGAATTCGTTAACCTAATTAAACATGCTAATAACATTTGTGTTAGAAAAACTGCCGTACTCAGAGATATTTAATGATTACTTAAGCCGTCACTTAGTAAATATTTTGACACTTTGGTAAAGGTTTTTTGTATATGTCAAATAATTTACTAGTGCGGTACTGACAGATAATAGGGGATCGGACTGGGTCAAAATAATATGATTCTGTTTAGTCCGTAAGTTAGATTATCGAAAAATATTGAATACGTGTTTTTTGTTTTATCAAATATCAATAAAAAATGACGAAGATAAAACGCGTCAAAGATCTTGGAGTGGGGCTTGAAACGTCACTTGTGTCGTCAAAATGTACTATCGTATGACGTCACACGAGTTTTCGAAGCACTGTATCGTCTTCATTTTAAGTTTACGTAAAAAAAAAAAATACGTGTCCAATAATTTTTGGAAATCTATCTGACGGACTAAATAGTTTATTTTTGTCCGATACCCTATTAATGATTACATATCGGCACTTAGTAAATATTTTGACACTTTGGTAAAGGTTTTTTGTATATGTCAAATAATTTACTAACTGCGGTACTGACAGATAATTAATGATTACTTAAGCTGTCACTTAGTAAATATTTTGACACTTTGGTGAAGGTTTTTTGTATAATATGTCAAATAATTTACTAACTGCGGTACTGACAGATAATGAATGATTACTTAGGCCGTCACTTAGTAAATATTTCACATACATTTGTATGACAAAACTGTCAAAACCTAAGTCTAAGTGATGGCCTAAGTAATTATTAACGCCCTCTGAGTACGGTAGTAAGAATCATTAAATAAGTATCGCTGAACACGGCAGTTACACTTAAGGAATCGAAGATGAGTGACCTCACCACCCCGCACTACACGAAGATGTATCTGAACTAATGCAACATTTTCTAGAACAAAATATCAAAGTCATGTACCGTCCTAGGTGCTGGTCCCTGCTTAGAAAACTGGCCACTCCCAGCAGTGGGGCTTATCAGATTTTAACTGACTAAAAACTACCCCGGGACCCCGATCTCCGGCTAGGACGGCGCGCGTCCGCGAGCCTCCTAAAATCCGCGGTGGCGAGACCCCGCGATGTTTATGCTATGCTATCCTAACCTCCTTTTTCCTTCACAACAGCACGCAGTGGAAAAGAATGGTGGGAAGAGTTGGAGGCAGAGCATGCTCCATTCGTTATGTTCGGTGACATGGCCGATTTGGAGCCTGGTCAAAGACGAGACGTTCTCAAAACAATCAAGGCCCAGAAAATAAAGGCTAAGAAGACTGCGCCCAAAGAGTGGAAGGAATTAGGTATGTGTGTGATAGTTCTTATCAGTTTTAAAGCCTGTAAATTTTCTTTTGACGAGAGCAGTGGCCACGACTCGTGTATCCCCCGTCATTCACTGTATTCCATTTGCTCTCAAAACGGTAAAGGAAAACAGCGAAAAGATACCGGCAATTTGCAACAAGGCGTCAAAATTTCTATAAATGCATCAATACGGTCAAGTCATTGTTATAGATAAGTAGAAAAGTGTTTAACGGCCAAAGTAACGAAATTTTGCGATTACAGTATTGTCCAATTCCTGGAATCATCCATTATTTAAAATCGTAAATGAATGGTGTTTCTCCGAATGTACCTGTACCTACCTATTAGATTGTAAAATTCTACTGAGTTGTTTACCCGAATAGCTGTACCTACTTGATTGTATTTATGTACTAGCTGTGCCCGCGACTTCGTTCGCGTGGTTGTCGAAAACTAAAATGTGTCGCTTAGACAAAAGTACATTAAATCACTGCTTACCCTGTAGAAAATAAGAAGAGGGTAATGCAAAGCACTGACTATGATTAAAACAAAAGTTTAGATGGATGGATGTTTGTTAATCAAACACGTCAGTACGGCCGAACGGATCTTGATTTTTGAAACAGAGGTAGATTATAGTCGACAGGCCCTGTCGTTGGCGTGTTCGTGTTCCACACGTACCTTAAAGAGAAGTCAGCAACAATGAAGGGGCCCCAAAGGAACGACCTCTGCCGGGGCTGAGGGTTGTCCGTAAAAGATACCACGGCCCCGAAACACAAAGGGCTGAGAACTTGAAGAGAGAGAGAGAGTTGTTCAACAGTGGGAACATTGTAGGCTGATTATTCTATTTATTTTTCAGCCTTCAAGGATATGTTCTTGAAATCAAAGTGTGTCCATTTGGATAAAATAAAAACGATGTACCAAGATAAGCTGCCTACACCCATAAAGTGGGAATGTCATTCACCATTCGAGAAGAATGGGGATGTGAGAGGAACTTCTAAAATCGTAAGACTGCTTTATAGTTTTTTTTTTTGATAAACAGACGTTTATAATCATACAAAACCTTAACTGACAAAATCTTTGCTAAGTGGTAGCTTAAGTAATCATTAAACGTCTCTGACTGCCGTACTCAGCAGAGATATTTAATGAGTACTTAAGCCGTCACTTAGTAAAGATTTGATATACAAAACCTAAGAGGCTAATTGGTGACGCGCTGGTTATCAAGCTACATAGCCTGGCCCACCGTCGCAAAGTCGCATGTCTGTCGGTCTTCTACAGACTGTACTTCGGAGAGTGTGCGCAAGAGCTCCACGAGCTGATCCCACCATCTCCCTTTTTCCATCGGGAGACTAGACGTACTGCAGGGTATCATCGATACCTAGTCGACATTCCACACATTCGAACGAAGCGCTTTGCTGGGTCCTTTATTATGCGCACAGCCAAGGAGTGGAATTCCCTGCCTGCGTCGGTTTTTCCGAGTTCATATAACCCTAATCTGTTTAAGTCGCGAGTAAACAGGCTTCTACTGGGTAAGCTCGTTCCATCGTCGACATCATCTCTGCCCTTAGGGCAAGATTGAAGTCAAGAGCAAGCCCATTTATAATAGAAAAAAAAAACCTTCACTGGTGTCAACATTGTTACCAAGTGATGGCCTAAGTAATCATTAAACGTCTGTGAGTGTGGCAGTTGGACATGTTCCTCTCTCAGTGTTTGACTTACAATTTGACAGTTGTGCGACAGTGACAGTAATAAATAGTAAGTGCCAAGTAAAGTCCATTTCACGAAAGAAACTATTATTGATCGAAGCCGCAGACGCAGCGCTGTATTCGCGCGACATAATGTTGCTATCTCTCTTTCTCTCGCCATATCTCCCCATCTGTCAAATTTAGTTCCACAATTGTCCGCGGGACTTCTTTCGTGAAATGGACTTTAACCAAGTAACGTCCACTTACTAAGCTATATCTATACGGCGTATTCTCTTTCAGTCAATGGCGGCCACTCATCGAGGAACTAGTGTAGATGTACGCGGGACTATGGGCTCTATACTCAAGATCATGTGAGTTCTTTTATTCGTTGTTGCTATTGTTTACTTAGACCATTACAAGCACTTTTGAATGTCAGAAAAACAAATAAAACGAAGCCACAGACACAGTTCAAAAACATAATAACTTGGGAAAAACTGTAGTTGCCCATTCGAAAGCGTAGATCGCTATGGAGAAGAAAAGGCATGAAACTCTATGGACACTTTTCTAAATCAATATATTGTTACAAAAAATCTTGGAAACATCATTACCTACTCCTTCCTGTATGCTCCTATCCGTCATCATAATAATTATCCCATAACTTTCCCACTGCTGTGACAAAAGCCCCTTCTCTGTCACACAGGCCCAGTGTGGGTTCCTCTCCTGTTATACAGCGTGTATCAGCGAAGATGTTCAAGTTTGGGGGTGCGATGTGCGATAGAAACTATTATAATGAGCAACTTTCACAACAACACCGTAAAAGGAAAATAACTAATCAGCAGTTTGGATCGACTAGGTTACCCTTTTCATTGGACAATGAGAATGAGAATCTTTCCACCCTGTTCTTTAAACTTCAATAATATGATTGCAGTGCCTTAGGGCCATCTAACGGGCCCGTTCCGGCGAAGACAGAGCTTCTTGGCGCCAGGGATTCTATGGAAATCGCTTCCATGACGAAACTGGTGAGACAGGAATTCATTGACAAATCGAAAAAAATAAACAAAAAAGCAAGCACCTTTAGAAGCAGAGGGGTCCATTCCACGGTTTTTATTTATATTTCATTAGTGGAATGACAAGACAGAAAAAGGATTAAAATTTAATGATAGTGTGACTGTTCCTAAATTACTCCAGGCTGATAAAATTTTCGTTTTTCACTACAATGGTTGGTCATAATAAGGTTGAGAATCAAAACTCAAAAGGCAAATTGGCTGTATCGTTGATTAGAGCTAATAAATACATAATTCAAGAATTACCAGATTGCCAGTTTTTCAATATTATTTTTTCTATATTATTTTCTACTACTTCAATTGAAATGTCTCTTTGAATTAATTTTATATAAATTGCACAAATTATTCAAACTATTGTATGCCTAACATGGTAGAGCAGTGCAACCGCACATAAAAAATAAACCCAAAACAACCCTGTAACCACTGTCTCACAATAAAGATCTTTGACTTTGACTTTGATAATCAAAACTCAGAACTATTTCACAATAGATTTGGAGATCAACTCTGTTAAAACTAAGCTAAGTTGGAGCTAAGGAGAAGAAGTGGCGCAACAAACTCCTCAGCAACACTTTTCTATGTTTAGTCGTAATAACTCCATCAGCCTCCTAGGATAATTATTGTAATAAGGAACTCACCCAGTCGTTCACCACCAAATACACCAACATAATACTCGTAGATTACACTAAACAGGGCAATCTATTCAATTACTATCGCACTCTTGCGATCACCCGCGCACATACTCTTCACTCTATTCACGCACTATCGCACTCTTGCGATCACCCGCGCACTGACTCTTCACTCTATTCACGCACTATCGCACTCTTGCGCACTGACTCTCCGAATTAACCAAGTATCGTAACTTGGCTTTCGCTGAAATCGACCGATCTCTATGGCGGTGTTATACCGACTGTCTCTTCGTGTTTCCTCGTTAATTCCCTTTCCTTCATCCCCACCATTTCTAAAAACACCACGACCGGCGGCGTCTTTCAGCCTCTCGTATCCTTTCCATTGTTTTAAAGGTCCGTTCGGGTGATCCCAAAATCTATTGATATTTTAGTGTTTTATTACTCCTAATCCTAGTTCTTTGAAGCAATTTTTTTTGTCCGCCTATACAGGTATCTAATCCGTTTCCCATTGAACTAAGGATTTATTATGCCTTTCTAAGGATGCGAATATTGTTTTACAACTCAAAACAAGAAAGTTCTTTTCGTTATTATATAACATTCCAGCCTGTCAAGTCATAAAATAAAATAGAGGCTTACTGGCCTACTCGGTGATATTTCATTATTACTTAAGTCTTCATTTAGTAATGATTTGACATATAACGATCAGTAAAGTGTCAAAATCTTTACTAAGTGATGGCTTAAGTAACGCACGGAAAGAAAGCTCTCAAAATGGAATATTTTTTCCCGTTTTTGCAATATTTTATATTTTTGCTCCGCTCCTTAATGTCGGCATCAATAAATGGACTATCCAACACAAACAAAATGTTCAATTCCCACTAGTAGCTCCTGAAAGTAGCGCGTTCAAACAAACGAACTCTTCAGCTGTATAATAATACACTAGCTGACCCACGCAACTTCGTCTGCGTCACAATATAGCTTCCTCGATAAATCGACTATCCAACATAGAAATATTTTTTCTATTCGCGCGTTCAACCAAATCAACTCTTCAGCATTACAATTTTTTTTCGTCTGCGTGTATTTTGAAAATATAATACATATAGCCTTTACTCGGTAAAGGTGTAGCTATCTGATGTTGGAAGAATTTTCAAAGTCGTCCGAGTCATTTTTGAATTAAATCGTAACAAACAATAAATCTAATAGATTACCAAATTATAGTTTAATAAGGTAAAAATCACTATCGGTACAGTAAGAGACTGTTAAATATACAGTAACACCTTGCAAACTTTATGGTGCAATAAATATTTTGAATTTGAATTTCCCGGAAGCAAGAATCTCCACGTATCTACATTGGGATTGAGACGCGAGGGCCGGGCGAACCGCGTAATTATTTTGTCGCGCGGAAATTTTTATTTTGCTATATCTTCTAAGATATTTGTTTATTTGTCACATAAGAGAAAATATAATTATTTTAGAATCACTGTAATGGAACTATTTTACAATAGAGTTGGAGATCAACTCTATTGAAACCCTACAGACAGCCCCGTGGACACCCGCCACAACTTTCTGGTGTTGAGCTAAGGAAAATAAGTGGTGCAACAAACTCCTCAGCAACACTTTTCTGTCCATTTAGTCGTAATACTCCATCAACATAGGATACTTAATTATTGTAAATAGGAACTTACCCAGTCGTTCACCAACATAATACTCGTAGATTACACTAAACAGGGCACTCTATTCACTCACTATCGCACTCTTGCGATCACCCGCGCACTGACTCTCCACTATATTCACTCACTATCGCACTCTTGCGATCACCCGACTCTTCGAATTAACCAAGTATCGTAACTTGACTTTCGCTGATATCGACCGATCTCTATGGCGGTGTTAAACCGACTGACTCTTCGTGCTTCCTCATCAATCCTCGTTAATTCCCTTTCCTTCATCCCTACCATTTCTAAAAACACCACGACCGGCGGCGTCTTTCAGCCTCTCGTATCCTTTCCATTGTCTTATAGGTTCGGGTGATCACAAAATATGGCAACCAGATGAGGCTTTGCTATTGATACTTGAGTGTTTTATTACTCTTATCTTAATCTTAGTTCTTTGAAACTACATTTTTCTTGTCAGCCTATACAGGTATCTAATCCGCTTCCCATTGAACAAAGGATTTATTATGCCTTTTTAGAAAGGCCTTGGGAGTCGCATATTGCTTTACAACTCAAAACAAAAAAGTTCGTTTCCGTATTATTAAAGGTAACGACGTGTCCGGCTGTAAAGTCATAAAATAGACTAACTGCTGTACTCAGAAATATTTACCTAATGATTACAAAGGGCGACACTTAGTAAAAATTTGATATAAAAAACCTTTACATGTGCATTCTGCCCGTCCTAACCTACGGTGCTCAGACGTGGTCTCTCTCCAAAACGGGCATAGTGGATGTTGGCAAGAAGGCTGCTAGGCTAAACTGGAATTGGGCGGGTCACATCAGCCGCATGCACGATGACCGCTGGGCAAAAGCCGCAACACGATGGTTGCCGGAAGACGGACGGCGCCGCCGGGGCCGGCCCAGGAAGAGGTGGCGAGACGATCTGGACGCACACCATAAGGGCTGGTTCGAGATGGCTCAGGAAAAGAGCACTTGGAAGGAATTGGGGGAGGCCTTTACCTTACCTTTAGTGGAACAGTACAGGCCATTAAAAAAAAAAAAGTGTCAAAATCTTTACTAAGTGATGACCTAAGTAGGTAATCATGAAACGTCTCTGAGTGCGGCAGTTAATGTGTTTCTAAGTGACCCGATTCCTCGTGGTGATTATGAAATAAGAATCAAGACTTGCTGCCGTACTCAGAGATCTAATCCATCCATATAAATAAAGAGAAGTCCTGACTGACTCATCAACGCCCAGGCCCAGCCCAAACCCTTGGACCTAGAAAGCTGAAATTTTGCACAGAGGTTCCCTTTATAATGTAGACAAGGAATAAGGAAGGATTTTTTGAAATTTAACCCCTAAGGGAGTTAAATAGGGGATGAAAGTTTGTATGGAAAATCGACATTTTTGTAGTTAAACCGACCTCCACGCGGGTGAAACCGTGGGCAAAAGCTAGTATTCAATGATTACTTAAGCCGTCACTTAGTAAAGATTTTGACATGTCATCATCACCGTCACAAATGTGATTGTCTGTCACGTGCTTCTAATTATTAAGGAAATATCTGACTACCACACTCGGAGGCGTTTAATGTAAGGCATAACTAACTGCCGTAGGTACTCAGAGATATTTAATGATTACTTACTTAAGTCATGTCTGTCTGTATGTGTGTCTTACCTAGTCGACATTCCACACATTCGAACGAAGCGCTTTGCTGGGTCCTTTATTATGCGCACAGCCAAGGGTGGCCAAGGAGTGGAATTCCCTGCCTGCGTCGGTTTTTCCGAGTTCATATAACCCTAATCTGTTCTACTGGGTAAGCTCGTTCCATCGTCGACATCATCTCTGCCCTTAGGGCAAGATTGAAGTCAAGAGCAAGCCCATTTATAATAAAAAAAATCACTTAGTAAAAATTTTGACAAATCAAATCTGTTAAAATGTTTAATAAAAAATTTAAATAATTAGGAGTACGTGACATACAGTGACATTTGTGATGGTTGACAGGGGAGAGTGGAAGTAAAAAACGTGTTGCGCCGAGCTCAAGTATTATGGGACAAGGGATGATGATTTATGTTAATGGGTCCCCCTCGCTTCCAAAAAATGCGCTTACTTTTTGCTTTTCTGTCGAGTACTTTAGTTTTAAGAATTTCATTTTTCAATTCCCGCTTATCAATAAAAAAAGTATGTGGAATGATTTGTTAATTCGAACAACCAAATTTGAATCCTTATAAATCCTAAATGGGCATTCTAAACAATCAGTATTCTAACAATGGACATTCTAACAATGGGCATTCTAACAATAATTGGCATAAATCTAACTTTTTAAATACTTTTTTAGAGATACTCCACTTAACATAGATTGTGGAACATAGATTAACGGCTTTTTATTACTTTTTAGTTATTATTTAACTAAGTATGTACGTTTACAATTTTGAAGCAGATACGTTTTTTTTTTAAAAGAAAAGAAAGATTTAAATAACCTACCTACTTCTATTCTCCTGGTAGTTTGTGCCGTAGTTGTACCCTAAACTGTGTGATAGAACGAATGAGAAACTTGAGTCCCGCTGGTTTTACGATTTTAATTACACTCTTTATCGTAGAACTAGTGGGAATGATGAATGAAATGCACATGATAAGGCCATTTTTTATTTTCTAGTTAATTGTGTTTTAAAAGATCTAACATAATCCATTAAAACATTTTAAAAATCCATGACATGTTTTATTTTTATTTCCATATTTTAAAAATAAAAACCAGCATTCATGGACACTGCGAACGAACGAAACTTTTTTTTCCCAATCGTCAACAGTGTTGACGACAGGAACGAAAGGTGTTACCGAATGGGAATTACCCGAAATAATAACTAGCGTTCGTCAACACTGTGAACGAACGAAACTTTTTTTTCCCGATCGTCAACAGTGTTGACGAAAGGGTGTTACCGAGCGGGAATAACCCAAATTTTCCACCTATTTTAATGGGACCTTATATATCGCGTGACAATGTAATAATATCAAAAAAAAAAAAAGTAAAGGTGGCATTAGGAACTTTGCTATGAAACGACGCGACTTCATCTTTGCACTCGTATTTACCCGACTGCGGCGAAGTCCAAAAGGAAGGGTTTTTGTTTGGCCTTTCTCTAGGTATGAAACGTTTAAACGGATTTGTATAAAATATACATCGTTAGATTTGTGTTGGTGGCACGAGTGTACCTACCTACCTACAACCTACCTACATTAAAATTAAAAAACAACGAGCGACTGGCTATACATTAAAATTAAAAAACAACGAAATGTTGCGGATTTTGGGGGTCATAATTATTGTGGAATTCGTTTTCTTCCCATCGAGTAAGGCATGAAAATTAAGGGTTTTAAAAAGAGATTGCAAAATATATAAGTACAACTTAGGTACATGTTCAAAAAAATGAAAAAAACACATAAAAAATCATACGAAAAAAGTTAAATCGTCTGCGAAGTATATTGCACGTACTTAAACTAAAAACTGAGAATATGAGATAGGTAAAAAAACTAAAAGGGGTATACCTACTTCCAACTTTTGTTTAATTTAAAATGTGCTTGTTTTTTTGCTATTTAGTTTATTCAGTCTGATTTTTTAGTTTTTAACGATTTTTTATTTCACAATATGGATTCTGGTGGTCGCCATGTTTAATTTTGATTACTTTCATGTCATTAGTGACACTTACAAGTCAATCGACGTAAGAATCATCAAAATTGGGCCGGACTAGCCTAGCGCTACAGCCTCAACAGTACGATCAGCAACAGAAGTAGCTTAACATTTCGAAATATTAATTATTTGATGTTCGACTCCAGCTATTATTTTTAATGTTTCAGAAGATTATTCTTACTACGGTACTCAGAGATATTTAATGATAACTAAGCCATCACTTAGTAAAGATTTAGACATACTTTTGTATGACAAAGCTGTCAAAACCTTTACTAAGTGATAGCCTAAGTAATCATTAAAGCTCTCTGAGTGCGGCAGTGAGTACTATGATTAAAAAACCTGCTTTGAAACTTTGAGTAGGTAATTTATCTACTTCTAATGCTGAATGTACACATTATACTAATATAATGTTTTCAGCGGATGTCTATAAAACCGGATACGACAGAACATCATTCTGTTGTACTAAACATCGGAAAGCATCGGGTGAGTTTCCTTTGAAAATAATTACGCACAATGCAATACTATCAAAAATCGGGGTAGCGGGGTAGACCGGAAAAAAGATCTGATCAATCCGTCAGATAGATTTCCAAAAAATATTGGACACATTTTTTATTTTTCACGTAGACAAAAATTGAAGACGATGCAGTGCTTCGAAAATTTGACTCGTGTGACGTCACATTTCAGTACATTTTTTGACGCGCTTTATCTTCGATGTCACAAGCCTCCACTCATGATCTTTGACGCGCTTTATCTTCGTCAATTTTTATTAATTTGATAAAACAAAAAACATGATTGTATCCAATATTTCTCGATAATCTAACTTTGCACTAAAAGAAACAGAATCATTTTTGCTTTAGTCAGTCGACATCCCTATTAAATGTTTACAGTACAGTAGAATCCCGATTATCACGAACCTCGATTAACCAATTATCCGGACTCATTCTCCACGGCTCTAATTGCCGATTTAGTAATGATTTCGTCGTAGTCATTACTGATTAACAACTAATTATTTTCAACAAAAAAAAAAAAATATGTTATTCATTATCTTTGAGACTCGTATAGGTGTCTAAATGACGTATAATATTATATGAAAATGTAATATTGTTTGATTTGTCTTCGATTATTTCATGGCTTAGTCGATATAAAATGCCCAATTCTTAAAATGGCTAATTCTTAAAAGAACTAATTCTGGAAATGCTTCGCTTAAAATGCCCAATTCTAGGGGATCGGACAAAAAAAAACTAATTAGTCCGTCAGATAGATTTTCAAAAATTATTGGACACGTATTTTTTCTTTTTTCACGTAAACAAAAAATGAAGACGATACAGTGCTTCGAAAACTCGTGTGACGTCATATGATAGTACATTTTGTACCTACAAGTGACGTTTCAAGCCCCACTCCATGATCTTTGACGCGTTTTATTTTCGTCATTTTTTATTGATTTGATAAAACAAAAAACACGTATTCAATATTTTTCGATAATCTAACTTACGGACTAAACAGAATCATATTATTTTGACCCAGTCCGATCCCCTACAGGCATTTATCGACTAAGCCGGATTTTGGATTGTAAGGAATACCCCAATATACCCCTGGTTTTATTTAATTCGGATAATCGGGATTCTACAGTATTTACAACGAACGGCAGTAAACGGAACCCTTAGGGCTCGTTTACGGAGACGCGGGAAGTCGCGCGGCGCGTGCAGAAGGCTCGTCTCGTGATTTTTTATTAATTTACTGAGAGACGGGTCCACCGCAACAAACGCTGCATTTTAAACTAACTAGCGAAAAATCACTTCTCATCATAAAATCGACTTTTGAAATCGTTAACTATTTCATACATCGCCAGCACGCGCCGCGCGACGCCCCGCCTAGGCCTGTACGTAAACATGCCATGCACATAAGGGTTCGTCATTTCTGTCAAGATAATTATGCGCGTCTAAATCCTTCGTAAGTCTAGTGCTTGCAAGCGCGACTGCTGAGCATGAGGTCCTGGGTTTGGTTTCCGGGTTGGGCAAATTATTATTGAGGTTTTCTGGCAGGAATTGCAACAGGCTCGTATTTTATTTATTACATAGGACTATAGGACTTAAACATAACTGGCGAAATATGTACTATTTGGTACATCTCTGCCTAACCCTTTTAACAGGCGTGACGATAATTATGTTAAATAAATAATAAAATATATATGATATAATATATGATATGTTATTTATATGATATATATGTTATTTAAATGTTTTTTTTTCAAGCAGGCATCAATGTTCGCTGACTATGAAAAAGAAGAGGAATCTACAGTGGAGCTACAGTAATTATTACATTTTATTTTTTTACTTCGAAGTCTAGTTAATGCGGATCTCATTGTACGAGAAATCTATACAAAGTGAGGCCATGTTGTACTGGGAATATAAAGGGTGTAAAAGTTCCGTTGACCAAGCCGAAAGGGACTTGTTTTCCCCCGTCATGCGTCACTGCGAACATTTTTGTTTGTTGTAGACCTTACCTGAGAACCCCCTAGTTACGGAGATATTGGTGATCAACGTTTCAAATTTTCACAGCTGTTTTCTTAATAAGTTAACTTTGCATTACTTCCATGACCCGTTTACGATTCAAAACATTCACTACCACAATGTTTTAAGATTGCTACATTGTGTAACCAAAAAATTGATTTTTCACCCCAAAAAAATATTTTTTTGCGTAGAGGTACTTATAGTTTGATCTTCAATAATGCTTGGTTGACGGCTTCGTGAACCCCTGTATACCTTATTTGAGGGGGGGGGGGGGGGGGAATCATCAAATCACTCCTCCCACTCTGGGCAAAGCGGTAGGGAGTGTCAGAATTCTACTGACTAAAAACCACCCATATTGCTTCTTTGCCCCTGTGCCGAGGCCTATCTCTTTCGAACAACTCGCAGCAGTCGCAGCTCACCCTGTATACCTTGATACTTTTTGACGTGTCATCAATAGGTCTAGCTTAGGCCCACGACACGACTTTTGACCGCAAATGCTACAACTACGAGAAAGTTTGGTCATACACACGCTGACTTATCATATCAAGTTAAACTCTTAGCTTTCCAAAACCAGTATATGGGGATCTCTCATTGTATTGACGCCAGCACATCATTATCAACCTATAATGTTCCCACTGCACGGACTCAGGCCTCCTCTCTAGGAGAGGGATGGACTAATACACCACACGGACCCAATGCGGGTTGGTAGATGTCACATGTCTTAAATTTTTTTGGTTCCATGACATGCCGGTTTCCTGACGATGTTTTGCTTTACCGTTTTGAGAGCAATGGTGATGAAATAAAACACACTAGTAATGCGCCTGGGTTCGAACGCACAACTTACCTACTGTTCGTAGAACGGGGCCACCACCACTGAGCCACCGCTCCTCTCGACGCCAGCACATAAGCTACCCGAATCCCAAATTTCCTCAATCAACCTAATCTATCTATCTATCTATATAAATAAAAGGAGAAGTCCTAACTGACTGACTCATCAACGCCCAGCCAAAACCCTTGGACCTAGAAAGCTGAAAAGAGGTTCCCTTTATAATGTAGACAAGGAATAAGGAAGGTTTTATCGAAATTCAACCCTTAAGTTAGTTAAATAGGGGATGAAAGTTTGTATGGAAAGTCGTTTTTTATTCACGCGGGCGAAGCCGCTGGTAAAAGCTAGTATGCTATAACGATAAGATGACAATATTTAAAGAAAGACAGATTGTAGCAGCCTGATGTTCTGGTGTTTATTATACATACCTACCTATAGATTAGTTAGGTACATAATAATACCTACAGGCATCTAATTACAGTGCAGCAGTAAGTATACCAAAGGATTCTGCGTCCACTGCACTTAATCAAAACGTTGAAGGGATGTCACCGTTGGCACTTGGGTATGTTATTGTCTTTTTGTGTATAAGAATATGAATAATTAAATAACCCGGGCCTGTTCCCGATACCGGTGCAGGGCTACAATTTTTTATATTTTTAAATGTTTTTTTTTTAAATTGTTTTTATAAGAAATATTTAAAAATGTATAAAGTTTGTATAACAATGAATAAAGGGAATAGGGTTCAAAAGTGGCAAGTAGTGATACTTTTTTAATTCAAATGTTTGGTAGCGACCTGCCCGATCTAGGTGTGTCAAAGTCCACTGATGGTCATAGCTTTTCCCACATGAATTAATTGGCCTGCCTTATTTCAGTTTTTTTTTTTTTTTTATACAGTAGAATGCCGATTATCCGGATAAATTAAAACCAGGGGTATTCCGTATGAGCGAAAATCCGGATATCTGAAGAATATTAATAACTTTTAAATAAAGATAGTGTTCATAAACGTCATTTAGATAATCGGATATAAAAATACGGTAACTAGAGCCGTGAACAATGAGTCCGAATAATCGAGATTCTACTATAGCCACCAATTATACAGGGTAGAACCACAATATAAATATGGACAGTACGGAAACTGCCTACAAACGCTCGAAACCGCACACTCACACAAACATGCGCATCGACAGGGCCAGCTAGCGAAACACCGCAGTGCTCTCAGTTGTGCGTGCCGCGCCGAGACGAGTGATTAGTTTACGTTAAAGTTTTTTTTGAAATATCCTCCAATCTTTTTTAAAATACCGGGAACGTATAGGTACGGGTGTTTGAACTCGGCTTCGTCAAAACCGGAGTTATTGTATTTTAAACTTCCTACTAATTTTGAAAGGTAACAATGATTTTTGTTATCGAATTATATTATGTCCTTGTGATCAATCATAATGAATTTTTATTTGTTTGTTATACCGACGCTGCCTACGTGTTATCATTATAATGTCTAACTCAACAACACGCCCAACGAATACCAACGGGGCCAGAATGGGGTAATATTATTATAATAAGTAGCAAGCGGGGCGCGCTGCGGTCCTACGATGCACCGTTTCAGAGTTACGGGCGTTCAAAGTTTCTGGAAAAAAAAAATTGAAATTGAAATATCTAGAAAACGGAGCGTCCTAGACAAAAAAGGACCAAAATTTTGACCCCCCTCTGCCACCCCCGTGATATTTAAGTGAGAATCACATAACACCAAAAAAAAAATTTTTTACGCTGGTCCAACTTTACTTAATAATAACATTTTATTAGTCTAAAACTGTGTATGAAGGAAAGTTCATTGATAATAATAATTTAAAACAATATAATAATATATTCGTTCTTAATAATTATTAATAATATGTTAATTATTTATAGCAGAATTGCACATCACTAGTTGTAGTAATCTAGTTATTTCAATTCGATTCATTGATCACAACAGAATAAAAATATTTAAGAAAAAAAAACAATATCATCAACATTAAAAGGGACAACCCTATGGCTTCAATGAACCGTAGGTAGTTATCGCATCAACTAGGCTTAGTTTCGGTACTGTCCATATTTATACTGTGGTAGAACACACTGACGTGATAACGGTTAGCACGTAATGATTATATCATTCTGAGCCCCATAATGGCCGTAGACATAGAAACATTTCATCGGTTATCAAAAACAGTACTTTCTACAAAAAAAAACTTTTACTTTTTACTTTTACTTATGCAGGAGTGTCCACACCGACAGCCTACAAATGGTACATTCTCATCACCCGGAAATAGACCACTTGATTAACTACGAGAGGGTATGAATGTTTCTAATTTTGTATTAATAGGATCGGTCCCACTGCTGGGCAAAGGTCACCTCCAATTCCTTCCAAGAATTTGTCTCCTAAAGAAGCCACCCTCGGCTCAATTCTTTTTATGAGAAATTGAGAAGAGGCCTTCGCGTTACGCAGGCCAGGGCTAAGTAGGTATGATTTACTAAGCCAGACGTCTGTGTGGTATGTACATACTTATTAGAGTTTGTCGATTGATTTCAGCGCCTAATAAAATATACAGAGTAACCAGTTAATCAAAGATTTGTAGCTCACTGGCAATTTGCTGACACTTTTTCAGCAGGCCGAACAAAAATCACCTTATTTCTTCTTAGAACGAAATAAATATCTTCCAGTACTTCAATCAGCGTAAATGAAGCTGACACATATCAACAATCTTGTAAAACTAGGATATAATGATGAACAGTCTATAAATTCTAGAACAATCTTCCAGGCTTGTCCTATGGAGAAGTGCAAACACCTGCAGGTAGACTCGTTCATGAGGTCGTTGCCACCGTACATGAGAGCCAATCCTTTCACGCACTTTGAGCAGACCTTCGAGGAGTACGAGACTTGCACACCAGGTAAAAGACACTTTATCATCGTAGTCGATGAATTGGGATAAGGGCAAGAGAATGCCCTTATCCCAATTGGGGTTTGGGGGTCCCAGGTGGTGCAGTATGTCGTCTTCCATACTTCGCTATTATTTTTACTCGTCATCTCATGCTCAACAGTCACCTCCTTACATTTACTCCTTTTACACCTTTCAAGGAGGCCTTCTAAGCCATATCATCCTTCACATAGCCCACCTATCATTTATTTGGTCTCGTTTCCATCATCCTTTATTTATAATTTCTACTCAATCTTTAAAAAAAATAGGTACGAGCTACATGATTTTGGTGTATTTATTTTATGTTGCATATTTTGTACTTTAGTTACACATTTTCGATCATTAATGATGCATATTTCGACGATTTTAAGTTTCGTTTAATCCAGTACCTATCAACTAAAAAACTAACTGTAGGCCATAAAAATATTTGTTCAGTGCGGGAATTGAACCCACGACACGCAGCGCATTAGTCGATCGCTCATCCACTGCGACAACAAAGCTGTCTTATAATATTAAGATACAATGACACTACCAACAGAACAACTAGAGATGCTGCAACAACGCATAGAAAACAGGATGAAAAAGGAGTCTCAAAAGGACCTCGAAACTGAAAGCAGCTCGGGCAGTGAGCCATCAGAGTGGTACAGTACTGGTGTAGCAGTCCAGACGTCGGATACCGACATTCTGCCGCCCTGCACTTGTCAACGCAGTCACGGAGCCCTGGAGTCGCCTGCCTCCAGGCGCAAGTCGCCTGTGCTTGATCGTAAGTAGACATTGCAGAGCTGGGTGGCAACGCCAGAAGGGGACGATCTGAAATACATTATCATCATCAGCCTTTAATGTTCCCACTGCAGGGTGAGACCCTGCAGCATGTATGCATTTATTTCATCGCCGCTGCTCTGGAACTGGAAATTATGTTTTTCCTACTCCTCCGCTATTCTTTTCTGATTAATTTCGTTGCGGGATCCAAGACAGTTAAATCGTTTATCTGGGACTTCGTCGGGCTTCATTGTCTCAGCGCTTTTCTTGTGGTCGCCACTGTTGATTCTGGCTTACAGGAGTTTCAGTGGTTTGAGAATACAGGGGCGGACTTGTACTAATAAAAAAAAAATCGGTTGTCTGTAAAATCTGTTTACTGACGATAGTTGAACGTGACAACGTCATAAGAAAAAAAAAAAACAATTGACACGCCGTTGCTATGGAACGCCTCAGAGCGAGGTAACGACGCATGACGTCATCTTTTTTCGTGCGTGCAGCCGGCCATCGAATTATAAGACGTTATCACGTCAAAAAAAAAACACAACTGCTCTCAAAACGGTGAAGGAAAACATCGTGGGGAAACCGGCATATCTTAGAACCAAATAATTCGAAGATATGTGACATCTACCAACCCGCACTAGGCCCGCGTGGTGGATTATAGCCCATCCCTCTCTTATAGAGGAGGCCTGAGTCCCTGCAGTGGGAACATTACAGGCTGATGATGATGAAATCTTTATAATCGTTGCACTAGTTGTAGCTAAATCATAGTACCTACTTCAACGAACTTCTTCCTTTTCATGTGAAGTGAAAAATTTGGAGCTTGTGAAAGTAGCCATGGACGCTATTCACAAAGAATGCCTCTTCAGCGATAAAATAGAGTTCAACAGGTTCAAACTAATCGGAAAGGACATGGATTGGAAGGAGCAAATGTAAGTTAATAATGTCATCTTTATTTGTTCAACGATTATTTTTGGTTTGAGAAACTCCTCTGGTGAACTGCTAAGAGCGGCGTTCCAATTCCAGGGTTGGGTGATAAGTTTGATATTGTTATTAGGCATTTCTAGAAAACCTGTAGCTTCTAAAGAACCAATGTGCTGAAAATCAGTTGGTCCCATCATGTAGGAAAAGCAGGTACCTTCACAAGCTACCAGAACCAATGCCTCCAGTATATTTATGTAATTTGAAACTTTATTTTTAGTCGACAGGAGAAGCTTGATGCAAATTTTAAGGAAAACAGGTACCAAGAAATTACAAAAATACTGAATAAACATCCCAGCCTCCTTGACATATTTCAAGCAAACACGAAGTAAAAGTAATGAAAGAAACTTCTAGTGTAAACTTTTTATTTCTAAATCAATTGTAACAAACAAACTAAAACCTAATAAAAACATTGAAATATAACAGACATATTTTATATCTACTTCTTATGAATACATAGCATAATTTAGAACATCCAAAAACATTTATTTTAATAAGACAAACACGATCACAAAATATTTAAAAATGTTTTAAGTACTTTTTACACACAATTACAAACAACTATGCACTTATTATGTGGATTTCACGTGTTGTAAGTGCATTTTTTATGTTTTATAAATATTTTATATGTTAGCACGAAAACACTCCGGCCGGTTGGAGCATATATGATTTTGAACTTATTTAAGCATATTAGTAAGGCTATTTTTACATTCCATTTTATTCAGAGCGATATCATTTATTTCTGCCGGCATTCCCTCGTGAATGGTTGTTAAATTTTCTTGTCTCATCACACTGTCTTTGAAATCCTCGAAAATTTCTGGGTAACCACCACCCATATTATCTTCGCAGTCGCCACTCAGCTCTACTTCTTTGAAGACATCGGATTTGATTCTATCCACAGTATCATTAATTTCTGTGTTGACCACATCACTTAGACTAGGAATAGAAATAGTTTTAAACGAGTCTTTGGCAACAGGAGTTTTTATGTCATCCAGCTTACTTTTAGACTTTATGAGTTTAAGGGAATTAGTAG
This sequence comes from Diarsia dahlii, assembly GCA_949775195.1. NCBI lineage: Eukaryota > Metazoa > Arthropoda > Insecta > Lepidoptera > Noctuidae > Diarsia > Diarsia dahlii. The sequence continues at coordinate 15,400,653 of OX459213.1, forward strand.
TTTTGACTGGCATTATTATACATTCATGTTTCACGTCCAGGTTTGAAGAGACACTGTCAGAATTCATAGTTATGTTGCTCGTTAGGACTTCTACCTCCTTTCGCCACGTTTGTTTTCTTTCTAGCTGCTTTTGTAGTTCATCTATTCTTTCTTCTTTAAGTTTAAATAGACTGTCTAGATGATCAACCTGTGTGGTAGAAATATTTGAATGAAAAGGGGTTCGAATAATTTGGGATGCCTAACTTTTGCTAGATAATTCAATTTTTTAAATAGCAGTCACTCTTAAAATTCACACTATAATTTACAAACGTGACGCTTCAAATTAGATTTAGAACAAGATTTTGTTTAATTTAAAACGTTTTTGTATGATATCAGGTAAGAATTAACTTTATACGATTTACTAATGGCGGAAATTAGGCAAACCAGCCTTCTTCAAGATTCTTTTTTATGATTGTTTCTACTCACTTTTTGCTTGAGCACCTCCGTAGCTTCTTTCGCGTCTTTCAGCTCTTCTTTGAGGGCGCAGTACTGCTCGTAGCTGATCACCTTCTGCTGTACTGTCTCCAACACGCCGTTGACCCTCATTTTGACAGGCACCACCAATACCTGGTCTGGAACATTTTAATTTTATTTATTTAAATGGGTTGTTGTGTAGGGTAGGAAATATACGAGAGAAAGATCAGGCGGCCTAAAATGGCTGCTTTAGCAGAATCATCATAGGAAAATAATATGAATTACGTTATAATTATTAAAATTGTCATAGACGCAGTTAATACTATGAATTTATTGTCACTCTGTCATCACTTTACTAATTGTATGATCATTATCGTGCCCATATCCCAATTGAATTGAAACGTAAGTATTTCATAATTATTTTCTCCCTAAGGACTTCTACTCCTTTTTAGGGATTGGCCCAGAATATCAGCAGAACACCAGGGAAATTGGAATGAGGGAAGGCCTTTGCACTGGAGTGGGACAGTCACCCTTTAAAGTTCCCACTGCTGAGACACATATTTTTTCTCTGTGAGAAGAAGTTGCCTCTGAGGCTCTAACCCACCGGCTTCGGCCGTGTACGAAACCGTAGTTTCGTAGCTGGTTTCGATGAAGGAATGATTTGTCCTTGTACGTAACTGGTTTCGATGGAGGACATATTTGTCTTTGTACGAAACCACGGTTACGTACAAGGAATTTTTGCAAAAATATGAAATTTTACTAGTTACGAACAAGGCATAATAATTCTTTTATCGAAACTAGCGATTTATGTGATAATTGGTCCAGGATCCAATAGCCGCAAATATCAATCTGCAAATTTTCTAAAAATTATTATACATGGTGTAAACCAACGCTTTACGAAGCCGTCAACCAAGCATTAGGACCATCAAACTAGTACTTAGTTACCTATGCAAAAAAATATTTGGTCTAGTGGCAGTAGCTCGGTTGTAAGTAAGTCCGGTTGACCGAACTATAGTTCGGTTGAAATATAGCACCGAACTGCAGCCACTCTTTAGTTGCAACAGTTCAGTTACATTTTTTTTTGTTTGAGTAAATAAGGATAGGTAGTCAAGTCCCACAAATTACCAGGAGAGCAGAAGTAGGAAGGAGGTATTGAAAGGTGTTGAAAACTGGAATGTTTTTTTTAAATAGCTTATTTAGTAAACTCTCACAAACTACGAGGAGAACAGAAGTAGGAAGGAGGTATTGTATTACAAAAGAGATACCGCGGCCTCGACACAAAGGGTTAAGAAGGATCATGGGTGGTTTTTAGTCAGTAGAAGTCTGACACTCCCTACCGGGAGGAGTCATTTGATGATTTCCCCACTATATAATTCACCATTCTGGCCTCCTGATAGGCTGTGGGACTTTACTATCCTTGTTTCTCATTTTCAACAAAAAAAAAACCTCCTGGTATAAAGATTTGATTTAAAAATTCCAATTTCCTATACCTCTTGCCTACTTCTGTTCTTTTGGTAATTTGTGGGACTTTACTACATATCCTTATTTTCTCAAACAAAAAAAAATGTAACTGAACTGTTGCAACTAAAGAGTGGCAGTAGCTCGGTGCTATATTTCAACCGACAACCGGACTAACAACGGAACTACTGCCACTAGACCATTTTTTTTGGGGCGAAAAATCACATTTTACGTCATAAAATAATTGGAAGCACCTAGACCAATCAGAGAAGCCAATCATCTCCCCAGACACACTTATAAAGTGAAAAAAAAAACAATTGTTTTAGTTATTAAATACTTACATAATTATATAACATAAATAATATGTAAGTAGGTATTAAAAAAAAATTAAGAATTTGATTTTATATTTATTCTATTACCGACTTACTTATTTTTGTTAAGTTTGATTTTCTGTTGTCGTTACTAAAAATTTATCAAATGTTTTTTTTTTACATGAATTTGATCGTTTATTTATTTTCTTCTTAGCGTGTCGATGACAATTTATTTAAATTGAGTCGGCCCAAAATTTGGCGACGAGTTTGGCACTTTCAGTAGCTTTTAGTAGTAGGTATTTATTTTAATACAGACGTACCTACCTTGTTTCAATAATTACAAGATGAAGGTCATTTCAGTAGACAGCAAACGCGTCTACTGAACTACCTCAATCACCAAAATAATACCTCAATCGAAACTACCTAGTTACGTACAAGGACAAATCATTCCTTCATCGAAACCTTATCAGTAAATTCTTCGTACGTAACCATGATACATAACCGTGGTTTCGTATAAAGACAAATATGTCCTCCATCGAAACCAATTACGTACAAGGACAAATCATTCCTTCATCGAAACCAGTTACGAATCTACGGTTTAGTAGACGGCCGAAGCCAACCCACCACGTGGGCCTATATGTTTTAAATGTCTGTTATGAACGAAATAACGGTTTAGCGAGCTATAGAACGGGCTATGCTTGGAATCTCTGTGAGGTATCGAAACCGAAACGAATTGATCCATGAGAAAAACAAGGTTTTCAACATGGCTTGATAGAAATGGCAAGTTGAAGTGGCAAAGGCCCAGCTATATCAGCAGTAGGAATGATGACCGTTGGGGTAGACGTGTTCTAGAGTGGAGACTGCGAGTCGGCAAGCCTGACGTTCTCAGGTTAGATTGGCAATGATCTTCGAACACGGTGATATAGTAGAATAAAGTTGCTGAGAATCGAGAAGAATGGCGTGCAATGGAGCCTCTGTCCAGCAGTGGAATGCAGTAGGCTGATAATGACGAATAGGGTGGGGTAGAATAATAATACTAGTACCATAAATGGCGAGCCCAGGGGCCAATAATACGGCAAACCCATAAGGCAAGCAGATTGTTCAGAAACCATCATGAAGAGTAATCCTACTAATATTATAAATGTGAAAGTTTGTGAGGATGGATGGATGCTTGTTCTCTTTCACGCAAAACTACTGAACGGATTCGGATGGCATGTAGCACACATAGTTTATAACCTGGATAACACATAGGATACTTTATCTCGGTAATATGATCCCGTAGAAGAAATATCGAACTAAACGTGGGTGAAAACATAAGCAGTACGTTATAAAGGGCAAGCCAAACTTTTAGTCTTGTATGAAAGCACCACCACTACATACCATCATCTCCGCAGGCTTCGTAGTAGCTACCACCGCTGGACATATTCTGTTCAGCATCTCTCATGGACTTGTTCATGTCCTCATCGCGACGGATTTTGTCTCGAACTGGAATGACGAAAATAGGTAGGTATACCAAAAATATTTTTTTATAAGCCGTGATGCCTTCATGAACATACACATTTATTTCTGGAGTACCTTTAATAGGTGTAAAAAATAAGTTCAGGACGCCACAGCATGTTAAGTATAACCAAAACATAGGTAGGTTACACATTACATTAGACAATCTAGGTTTTCCTATCATCATAATAATTCTCTTGCTCTTATCCCAATTTATCTATAGACCAGCACAATGATTTGAATGCTTAAAATTGATTACTACAGTAAAACATGATTTAAAATGCTTGGTTTGCTACTTCATGAACGGGAACCTAGGTTTACACCTCGTTGAAGACCTTAACAATATCTAGCAGTGATTGCCAAGTGGTGTGACCGTAGGGCTGCCAAGACATAGGTCCCGAGTTCGAACCCGAGGGACGCACCTCGTGATTTTTCCGATGCATGTGTGTGTATATATATATATATATATAAATGATCCCGACCGATTTCGGCCACAGCGACTTGGATCTGCCTATTAAGAGCATCGTTGGTGTGCATGTGTGTATTGCTTCGTTGAATAAAAACATCGTGAGGAAGCCAGTATGCCTGAGAGGTATTTCTCGACGACATGTTAAGCCAACTCAGAGGTCCACGAGCGGCATGAAAACTCTGGCACCAGGTTACACATTAACCACACGATGAAAGGAGACAATATCAACTCACCATTGATATAATAAAACCCTAGATGCACAGTCTCGAACAAAACAAACAGTCGAAGCTGTCGCCAAACACTCACCAATACACGCACTACTACATGTAGTTATCGTCACTATAAACATATTTTTTTTGGCAAATTCAACCTTACGCAGATTCCTTTTACAATGCAGTTATAAAAAGCAATATAAAAAGTATTTTGTACGACCGTGCAGAGACGCGAGCGACGCGAGAATATTTGAAATGAGTTCATTGTGAACTCATTTTAAGCGGACGGTTTTGAGACGCGGAGTGTGTATCTTGGGTTTTATTATATCAATGCAACTCACCCATAACCAGAACCCTCTCAATGACCCCCGGCGTGGAGTTAGCCAGCTGTTCCATTGTGTTGCAGCAGAGACTCAGCTTGAGCTTCTTCAGCACCTTCCTGTTGAGGGTCATCCAGTTGTTGAGCTTCAGCGAGTGGCTGTTCCGCGGTGGGTAGTTGTGCATCTCCACCAGCTTTGGGTAGTGGACGCCCAGGATTTCTGCTAGGAGGACTGAAATAATTGCTCATTATAAAACATCATCATAATTCTCCTGCCCTTATTCTAATTTATTTGGGGTGTTTTCTTCTTCAATATTTCTCTATATAACCCGTCATCTCAACAGTCACCTCCTTTCTAGCCATCCATTACTTACACAGTCTGTACATGTTTTCTTTGGTCTTCCTCTACTCTTACCTAAAGCCATCTACGTTTCTGCGTTTTATTCATACACTAATTCTCTAGAATACCCTCTGACAGGCAGATTACAAAATGATTAAAATACGTAGTTGACTTTTGAAGTATATGTGGGCCACATTTTAATATTTCCTTTAAGAATATGTTGAACATTAGTTTCTACGCTGAGTATGCCTCCATAAAATACAAACATGAACTCACGCTTTCTACCATGGGGGTATTCACGATCCTTACATACTCCTTTTCCGACGTGCACGTTCATACATCTGGTCATACACGTACACCGGTTGCAAGTACACGCACCTACAAGTGTATGACTTTCTAGGGCGCCCCTGTCGGCATTGCCATGCTTACTCCCTATAGAGACTTACATACTAATAACGGGAGAGAACAATAGCGAATATTATAGAGATCAAAGACTAAAGAGTGTTTTACCAGCATCAGCAAAATCCCGATTAATTTTCTTCGTTGTTCTCGATAGTTTAAAAGTATCGACCCATGCCAGTACTGATTCGATTTCCGATAGTGGTATTGGAGATTCTATATTAGCCATCATGGTTCATTTAAATATTATTAATAATAAATTAAGTTGTTTATATTCTTTATTTTATTTAGTATTGATTGTTCGACAGTATAAATTTCGTGTTTGTTAAATGTTGACGGTTGTCACACAACGTTTTAGAGGTTGTTTTTTTTTAATTAGCTTTTTTGGGCCAGTCTTTCTTAAGGAATAATAATGAGGTTTTAAAGGTAGTTAAATCTCTTTATTATAAGGTAAAGCACATAATAATATCTTACTTATCATTACCAGTGTATCCTACTTCCTACTACTATAATCCTACTATTATTATAAATGCGAATGTTTGTGAAGATGGATGGATGTTTGTTACTCTTTCACGCAAAAACTACTGAACGGATTTGGATGAGCAGAAACATTGGTAATAACCTGGATTTACACATAGAATACTTTGTATCCTGGTTGTATGACCCCGTGGGACAATTTCCGAACTCTACGCGGCCGGGCGAAACCGCGAGTATAAGCTAGTCACTATCACTACATTATTCCTCCACCGCGTCTAGGTCTGTCTGTATGTTCGCGATTTTCATGCTGTTTGCACCAATAAATAGAGTGGTTCTCGAGAAAGGTTTGAGTTTATAATAATTTGTCAAGTTACGACTTACTAGGTACATCCACGCGAGCGAAGCCGCGAGTATAAGTTAGTGTTATATACATTTGAATTCTTCGCATAGCAGTTACATAAGACTTCCAATGGTTTGATAAACAATTCATGCTATAACCATGTAAACGTCAAACGTCTCCAATATTCCATATATATTTTAGTTTCTACATTAACAAACTGCCTGTAAAACTTCACGTTAAAATTTTGTTGCGATTCGTTTTTCCACTTGTCCGTTGCCATTTTCGTTTTTCAACTTTTCCGTTGAAGTTTCACTTCTACTACCTAAGTATGTGTCCCAGACCAGAACACATGACGTTTTTTTTAGTTTTGGTTGCTTTTTTTTTATTATTTGACTGATTAAATAATACAGTAATTAGACTGATTTGGCATTCGATTTTATTTATATCTCATTAGAATTTAACAAGATTTATGGTAATAATCAAAACAAACAACATTTTTGAAGTGAAAACTTCTTTAGCGGCGCTGAGCACTTTTTGTTGTATGGGTAAAAACTTTCGATCAACATCACGTGACCCTGACGCGAGTTTGAAAGTTAATATTGAAGTTTTCACTTCTGCCGGCACTCCCGGAGTGCTACCTTTTTTTTTTGTCGTGCCACTTTTACCAAATGTCCGCACAAACTTTCTGATAGACTATCTGGCTATTATGTTTGGTGACCTGGCAACCCTAGTTCCACACAATTAACGATCGTAAGATAAAGAACAGCCTTCCCGATTTTTAAATTACGGTTATTTAGAATAAGAAATATGTGCAAGAATCATAAGACTCTACCTGAAGTGATATTAAATCGTTTCTTGCTACATAAATACAAAACAGTCAGTTCTAAAAATACTTATTGTTAAAAGTTCAAAGTAATGCATAAAGCATTGTTCGAAGAAGGTGCAATAAAAGTCGTTAAGCTTGTCCAAAGTTACACCTTTCTAATCCTACAAAAATAAGTCCATTCTATTGTTTGAATATAACAATACCAGCTTGCCATAATTAGGACAATGCATTTTACGAATTACCGAAAATCTTTAACAACCCACCCATCTGAGCTTATAAGTACATAATAGGATTAACAAAAGGCATTATGTTCATTAGCCATCCCTTCCCACTTTACCTGAATCTTATTTTGCACAGGCGATAGGTACTAAATGTCAGCGACCTTGAGCGACGCGCCACCCACATCTTATTTCTTTTCTTTTACTCTAAAACCACATCAAATTTGAAAAATCTAATGCGGGCGCCACACTATGCTCCTTGCGCTGCTCATCGCTTTGCTCCTCGCGCTGCCGCTATTTGCCGCGATGTTGCCCGCTCTGCCCACACACTGCTCTACTCGCGCAAATAATCGCGCAATTAATCGCGACGCTCCTCACTTGGCATTTGCCTTTGGTGGAGAATGGAGGACGAAACTGTGGCAGCGTGCGCGCTATGCATTTTTAGCATAGCTTTTTTTTATTGACTAGATGCCAATAATGATTTTTTTTTTGCTTTCAACTCTTCTACTCCTATTTTCATTATTTCTCCAAGCCTCACCAAAGCATCGTGTAGGTACATAAAAAAATATAATTAAATTAGAAATAAATCGAGTAGCCGACTTTAAGTGCAGGCAACGCGTGGGTAAATAGTCCCGGCCTTATAGGTATTTAATAAAATAGTAGACTAGGTACATACCTACCGGCCGACTACTTAATATTTCTCTATTTCTTCATAGTGTAATTTTAACAACATAACTATTATGATACGTACCTACCTACATTTTTCGTAAGTCGTTTAAAAATAATAAGCCAAAGTTTATCTTTTTAAAACAAGCTTTCAAATAAATAAACATATCTTATGTTTCGAATGATGATTTTTGTGTTGTGGATCCCAAATAATTGGCTCCGCAGACAATAAATCAATAAATAATAACACTTTATCGTTCAACCATTCTACGGCACTTGGCGAGGACATGATAGATATGAAGCGTGCGTCTTGCGTGAGCGCTCGATGCGGACTGCGACCGCGCGATTATGTGGCCAGCCACTCGCGCTCGCATTGCCGGCCCTTTGACTCGCTTACAAAAGCCGACAAAATTGGGAGCGATGGGCAGGACGAGGAGCATGACGTGCGGCATGACGAGTAACGTTGCCACACTATGTCCCTGCCTCCTTTCCTCGCTACTTCCCATGCCACTCGTCGAGTGTGTGGCGCCCGCATAAAACACTATGATGCTAGTAAATAATATGTAGTATTTTTAAAATCACTTTTCATGATTCTAGACTTGATAAATTAAGAGAATTGCAGATTAGGTGGCCCTAATCAGTAATTCTCTTAATTTATCAAGTCTAGTTCGGTGCTGTGTTTACGGGTCTGGTTCATAACATCGCCAGTCACTACATCGATGGTCGCTGTATCGAACACGATCCATCGACGGGTTAATGAATCGACAGTACCCCAAATCGATGGTACCTACACTACATCGACAGTACACCAAATCGATGGTGCGCTATATCGACAGTACCTACACTACATCGATGGTACGCTACATCGACAGTACCCCAAATCGATGGTACGGTCAGCATCAGAAGTATATTAACATTACTCAAAGTTTCGAAGCTGTTTTTTAATAAAAACTTGTTGGATATTAGGTACTCGTAAAGTCGTAACTACATGATAATGGAGTGTAAGGACTATTTTAACGAATAATCTTCTGAAACATTATTAATATTCCCAGGTCGGTCAAAGTGTTATATATGTTGCAGGCAAAACTCATAATCAGTCAAAACTACTTTTGACCGTCAAAACTATTATAAGATGGTTTCTGCTTTATTTTTCTACTAAATTATAATAACCTAAATGTCGTCAGGAAACTTATTAGGTTTGTTAGGTTTTTTTTTTGTTGACCCTTTGGATAACCTTGTACGATAGCTAACATTTATTTCATTAGAATAAACGCGTTATAACGCAATAAGGGTTTTGACTGAAACCAGTCAAAAGTAGTTTTGACTGATTAAGAGTTTTGCCTGCAACATAATTATATACGCCCACGGAGACTGAATTTGTGCCCGGTTGATGGCGTAGGCTCGCCCCATATTACATGGAACTTCAACCTTGGGTTAAATGTGGGTGTACCTACCTACTAATGGGTGCCACCCATGCCTAACCCTTCGCGGATTAATAAATTAATAATAATAGGCATGATGTTATATTATGTATGTGTTATGTCACTGACGTTGTTACAGCACGGTTAGTCTACTTTAGTTATTTTCACAGCGTTATGTCCTACGGTATTCTGCTGTGGGGCAAAGCTGCTGATATTCAAAATATATTTGTTCTGCAGAAGCGAGCGGTTTGTGCAATTTATCAGCTGGGTGCCCGAGTTTCCCTTAGAGATTTTTCTAAGGAGATTGGTATTCTCAAGGTTGCTTCTCAGTTCATCTTTGCCAACATTTTATATATAATTAAGGTCCCATTAAAATAGGTGGACAAAATTTTCACACCACCAAAATAAAGACAATGGTAAAAATAATAATAAGAAAAACGCATTTAAGTACCTGCTCATAAAGGACGAGTTTGTTCTAGAGTGCCGGCAATTTATTATTGTAAGTCAAAATAAAATTTAGTGCTTATTTTTGTTTAGAAATCTTTGTTTAGGCGTACTGAACGCTGTGTTAAAAGTCCACCTATTTTAATTGAACCTTATATTAGACAAAATATCTACCTGTACACTAAAAACAGTGATATCCACAACTTTTAACACTAGAAATAAGCATAAACTACGCGCTCCTTTTCACCGGCTTTACAAAGTTAACCTAATTTATTCGTAGGGCTCGCTCGGGATAACATTTTATAATAAACTGCCATCTTCTTTTTTGGACTTGCCATTTAATGCGTTTAGCCAAAGTAAAATCTAAACTCTTTTGCAAAAAAAACGGGCACTTCATATTTTTTTCTCTACTTCAATGAAGAAGGACAAGTAAGAGGTTTTATTAATTTGACGATGTGTTGGCATGTTATTTGAAGAATCCTGGCATGATTCTGTACGTTCCAAATTTAAATTTTGAAATTAACAAAAGGAAAATAATGATTATTGTAGATTATTGTAAAATTGCTTTACTAATGGCGCGAATTGCTGAAACGATTTTATTACTGATTACTAAAATTTTAAAACTTTTTGGATATTTTCTGCAAATTAAACAATTTTATCTTTCTTTTTACATTAAATACCACTTTTTGACATGAGTGATAAAGCGATACGGGCCGGTAAAATTATAGCCCTACTTGAAGAAGGTTGTTCGCAAACTTACGTGTCTCAGCGGCTAAATGTGAGTCGTTCAACTGTCCAGAGGACTTGGCAACGGTATCAAGAGACCGGTTCGGTCAAAAGAAGACCCGGTTCGGGAAGAAAACGACGCACAGAACCAAGAGATGACCGCTTTTTGGTGAGTCAGGCCTTGCGGAATCGTAAGGCGTCAAGTGTGGACCTGAAGAAGAGCCTTGAAGAAGTAAGAGGAGTAGAAGTTAGCTTGTGGACCGTCAGGAGGAGGCTTTTGGCTGCCAATATCAGGAGTTACCGCCCGGCTCGGGGACCTAAATTACTCCGTGAGCACCGTGTTGCTCGACTTCAGTTTGCTCGAAACTGTGCTTCATGGACTCTGGAGGACTGGAATAAAGTATTGTTTTCTGATGAAGCTAGAATCTCTTTGTGTGGAGAGGACCGACGCCGGCGAGTGCTACGAAGACCACGGGAACGCTATGCGGAAGTGTGTTTCGAAGAAATCACTCCTTATGGCGGAGGCTCCGTTATGTTTTGGGCAGCAATTAATTCGACGGGGCGTACGGAGTTAGTTCTCATAGAAAATGGAACATTAAATGCACACCGGTACATAATGGAAGTCCTAATTCCATATGCACAACCCGCATTGACTACACTTGGGGAAGATTCCATTTTTATGGACGACAATGCTCGCCCGCACCGTTCTGGCGACGTGGAAGCGTACATGCAAGAAGTTGGGATTTGTCGTTTAGATTCGCCAGCTCGAAGTCCTGACCTCAATCCAATTGAGCATGTCTGGGATGTTCTAAAGAGACGGGTAAGATCAGTGCAACATGCTCCACAAAACATCAGGGAGCTAAAAAGAGTCATTGCAGAAGAGTGGGAACGTATTCCTCAAAACGTCATTAAAAACATCGTGGAAAGCATGCCCAGAAGGATTCAAGCTGTGATTTTGGCAAGAGGAGGTCACACTCGTTATTAGGTTATTACATTTGTAACTTTATTTAATTAAACAAAGTAAAAAAATCTTCTTGTCTTTATTGCCGACCACTTCTTATTGTTTGGCCGTGTACATCGGTTTTAGAGAATTCATAGTTTTTTTTTTTAAATTGCCACAGTTCACTTCACGCGTATTAATTTACACGATTATTAGTATACAGACTACGTCAAACAATTAAATTTCATTGAATTAACTCAAATCGACCTTAGAACGTAAATTTCCTAAGGTGCCCGTTTTTTTTGCAAAGGAGTGTATATAGGTACTTAGATGATAAGAATAGTTGGTCGCTGAGTTGAACACAAGACAATGTTTGTTATTTATGTTCTTTCTCCAAAATTAGTTTACTACTGATATGTTATGTATTTATTATTTTATTTTTACATTGTTTATTTTTATAATATACTTTTGTTTATTAATGATTTTGTCTGTAATAAATCTTAAATTAAACTGACACCTTGCTATTGTATCGAGTCTGGTTCTTATAGCCAACCTAACAGACAGATGTGTGCTGCGGAGTTTGTTCCGCCACTTCTTCTTTCCAGCTAAACCGACTCATTGGGTAAAACTTGGAATACCTACGGGGGCTAGAACTGTGTCGCCAGTCCTAAAAATTTCGGGCTCTAAAAATGACGTCTTTCAGGATGGCAACATTAGTAAAAATGAAAAGATGCCTTTATGTTTAAAAGCTACCATATGGTAGTTTTAGCGACATTTTTGGTTGAACTATCATGGCCAGTATAATATTTCGGCAAATTTATTCAATATTAATATTATTAAAATTGAATAAATATAAATGTAATTAATGCAGAATTAAATAGATATGCAATTTATTTTCAAAATTATTTGATTTCTAAAAATTATGTTGGTAAGTTTTGGTTAAAAGTACCTGGCAGCCCCATCACAAGAAAAACATGGCGCATGTTGATGTTTTTTCTTGTAAATTCACTTCTTTTCTAACTTCTCTTTTTGCAATTTGCAACGTTAAAGTGTTATCCTCGCCATTAACGACGTAGAGTAAAGTCTACCTAGGTTCCTCCGTCTGTTGTGTGCCGAAACACCTGAGTGTTGTGTACGAGACAGTGACCCTTTTTTGTTTTCAAACATGAAGGAGAATAAAAGTTAAATTAAATATGTTCTATGTGTGGTTCTTCGCCTGTCGATGACCCCGAAATCACATTATTTAGGTTTCCAAAACCTGGTTCGACAAATATTCTCCGGTAAGTGCTCCTATATTATTGGCTAGATCTATAGATTCACGCATGCTCCATTTAGAATTTTAGATACTTGTTAAATAAGCCCCCTAGTCCAGATTTGTGATTGGTGATCCGTAATTACATAAAACTATTGCCTAACTAAGCAGGTACTTAATTTACCTATTCTGTTTCTTTCAGTTGTGAGCAAAGTATTGCTGTCCAGTCAAATCATGGATAAACAAGGACTTTCAGATGAAACTGCACACTGAACACAGGATGCTATGTCATCTGCATTTTAAGGAAACAGCATTTTTGTGGACTTCCCATCCAAGAAAAAATAGAGACGTTTTGCTTCACCAGATGTGAAGGTAAGATAAACAGTGAGAAACAAATTTAAAGTAAAAACGGCACTAGGTATTGTGGGATACCCAACCTAGGTATTGTGGGATACCTACCCAACAGAAGTGGAGCTTCTTACGCATTGTATAAAAAATTCTTCTTGAGGGATGAGTGGAAGGCTATAGGGGAAGCTTTTGCCCAGCCGTGGGACAGTATAGGCTAGAAAAAAAAAAGGACAGGAGTAAGAAATTAAGTAAAATCCTTAACCTAGCATCATAATAAAATGAAATATTATGTTCTATTACAGGTCAATTAACTGCTGACGCGGCTGTTACAGCGGATATTATATCCAGAATGGACATGCTATTCGACACTCTAAACAGCGACACGGTGGATCTGTGGAGAGGAAAATACTGATGTCTTTGGTCTTCTTTCTTTCTCGTGTGGTTAGTCTTACTTTAACTTGTTTGATAATCTTATTATTATAGTATTCATATTATGATGTTTATTGAAACATTTATTGTGTTAAATAAAGTAATTCTGATATAAAAGACAAACCACTGTTTTTATTATAAAAAATACTAGTAAGAAGCTTTGACTTTTATAAATAAACCACTAACTTGTAAGTTTTGTCAAAATTCAAAGTTTTCTACAACCAAGAATTGTTTCTTAATCACCTGATAAAGTACTGTTTGACCACAAAAGCGGAGCTGGAAAATTGTGATCAGTGAAATTGCACACCAATTAACATTGGTCACAGTTTCCCAGTTCTGCTTTTGTGGGCTAATTATAAAAATAGTTAAACCTGGTTTAACTTACGCTTGGTTTATCTCGCATGCCGTCTCACTTCAAAAATATTCAAAAGAAAGTGACGGCATGCGAGATAAACCAAGCGTAAGTTAAATCCAGGTTTAACTATTTTTATTAATAAGGCGCGCGATTCAGAAATACGCGTCATCGGCGCAGCGCCATCTAGTGGAGAGCGGTCGAACAAGAAATCGGATTTTAAATTACCCGCTTTCGCGAGTTTCCGGGGGCACCCACCAGGAGGCGCTCAAAATCGTGCCATTTTATTTGTTCCTAGTTGACATTCTTCTCGCTAGAGTATATATGTTCTGTGAGCTAAACACTAGGAAGTGTCGATGGGTGGGCGTTTTGGGGGACTGTCTTTTATAAAAATGTAATAAGTAAAGTTAAGTAAATTTTGACGTTCGAAAGTGCTAATTATCAGCCTAGTTTGAATAAATGACTTTTGATTTTGATATTTGATTTCCTTCCATCCATCCATACTTACTTACAAACTTTCGCGTTTATAATATTAGTAGGATAGGATGGACTCATATACCTACCTAATTTTTATTGTCCCAAAAACAGTTAAACACAGCATCTCACCGCATCTCGTTAAATCAATCACTAGATATTTTCTCCCGTTCCATTAGAAAGCACCATTTTGCGATACCCGTCCATCACATAAAGTGCATCGTATTAACTATACTACGTACTATCTACGACCATTATAACTTAAACCCTCTCCTCTCGTCAACTAGAAAGATTTGTGAAGAAAGATGCAGTTATAGGTGTCAGTGTAGACTGGTCGTAGTGATATTGGTGTTGTAACTGTACATTTTCTATAGAAATCCAGCTTTCTATCGCTTGTGGGCGAAGTGACATATGTGTTCCGTTTCGCTAAAGTATTCGTGGCTAAGTTATCGATAAACGGATAAAGAAAGGTCATGGAAATATTTTTTGTCTATTGAAAAGCAAAGTTGGGCTTTGAAGTCGCTGCGCAAGTTCGTTTAGCCTCTGTGACAATCGAGCTTCATCTGTTCTTGTAAAGTTAAATTATCTTCACATTAGCAAACTGCCTTGTAGGCAATTGTAGGCCTAGTGGTCAAAAGCGCGACTGCAGAGCTTGAGGTTTTGGGTTAGATTCCCGGATCGGGCAATGTTATTGGATTTTTCTATCACGATTTTTTCAGTAATAGCCCGGTTGATGACAATAGGCTTAAGCTCGCCCCATAATTTTGTAATGTCTGTAAATTTAAGTAACTTTGTATTTTGTATGTAATTTGGGATTGAATGCCTGTTTATATAAATTATAATTATTATTATTATAACACTTGGAACCTAAACATAACTGGTGAATATGTCGGTGTACTAATGAGTAAAGATAAGATATCAAAAAGATAGACATTATAAATGCACTTAGAACATAGCGCATAGGCCATGACAACCATCTTGAATTCAAAACGTCACTTTCTACAATTATTTGCGTTTTCACAATGCGCTAGCGACGCACCGTGAGATGACAAGTTTCGTTTTTGTACAACCGAGCACAAACTGTTTTATGCATTCCTTTTATTGTGGCCTAAAGAGTTTATTATGTACTTAAATAGAAACCATCACCATCTGCCTAACGTTTCCCCAATTAAGTTGAGGTCGAATTCCAGTCTAACCGGATGCAGCTGAATGTAAAGTAGTCATACATATAAGTAGTTACCAACCGGCATGGATTAATTCTAACGTCAAACAGCGTTTTTGTCAATGATATTTTAGATAATAAAAAGAGGTAGATTTGGTATTTGCACGCACAAATTGTTGAGGACAAACTACGACAATTGGTGCAGTTTAGTAACTAGCTGTTATCTCTTTTTATCTTAAACGTTCCGTATTATCTATACCTGTCGTAGAACGCAACGATATCTGAACGCCATTCAGTATGAACATGGCGTATCTTTCTTTTTAATATCATTGATTTTTGTAATCTGGGTGACATTACAGGACGGAAATAATTCAACTTGATCAATTCATGGCACAAAGGGCTAAAAAGGAACATGGGTGGTTTTTAGTCAGTAGAAGTCTGACAATCCCTTCCGCAGACTTCCCTTCCGCCCAGAGCGGTAGGAGTCATTTAATGATTTCCAAACCTCCAAAAATAAACATCTGGGCCGTCCATAAAGCGTCCACCTGCAGAGATTTATTCTTCGTCGTAAACAGGTCTTATTCTAGGTTATACACGAGCATAATCAATATAGGGCTACTCACTTCATAGATAGCAAAATGGATTTAAACTAAGCAGTCTACCAGTACACACGGCTACACATCAAGCTATACATTTCCAGTATAAGCTGGTCTCGCATTGTATAGGATTTCCGTACAATGCGAGATCCGCGTAAACTGGAAATGTATAGCTTGATGTGTAGCCGTGTGTACTTTTCATTGTGTCCATTTTTAACCGACTTCTAAAAAAAGAAGGAGGTTCTCAATTCGGATGTTTATATATTTATTATGTGTCACTTGCTAACCGATTTGAAAAATTCTTTTTTTGTTGGAAAGGGTATACTTCCTAAATGGTCCCATATTTTTTTTTATCGAAATCGGACAAGCGGTTTTTGAAAAATCAACAAAACTCAAAAAAAAAACTGCATTGTCCACATTATGAATTTATGACCCATGAACATGTGAACTACTAAAAATTGAAAAATAAAAACTTTTTAACAAAAAATAAAACCGACTTCAAAAAAAAACAAAAATAAATCAGTTTCTGAAGTCGGTGGCAAAAAAATGAAATCAAGCAAACAAAAGTCATCGAGTTCAGAAACTGATTTATTTTTGATTTTTTTGTGTTTTTTTTTTTAAGTCCGTTTTATTTTTATCCAATACAAGAGACTTTCTCATGACTGTACAAGTCATTGTGTTAAAGCTGAGTCAACGCTGTTAGCTGTACAATTTGTGCAACAAAGTGCACTAATATTTACTAAGACATCGAGCTGCAAACCTTCACGATATTGTTGACTCTTCGAAATAGCCCTTCGCGTTGTGGCATTGGATGACTGAGCTTGGGCACAAGCTACTCTTCCCATACGCATGAAAGGACTCGGCGTCCGCAAAATTTCCAGTTTAAGTTTACCGGCTTTCATATCCTCGGTCCACGGCGCTGAGAAGTTATTCAGGAATATCCAGGCTTCCACACTGATTGATTTTTATGTGCCGTGCTTCTCTGTGGCTATCGAGGCTTGGAAACTCGCTTACCCAAACACTGAAGTACCCGACCATCCATTTTCCCAGAGACGGTGGGATGAGCCGCTTTGCAGGGTAGTTCAGAACAATTTAGTGAACACGTCTGCTACTATACTGCTGAGCGTGCGCGCCTTTTGGCTGTGGGTGAATGGGAGTCGGGTCTTTGGCTTCACACACTGCCGTCGTCGAGCATAGGCACTTTGGTCGACGACACGACCTTCTGCCTCGCTGCTTCTTTGCGCCTTGGTGTCGCCCTGTTCTCCTCATCGCTGTCATTGTGGTACAGCTGTCAACAGCCTCGGTCACCACGGCCTGTCATGCAGCCGTAGTGATGGTCGTTTTACGCGGCATGCGAACTTAAACGACATCAATCGACGTGCTCTTGTCGCCGTCGGCGTGCCAGCTGTTTTAGAACCCCATGGCTTGGCACGCGACGATGGCAAAAGACCGGACGGCATGTTTTTGTTTCCTTGGAAGATGGGTAGACCTTTAGTGTGGGACGCAACAGGCATTCATAGAATTGTCCGGTTAGTGAGAAGCCAGCCTCATAGGTTAACCTGAGAGATGCCATGCAGAAAAAACAAACGAGGGGCAGTCAATCTGATTTAGGCGCGAGTCAAACACAAGAAGCGTATGGCGGTTGCGCGGAGCTAGCGAGTTGGTGGCGTGGCGCCACTTCTTTGGTATTTCATGAGGTGTGACGCGACACATACTGAGGTGGCGTGGCGCAGGCGTGGCACGCCAAAAAACATTCAAAAATTCATTTAGTGTGCACCTCGCCCGCGTCGCGCCACCACCATACGCCATACGTATTTGACCCGCGCCTTAGGCGATACAACGAAGTGAATCGAAATGAACTACAAGCGCGATATACATCTAATAATACCGAACTAAACTAACAATAAACTATAAAAAGGCATCGAAATACTGCTCCTCAACGCTGTCAGCCGGTAATGTGCCCAAAAGACTGGCGGCATTGCCTCGTTGTATGGCAACACTTGCCTCTGGCCAAGATAAAAGCCAGCTCTCGGGTCACGAGAAGCGTCAACTAAGCGTTTGGAAATTTCCATAAACAGGCTATGAGCACTCGGACCCCACGGCCCCAGAGTTACAACCCCAAACGACTCGAAAATATAGTTTCCGCAAAGGTTACTATATTTACGCCGCTGGAGGTTCTCTGCAGCCGCAGCGGCTCCACCGGCGCAGCACTTGGAAGATGTGATGGCGCAAGAGTATCGACACATATTGTGTGTAAGTGACAGGGTACTAAGGACCAGAGCCGAAGATCACACAGGGGGACCTGTGTGAACGACGCCTTCTTGTATGCCAACCGATCTTTCGCATGTCGCATCACAACGATGGGAATCGAACTACCAACACGACTACCCACTCATCCTAACATTCAAACCGTTGGGCTATTATGTTTATCCAAAATGCGCTTCAGTATGTTTAATAAACTAGCAAGAAAAGCAGTCCCTGCATCATGGGTCCATGATGCCGGCTGCCACACAGTGACAGCTAACGACTTAATAATGACATTTGAAGATGTTCTCGATGGCGACCCTGTGTGTAATAAAGGACATCATCCACATTTCATACAGTTTTGGTCCAAAAGTAAAAGTGCCGGCCAAATAAAAAAAGTGTTTTATTCTGATAGAACTCGTCCGCCTTAGAATTTCTTTATATGACACCAAAGCTGTAGCATCACTATACTTGGTATTATTTGAGTTCTAAAAATACTATTATTATAAAGCTCAATTACCACTGACTAACTGATTGACAGACTTGTTCTCCCAGATGGTGGATGGGGAGGTGGGTATATTTTGACAGATTCGTAAACACTCTCGTAAGTATGGAAAAAGTGCCAAACCCCCCCTTCCCCCCCTTTCTCCCCCCTCCCTATCGTATCTCGGAAACAAAGAGACTTTACGAGTTTTTTTTTTAGGGATTCGTATAGAGGAAGCTTGGGGAAGTAAAAACCATTTTTCAATGTTGACCCCCTTGGGGGCTTCACACCTCCTTTAGGCGGATCTCGGAAGTTAAGAGACTTGGAACATATTTTTTTTCAGATTTATTGAAAGGAAAAATGTATGAAAAATCAGGTTTTTTTAACATGAATACCACCAAGTATATTGGTGCTACAGCTTTGGTGTCATATAAAAAAATGCTAAAAAAAAGTGCTCTATTCTGAAAGAACTCGTTCGAGTTC